>CM030007.1:15479583-16074583 GCA_017639485.1 Pluvialis apricaria
TCTTTGTTTTCTCAAAATACTCAATTTGTTAATCATTAGAAAGAATCATTAAGACTTACCCAAGATTGTAAAAGTCACGGGCAGAGAGTTGCTCTTAATTAGAGGGTATATAATTTTGTAATTAAAAATTATCTTTTTATCATTGATAATACTCTGATGGGATATTTACTTTAATACGTTCTCCTGTTTCCTGAAATTTGGCAGTTCTTGAAAGATGAAAACGCTTTTGAAAAAGCTGTCTTTTTCTTAAATTTCAGGTTTAAATTTCAGAACAGCCAATTTAAAAAAAAAAGAAGTATAAATTCTAATTTAGATTACAGAAAACAAGGTGTTTCTTAATTTACTCATAGCAGTCGCTTTCTTTTGTATTATCATGTATTAAAGTAGTCTTACGGTAGAAATGTGAGGATTGTCTGCACACAATGGGAAAAACTTAAGAGGAATGGGAAAGGAAAAAGGCCGGATAACTCTTTTAAATGAGACAAGCTTAAATATTCAGACACATCAAAATATTATTGGAAACAGACTTTTGGACCAATTTCCTTTTGTAACCACGTCTATGCTTTTCTGTCATCCTCATATTTTAAGAGTGTGGGTGGAAAATAAGCATATTAGTCTTAAATGCAAAGGATAGGCCTATATCATCATCAAATTTGTTACACTCACCTACTTCTTCCACAATGTTTTTATTCAGCAAAGACAGTGGGACATGTAGGTACATCTATGAATCTTGGGGAATACTATTTTACATTAAATGTCTGCTTAGCAAAATACCACCTGCATAAAACCTCATGTATATTTATTACGGGAAACTGTGTGAGTCTGTTGTATAGGTTTATTATTTATGGCAAAAGTCCTGCTTAATATTGCATTTAATAATTGAGTCACTCCTGCTAGTATCTTCAGGCCCAATTCAGAATTGAACCCTAAAAATATTGGAACCAACAAAAATGGCTTTAGAACCAGACATATTTTGGCACCTACTTTTTCTTTTAATTTAAGTTAGCTGTGATACTTAGTCAACTACTTTACTTGGCAATGTTTTGTTTTTCAGGATGGGAAGAAGAAGTTTGACAAGGAAAGTGAAAAATATTATTCCATCCTAGAGAAGCACTTAAATTTATCAGCAAAGAAGAAAGAATCTCATTTGCAAGACGTAAGCACTAAGCACACTCTTACCCAGTTTCACATTTGCATAGAGATCATGATAACAAACTGGTTCTCTTCAAGACACGCTGTATTTTGTTAATGTGAAATGGCGGTGATTTATTGTAGTCACGCTTGTTGTGAATATAAATTCTTGAGTGGGATTAATATGACCCTAATAAGAGTTAAATATTTTAACAAGGCAGTGTTCTACATGTCCAACTTTGTGTACTTCAAGTACAGCTCATGTTTATTGGTTGCAACAACAGAATTATATTGCTGCAATAAAAATGTGACTTTTATAAGGTATATGTGGAATATTTGAAAGTCAAATGATTAATTGTTTGGGTTTTTTTTTTGCTATTTAATGTATTACTCTATGAAATTATGCTTCTGTTTCACATAAATTTTAATCTGGAAGAATGACCTGAGATCACTTTAATGGTCCTTTTTTATGCTTCTTTTTTCCTCTTTTTCAACTTATTCTGAGATTGCGGCATCATGCCCTGAAATTGCATCCACAACCTCAGCTTTGAAGAGTCTGTATGGCTAATTCTTTTCTGTTAAAAAAACACAAACTGTGAAGACTTCTAGTTTAGTAGGAGGATTCCAGGGCTTTTCAGTGTGTTGGTAGAAATAATTATGATTTGTCTTTGAGGCAAATTACAGTAAAACCTGCAATTTGATATCAATGACACTTTGGGATTTGTGCCAAAAGTGGTTAAAATTTATTTTGATGGGATTATTCTTGTCACAGTGACTCTTAAATCATGGGGATTAGTTTGCAGATGGAGTTTTCGTGGAAGATGTGACCATCACTGTCACAAATTGTAGGCTTTTTGTTCATGTTTACCAATAATACTGTAATTCGAATTATATGAGGCTTAGCAATTCAAAATTTCTATTAATGTTTATACTCTTGAATTGCCATAATTGCCATTGCTGTCTATATAATAATCAGTCTAGATAAGACATTAGTTACGTAGGAGTGGTTAATTGTTCCACTTTTATGTCAAATTTTTATATGTACAGGTTTCACTTTTCCTAAATGTCCTGTGTATTGATGAAGAAGCAGTTCTGTTAGAGGCTAAGCACCAGCTGAGAAAAAAAAAATCCTTATCAAAATGTGGAAAAGTGAACTTAAGCACCAATTTACTTTAGAATAGAAATAAAATAAAATAAATAAAAAATTTTACTCTTGATACATGAGAATAATTGTATTCTAAAAACAGCAACTGAAGTGAAAAGTAACAACTGTGGATCTAATAAACTGCAGTAGAATAACAATGGATTTGGCTCAAGTATATAAACTGATGGAAAACCAGAATAAATTTTTCCACTGTGTCCTTAAGTGACATCTCTGGATTTAAAAATCTTGTAACTGAGGCTGAGACTTTTTGCATTTTTGCTTTTCTGGATGCCCCACTGGTAAAGCATCTAGGGCATAATTTGTCATTTCTGTCTTCCCCGGTTTTATGCAGCTGTAGGTGCTCTGACTCAGCAGCATGGACCCACCATAAGTAGAAGGTACAATAGCAAATCAGTACCAACCATGTTAGCTGGGGAGACTTTTGGCCTGTATCTGTATTGTAAATAGAAAGAAGGCCATGCACCAATTCCTGGCCCAAAATCGGAGTGATAGCTGTTGACTCACATCCAGAGCGGTTCAGGTGAGCTCCATTTATAGCCCATATATCCAGGATGGAGTTAGCCGGACCAGGGCATGAGCAAAGAGCCAAGTGGTGCTGGTCGCTGGGGCTTTAGTGCTTAATGCAAGTGAAGGGAAGTCCTTGCCTCAAACTGACGTCATGCATTTAGTGAGGTGGGAATACCATTTTTTGACTGCTACTGTCACACTGAAAAATACTTCTTTATTTTGTTTCTTTGAATTGTTGAGGTTTCTTGGTACCTCATCACGTTATGTGGGTTAAAGAGTACTCGGATGAGCATGGAGTAGTTCTCGTACTGTATTGGGCTGTTTTACATATCTCACTTGAGTGCAATAGAGAGCACCTTAATTAGGCATCTAAAGTTTGATGGTCTGAACATACTCCATAGAGAGTGGTTTGCATATATTCATCTAATTGAAGTGTGTTGGATATTTTAAGAGCCTTCAAGACTGCTTATGCAGTTTACATAGATGATTAGACTTTTCTTCCTTTAGCATCAAAAAGAAACTTCGTAATACTGTCCTTTAAGTGCCTACGGAAGTCCACAGTGGAGCAGAAAACGGTCAGAACTGAGTGATGAGAAAAATTTAATAAACTCCTGATTTTATTTCTCTGAAGTCTGTTCCAGAATCAGGCATAAATATAGAGCAAAGTCTCCAAGCTTATGTGAAGTTCTGGTGTACATTTTAGTGGTATCCTACATCAGTGAAAATATTACTGACTATAACTGGATATCATACAAGTAGAGACTCAAAATCATTAAATCTTTTTATTTTTTACGTGCAATTTGAAGTCATAGAAAAATGTGTGAAAATCCTTTCAGCTTTTGAAACTTTAAAATCACTTTCAAAATGGTTCTTACAAATCTGAATCCTTGGTATTCGCACAAATTCATAAGCTTCTACAAAGATATATTTTGGAAATTATGATTTAGTCCCTGTACACTAGTGGTGATTGTGGCCTTAATTTAGGAACCCATCCATGTTTGAGATGGCACTTGGTTGCCGTAAGTATCATTGCAACTACAGTCTGCTTAAATGCTGTTCAGAATAGAGATGGATTTAATTAGGTGTTTAAATACTTTTTCTGAGTCGAAGCCTGAAAGAGCTCATTTCTAAAACTGGATTCTATTATTTGCTTATAATTAAATGTGAGAGCTGAGGTCTGTCTCAAGTGCTTGTTGATGGCACTTGTGTGAGCGAGGGCTTGCTGGATCATGTCCCAGAGTGGTGGCACCTGGTTCTGTTCAGCGATGTAGCATTGCCTTTGTGGTATATTTTTTTTGTGAAATAAAACTATTAACAGGCTATCAAAGAAAACAGTAGCCAAATGCACTATATGAATGGCACGTGGCAGAGTTAATTCTGTGGTAAAGCACTTGATTATTGGAATTTTGAGTGCTTGATTTCTGCTTCAGAATATTAGTTTGTGTACTTAATTTCCTGATTAGTTTTTTATAGGCATGGGAGGGAAATGCTAGTACTGCATCATTTGAAACATATCATTGAGGGCCGTGCTTTGAAGTAGTGTTAGAGCACGGTGCTAGGGAAGGGATCAATATTGTTAAGTCTGTGCAGCCAAATCACGATAGTAGCATGTCCTTGATTAAAGAAGCAATGTTAATTATGTATGGTGCTATTGATGACCAAGTTGTGCATGAAGGAAAACACTGACTTTTTCCGTTTGTACTGCTAAAAGTACTAAACCTCTTTTACGATGTGTTTGCTGGTTTAATGTTTGCTGTCAAGGGAAGACATCATCTAGCTTTTCCAATTTTCCCATATTTGTTATTTCTAATGCCAGAATTGAACTAGAGAAAATACAGAAGTATACTGCTATATTTTAACTGCCTTATGTCAAAAATAGCAGAACTGGTCTTACTGATATTGTCAAACCTTGATAGAATTTCTTTTTGACCTAAGAGCAAAACCTAACTAATGCAACCCAGAAGGGATTTGCTTGAGAAAATGATTGGTTACAAAGAAGGGTGAATTAAAATGGAATCTGCATCTCTTCTTTAAGCATGATCCACATACTACACTGCTTGTCTGTTAGGCCCCTCTCCCATGGCTTGTTTAAATTGAGGATAAAAGCCTATTACTCTTTATCAGCTGATAAGAGTTAATTCTTTAGCTGTTTAGGCAGAAGACACTGTTTTGGTACTAGATCTTCATGTCGGGTGGTATTATTCAGGCACTTCTGACATGTATTGCCTTGTAGTTCTGGCATTTGGAAATTAAAACGTGAAAAGTAATTGATTTATGAGGTTAAGGACTTAAATTGTGTTTATATTCCAAGAGCATGTGACTCATACTATGAAATAATAAGTTGCAAGATGTCGTTGTTAAAGACCGTCTATTTAAGAAAGAAAGTACCTTCTTGGGAAGGTGTTTGAAGCTGAGAAATAGATATGATTTCAGTGCATGTGATACTCAAACATTTGAATAGAAATACTTATCTTTTTGTCCCTCCTTAATTCCTATCCTACTCTCTTCTATTTCTTTTTCTAAACTTGTCATATACGAGGGACAGAGTTCCTGCTGCCCCCTTTCTTTGTTTCCATCCAGGCTCACCTAAAAACTAGAATATTAAAGTGCAAAAAGAAGGAGGAAACAAAAAAGGAGTGGGGAAAAGGCATGAGGCTGAAATGTGTAATGTTAACTTCTTAAACTTGTGTTTAGCTCTTTTAAGTAGGTATTCTAATTTTCAGGAAGAAAACTGAACCCCGTGAAGCTTGTACAGTAATCTTATGGAAGGTCTGTCTGTTAATGACAAAATCTGGTTTTAAAGCAATCATGATAAGTAAATTAATGATGTTTATATTTCATTTTGTCTTTTAGGCAGATACACAGATTGACAGAGAACATCAAAACTTTTATGAAGCATCATTAGAATATGTTTTCAAAATTCAAGAAGTACAAGAGAAAAAGAAATTTGAATTTGTAGAACCTGTAAGTTTTATGTTTTACTTTCTTCAGAATGCAAGCATTTAAAGCTGAAAGTTGAATTTAAAATATCTAATTTTTGCTCCCTTTTTAAATTGTGATTGCAGGTTGTTTGTATATAGACAGACATTAAGATCTTGGCTTGGGCACTTTCCATGTTTATTAAAGGATTATGTAAGAGTATCATATCTACTGTGAAGTGAAATGTCTGATGACTTGGAGTGTGCGTAACATTTTAATGGGACAACATGTGATGTTGTGTCTGTACAACACATAATGGATGTTTCCTAATACCATGGTTTCATGGCTGAAATTTTGAGCCAGTTTTTGGATTTAAATATTCCATGTAAGCAGTGTACACTTATGTTTTTCTGAGTTATACCTGAAATAAAGTGAAAAATCAGTTTTTCTGTAGGATAGGTAAGTTTATTTTTTTGTTGGTGGAGTCATTTGTCTTTAGTTTTCTTCCCACATAAAAGAAAGCATACCTTGACATGCCATAAAAGAGGAAGATAGAAGCTGTGTTTCAAAGTCCATATTTAGATCTGGGATTTTCTCCTGGACTGTGTTTTCACCGCCCACCCCTAACTATCTTCTGGGTCAGTCAGTACCAAAAGCTGTTTCAATATGATGTGCTAGCATTTCTGTGGCATATTAGTAGTATTACCACTGTTCATGTCATACAGGACTAGCTTGCCACTTGCCTCATTTAGTTAGTACCTGTAGCCCTTGACAGAGAACTTCCAATGTCATCTGTCCCTTCCCATTAAGCATACTGAGCATTGCAGAGCATCAGTTGTGAAAAAGGAACATGACAAGTATAACTTTTTCTCTCTCTCCCCACCATCTTTCAGCTTCCTTGTAACTAACCGAAGCAGCACTCTTGACTGTGAAACAGGTTGAATTACATCTCTAACACCCAATGTCACCAGGAAGAGCTTCTCAGATGCCTCCTTTCCATGAGATGAGAATGTATTGTATAGTGAATGTTTGACATTGATGCAAACTAATGAACCTGGATTCAGCAGGCAGTACTTACAGAAATCCTATCTTTATGGCATACAGCTGCCAAATCTTAGAGACTAAAACTTTGCTCGGATTCCTAAATAAGAACATTTTTCTACCTGTCACAGATTAATCCAGTGTCTCTCTCTGTCTACTTCTGCAAAACTCTCACATCCTGGAAAAATCTAGCGATTTTGACCTAGCTCTGACCCTGGTATAGGAGACTTTATGCTCTTTTAAAGTAATAGAAACTATCTGTATTGAGAAGACTTTGTACATCGGGAAATATTATTGTGCAATTGCATATAGTTAAAATAGGGCATCTTTCATCCTATGTGTTAGAGAGGAAAAATAAATTTGATTTTATATATTTTAGCTGGAGATACTGAGCTTTATCCTTTTGACCAGGAGCTATCCCCGCATTATGTCAGCCATCACAGCAGCAGCTATGAATTACCAAAATGAAACAGCAATTTGTCAATTCATCTGTGCTGATACTGAGCAAGCAAGCAGGGGAGGTTACTGGTAAACTCAGTCTGGTGGACCTGGGTATTTTTGTCACCAGGTGTACACATCCAGTAGGTAAAATTTACTTTTGAGTGGATCAGTTGCCATCCTCTGTCAAATCAGTAGGCGTTATAGCCCACTATGCTGTTTGTTGCACACAGGTCATTACTTGATGTTCCAGAGGAAGGTACGGGAAGTACTCTGGTGACTGGGTAACAATAGCCCTTGCAGGCAATGTCTTTTGGGCACCAGGTGTGCATTTTTTATAATCTATCTGAATATAAACGGATCTTAAATTATAACATCAGTTATAAAATTTTGAACCTTCAAAATTCTTAATTTCTTGTTTCTAGTCTGTTGAATACAATGTGCTGGAATAAAAGCATTTACTAAAACCCATAAGGCAAAGTATACCAAGTAAATTATAATACGCATCAGCAATACCATGAGACAAAGAAAAACAAGTCTTCAAAACAGGGTTTCTAAAAATGCATAGTTTATATAAGTGATGTTGGAAGTATGAGCAAGTGCTCCTAGGTGCAAGTAGATAAAGTCAAAGCCTAACACTTCGAAATCATATCTAAAGAATTGCCATATTATTAATTTTTCTCTGTGTGCTCTACGGATGTTCAGATGCTAGAAGATGCCTGGTGGTATGTCTATAGAGACATTCCTCCTCAGGAGCTCTGCTGGTTGTGGGGCATTCTAGTGCTTGTGCTGCTTATGTCTCTGATTTATCAGCTCCGTGTCACGTCTCCATATAATTCTCTTGTCTGATGTGTTACTAATAGACTCTTTGAAGGAGAGTTTAACAAAATCAAAGAAAGGCTGTTAGTGCAGTGAAAGAGGGAATTGTGATACCCGTGTGGAAGAAGGATAAGTTCATGACATGGGAATAGAACTTGAAAAGCAAATGGTCTGCTGGAGCACCTTCTAAGATCTTCAGTTCGTCTATGCCAAAAAATAAGGATGGTCTGCGAACCAGAGTGGGAGAAGTAGCCTGTCAAAAATTGCCAGGTGTGTTACACCTAGGGCAGTAGGACAGTGGAACTTGGTAAGAGTGGAGTATGTTCCTTCCTGGAGGAGAGTGGGGAGAGATTTTAAGGTACAAAATGCTAATGACTCCTACTCCGAATAGAGGATTATAACATTTAGAGTAGACTTTTGCTCCTCAGGCCCTGGCTTTCTCTGCTGTCTTCTGCATCTTGTTTCAAGGAGCCGCTAATGTGTACCAGTGTGAGTAACTGACGGCTGCCTATTTGTGATCCTCCTAGATCTTGATTTTTTCCAAGGAAAAAAAAAAACAAACTAAAGCTTTTCATACAGATCATGAATTTAAACTTTTTCTCACGGACAAATTAGTGTTAAAATTTATTATACAGCAAGTTAAACAGCAAAGCAAAGTAAGTGACTATAATCTGTCATGCTAGCTTTGTCCTTGTAGACACAGAGAAGCTAGTCCAAACCACCGCATCTTTCTGAGATGTTACGCTTGTTAAGAGAAATACAGATGCCTTTCTAGAGCTCCTTTTTGTCCCTTGGCCTGTGGAAATCAGGGCACAGAGTTCATAAGCAGTAAACTATCTGAAATGTGAGGGGTGGTCCATTAAATGTCACAAAAGCCCAGAAGTGTTTATTTAAAATAAAAAAAAACAACCAACAGACCCTGCCTGTAATTGCATGCAGTTCCATGAGACTACACTATGGAAGTTAAACTCAATTTCCCATCTTGGATTTTCTACATTATTGACTACATTCACTTTAATCTGATGAATAAGTGCTATCTCCTTATAAATAAAATGAAACCAGGGAGACAGGGACTTCTGGCTGATGTGCTGCAGGCCAAAGGTTAAATTCCTCCCCTATCCGAAACCTAAGTACAGTCTTCTTCCTGTGAGAATGAAATGACCAGGCAGTCTTGAGGTCACCAGCTCTACATAAAAATAAATAAAGTCTCACGAAAGAGTTGGATTTTGTTTCAGGTTCTGTGTTGAAATCCTCACCGCGCTGGGGTAGTGAGTAGCATTGTATTACGGAGTTCAGACCTCACTTTTTATTGTTGTAACTGATTAGATACTCAGATTGAGGTCACTATAAGGCACTTGTTGAAACGAAAAGTTGTTGATATGAACACATCAGGCATTGTAGGTGATGTTTGGTGAAAAAAATCACCTTGTTACATGTGAAGACCATCTCAAAATACATCCTGAAAATCTTTTTTGAAAGAAAAAAGGGCTGTTTTTTTCTTTGTTATTAAAATATTTATTGGTTTTATTTTATTTTATTGTCATTGAAATCTCTTTATTATATGTTATTATAAATCTTTTTAAAATTACATGCCTGCCTTTAGCAGCAGTGCTGCTTGTAACACCGGCAACAAGAAAACCCCACTGTGAGCATGAGCCTAGGGCAAAAGTCCTTGGCTTTTCGATCCCCTCCCTGCAATGCTACGGCTATACCTGTGCTAGTGGAAGTGGTTACGACGATGCCTTAACAGCACAGACCCATTGGGTACAGGGCGTTTTCTGGTCCCTGTTCTTCCACCACTAGTGACACAGACATAGAAGCAAATATCATCCTCAGTGTCATGGTTTCAACAGAACTTGAATAAGCTGGTCTAGGACTTGCATAAAATAAGCGTATTTTTACTTTTCTTTTATTCCTGTTTTTCTAAGTGCTCAGAGAGTATTTGATCAAGAGAACCTCAAGGCCAGATCCTCTGCAATGCACAACTGCCAGAATACCTGAGGAGTACTTTAAATAAAATGCATTCAGATTTTTCTCAGGGTTTTTTTTCTCCTATTTTTTTGCTTTGTGATAAATTCAACTTTGCTGCCATCTTGTGTTAAATAGCTTTCTCCTCAATATTTCTCCGTGTACTCCATAAAAGCGTTTTGTATGGTGGAAAATGGTTTTCTTCAAGTATTGAAGCTGAAATTTAAACAGTTTATAGTAAGTTCTCCTGAAATGCCCTTTAAACCGATCTTTAAAATTTAGGCATAAGCTGACATACTGAAACTTTCTCCCACTAGTTCTTTTATTGTAATTTTGGTGTGCTCTAATGTTTTGTTCTGGCTGCAGTTTTACTTAGTGCTCATACTGCTCCTGCAGTGCTTCCTTAGGTGAAAGGGGTGAGTTTAGCAGCAGGCTCCTTCTTACAGGTTAAATTAATCCACGTCCTTTTGACTGAACCAAGTGAGAGTAAGCACAGGGGTTGTTATGCTGCTGTATCTGAAGGAGCTGTAGTTGGGGGTGCTGATGAGTAACGGATCTAGGCTGTGGGCATGGGCTCTGCCCAGCTGGAGCCGGAGCAGAGCCTTAGTTATAATTTATGTGGTTATTTTATACTTTATTCATAAAAAAAGGAAGGTTAGTTTTCTTTCTTGTCTTTTATGTAATTCTTTCTAAAGTTACATTACAAACCATAAAATAATAGAACTCTTTCTATCTGTTTACATAATTGGAGCTTTTTAAGATAAATTGTTGTATTTGGACCTTCCTCAGAATGACTTGAATAACCAGTAAGAGCCTTTCAGGGCCAGGTCCTTAGCTGAGATAATGTTTTCAGCTGGACAGATGATCATGTAAAGCTGAGACAATTTACACAAGCTGTGGAGCCCTTCACTTGACTGTGTTGCCTTAATTGTTTGGTGATGGGTTCCGGTTCAGGAATTCACACCCATTGTAGAGGCCCCACAAAAAGTGGCTTTTACTCCCAAGGCTCTTCTCAGTTCTTCAGGCTCCGTGGCCAACTTACTGGGCAGCCATGGGCTTTCACCATCTCTGCCTGAAGTCAGGGTTTCATCTGATCTGGCAGTAAAAATCAAGGGTGAAGTCCTTCTCCCAGCCATGCCTTCACACTTCTATTGGTGCCACCACTGATGGTCTATTAACCTTGAACTGCTTTAACTTACTAATGCAGCAAAACAGCGGGCTTTAACTTACTAATGCAGCAAAACAGCGGGCTTCCCGAGGCAGAGATGCTCACTGAAGGGCTCAGTGGTGGCAGAGCTGGCACAAGGCTGTGCGGGATGCCTGAAAAAGCCGCGTGGGGAAAGGGAGAAGGAATGGGACGGGGAAAGCAAGACTTCAGTCTGATAGCAGCATGTTAGCTCCTCTGCCCAGAGAGCTGCGTCCTTGATCTCTCATCTGTCAAGCTGTGGAAGTTTGCATATAAAAAGGGTGCGGAATGTCTTGTGATGCTAGAATGGATGGGGCTCTAAAATTGCAAAATATTATTTTAGCTGTTCCCCTGAAATATATGTTACATTAGTACAGCAGTCTCGTAGTGAGCAATAGGAAAGAGAGAGGCAGAACAATTTAACTACATTTCTTCAAGTAGGGCTCAGTGTAAATTTAAAGAAAATATAAACACAGTAAAAGCTACATTTTTAAGCTGTTTCACTTCATTAAATATGAATGATGGCATTTCTCTTGCCTCAGTATAAGCTTCTTCAATAGTCGATGGAGAGAGATAAATGTTTCCATTGGATCATTCATCCCGTCCTGAGAGAGAAATCTGAAAAAGGAAAAAGAATTATGTTCTTGAATACCTGTGTATTTTTACTGAGTTATAAGGCAGCCTGGATTGCCAGTTACTTAGTCTAGATGATTAGCTTTTCGGTGGCTGTAATATACTAAGATAAGTTTGACCAAATTACAGCTTTTGTTACTGTACATCCAAGTTAATATCTCTTTTTTCTGTTGTTTTCTTTGCTTTGCTGTATGTAAGCTAAATTACATGTACAAAGAAAACGGTCCATAATAAAAAATGAAATCTTGGTTATGTAATAGCAGGTAAGAAGACTAACAGCAATGTCAAAACATTTTTAAAATGTAGAACAGAATAAGTTAGAAGGCTTTTAAAACTAATAGGTGGCAGGAATGCATTAATACAACAGCTAAGATAAGCATTCAGAAAATCTAGTTGCACTTTTTACTACTTAAACATTATTTTGAAGCAAACTTTAAAAAGAATTTTCAACTGGATACGTACAGACTTCAACTGTTCTGTTGGAGTCAGTCACAGACATACCAGATAGAGTTTGCATTTTTTTCAGAGCAGGAAGAAATAGTCTGGATTTCTTGTGTTGTATTAAGCTGTCCAAAACATACATCTCATTTATGGAAAATAGGTCATAGCCCAAGCAATTACTATGAAGAAAGTGAAAAAATATTTTGAAGAAAGAAACCTTGAACTCTGAAAGTATGAATTTGGAAAATGCACACCATCAAAGACTCCAGCTGAAGTACTGGACAAAATGACTAGGACAGTGAATTAAATCATTATGGAAATGACAACTTCGTGATGCAAAGGCCTGTTTAACACTTCTCTCTCTTAAGTTCTGACCACGGATTCCTTGCTCAGCAAAGCTTTGCTGTTGCATGTAATGAAAGCTTACAGTGGTACGTGCTTACAGCTTACGTGCTGTAGGTGTCCCTGCTGTGGAGGGGGGTTGGACTTAGATGATCTCCAGAGGTCCCTTCCAGCCCTGACGATACTGTGATACTGTGTTCCAGGAGCTAAGACACAGAATGTTTTTTGCTGATGGTTTGCCATATTTTGCCGCTGAAAACTAATGGAAAATCAACTGTCCTTAGTCATTGCTTTCTAATAGAAAAAGTGTGTAGCAGTTGCTAAGAACTATTTTTTCTATCGCAGACAATACTTATTCCTTATAAGTTAGTGTATGTTCTGTTATATTTGTGTTATATAGCATTAAAACAATACAGTGCTTCTCAATTTTACCTTTTCAGCTCTTGGCCTTTCTTCAAGGATTATTTACATTTTACCATGAAGGATATGAACTGGCTCAGGAGTTTGCACCATACAAGCAGCAGCTGCAGTTCAATTTGCAGAACGTAAGGGTGATTTGTATTTACACCATTTTGTTTGCTAATTTCATTTCAGGATATTAAAGTAGACTCATAGCACTTTATTGGAACTCTAAATCTTGCAATGTTTTAGTACGCTAAAATCAAATTACTATATGAATAGGCAAAAGTTATTTTTGGTAAGGTTAATGTAATGAAGATTCCTGTCAACAAGTAACTTTGGAAAAAATTATCTTCAGATAGTTAATTTGTGATTTCCAGGTTAAAATTTTGGGAGCAAGAACCAGAAAAGGAGGACAGCGGCAAAGTTGAAAGAAAATACAGTAGTCCAGATAGGTCTAAACATGTGTAAATGCTTTCTTGAGAGTAGGGCCTGTCTTCTGGAGTAAGTGGATGTCCCAAAAATGCACCAACTGGTATAGAATGATGCAGTTTGTTTCTTTGAGATCACAGATTGCCACAAAAAGCTTGTCCTGCTGTCTGCTAGCTTCCAACTATATATAAAGCACACGTGGGAAGCCATTCTCTGGCTGTACTCTGGATTTACTTTGTCTGCATTGGAGAACAGGTGGGGCCTTCCTCCATGGTGAGAAGCTCTCACATGTTAAGTTCCACCAGAAGAAAGGATCTGTTATTTATGTAGATGGTTACTCTTATCTGAGCAGATGCATTTTTTTGCTGTATATTGGTCTGAATTTGGTAGTAAGAGCCATACAAGATTAACTGTGCCCAAAAATTCCATAGCTTTCAGAAGTAACACAAATGCATTTAATCAACATGCTTTTCCATTTAGCATAACTGCTGTATACAAGACTATATTTATTTCACTGTGTAACTCAGATATAACACTTCCAAGGACATACAAGTAAGTAGATACAAAACATCTTTGCACCTGATTTGCATTAGAACCACTATCATTTGCTTTTAAAGCAAAAAGTGAAGTTCGACATCTTAATATTGGGCCAGCCCTAAATTTTTCATGACGGGTAACTTCAAAATACAGAACAAATTAAAAGAGAGTGAAGGAATTCTGTCGTTTACTTCAAGTGCTTTATTTTTGGGGTGACTCCATTTCTTTTCCATTTCATTCTTTCAAGAAAAGATTCTAACCAAACAAAGATTTTCGTAGCTCCACTAGAGTCAAAGAAGCTACGACAGTTTAGAAGATCTGACATCAGCTTTTGTGGATAGTGCCTTGGCCACTGAATTTAGGGAATAGGAAACAAGTCTGGGATTACAAGAGCACCTTACTGTGCTCAACTGATATTCCCTGTGTTACTGGAAAATAAAACACTGATATTTTCCCTGGAGCATCTTGCTGTTAGAGAGGCATATGTTGGCTCAGAGTGGGAAGACAGCATTGGCTTAGCACTGTTAATGTAAATCCACATTCTTAGGAGCACTGCACTCTTCCAGGTTTTGCTGCAATTAAACGTGTGCAGCACACCTCCACAGCCCCCTCCCCTTTTATGGCTATTCTTCATATGTAGGTATAGATCCCATTTAAAATGCTGCTTGAGGAAATAAGGCAAAACCTCCTAGATGATTAACCTTTTCCTTTTGGATCGAAATGCAAATGTTTTCTGTCTGTAGAGCATCTCAGCAGCTTCTTTCAAATTACGTATTTGCTACTTTCATTTTGCTACTGAGACTCTTTCAGATAAAGGCACAAGGGGTCAGTGTTGTTGCACAGCACAGTTTCAGTGAAAGGGAGGAAAATATGCTTCAGTCCAGAGATTTATTTACTTTAATATGGCAAGTTCTGAGGAGCATGAGCCCACAGAACAGACCAAAACTGACATTGTAAGTCAGAATACGTTAGTAATTTCTATGTGCATATCTATAGAAACAGACTTATTAAAGGATTTTTTCAATTTTAATATTAGTTAAGAAATAGTTCATCTGAAAAGTTCAGAGAATTTTACCTTCTCTCTGATAATAATGCTTATCTTCAAGAAGATTTAACATGTGTATTATTATACTACTCTGCAACTCCATGAGTGGCCCACAAAAAGGGGAAAATATTCACCGGTGTATAAAGTCCTGAGAGTATCTTTATGACTAGAGTCCATAAGATGACTTTGCAGAAGCATTACAAAAAATCTTTATTCTTTTCCTTTACCTGTAGGAACAAAGTGTTCAATATCTGGTATGCTATTAGCAACCTCTCAAACCTCTGGCACGTCATAATAATTCTTCTCTACTATACCGTGCTAGGTGTGTGGAGGGAAGCCCTGGCCTCACTGAATTCAATAGAAAAAAATGTCCATTTACATGCATATAGATATTAGCAAAAATGAATAACCCACCTTTGTACCTCATTGTTTGCTTGGCGAGATGCCTGGCTACACACATGGTATTTAGGACAGACGCGGTACTTCTGTGCTTTTGGCACAGTTCTGTCACTTGTGACCTGTTTCTTACCTAGCATATTTATGTTATACTTAACTGTGGTGTTTGCATAGTCCTGTTTAAAAATTTTCATGAGAGTGCCAGTAACCTGACTATTCTGAGTATCAGCAGCTGTGGCATTACTGCAGATACAGATACATAGTACATTTGCCTCTTCCACATGTGGAGAGACCGCAGCTGTCTAGAGACATTAGCCTGGCGTTAACTCTATTTTGTTTCTGCATTGTACTTCAAGCAGTTCACTGGGGCTTCCTGCTTCAGGCTTGGGGCTATGCTATCGGCAGCTTCTAGTTTAGCCTGGCTTCTGTCTGCGTATCCCACAGTACACAGAGAGAAAACCTGCATCTGTCTGCAAAATACTGTGTAAGCATACCTAAAGATACGAAATGACCTCCTTTCTGAGGTTAGTGACCTGCAGAAAGAGGAACGTTACTATTCTCAACTGTGTTTCCTTAAGCACTTGTGTGCTTAAGTTGAATTCCACGTTACTATGTTATTCCTAGGCTTCCAGAGCAACTAAGAGTATTATTCTGTATTGCTTTTTTTTTCCCTTTTATGTCTCTGGCAAATGCTTCTGTTGGTCTCCGATACAGTCTCCTTGGCATTATTTTTTATTATTTCTTCATTGTTGTTGTTTTAGTACTTTCATGAGATAATGTGGGTTTTTTGTTTGTTTCTTTTTCTGGGTATTAGACCCGGAATAACTTTGAGAGCACGAGGCAGGAAGTGGAGAGACTCATGCAAAGAATGAAATCGGCCAACCAGGATTATAGACCACCAAGTCAGTGGACAATGGAAGGCTATCTCTACGTGCAGGAGAAACGTGAGTAAAACAGATGTACCTTTTAATTTGATTGGAAAGGCACAGCAACAAATGCAAGGACGAGAAAATGTTTTAGTAAGTAGGACTACACAACAGAGCTCAGTTTTTAAATGTCTGTAGACTTCGGCTGTTGGTGCTTTCCAAATGACTGAGAGGTTCAAAAGAAAAAGAGGTGTTTGATTTCTCAAAAAGCTCTCAGAGTAGCTATAGCCAGATGGAAAGGTGATCAAAACACTTGTAAGCAACTCAGCTCCTGCCCCCTGGGTCCTTCTGGGTAGGTCCCTGCTGTTGGCCACCCCGGTGGCTTACTGGTAGCAAGCTCTGCTCTGGCTGGCTGCCCTGCACCTTGCTGCAGAAGCTGCAAGCTCCCAACACTCTGCTTTGGCTCTACCTGCCAAACTCTGCTGTCTTCTGTACTTTCTCTGCCTGACCAGGGCCCGTAGTTCACCCAGCAGAAGCAACTTCCACCTTGTACCAGGGATCTCCACTGACCCAGCCAGCTTAAGAGTACATGAATGTGCACAAAAGAGAAAACAAAGGTGTAAGAAGAAGAAAAGTCATCTAAATACAATCTGTCAGCTTTAAAATAGCCGCATATCTCTGCCTATGTTTTATTTGCTTCATGAGACATGCAAATCAAGTGATGAACTAAATGAAGGAATAGAACTAAAGTTGTCATAAGTGCCTGAAACTACTTGGAAGAGTCTAGCAATACATCATGTTATGAATGAAAACAGAACCAGGAAATATGTGAAAAGTCAAATGAGAGAATTCAAAACTATACGTCACCTGAAGTATCAGCTGCCACTGTTTCGTACTCTAACCAGTATAGAAAACCAAGCCAAACTAGCTGTGTTAGTCAGAACCCTCAGTAAAATGGTTTTCATTGCATGGGGTACCCAGATCTATATATTTATTTGTTCATTTTTCTGTTTGCTGTGGAATCAGCCTGACACTAGAAAAGCGTGTAGCAGTGTTTTGAGATAGCGTGTACATGTTTGTGCAAGTTTGACATTCATGCAAAAATTATTAAATACAACTTTGCACCCGATTTCTCAATGTAAGAATAAATAGAAGGCATCTGGGTACAGAATTCCCGTGTGAGACTTGACTCCACTTGACCTCAATTTTGAGGATATCTTCTTCATTGTTCCCCTTTTAGATGATAACTGAAGGGACTACATGGAGTTATAGATAACTGGTTTTCAGAATAACATAATGAAATTAATCTTCATTCCATATGTGAGCTAAAAGAAAGAAGCCTCAATGCTTATCGTAGTTAACCTCATCCACTTTTACCCTCAGTAGCACTGAAAGTTTTAAGAAGACCCTCTATGTTTTAATTGAGTAACAATGATAAAAGAAAGCTGTGTTAAGTGGAAATTACACTGAGCCCTGCTAATGGGGGAGGCAGAAAAAGAGTGAAGTGTTGGGCACATGCTGTGCTTCATTAAATAGCGAGAGGCCAACTTGACATCCTCTTGCTGAAAAGAAATTTGTTCATTAGTTTATTTTGGAGTAAGAGTAACAGGGTTTGTAATCTCTGTGTCAGTGGGGAAGGTACTAGTTGTATGTTTCCTTGTCATGCACGTTTACTTTCCTACAACCATCATCCCACAGGCTCTTGTCAAATTGTGGGCAACTGGGTGAATTGTTTGCTGTTCTTGAGAGTAAACCCTGTATATGTTTGTTACTGATATGCATGGCGGTAAATATCTTTTTTTGAAAAAAAAAATGGCAGTAGGCCATAAATTGTTTTCATTTAGATGGACGGTCATGAGTAACGCAAAGTTGCAATGTAGGTGTCTGGCTACAATTTTTTAATGAAGAACAGGTGACTTCTAAACTCATCTAAAACCGCTTTGAGAATGCTCATCCTTCTTATACGTGCTAAAAGAGTTAGTGAAATGCCATCAGAGGAAAAAGTGATTTAGAATAATTATAGATTTTATTTTGCTAAGTGAAAATAAGTTAAAATATAGCAATAGGACAGCTAATTTCTGAGGGTGGGTAACCAGTTGACTTTTGAACTCATGACATTACTTTCCTGCAAAACGCAGGCAATGGGAGAATTTTCTCCAAGTCAGCATAACAGACCATATAAATTTCCACTTCTGTGTTTCTGGATTGCCAGACATCTGATTTACATGGCTGATGCAGTCTCTCATATATCCACCACCTTTGTGGAAGGCTACATTTAGAAGGCAAAGCCATTGTTTTTATACAAAGCTACTAGGTTTGATTTTAACACCTCCTATTTTTATTTAACTGTTTACAGTTCTTTAAAAATAAAACAAACACAAAACCCTTAAGACACTGGTTTTTTAACTCAGAGCTCCTTCATTTTAAAAAGAATTAAAAGGTCCATATGTGTTGTACTTTGATAAAATCAGTATCATATTTTTCCTGTGAGTAACTCCCATTGAAATGAATTGGAAAATCACATGTGGGTTGAAAGTATCGTCTAGTCCTTTCCTATTCTGAATTTACACAGTAGTTACAATACTGCATAATACATATGTGTGTGTGTATTTTGCTTTGGCACCTACATTTGTGATGGCTCTGCAGAGAGGGGCCACGTTTGAATGCCAGGCTCTGAAGCATAATGCTGTCCAAGAGGAAAGAAATGCATCTTCTTCTTGGTACCTCCTCACACAGCCATTGTGTTTGGTCTCTGCAGCCGAGTACCCAGAAGCTGCGTCAATGCTAGTAAAATAAATGGAGCCATACTCTGCCATTGAGACAAGCTAGCACAGAATATCCCACCCTCTGTTAAATTTCCTATCCTCAAAAATCAAGAACCTTTGTCCAAGTTACCTATTGACTATGTGTTACCTAGTGACAGTGAATGCTGCCAGCACTGTTTATTAACCAGTGCAGTTATAGCCATAATGTTCTGGCCCAAGGGGGAGCAGTCAGACTGCAAAAACCTGAATTATCCTGTCCTGTGCAGTGTACCGCCCCTCCAGATGCATCTGTAAGAATCCGGGAGTGTATCTTTGCTCTGTGCTACAGTAAACATATTTTTTTCCAGGAAATTGTGGGAGATCTTAGCTGTACTTCTAGGATGTGGAGAGAATTATGGAAAAAGTGGGAGGATTTACCCCATGACCTCACAGCAAAGAACACATTATAAATACCTGTATCTAAACTAGGTTAGCAGACGAAGTTTAAAATACCGTTGAGCTTAAGCTCAATAGGGTTTTGTGTTTAGGTTCACTATAGGTTCACAACAATGCCTGAGCAAAGCTTTGGGTAATCCGGGAGTGAAAATATCTTCTGCATCAGAGATCCTACACTTTGCAGTAGGATTAAGAAGTAGTGTGGTGTGACCTCTCCAGGATAAGGCTAAAAATTAGGGGAGTTTTTGATTTTGTAGGCTACATGTGGATGCCATTATGTTTCATTTCTCTACTCTATCTAATTCCAACTAAATTAGCGATAAAATGCCAAAATAATTATTTTTAATACTATCTCTCTTTAATCTAGGACCACTTGGATTTACATGGGTAAAACATTACTGCACTTACGATAAAGGAACAAAAACATTTACCATGAGTATAGCTGAAACAAAATCTGGTGGAAAAGTGGTGAGTTGCACATGCATGAACGCATACATGAACTGTATATTCCATCTTTAATATTAAGTATTCAGGAACTGTTAAAAGAAGAAAATGTGGGGAACAAAGCATAAAGCTGTTTTCATACAGGAAGCAGTGCATGTCTTATATAGCCTAGATAAATATTTAAATAAAAATATTTCTTTTAAAACATGTATAAACCACGTGTGAAATAACTTCCTTAATATGATGGTTCCAAACGCATAGGTAATCAATCCCATTTGCACAGAATCATAGAATGGATGAGGTTTGGAAGGGAGCTCTGGAGGTCATCTGGTTTAATCTCACTGCAAGGTCGACCAGAGCAGGTTAGCGAGGCCTGTGTCCAGTTAGGTTTTAGATATCTTCAAGGCTGGAGACCCTGCAACCTCTGCGGGCAACCTGTTTCAGCATTTGACCACCATAAAAAAAGCTTTTTCTTAAGTTCAAATGGAATCACCTGTATTTCAGTTTGTGCCCATTGCCTCTTGTCCTTTCACTGACACCACTGAGAGGAATCTGACTGAGTCTTCTGTATTCCTTCCCATTGCGTACTTATAGATGAATCACTGATATGATCCCCCTTCTCCAGGCTGAGCAGTCCCAGCTCTCTCAGCCTCTCCTCATGTGACAGATGCTCCAATTCCATAATCATCTTGGTAGCCTTTAGCTGGACTTGCTCTAGTACATCATTGTCTCTGTTGTGCGGGGGAGCCCAGCACTGGACACAGCACTCCAGATGTGTCTCACCAGTGCTGAACAGAGGGTGAGGATCACCTCCCTTGACCTGCTGGCAGTGCTCTGCCTGATGCAACTCAGGAGGCTGTTAGCCTTCTTTGCTGTAAGGACACATTGCTGGCTTATGGTCAACTTGTTGCCCACCAGGACCTGCAGGTCCTTTTCTGCCAAGCTGCTTTCCGTCCCCTCAGCCCCAGCCTGTCCTGGTGCCTGGGGTTATTCCTATTCATGCTGAACAGTGCTGGCCCTGGTATTGACCCCTTGGGCGTACCACTAGTGACTGCCTGCAGCTGGACTTCTGCTGTGAGCTCAGCAGTTCAGCCAGCTTTCAGCCCACTTCACCATCTGTTTATCTAGCCTGTACTTCACCAGTTTGTCTATGAGAATGTAGTACGAAACATCTTACTGTAGTAGGATGTACTGTCGAAATCCTGGCTAAAGTTGAGATAAACAGTATTCTTTGTTCTTCCATCATCCACTGAGCCATCCTTCGCATTATAGAGGGCTATCAAGTTGATCCTGCATGATTTCCCCATCATTAAATTCATGCTGGCTATTTCCAGTCACCTTTCTGTTCCTAATATGTTTGGAAGTGCTTTCCAGGATTATTCACTTCATCACCTTCGCAGGGATCAAGGTGATGCAGACTGGCCTCTAGTTCCCCATAGGATGAGAGGAAATGGCCTCAAGTTGCACCAGGGGAGGTTTAGATTGGATATTAGGAAAAATTTCTTCACCAAAAGGGTTGTCAAGGATTGGAACAGGCTGCCCAGGGAAGTGGTGGAGTCACTATCCATGGAGGTGTTTAAAAGTCGGGTGGATGTGGTGCTCAGGGACATGGGTTAGTGGTGGATTTGGCAGTGTTAGGTTTACGGTTGGACTCAGTGATCTTAAAGGTCTTTTCCAACCTAGATGATTCTGTGATTCTATATTCTTCTCCTTGCTCTTCTTGAAGACAGGAGTGACATTTGCTTTCTCCCATTCCTCAGAAACTCCCCTGATTGCATCAGCCTTTCCAAAATTATAGAGAGTGGCCTCACAGTGATGGTGGCCAGAACTAGAAGTTAGTCAGCTTTATTCTTTTGAAAACTTTTTATCTACATGTGAGAGTTGATAGAATTATATGATACTCATTCTAACATATAACATATAATCATGTTATATATGCAGATGTTTGTAAAGTTAATTTAAGGAGTTTTCTGAAATATAAAGATTAAATAACATGTATGTCACAGAAAGCTGTTAACTGTAGTCTTACTTCATATACAGAGAAATTATTGTATACGTTCCTAAATAATTTTAATCGCTATCTTAAGACATGTTCTTTTGAACTGTTCATACAGTTAAATGTAAGATGTGAAGTCAAAGTGTTTTACAGGCATGCTGCCTGTGCTAATTTTGTTTTGTTTTGTTTTCTAGAATGGCCTTGTCACAAGCTCACCAGAAATATTCAAGCTAAAATCTTGCATCAGGAGAAAGACAGATTCAATTGACAAACGTTTCTGTTTCGATATTGAAGTATTTGAGAGGTTTGAATTTTTTTCATTGTGTTAACAAATCGAAAATAACTAAAAATAGAAGCACTTGCAACAAATACATAATAATTACTCCTGTAACAGGAACACGTATTTCTCAATGCATTTTTATCCAGACAAACTAGGCTTTCAAGACTTAGTACTCGGTCAAACCTTTTTTTCTAACAAAATTCACTTAATTGCATATGTGTTGTCTTAACTTTGTCTTAACTGCATCAGATACAAGATGGATTCTCACAGAACCTGTAGCACAACTGACTACCCTCTTTTAGGAACAGATAATATTTCTTTTATAAATACTTATTAATAAGCATATTCTGTACCAATCTCTATTTCTTTCAGAAATGTATGGTAGCACATCATTTTTCTTTTTTGAAAATTACTTTTACAATTTTTTTTTCACTTATTCCTGGATATTATAATTTTATAAGATAGATGAAAACAGCTTTTTTGTATTTGAAGTATATGTACGCTGTACTTTGTAAAAGTATTTTTTTTCAAGCTTGGGAATAAAGAAAAATACTAAATTTTTTTTTGCTTAAAATGTCATAAATAGACTGACTTTTGTAGTCATTCTCTTAAGAAATATTTTATGATTGTTGCTGTCACTTTAAATTTCATTCAGAACTGCTGTATTTACATTATAATTTTGAGGCTACTTTGGTACTTTCAAATACAACACATTATTTTTCTAAAATAGACTTCTGAGTGAGTTCAGGTTTAAGAAATATGATACGAACAAATGTTGAGACTAATTGGTCTCTGGAAAGCTTCTAAGCTTGAATCGACAGGTTGAGTTTGAAATTGGTAGTTGTTTCTTTCTAAGTAGAAAGAAATTGCATTTATTAGACACATCTGTGGCAGTACCATTGTAACGTATTCACAAGTGAGTGTTGTCCCTTCTCTCTCCCTTACTCTACTGGAACGTCCACAGTTCAACAAAACTGCACAGAACAATTAGTTCCATCTGCAGTTCTTCACGTTCTCGTCAAATGGATAGTTATAGGCACTTTTTATGTGTTATTTATTCCTTTTGGACAGTTTGATTGATTACAAATGTGCATGGCCTATAAGTTAAAGGCATTCTGGAAACTTAGAAGATCGAAAGGGGAATAGAGTACAAAGTTACTTGGTCATTATTGTGAGGATCTAACTTTCATGGGCTGATAGAAAGTTTACTTTTCCAATTGATCTGGTATTCAGCAGGG
The DNA here is from genome assembly GCA_017639485.1 of Pluvialis apricaria. Lineage (NCBI taxonomy): Eukaryota > Metazoa > Chordata > Aves > Charadriiformes > Charadriidae > Pluvialis > Pluvialis apricaria. Next base: position 15,503,007 of record CM030007.1, read on the forward strand.
AAGTAGAGAATTTTTGTACAGGTCATCAGAGGAGATAAATAGACAATGAAATACCTATAAATATCTGGTGGGAGTTCAAATACAAGGGCAACATTGATCTCTTAAATGTTGGCAAAACTTGGGCTTCCTCTAAGAAAGAGAAGGTGCAGCAGCCGTTACTGATGTCAGTCATGGCTAAGAATGCGAGCGAGTTCATATAAATATAAACACAGTACTTGCATACTGAGGATTCAAAAAGGCTGTGATAATGATTACATTTGAACTAATTTTAAATTCGAAACTTACTATTCTTTATTTGGAGTATTAGGTTTTACATCACCTGCAAAATACAGAATCATAGAATAGAATCATAGAATAAGTGAGGTTGGAAGGGACCATTAAGATCATCAAGTCCAACCGTTAACCTACCCTGATTTAAAAACACCCACTTCTAAACCATGTCCCTAAGCACCTCATCTACCCTTTTCTTAAACACCTCCAGGGATGGTGAATCCACCACCTCTCTGGGCAGCCCATTCCAATGTTTAATAACCCTTTGAGTGAAAAAATGCTTCCTAATATCCAATCTAAACCTGCCCTGACATAACTTGAACCCGTTTCCTCTTGTCCTATCACTTGCCACGTGGGAGAAGAAGTCAGCCCCCATCTCTCTAAAACCTCCCTTCACGTAGATGTAGAGGGTGATAAGGTCTCCCCTCAGCCTCCTCCTCCCCAGGCTAAACAACCCCAGCTCCCTCAGTCGTTCCTCATAAGGCTTGTCCTCCAGACCCCTCACCAGCCTGGTAGCCCTTCTCTGGACACGCTCCAGCACCTCAATGTCCTTCTTGTAGTGAGGGGCCCAAAACTGAACACAGTACTCGAGGTGAGGCCTCACCAGTGCCGAGTACAGGGGGATGATTACTTCCCTACTCCGGCTCACTACACTATTCCTGATGCAGGCCAGGATGTTGTTGGCCCTCTTGGCTGCCTGGGCACACTGCTGGCTCATACTCAGCCGGCAAAAAACTTTAAAAAGTAAAAAACTTTAAAAAAAAGTTTAAAAAACAGAAAAACTTTAAAAGTAATTGACATGATTCTGTGATAAGTTTCCTTAGTAACGTGAGGCTATGACTTTACATCATGAAAGACCTCTTTTTAAAAATGTGCAGCTACATCAGTCTTCAAAATTCTGTTGCAAGAGTTTATGGGTAACTTCTGTCTCCAAACACCTCATCGCACAGAGCTAATTCTGTCCTTGCGTTATCATATGCTACTTTGTATGAAATATTATTTTATTAAAACACTGGAAAACCATGCAGACTGATGTGCACATCTCATTTCACGCAAAGAACCATGTTAATTGAAATAAACCCTCGTGAACAACTAACAGAGAACACACACCATGAGCCCTTCTAATTGACATAATTAATTTAAAGTTTACTTAGGTTTTTTTCACACCTAAATTCAGCTCAGACTTCTTGTAAAAACTGTTCTAGAGGTTACACCATCTTATTTGTACTGAAGCTATATAAAAAGGTAACATCAAAAAGTGTGTTTCACCTTGAGTGTAATTTTAATTTCTGAGAAATTACCAACTATTTCAGTAACTAGAGAGGAAGTTAGTTCAAAATGTATGGGAGTTGGTTTCGACTTTTTGTTTGTTTGTTTTGAGGACACTAATATTTAGGGATTATAGGGTTAGATATTTGAGTGTTAAAACATGCTATACAATGACAGCAAACTTGGCCAACAGATTGAACCAGAAACCCAGAGCTAAAATCAGTTATCTCTAAGCTTGGAGTAAAATGACACTCAGAAGTGTTTGTTCTTTCTGTACATGCTGACCAACGGACTATAAGTATAAATGCAAATTTTCAACTGAAATATTAAGCAGTGGTCACAATAGAAAAAAAAATCAGTTTTTATTTCTAAAAATGTTTTTGAGAGAAAAATTCCTAGGTAAGAATCTGTGGGTAGGTAGAAAAATGGACTATTAAAACAGAAATAAAATTAGACTTTAAGAAAATAGAAAAACAATTACACATCTTGGTCTGCATTAACTGTATCTGTTTACACGTGTGATAGTAGATAGCAAACAAAATACTCAGCTTGGCATTTTTATGTGTAAGAGCAGGGCTTGCTCCTCCTTCAGTGTTTTGGTGTATGTGTGTGAATGCACATTTTGATATTTTATATTGTCCAGAAGCTTTCTTGCATACTTTTTAAATACAAATATATTTAAATACATGCTTGCTTAAATACGAGGTGCCAGTGTAGGTCTTTTGGAGGAGGTGGGAAAGGATGGGGGGGGGTTGATTATTTATTTTTATGGTGTAAGATGGATACCTAGTAAAAACTATAGTATCCTTTATTTGTGAACCTGCCATAGAAAAATCACAGTTTTGGACAGTTTGCTGAAAGTTTTAAGTAGAGACAACATACACTGGTGTGGGAGCAGGACTTTTTAAAATGGACTGCCTTACACGTATTCTATGTTGGAAAATCGGTGAATTGCTTTCAAATCATTTCTTAAAGAAGTCGTTTGCCTGTGATCACAAATGGAGACTAATTCTTTGTATTTACACATCTGTTCATGTAATTATTTCTGGGACAAAGATCAAAATTGGTTCCCTCATCCCTTTTCAGGTTCCCATGACTCTTTAGCTATACAGTGTCAAAGTTTCATCAACAGAGAGGATATGCTGCTTTTTAACTTCTGTCATAGCGGTGAGAGCACAGCCAGCAGAAAGCCAGGTGTTTTTGAATCCTCTCAAACAGAAAATTCCTCTGCTGTGACAGTACTCAGCTCAACTGGGTGTTTAGTCAAATGGAGCTGATGTATCTTGCCCTTAAGTTTTCCACCCTAAACATTTTGCCACTGAAAAATAGTGGATTGTACTGGATCTTGTTTGCAGCTGTACAACTCATCTTGCACTATGGATGTGCCTAATACCTGTTAGAGGGTTGTAGCACTTAGGACTAGGCATCTAAAATTACATGTTGCAGTACCAAACTTTTAAAAAACAGACTTGTTTTTAAATCTGGCTCAAAGTTATTGTATTATTTCAGAAGCCACCAACTTTCTTTTACTTCTCTCTGTCTTTTATGTATTCACTTCATGTCAATAAGCACTTGGATTCTGACTTTGGATACTGTTTGAGAAAAAGAAATTAGTAACTTCAGTGTATGTGTATGTTTTTGACAGACCTGGAATCATCACACTGCAAGCTTTTTCAGAATCCAACCGAAAACTTTGGCTCGAAGCTATGGATGGAAAGGAACCAGTAAGGATATTTTTTCATTTTCTCTTATTTTTACAGTTTTGTGGCATGTATATTAAAGAAAGAAGCTAATACACTTTTCAGATACTCTGTTACAGTACAGGCAAATACAGTTCTGTTCTTTGTGAGACATTATCACAAATACACAGTGTAGATAGGTACAAAGTAGAAAAGCAGAACTATTAGTGAATTTAAGCCTTTATTTCTGTATTATTATTTTATGTTAGGATATTTAATGTTTAAGTAATATGATAGCATATTGTTTGATAGGATTCATGCTTCAGATAACATTTGTCAAGTGGTAGTTGCCGTGCTGGTAAAGACAAACAAATCCTCTTTTGGGCAGCATCGTGAGGTAAACAATCAGCACCATCTTGAAAGACACTGCAGAGAGCACAGAAATGTGTTGAAAGCGACTAAGAGACAGGCTGGTCTAAGATTTCTTCCCACTATTAATCTGCTTTTAAAACAGTCACTGAATGAGGGTGATGCCAGACCTGTATCCAAGGGGAAAAAATGGTTGATCGGTTTTATGAGATAGATGAGTGTTTTTACAAGCTTCTAGCTTGATTGAAACAGTGCAGAAATTAGATCAGTAGTTGTATTGAAATTTAACCCATTTGGAGTCTGCGAATCTGACTTCTAACACATTTTAGGTGCCTATAAATGTAATGCTGTTAAGTCCCTAGTCAATGTAGAATCTCAAGGCCGGCCTGAATAGGTTTCTGGGACATATGCCGCTGGCCCTCTGCCTTCTCTCCCAGAAGATCAGCTGTGTAAAACTGCAAACACAACCAAACCAGTGGGTTGCTGTCCTCTCCGCCTGCTCAGATCCGAGCACAGGGCTGTTACCCTGGGTGAGTGCTGCGGGGTGAACATCAAGAGAAGGTGAAAGGCAAGGCTGGCTTTCCCCCAGCAGCAGGCTAACACACAGCATGTTGCAGATAGCTTAAGAACTCCCAACAAACCTGGCAATAAAGAATTTAAAGCACAAACGTTGATTTGTTACGGTTGTGGTTTTGTTTTTTTTTACAGATCTACACACTGCCAGCCATTATTAGCAAGAAGGAAGAAAGTAAGCTCTCTATTTATGTAGTGTTACCAAATATTGATAGATTTCTCTAATGTCCTGATTTCTAAATATGTGTGGGTGCGAGAGAGGTTCATCGTTTTACATTTTCTTTCTATTGCTATGAAATAACTGTTGGATTACATGATTGGGTTACACGAAAGAACATCCAAACTTACATAAACATTGAGAAAGCCTTCAGCTTTTGTGTTACAATCAAACATAAATTAGAAGAAAATTTGATTGGCTCCAAAGCTATAGTATATTTAACAAATCTGTAAAAAGTTTCTGTCAGTAGTGTGTATACCTAAATGTAAGTACATGCCATGTGTTGAAATAATATGCCTATATGGATCAAATCTTCTCAGGTTTAGGTGTATATGCACCTATTACACATACACTGAGTAATAAAATGAATATATTTAAAGATACTATGAGACTTATGTGCATAATTTTATTGACATATTAACGTGTATAAGTTATTAACATAATATATTAACGCAAATATGTAAAAATAATTTAAATATGTGTGTGGATGTATGTATCTCAGAGAGAGACATGTGTCAGATATGGACATACATCTTCATAGGAGGTATATTTGAGAGTCTGGAAATCTAAAATTTAAGCCACTACCTCTGGTTTTTATATGATGGTGTTTATTTTAATGGTGAAAAAATATGCTGCTTTAAGATCTTCTTTATTTAGCTAGTTAGAACAGTGATCATTGAAATACAAAAATTAAAGAGAAGTACATTCACTTAAAATAAGTTTACTCATTAAAGTCAATAACAAAGATCGTGTTCCTCTTACCATTTTATGAGCTGTTATGTGCATGTGCAATGAGCAGAGAATGTGGTTGTGTTAAGACCAACAAATATATTCTGTTCATAATGTAGGTCCTGAACTCTTAAAAGCATTTTCCTCAGCAGAGGGAAGGGAGTACAGGAATCTACTTTTAAAGCAACAAGCTTTCAGCTGTATGTGTACAGAGTCTACTGATTTCTGAGAAAGACAGTAGAATATCATGCTCCTAATGATACACTAATGTTTAGAAAGTTGGATTTTGAGTGGTAAGGATATATCTACAAGAATGCTATTACAGAATAAGTATCATAATCTCGTGGGTAGATGTGTATCAGTCCTTGACTAACGTGTGAATGTAGCTAAACATGGAGATTTTGTGTATTGATAAGTTAGGAAATAATTACCTTTTTTCCTTCTTTTTATAGTGTTCTTAAATGAAGCTGGTTTCAACTTCGTGAGGAAATGTATTCATGCTGTAGAAACAAGAGGTGTGTATTAAATCACAAATTAGGTATCAGATTGATTATTATGAGTATTTCTTCTCAAATATTACTTTGACTAATTCTGTATGTTTTACAGTTGTGCTTTGGAGTGTGTCCATCATTTGGTTTGTACTTTTCACATTTTATCTATGTGCTTTACACTTAAAACTGTTGCCACAAATTCCAACAACAGTTCTTAACATATCGTTTAAGTGGCTTTTTTAAACATTTTCTGTAATTTCATGTTGTTTAGAAAGTTTAATAGGCAGTTGCACACATCTTTTGTTTTTAATTTGCATGTACCAATTTGTGCTTTCTCATGGTAGAACTGTAGGGAGCCTCAGCTCCCAACTTTGGTTTCTGGCGTGAAACCTGAAGACCAAAAAGTGGCATGAATACTCTCTGCCGGAACATCTTTTTTGCAGAGCATAACTCCTATCATTTTATTCACACATTTTGCACATGGTTTATCCATTTTTTTAAATGTTTGGATACTTATTTTTGGTAGTGGCAACGTTCAAAAAGAAAATAATAATCACTGTATTGATGAGGTGATATCTTGCAACTCACAGCAAGTTTTTAATTATCCCCTTCCGAATGAAAAGGTATGGCTGTATTGTCTACCATAAAAAGAGGTAACCTGTTCCTGTCCATGCAATGAACTGTCAGTGTGCAACTCTCTTCTAATCCAAAAGCTGTGTGGTCTCTCTGTGCAACAGTGAGCCCAACATGAATTTGATTTCTCAGGTAACAATGTTATGTCGCTTTTGAATCACTGCTGACCCAGAGCTTTTTTTGGGGGGGGAAGGTTTCAAAACAAAACGCCTAGGTTGTCTAAGTGAGATCAGACTTCGGAATGTTGTTTTCAAAGGAAAAGTAGACAATTTTTAAATGGTAAGACTTGAAGTGGGGGGAAGGGAAGACTTTTAAATCCTGCTCATTTTAAAAGGCAATTAAAACCAATAAAATTATCATCACTGGAATACTGAAATACTGTGTTGTGAATGTCATACTTTAAACATTCATTCTTATTAGTATCTATGCTATTAAAAAAGCCCAACAATTGAAACTTATGGGTAAATTGGGACTTGACTGTCTCTATTTTGCATGGGGATCCATACATAACATATAAATTCTCAGCGTCAGTGTTGCAACAATATGCAGTCTATGTTTTTATTTTGGGTACAATCATTTCTCCTATAAATGTCCATCAATTCTTAATTGGAAGGGATGATGGTCTAAGCAAATATAGATGCATAGTAATTCCACTGAAGTCTAGCTAAGATAAACTTGTTGACGTGTAATGTGTTTTAAGACTGCTTTAGGGTCTTATTTTTCACTTTTCCCAGCCATCTCCTGGTTGTTTGCTAATATGGGTGATTTCTATGCAAAAAGGCTCTGTTAATGTAAAATTATGATTAGTGTGTAGTGTGGTGTGGATTCAGTGGAATGCATTTGTTAATATCCCAGAAGAGAATTCAGTAGGGCAAAGCAGTATTCCAGAATGTAATTGTACAATTTTCCATAAATACATTTAGATGTTTTGAAAACATACACCAAGGATGCATCAGCGTATATTGAAATAACCATGTTTTCATTATTTTCATTGTGCTTGTTTTCCCAATGTAGGTATTACAATCCTGGGGCTGTACAGAATAGGTGGTGTAAACTCCAAGGTGCAAAAGCTGATGAATACAATATTTTGTAAGTATCTGAAGTGAACCTTTGTCAGCGTGCAGTGTGTGCGCTGTGGTCCCTTTTGCCTTAACCGCTGTGCTCAGAAGAGTGTGTTATAATATTTACAACTTTGCATGTGTGCTTACTGCCACTACATTGAGTTTGCAGTCTTAAGTGATCCAACTAGTTTCTGGTGTGCATTGGTATTCAATTTCTGCATGTAATCATTGATATACAGGGGCAAATTACTGCTAAAATGCATTTCTTCTTTTAGCTTTAAAGTTCTATTTCTTGGGATCTATTTGGTGTATTTCAGAAGTTTTCCAAAGCTTAGTTCTGTAACACAGCATAGCTCAGTTTAGTAGACAGTTGTTGTAGTATTTCATTTTTCTTGCTAATGTGGCTCTCTGATGCCTGCGTTCGAATGTCTAAGCCAAATACATTAGTAGTTCTCTGTTGGCTTGGGCTTACTTTACACTTCGATACAGTGCATATAGTTAATGTTTACATATACTAAATATGAGCACTAAATTAATTTCTATTAATACTTCAGCAGAGATTAAAAGATTCAAATTTATCAGATTGGTAGTTAATCTGGCTAATAAGTAATCACATGGGCTAAATGACTAATCTGTTAGCTTCTGGTTTGCTGCTTTTCTTGTTAGTGTGTTAGTCAAAGTATAACACAATCATAATTCAAATTTCTACCAGCCCCTAAATCTCCTCCTGATATGGATATTGATATGGAACTTTGGGACAATAAAACAATAACAAGTGGACTAAAAAACTACCTCAGGTAAGTATGATGCTACACAAACCTCAGTATTCCTTTTCTGGCCCATTAATCTTTTGCTTATTAATATCATATTGCATTTCTTGTATCCATTAGCATGGGAATAATTGAGTATATTATTATCTTGCCTAATATCCCTGTGATTATGTGTAATAATAAATCAAAAACTTGTCACACACTTTCTGCCTTATTAAGATAGTCATGCCTTATATAGCCCTAAATTTGGCAGAATTTAATTAATTACATGTTTTTATTTAAAAAACTTTACGTTAGCCACAAAGCATGTTGTACTCAGTCTTTCTTTTCTGAATCCCCTAAGCTGTGTACCATGAGGCTTCATGGCATCATTGTTGGAGCAGAATAAATATCTCTACAAAAGCATAGGGTTTTATCCTATGCTGTTGGTGTCTTCACAAACACAATATTCCCCACACACTATCGTTTTCCCTCAAAATTTTTGCTAATAGGAGACAGAACTTTCAAGAATTATGGTAATTATGAATTAACTCTTTTTTGGGTCTCAATATTTGACATTCAAATGAAACATAATAAAAAGCATCAAATCTGGATGGTGGATGTTCTGTGTCTTCTAAAAAAATCTAGATTTCCTAAACCAGTCACCTAACAAAGGTCGGCATCAGAAATCCCTGTTCACTCTGGAAAGTATGCCTAGGATTTGTAGTGGAGTGCTCACATAGACTTTATTGGAAAGACAGTCTTTGGCTGAAGAAATTTGTGATGCATCTTTAGAAGCACAAATCATTGTAGATACTATATTTTTGAAATTAGAACATGAGCTAGCAGTAGCTGTGTGCTTGTGTCTATAAGTCAATACACACTCTGCCTGTCAGAGGATGACTTCTAGGATCTCTCAGATCAGAATTTCAGTCCCAAATTTCATGGTGTTTTTGCCTTTCTTGGGCAAAAGATTGCTTCTGCAGCCCACTGTACCATGTTCTGCAGCTGTATTTATTCCTGTTCTACAGTATGAAAGCCAGAAAGCAGTCAGTGCCAGCAGTATTTCCCTTATTAACTGGCATAGTGACACCAGATTCAACTCAGATTTTGACTATGTACATGATTGAGTTGTATACTACGTGCAATCAGTCATCGCTGACTTGGGTTTCCTACAACATACAATATACATTATGCAGATGTTGAGAGGTCACACAATCATACCCATAAAACTTAAAAAGACTTTGAATAATGCAGTTTTTTAAATTTTATTTTTAATATTTTTTTTACAACCAGGTGTCTTTCAGAACCACTTATGACTTTCAAGCTGCACAAAGATTTCATTGTTGCTGTTAGTAAGTAAAGTAATAAATACACTTTCATGAAAGCAATATTGTTTCTAACCTTCGATCTCCTCAGTTACTATCCTTATTTTTCTCCTTGGTCTATTATTCAGTGATCCAGCCATGGATCTGGGTTCTTCCATGTCACTATATGTACAGCACAGTGCCACGTGAAAGCCCTTAAACAGAGAAGTCACACTAGATGAAGCTGTTCGGTGGTTTGTTCTGATCTTTTAAAGGTTCTGTGTGACTGCCTTCTGCATGAAATTTTGAACCTTGATTTATACGTTTGTGTGTTTTATACGGGCTGATAATTCTTCTATACTAATTAGATAGAAAGATAGTAAGATTGTTATTCAAACGACTTCAGTTTAGAATTTGAAGTTATTTCCCCATTTCCTCTTGCCTTGATAAGAATAAAAGACACTCAAGGATTTTAGATACTTTAAATATCAAGAGGCAAAATCTTGGATTTCACTGGAGTGGCACACCAGGTCAAAATTGCCACAACTTTCATTGGTTCTAGTATTGGTGGTAACTGCTTTTGGCGAGTTACTTGAAATACAAATTTCAGAATGTTGTAATAAATATAATCAAATTGTTCTCATAATTTTAAAGGCTATTTGTGTTTGGCTCCTTGTAATGCATGCGTGTATTAGCAACAGGCATTGTTGCCATTTGTAGTCGCATTTTAGCACACATTCTAATTTATCAACAATATTTTTTTTCTGTTTAATAGAGTCAGATGATCAGAACTACAGAGTTGAGGCAGTGCACGCGCTTGTGCATAAGTTACCAGAGAAGAACAGAGAGATGCTGGACATCCTTATCAAGCACTTGGTCAAGTAATTATTTTTGATTTTTTTCTTTGGTATTATTGTAAGATGTGATTATTGCTGCTTTAAATTTGTAAGTGTTGCTTAATACACTTCCTGTGTTGAAGCAATGCCACTTGAAATTACATTTAATTTCTAAAATGCTGTTCTCAATGTAGCTGAAGAATACTCACCATAGAAACAAAAAATGACACTGTGAAGAGTCACCAAGATGACCAACTATGTTTATAAAATAAACCCACTCAATGTTTTCATTCGCGTTCCTATTTACTACAGGAGTTAGCACTAATTAAATCTAAGAAACATCTGAAACTATGCTACAGTGGATAGAAAACACCGTTTTGAATCTGACTCAAGGTCCCACATTGTTTCAGAAATGGAGAGTAGACTAATGTGATATTACTTGTCCTTCATGTTTGATCTTATTTTTCTCTCTAACAGCTCTGAAGGGTCGTATCATTTGAAAACACTAATTTGAAGTAGTGTTATTTATATTTTTAGTATCTATATAAATGTCCAAACCCACTTTTGAATCTCCCTTGTTTCATCAGCTTCCCTGAGTGTTAATTAAATGTCAGATGGAAAAGATTTTGCATTTATTTGAACTGGTGGCCTTTTGTCTTCACTGAATTACACTTAACACATGCTGTGAGACAAAAAAGACATTTTTATTCTCTTGTTTCTCTCTATATCACTAGCTATGATTACATTCCATTATTGCATTATAATTTATCCTGTTCCTGCATCAAACGTTATTCATATAAGTTTTACTGAATCTTTGGTCGGTTTTCACTGGTATTTGCTGAATACTTTTTAATATGTGTTATTCTTTCTGATTTAGAATGTTGTATACTTTTTAGTACATTTATCAATGATCTGGGAATATGAATGCTGAAACAGCAGTTGTTCAGATAAGGCCCACGTGATTGAGAAATGTAGAAGACATAAGAGAGGAGTTCATATCGTTTTCATTCTGTTCGTTACATCCCAGCTATTTTGCTTGTTTTTGATCACAGCTTGAGCCACGGCCTGCAGTAAGCTGTCTACAGTGGAGCCTAATACAGTTTTACTTCCCCTTATAGACATGAGAACTTTGAAAATTTCTTTGATAGGAAATTATTTAGCCCTAATAAATTATTTTTAGCCCTTTGTGTCATTAGCCCCTGGAGACCCAATGTGATAGGGAGCTGCTGTGAGTGCTTCCATTGCAAAAACCAATTAGCGAGACCTTAAGTCTCGTTAGACATGGGGTAACCCAGAGAACCAGGTGAAAGCAAGTTTCATAAGTTTTCTTACTGAACGTTGTTTGATTAGCGAAAAAATACAATATCTACTGCTTTCTAAACCTCTAAAAAGTTATAACATTTAATAAGGGATTAATGATTTTGTAAAAGTTGCTTGTCTGGAAGCCCCAAATTTAGAAATATGTATACATAGGAACTGACTTATTTCTAGGCAGAATTAGTTATAGGCAAGCGTTTCTTTCTTGACCTCTTTTCCTGGCCTCTTTATTCTCAATATGACCTCAGATGCATTTCCAAAGAAAAGCATGCCTGCAGTATTCCCTTCTTTAATTGTTCTCTTTAACTCTTGCTTATCACATCTTTGATGCAATTCTCATTCTCCTGATAAATTTGACTTTATGGTTTTATACTGAAAACTTTCAGTTCTTTTCTTTCCAACATCCAATTCACCCTTTGTAATTTCTCATATGATTTGCCACCTGTTGTTTTTGCTAGCAATTCCAATGAGACTGAATTCAAAATTAGTCTCTTGAGTTTATTAGTTATCTTCCTTCCTCATCTTTTTCCTTCCACTGTGTGGAGATTGTTCAAGGAACAAATGGCAGATAAAGTGCCTAATTTTATGTAAATGGGAAAATATGGAAAAAAAAATCAACCTCCTGTTTCTTCATTCTTTTGTTTAAAATCCAATTTCAACACGTGCATCCTTTCCCTATATTTCTTTTAGCTATTCAGTTCCTTTATGTGTGCTTTTGTGTCTAGGTGAAAATACTATCTATACCTTTAACTATGGGTTATAAAACAAGCATATTATTATTTTTTCTTGGTGTAGGTCTTAAGGTCTTTATGTTTCTGGCTACCTTGACTTTTGTGTCACTGTGCAAAATTAAATATGATCTAGATGTTGTGGGATGTAGATCATACTAAAACCAAACAAAACCAGCAAATCCTGAAACGCACCCTGCAGAGACGTGATACTGTATGAGTATATACTCAGTCAACAGCTAGGCAAACACGGGAAGTTTGGTGTTATTTTCCGATAGGTAACTCATATTTTTGTTTTTAAAACTTCCTAGTCAAATTACCTGTCTACTTTGAAGAATAAACTGTCCTTTCGTGTGATTTAATAACAGCATACTTTTCTAAGGTAGATAGACAGGAGTCTGCAGTCTGGCAGCATCAAAAGTTTACTGGTGATATATCAAAGAAAGAGATTTTGAGGAGAAAGCAACCGCACCTTAGTGAATGCCTTCCAGCTCCCTGAAATGCATGATTACCTTGGCCTGTATTCAGTAGCCCAGCAACAGGAGGACTAGATCAGGGGAAACTGCTTATCAAAATGATCCATTCACAGGCCTGTTTTTTTTCTCTTTTACAAGAAATTGAGCCTTTGAAATGCTTTATAGGAAGTCCTTTCTGGTTACAATGATATTAAATTCACTGTTCCTTTTATTAACCAAGCTACCAAATTTGTAACCAAGGAAACCCAAACACAGGACAAACACTACTTTCTGTCTATGCTGTAAGACTATAATGTTTGCATAAGAGATCTTAATAGATAGTGTGCAGCACAAAGCAGAGTAACATTGCAAAGGGTTATTTTTTTTATTTTTTTCTAAAAAAAATAGAGCTGAGTAATTCAAAATTCCATTTTCATAAAAATATTAGTGGACTTCCCAAACACCCCTTAGTCACCGGAACCAAACATAAGATCTGTTACAGAGAAAATTAGATTAAGAGAATTGGCTAAAAATGTGCTTTAACAAGGTAGTCATTTTCATGATACAGCTTCCAAATGATGATCTCTGCTATTGTGTCTGTCTGAAGTAAAATTTTGGAAAGCTTTTTTGGCATAACTTAATGAAGCAACATAGAAAAACGTGTAAGAAGATAGGTATTTATTTTCCTGCACTTTATAATCATGCTGTCTCCATTACAAACCCCTTACCCGTATTTCTCCTGCTTCTCAATGTAAATGGGGTGCTGAAACATTCCTGTTCCAAATATGAGGGGAGCATTACTTCGGTATAGAAGTAATTGTACAGTCTGTCTCATCTCTGTACCAAGATAACTCTACTATTCTGCTCATTCTGTGTATCATTAGTGCCTACTCAACAGCGAGACTGAGAGAAAAGGTAGTGTGTGAGTCCAGACATGGGTTTCATCCTGATGCTAACAAAATCCCCCAGTAGCCTTGGGGAAAATCTCACAGTCTTTTTGTCACTGCCTTTTTTAATCTTCGTAAGGGGATAGTATTTGTGTTATTTGCTACCACACTCTGACGTCAGATCATTTTGCTATTGTTTGCATAACATTTTAAGAACAAATCAAGCTATCTGAGAATATTATTGTAAGGAAAATGTAGCAGATGTCTCAATAAACTTGATTAATGAAGGCTGTCAGAGAAAAGCAGAAGATAAAGTTTGCTCCTACCTGCTAGTCTTCCGGTATTTTAGAGATGTTAATGTTTCTTAATCTTAAGGGGTACAAGGGTTATTCTTATTATCTAGAAAATGGCTAAAAATGCTCAGCCTGACAATGGTAGCAGATAGCAGTGAGAAGGAAGAGGAAACTGTGAACAAATGCCTCAATAACTGATTCTATTTGGTAGCAGATTCAGTAAAATTAAGCATTAAGGCAATTATCAAATCTTTACTTGGCATGGTGCTTCTCAGACATGAGGCAATAGGGCAGCTGTGACTGGGGAATCACTGGCAGTTATTTTGAAGGATTTATGATGATACGGTTTTTATTTAGCAAATCTTATTTGTAAGGAGAGAAAAGGGGCATTGAGGATTACTGATTTATGGTTTTCATTTTACTAACTGATAAATTATTGGAAAAACTAAGTTTCTAAATTTTACATTAAGAAGAAAAATGACAGAAAAGGTACAATAAGTGATAACAGAATATACGGAAATAAAAGGTTAATACATTTTAAAGCCAGAAGATGCCATTAGGATCATCTAGTGTTACCTATACCACAGAAACAATGATTTCACTGACCCCATTGATCCTGTGTTTTCAGTAACTAAGTTTCATTCCTTTACATGAAAGCTAAGCTATATTGTTGACCTCACAATATCACAGTATTTTCAGTCAATCCAACATCAAGTATTTAAGTTCCTGTATAATCACTGGAGAGAGATAGGTACCTGTCTTAAGACTCCTAAACTGTAGATGGTCTGGATCTCTCTGTGGAGATCTTCAAAGATAGTTGCTTTTCAATTATGTCAGGAACTTAAATACTTACTTTAGGAAGAGATGCTCATTATCCATTAAGTTATTGAAAGACGGGAGCCTTATTGGAAATACAGTAGTTGTACTACACTGCATTTTGACTCTAGTAAAGTGGAAGTTTAAAAAATGTTTTTAAAGGGGAGGCATGAACTTGGGATCTTGTTAAAGAGATAGCCTTAACAGGTTTTTGCCTGTTGGAATTGTAGTTTAGCACAACTATTTAATTGCATATTGTTTGTGTTCATTTAAAGGGTATCATTACACAGTCAGCAAAATCTAATGACTGTATCCAACCTTGGTGTTATCTTTGGACCAACTCTGATGAGAGCCCAAGAAGAAACCGTGGCTGCTATGATGAACATTAAGTTTCAGAATATCGTCGTTGAAATTCTGATAGAGCATTATGAAAAGGTAGAAAGACATTATCTGACTGTTTTGTGATAAAGTGGAACTAAGATCTCATTTTTATTACCATTCTTAAGTTCTTAAGAATAAGAAAACTGGCACTTGTAGAATGTCATTGATAGAAAGAATACCTTCTTCCCACCCCATGCTATGGATCTGTATTCCTAGCAAGTCTTTCGTGGCTGTGCAAGGTACAGATCCAAGGAATAATCTCATATGCTTTGAAGGAGTTGCTCTGAATCTTCAGTTGCTTTCTGAAGATTGCTGTGTCCTTCTTATATCTACAGAAGAATGAGAAGGTCATAACTTTGCTCCCAGCTCCTCCATCTCTTTCATACTAAGAGTGTATGAAGGTCCACTCTGGGTGAATGCATGGATTCTTCTGAGTGCATCAGGTCAGAGTCTTTCTGACCATGGCTGTACTTTGGGGGTATGCCAGCTGCACAGGGGAAATCTAGTCCCACCTAACGTCATGAAACCCCAGCCATCCTTCAGTTTCTCTTTTCATGAGCAGCATCAATGTGGATCCCCAGCACAATCCCCCATTGCTGTGCTGTGTCATTTTTCATGTGTGTAGGTACTCCATCAAAAGTAAAAAAAGTAAAAAGAAAAAACTAATGTATCTTAGGTGAGGTTTTATTCATAGTTACAGGTTTAAGCCCATCATGTCTTTGTGATTTAAAAGTTCTTGAATATTCTGGAACATACGAACTTGTCTAGGTACTTCTTTTGCTTTGAAGAAAGGCATGTCTGTGACTGCCCAGTTTATTTTGTTTTCCCCAAAGAGAACAGTGACAGCAAAGGTCCATCTCAAACTCTTTCCTGTAACATTGAATAAGAACTGTTTCAGGGCTTGAGAAGGAAAATTCATGAAGTCTTAAACACTTACTTTCAGTTGCTACCATTGCAGCTGTCAGCTTCACTGAAAAGTCTTCTTAGATTTTAGTTTATGTTAAACTATTTGATTTCAGAACTCAGCAGAACAGTCAAGACCTCCTTTACTTGGTCATCAAAAGAAATTTTATTTTTGGGATCTTTTGTTGTTAGATATGACCTTCTCTGATGACTAACAAAACAAAGTGAAAAAACTTTGGGTTTCTTCCATTTCATGTTACTCAGCTAGGGGGCAGTTCCTGGTCAGTAACAGGAGCCCCTGCACTGGTTGGTCAGTAAGTACTGGCAGTACTGCTTGGTATCATTAGTTATATTTCATAAGAACTCCTCAAACTTAGTACAATACTGATAGCATCCTTGCCTCTAACTCCAAAACGTATGTATTATGTGTTTCCAACACTGAATTTCTCCACCCCAAAATTACAAGCTCATTCAATACAAAGACCATGGCTGCACAACCAAAATCACCCCTGCTCTATTCCTCTGTCTACAGACACATTTTTATATTGATGTGCTACTCACTAATGCCTAATGCAGAATTAATGTACTTCAGGAGCATCTCAAGACATCCATTAAAGTATTTTCTACCATAGAATTGTATTTGCTTTCTTCCACTTCTGTGAGTGGCATGGAGATATCTTTTCATTGTTCACTTCATCCTCTTTTGGCAGTGCCCTGTTGATGGGGTATTCAGAAATCCTTGCAGAGATGTATTTTGGCGTTGCATGGTATTTAACCTATCACACTTAGCCCTCTCTACACTATGGAGACTGGACATTTCTGATTCCTTCAGTAGCTTAACTGAATAGGCAATCTTTGTCTGTAAAACCTCTCCTCCATTCCACAGAACTAATTCCACTTCCTTCCACAAAATGCCATAAGAGATACTCAGCAGAGTTTCCAGTCTGCGCTAGGAGGACCAGGGGAGAAAGGACAGCTGGAAGAAAAACATGCAAATCTTTTGGTTATACTTTTTGCTTTAGTCATCCTCCAAGGCAATTATTGTTTTTACTAGAAGTATCCAAGAGGGTTTTTAGGGTCTTTCAAGACCTCTGCTGCACGTGTCTTGGATATTGCAGAACAGCTGATACAAATGAAAGTCACATAAATTACTGGACTTTCTGTATTGTCCTTGCTGGCAAGCTTGCCGTGCTTATCAGCAAAGAGTTCTTCAAAAGCTTTTGCGTACCTGTGTCAGATCGCAGTAGTCAGATACCCTCAAAATTTTAGGTTTTTCTGCAGTAATGAAGTGCAAAACTGACCAGTGGTAGCAGTAGTACGTAAAAGATAAAAATCAGGAGATGCTCTGAACACAAGTATGTTCCTCATCAAACTTGACATATTTGGCAAAATAGAGTGTTTTTCTTAAATACAAACTGGATTTTAATAAGTTACGACTGTAACAAATTTCTGTGACATACAAAAGCTTTCACAGGAACACAGAAAAAATTCAATTCTTTCATAATATTTTTTAAAAATGTATTACTTCTTGGGCAGGGGTTAGTTGTAAGCACGTATTGTATGTTTCACAATTTAGACTGTTAAGCACTTCTTAACCAGTGTTTAGAAAACAAAACTATTTTATATTAGTATATTTATATTTTATATAAATATATTTATATTAGTATAAATTTTAAGTATAACTCAGTATCGTGGTTCTTGGATTGTAAAATGAGATCAGAACAAAGCTTATATTCTGTGAATTTACTCTTTTGTAATGTGTGAGACTATTACAGTATTAATTTCAGGTGCAGTGGTAAGGAAAACAAGTGGATTAATAATGGAAGTGTAGGAGTACCTCTATTGTTTATGTCATTTATTTTCCCTTCTTTTTTTTTTTTAATCATGCAGATATTTCACACTGCGCCAGACCCCAATATTCCTCTTCCCCAACCTCAGTCCCGATCAGGTTCAAGAAGAACAAGAGCAATTTGTCTCTCCACAGGTTCACGTAAACCCAAAGGAAGATATACACCATGTCTAGCGGATCCTGACAGTAAGTTTGTCCGTGTTGACTCGTTATCTTCCTTCTTATGTCTTGTCTTTTAACTTTCCTGAATAATATCCAATAAGTATTGTATTCCAATAATTACATGCATACCAGATGGGATTTGGTCAGCTTTTTAACCTCTGTGAGTCACAGCCGCACTGTTGAATGAAATGACTGCATTCCTTGCTTCTCTCAGATGAGGAAGGATGTTTTGTTTTAGGCAAGCTTTGTAATGCATACATTGTTCAAAAATCATTTAGAGTAGACTTTGTATTCTAATCTAAATGTAGGCTACTTTGAAACGCAGAAGTTTATTATATGAAGTTCATCTCATTTGCTTTTAACATAATTGTTAAGGTTGGGAAACTGTAAAGAGAATCTTTCCTCTCGTCCTGTAATAAATGTAATTCAGTCAAGGTCAGGAGATCAAAACCATTACTTGGCTTTTTTCACATGCATGAAACGGTGGTCATTAGTTCAAAGTCAGCCACTGCCTATGTTGCCAAAACCACTGAAACTTTGTTAGTTTTTCTGGAATAGAAACAAACTCGAATACTTTTGGGAGAAACAGTATGTTTATCATATGGCTTACTGCTTAACAGCAGGGAGTGATGTTTATAATTAATTGCTGCGTAGAATGCTTATTCATTTTCATGTAGATGTGACTATTATAAAGTTTCACTTCATTCATTTTCATGTAGTGGGCCATCACTTTTTTATTTAGTCTGTACCAGTAACAAGTATCCAAACTTTAGCAAAGATTAAGTTGTTAACAGTTCCACTACTGCAACAGACTTCCAGAAGAACTTCTGTCTCCCTTGGTTCCTCAAGGAGATTTACATGAAACTGGTACAGTAAATTAATCCACAGTTGATATACATCTGTTCTTGAGGATCTGTGGTAATTCTTAAGTCTGTAATGTTAGGAAATGTATCCTCAGTGTACTTGTGCACGTGTGCTGCATTTTCCATACATTTATGTTACATGATTCCAGCCAGTGAGAGTTTAAATACTAAATAAGAGCAATAGCTGCCTGCACATCCATTGCCAGTGTGAATGGCGTGGGATCTTGAGTAAGATGTTACAGAGGAACCATCAGTTACATTCACCAGAGGACAAACTGGGCAAGTTTCAACTGTTTTTCACTGTGTAACTGCAATGAATGAATGCCAGCATAAAAAAAGGGACACTTCTGCACAAGTATTTTGCACAACGTGTGCAAGCTTATGCTTCTTCATTCAGACATGTCTTGTGCTGGCAGCTTGATTGGAACTAGGTCTGACCCAAGAGCTCTCCACTTGTGCTTTGCTTATTCCCTCAAGCTCTGCACTTGCTTACATAAGTTAAGATCTCGCTTGTACCTGGAAGGCTGAGGCAGAAGCAGAGTTACTCTCCTTGCCAAATATCTCTAGGTGTGGCCAGAGACAGGCAAGAGAAGGCCTTGGCTTGTGGCAGTAGCAATTTCTGAAGGTACTACATTGTTTTAAGTCATTTAAATGAACCACAAACACTTAACTATATTGCAGGAAATTAAGGAATTCTGTATGGCATGAGAAAATGAGATGGAGATTTCAAACGGTAGGGAATGATAGAAGATTCTAGAAAATGCATCTGAGAAGTTTAGGCTTCAGTCAGTCTTGCAATTTTCAAGGGACTAATGGTCTGTAAAGGGGCATGATGGGGGACAATCTGATCTGGAATACCAGAATTCTGGCCAGAAGTGGACAGAATATTTCACACTACTATTGTCAGATCCACTCCCTATGCAAGGCACCGGTATTTGTGACCTTATCTGTAGTATTGTGTGTGGTTATGGTTACTTGTTGCCAAGGATATTAAAACATTTGAAGGCAAAAGCAGATGTATCATGTTGATATCTTATAACTACTGTATGGTTGAGGAATATACACTCTCTGCTTCTTGTAAAATTTGTGAATTATATATGCTAGCTTTTGGGAAAAACTCCAAATAGAAACTCACTTCCAGTGAGAATCCAGTCTTCAAAATAATTCATTCCTCACTGTATTATAGGCCAGTCCTTCCTCAGTTCTGACGCGTGTTCCTGCCTTTATATCATCAGCAAATTTCTTTAGGATATTCCTGCTTTTTGTTGCAAAAGTTTATTGCTAACAAAATCACAGAATCACAGAATGGTCAGGGTTGGAAGGGACCTCTGGAGATCACCCAGTCCAACCCCCCTGCCACAGCAGGGACACCTACAGCAGTTGCACAGGACGGCGTCCAGGCGGGTTTGAATGTCTCCAGAGTGGGAGAATCCACCACCTCTCTGGGCAGCCTGTGCCAGTGCTCTGCCACCCTCAGAGTAAAGAAGTTCCTCCTCATGTTAAGATGGAACTTCCTATGTTCAAGTTTGTGCCAAATCAGCAAAAAGATTTTTGTGTGGGTAGGTAAATTTCTCTAATATAAATCTAATTAAAGAAATTCATCAAATATTCAACATTTAGGTTGTAAATAAAGGAATGAGTTATTGTCCTTCTGCAGGATAGATATTTCATGAAAGGTGTGATGACCCAGAAAATAGGATATCTATAGGTAGACTTATGGACTAGTCTTAAAGAGACTGCAGAGATCCTCAGCAGCTTGCTAACCAAAGTAAAAAATTCTTTTGCCTGCTGGCAATAAAGTCATGCATTTAAGAACATGTGTGACAAGCACCTCAACATTTGCCTTATCATGGAAATCCAGCAAGATACACACCACAAAGATATTGCAACATTTGTTGAATTTTCTGAGGATTATTTATATTGCACACAGTTCTTTTAAAACGCAGACTTCTGTGTGAAATAGTTTAGCCTGTAGCCTGTTATGTTCATCAGCTCTAAAGAAATAGCCACAAAAGGCAGCTGTTCCAGGTTAAAGATAGGAACATGTGTGAAACTTAGAGTAACTAAATAGATATTTTGTCTTAAGAATCATTGCCTCCGAGACCACATATTAATGATTTTGATGACAAGTAAGGTACAAGGGGCTAAAGGTGGCTTTAGAGAAATGGATATGATTAGAAAATGTAAAATTTTTTCTCTCTCTCTCTCCCCTCCCCTCATCCCTCCCTAGGTGACTCGTACAGCAGTAGCCCAGACAGCACTCCCATGGGCAGCATTGAATCTCTCTCTTCTCACTCCTCTGAGCAGAACAGCACCACCAAATGCGCGCCCTCACAGCCCAGGGAGAAATCAGGAGGGATTCCATGGATTGCCTCTCCTCCTTCTTCTAATGGCCAGAAGAGTTCAGGTCTCTGGACTACAAGTCCAGAATCCTCATCAAAGGAGGATGCAACCAAAACAGATGTCGAGTCAGACTGCCAAAGTGTAGCTTCTGTCACTGGACCAGAGAATGCCTCTCCACCAACAGACCTGACCAAAAAGGGTTCTTACAGTCTGTCTGGGCTGAAAAGGTCTTCAGCATCTTCCCTTAGATCAATTCCATCAGCTGAAGGTAATTTCCAAAGTTGTTTAAGGACATCAGTGTTTACTGTGACACAGAAAACAAGAGATGCATCTGAAAGCTAATGATATTAATTAATCTTTTTTGTTTATTTTTTTAATTTTTGTGGTATGTTCCTTCACTTTACAAACTGCTTCTGACATAATCCCATTGTTTGTTACTTGTACAGTTCACACAGCTTAAAAGATGTGTTTCTCAGAATTTAGAGTACTCTCTATGCTGCTATGCCTCATGTAAACCACTGACTTGTAAGGAGATTGCTGGTTTCTAAGAAGAGTCGGTAGCTATGGTTTATCTCTGTATCAAAGGAATGAACCCTTGGAACAGGATTGATACTGATCAAAGCTAGCATTTAAGTTAAAAAAGCACTAGGCTTAACATATTTAGTAAATAACAGTTTTGTCACTCCTTGTCGGTGTGCCTGCGCTTTTTTTTTTTTTTTTTAACAACTGCATTTCTTAAATTGGCTGAAATAGGAGACTGGAGGAAAGGTGGCTTATTTTGGTTTGGATTTTTAGTTAAGGTTTTTAGCATCAATGCCTTTAGTTGAGACAGGACTGGGCAGATGGGATAAAACGGTAATCCCTGGCATGAAATGTATGCCTGATACCCTGCTGATGGAATGGCTGCTTCATTCTGCCCTACTTGCATGGTTTGTTATCCAGCACTGCAAGTAGGTTAGCTTGAACACAAGATTATGGCTGAATGGTCCTGTATATGGACATGATGTGTAAGAACAACCACAAGTTTGCAAATCCAACTTTAGGAATCCAATTTCAGTGCACAATTTAGGACACCAGTCTTCCTGTTCAGTCAAAGAAGGATGCTGCTTCAAAGAATACCCTCAGAGCAACTAAGTTGAGCTTATGTCCCAAATAAGCCTGTAGACACGGCACTTTACAAGACAGAGAAGCTTCTTAATTTAGACAGTTCTGCTAAATTATCTGAAACAGCTGTTAACCCTGGCTGTATCTCTGTGACTACATGCGGTGATACTGCACAATATTGACAGCTATGTGGAAATTACTTCAGAAGAAACACCTTCTTGAAATCAGTATATTTGCAGTGTTTTGCATTATGAAGATTAACAGCAGACACTGAAACAGCGAGCTCCAGTGGACTGAGTGCAAGTGCTGAGTTTGCCACTGAGCTGTCAATAGTAATACAGGTACACATACGGTAAATATGTGGTTATGTGTAAAGTCCTAAAAGTTTAAGAAAGTTCTTTCCCCTCTGCCCCCCATGGAGTGTACAAGTTTTTTCCTAGGACTTCCAGATATGAATTAGTGTTTTATTAACAGTATAGAATAATAACAATAATTTATAATATAGAATAATACCATAGAATTAAAATATTAATAATATAGGTATTGGGTTTCTATTTTGGGATCTCTTTATATTATGACATTTATGACATTTTCAGAGCATTATTAAGCATCTGTTGTTCTTGGGAGTAAAGAAACACAAAGTAGATGCAGTTATTGTCTTGATGATGCAGTCCACAGATAGATCAGCTTAAAGGACACATATGGCCATACCTTGTATTCATTAAAAGGACTTTTTTTGTGTGCTAAACAGTCTATAGATTTGTTTTATCAAGTTACAGTAGCAATTGTCTTAGGCAACTCAAAACTATTAATTCCTAGGCATTTTTTCTAAACTGCATGAAGCTTCTGTGGATACAGAAATATTAATTCTTACAAATTAACATGGTCTGATTTCATAGTAGATGCTGCTTTGAGCAGGAATTTGGACTAGATGACTTCCCGAGATCCCTCCCAACATGAATTGTTTTCTACAATTCTATGCAGTGTGCTACTTTATAAATGTTGGTTTTATTGACGCTTTTTAGTAAATGTACTATCTAGCCATTTAAGTACAATGTAATTTTTTAGCCTTCACAATTTTAATGCCATTTGTTCATTCTTCCTGTTGGTCCTTTTCTCCTGGCTTTCTACCTGAAAGGCTGTTTCTTCTCTGTCTTAGTAAGTACTTTCTCTACCTATTTTGCCTCTTTATAAAACAAAACAAAACACATCAACAACAAAAACTTTGCTTTGCCTGTTACGCGTGTTGTGAAACAACTTCAAATCAGCTTTAATATTCCCTATAATTTGCTTGTTTTCTTTAGGTAACAAAAGCTGCAGTGGGTCTATACAGAGCTTGTCTTCAACAGATACCAAAGATACACCAAAGGGTCCACTAAACCCTGATTTGCCTCCCAAAATGTGCAGGAGATTAAGATTAGATACTGCATCAAGTAATGGCTACCAAAGACCAGGATCTGTGTAAGTCGTCAAGGCCCTTTGCAGATTCATGTTGTCACAGTATTGTCTACTATAAAATGATCCCGGAGAGCTACCTAAGTAGTTGAAAAAGCATCTATGAATACTTGATTTGACTATTTCTGTATATGTGAATTATTTATCTAGCTTCATTAAAATTGTAAACAAAGGAGACACAGCACAAAGTCTGCTGAAGTCAGTTGAAAGACTCCCATTGACTTCATTAGACTACAGATAAAGTCTATAATGAAGAAACATATCTTTGGAAAGTGATTAGTGTTATTATCTCTGCTTCTCCTGGAATTTAATGTTTCAAGGACCATAAATGCTACTTACTGTCCATGCTGTTATGTCAAGAAGATCATCAGATCTTATTTGTGTAAGTCCAAAATTGGAGAAAGGAAAAAAAAAACCACCCAAACTTGCGGTCTGAAATATCTTCAGTTGCTGCCTCTTAAATAGTTGATATCTTTGTTTTTTTCTAACAGTTGGTTCATTTGGGGTTTTGGGGGGAGGAATATTTTGAAAGGAAGATAGTTCTAAGCAATAGAGGTTACAATTTAGGTCATTGAGATTTGGATTAGCAATGTTTCTCAGTGCTTTTAGCACAAACTTAAGAGTCAGAGTCTTTGCTGTAATCCTGACTTTGACTCAGAAATTCTCTGTCCCCATGAACAAGTGTTTTCCAGATCTGCAGAGCACCAAGAAGTTCTTCAAATACTGCAGGACTCAGTTCAGCCTCTCCGCTTTTTAAACTGGAAGGGAACACTGTAGTCATTTCACAGACTGTTGTGTCTTAAACAGAGAATGCTGCACAGCTCAGAGTTCCAGCATGATAGTGACAGACTGGCAGTAAAAGCATTTCCAATATATCTATCAGCCATCCATGAAGAGAATTTTAAATATAGGGTGTTGAGATTTCCCTTGCTGACTCAGCAAGGCTCTAGAGCATGTGGAAGTCAGGCCCAAATTAGGTTATGCCCTTAAGAATTCTGCTGAATAGGGACTTAAATTCAGCTTTTGAATTTCCTTTGTTTCTCTAAAAGAATAATTAAAACAATTTTTAAAAATATGTCCATATCTTTAGATAATTAAAAGTGAAGTTAGTCTGTGTGTTTTATTAATGGGCAGATTATAAAGCAAGGTGGTGCTTTATTTTCAGAGTGGCTGCAAGAGCCCAGTTGTTTGAAAGTGCTGGTTCACTTAAACAAGTTTCTTCAGGACGGTAAGTGCTTCATAGTATTTAACAATTCGTAAAATCCTTTCTGTTTTGCTGGCTTCAAAGATTGAAATAGAAGTGTTGGAGCTTTGTTCTGTGTCTTTTGGATAGCATCATGTGGCCTGCAAAATTTTTGCCTGGTTTATTAAACTCATCCTTGCTCTAGGAGAAAACTAAATCTAACAGAATACCAGCCAATCTGGCTATTCCGTCACCGGAGGGAATTGCAGTGAGAGATGCTCAGGTTAGTGATCTGCTTAAGGACACAGCTACAAGGATTTAAATTAGGATGAGAGTGCTGTACTTCTTCCATACAGCTGTTTGTATGTAAATGCTTTCAGCAGAGTAGCACACATGCTAGTTTATGGCAATTTGCTCACGTTGGTAAGTCCTGAATAACAGCTGCTTTAGAAAGTTCAGGATTAACTTGATCAGGATTCCTGTCTTTCCCATCACACCTTCCATGCCTCGGTATCTGTCTGGAGAAACTGTTCCCGTTTCTTCTTGGTAGTGTGCACCAGGAATTATTTACATTTTCCTTACAAACGTGTGCATTTATTTAGTGGATTTAATTCATCCTTACATTAAGTTAGAATGTTCTGATAAGTGTTCATCTAAGCAGCAGTGTCTTCCATACATTACTGACTGACATCTAATAGACTAAGGGAGGCAGTCAAATAAATAGATGTGGGGAAAAGTCTGTCTCTCTTTTCACTGTCCCTGCATTTCTAGTTCTTTGAGACAGAACGTATGGTTCTGTCCATCACTTTACTCGCCGATACCAGGAACTGTCAAGCTTACTGGAAGTGTCAAGTGATAGGAAAAAAAAAAGTTAATCCATTAATCCAAAAATAGTAATCTAAAGTAGCACAGCTGTAAATGAAGATGCCAACATGTGCTGAGATGTGCAGCAGTGGAATACGTCTGTCCTCTCCGACAGATCTAGCGGGGGCAAGAAAGAGAAAGCTGACCAGTAAAAGCCCGCTGGTTTTCTTTGAGGGAGCAGCTTACATGAATCAAGGCTGTTCTTGTTTTGTGTAGTACATGAACTGTAAGGTGACCAAAAAAGAGGGTGGCAGGGGGGAAAGGGAGATGAAAACAGCAGGGCATTAATTTAAAGGACAAAAATGTAAATGAAGAGACTGGAATGTTCTTAAGCCAGTGGCCTAAGCTGAGAGTGATGGCTACTTCACCAGTCCTGCATCATTTCACCTCCACCACTGTTCCTTCTCTTATTTTGTATTGCTTCCTTCTTGTAAACTCTCCCCTGTTGTTCCCTCGGAGCCTGTGCCACATGTATCTGTATATAAAAAGCATGTAAGAAGCAAAAACCTGACAAAGGAAAAATGTAGCAGTTTGATAATGGATATGGAGAGGAGATAACAAAGCCAAAAATGCTGAAAGGCTTAATAGCCACTCTACTTCAGCCTTCCTAAGAAAGCAGAAGAGCAACAGTAACAAGGAGAATGGAAAACGAGAGGACAGCAGGCAAAATGAGCAAGAAATAAGAAGTAGCTCAGCTGTTCTTACAGTGCTGCTCAAGTCTGAGTAAGATTTTGCAATTAAGAGCCAGCTTTTATTTACCTCTCATGCATGTTATGAACATGAAGGCTGATTTAAAACTTTAGGATATTCTTTTTTTGCCTGAAGTATCTGGAAATCATGGTAATTACATCTTGATCCACGCAGTAGAAAGGCCTTCTGAGTTCATAACTCTATATGTAATGAATATATGCAGGCCAGAGTATAAGACAGATATACTATTTTTAAGATGTCTGTTTTGATACCAAAAATACTTAAGTCGAGATAGTGTTGTACTCTGTGCAGGGATAATTTACCCTGCTAAAAATAACTAGTTTTGCAATTTTAAGCTAGTGCTTACCTATGCATTATAGTATCTAAATAACTTCATTCCTACTTGACGCATCTGTTGCGCGTTGCGATCATTTGTATAGTAGACGGATCAAAAGTACCTATATGGCTTTGCAGTCTCACATTGTCATGTGTATTTCAGCAGATAATTTGTACTCAATGCTTTACCACCACAGTGGCCTGGTCTTACTTAATTCCTTCTTCCAAGTAATCTTGGCAGCCCTGCTTTCTGACCTTGTATAATGCGGTATCTCTAATATGAGTGGGTGTGTGTCCCTTCTTTTTAATGCTGGGGCATTATTTGACCTGGCTGTTTTATCTCCTTGTATACATGAGTACATGCCCCTGTAGCACTACCAGTTTGAACAGATTTCTTTTAGTCAGAAAGAGAATGAGAGGCCACAGTGCATGTTTTAGGATTGGATAGGGAAGACCAAAATGTTATACCCTGTCCAACCTGTACTCTCTTTTTCTAATTCCAGAATTACTTTGACTTCTCAGTCTTCCCATTCCTTCCCTCCTGACTTCAAGTTTATTAATCATCCATCTCCCAGCCTGTGGTATTAAGCTACTGTCTACATTGAGACCAATCCCTATTGCTAATCTAGTATGCACTTGAAAGAGGCAAAGGAGTTTTCTTACTACTTTCACAAATATTGCAGTTATCCAAGAGTCTTAGTAAGGCCTGCGGTCTCCTCATTTCAGCTTCTGTACAAAAATGCGCCAACACATAATCCCTGACTCTGTTTTCTTGGCTTTGATTTAGAGGTACATGGAAAGTCAATAAGTTTCTCACATACAGTGAGAAACAGTATCATAAGGGGAAGGATTTTCATTAGAAAAGAATACTTAGAAAAATGGGAAGGAGGAGTTGGTGACAGCAAACAGCTCTGGCTTGGCAGCAGGGTCAGGTGCTGGGCTGGGACTTTAATAGGAGTAGGCTGACAGTATGAAGCCCTGTAGACCCATGCTTCCCTCCCAACCATATTATTAAGTATCCTTTCCCAGTCATTATTCTGTTTTTATTTTCATGCTATATTTTGCATTTTCTTAAACACCTGGAATGCCTTGCCCAGCCCAGCCCAGTGTTTTCTACTCAGTCAAGCTTGGCTGTGTGTCTGCCATGTCCAGGAGTCTATAAACCTTTCTTCTTCCTGTAGCATAATATTAACTGATGAGTCATCTGAGGGATTCATGTGTTTTCCCTCATTCATTCCTCTTCTGGCTTCTGTTTTCGTCTTGCTTAACAGAAAACTCATTAGGACAGGAGAATAGTTTTAAAGCTTATTTATAACTTTTAAAATAATAATAATAGTAATGATAATTAGTAATAGTAGATTATTGTTGATGTTGTTATTGTTGTTGTTATTATTATTATTATTATTTATTATTATTATTATTAAAAAGGCCTCAGGTGTTGTTGACTGCATGTAGTCAAGCAAAGTAGTTTATGATCTGATGAGTACCGACCCTTTGACTGCTAGTATAAGTTTATTGTTATGGGCTCAAAACAAATGTAATAAAAAGTAGGGAAAGGGAAAACGCGTTTTTTCATCTGGAGTCTATCCAGTAAAGTCATGGAAAAAAGGAACTTCTAGGAAATGTGGGTACCATTTTCTGAAGTTGTTTTCTTTCTCTGCACTAAACAACCTGAGTCACACTCTTCTCAAATTATTAGCATCATCTTAAGAGAACCATAATAGATCATGGTGATGTTATCACATGCTTTTTAACAAACAGCCTTGTTTTTAGGGAGGAGAGCATTAACACTGTAAGACTGTCCATTTTCATAATCACACACAAAAAAACTGCCCAAGAACCTGCAAGCCCTTTTCACTGCTAATGCTTCCAGCTGGATAGGGTTGAAATGAGTAATAACTAATAAGAGAACCTAAGTAATCAAATCGAGTGTGGAGGCACTAACCAGGGGCTTGAAAATTGCTCCAGAGTTATGAGTAAATATTCATAGAATCTGTCTCTTATTATACCATCACACACAGTTTGTAGATAACATTGGGATGTAATTACTCTGTCAGGACCAAGTGGTGAGAAGAATCCTGTAATTCCTGAGCTTTTGAGAAACTGAGGACTTTGTACCTTGTGTTTGTGCATCTGACTAAATGTCAAATGCTGGGAAGTTTCTCTTTCCAGAATTGAGCGAGTCAGAGTTCATGTTTTCTTATCTTCTTTTTACTTTTAAGGTAAATATACTTGGATTGGGAAAAATAGAAGCTGAAAACAGAATAGCTTACTAGACATAAGAGAACATAGGAGAAAATTCCATTTATTTTTCTGAACTTTTTTTAAGGGCACTAAAATCCAGCGTGTCATATTTCAAGAATAACTTAAATAATTCTGCTTCACATATTGCTGTTCTGTGTTATTATTGCCTTAAATGTCTTTTGTCACAGTATTACCCAGATGTCCCATTCTTAACATGGAAAACTGGCTTAATCGTCATGCCACTAAGTAAAATCAGGTTTGAAATCATCCCTGTGCTTTAGTAAGTTCATTAGCAATTATCTTATATTCATTGCAACTATAATAATTATTAACAGTTACTCTACTGGTTTATATGTGTAAAATCTGTGATTATGCCACACAGGAAAGAGCTGTTTTGTCAGACTGTTACCGATCTGGGTCAGTGTAGTCAGAACATCTGTAGCACTCTTTGTTATATTGACCTGGAGGAAAAATCTTGAGATTAAAGAATTCAGTTCTAGTTTATGTGTGACCTTCGGTAAAGTAATCTAATCTCCCTCTGTATATATTAGAATATATTATGTAGATTATTATGTATAAATTTTGATGTATTCTGTAATATATAATATTTTTTGTATATGTATTATAATATATAGTATCTGTAATAATAATTCTGAGTAATGAAACTTCACACCTGTCTTGTCAACTATAGATCGCAAGTTCTTCATAACAGTATGCGCCAAGGAGTTGTCTTGGAAAAATGCTAAACAAAGCAGTCTGCACCAACCAGAAAGCAAAATAACATTTAAGCAAAGTAGACAAACAGGGGTCCAGTGCTCATGTTGTTCTGGTTAGCAGTGGGGATGTATCCAGAATGATGGTACTGAGAATTAGAAATGTTTTCAGCATCCAGAAAATAAAGTGCCCTTAGATATCGACGGCACGACTCAAAATTCTTGACCTCCTCTGGAAATCTCAGCCTGAGAGTCTGACCCTTGATGAGTCAATTTTTCACTTAAGATGAAGGCCAAACGCGCCACTTGGTGTAGTCATAAATCAGCTCCAGAGCGTTTTCTTCAGAGGGAGAGATCATGTCTGGAAAGCTTACACATACAAACTTGGGACTATGTCCATCCACTCATGCCCTTTTAGAGATTCAGATGAACGATGGTGTGCTAGTACTGATTGGCACCAGGGCAGAGGGATCTGTCCCTGCTTAACCTCGCCAGAGGGGTGTGGAACTCCAAAGGTGAAGTTCCATGGGCCCCATTGGCAGTACACAAAGTAAAACAGACTTCTTATGCTATTACTTATGGTGTGGCACTATTATTAATCTAACTTACAACTCTGTTATCTGCCTATTTTGGGAGGAAAGAAAAAATACCTTACATGTCACTTGCATATACACCCTCTCAAAAAGTATGCTGGAAATTTTAAACTTCACCACAGGTCACATACTGGGTCATTGACATAAATCCTGGCTGGAAGGCAACTTGAATCAGTAACGCCCCATCACGTTATACAAAGGTGAAATAATCAACAAGTTCATCTTCATTTGTTATGATGTGGGTTTCCAAGAAGTTTAAAGAAACTCAGAAAAACTGATGGATCATATGAAAATTGCTTTGAGTATATAAATTAAAGGAAAGATACTAGGTAAAGCACAGGAATGTAGAGAGAACGGAATTTCCATTTCCTAATTTCCATCTTCATGTTCAGTCCTTCATTTTGTACTTTGCAGAATCACAGTGCTAGAAGCAATATCAAGAGGTCACCTGATGTGTCCTCCTTCTCTGGGATAGAATCATTATGTATCTAACTAGTTCTTTTGCAGATATCTGTGTAGTGGCTTTTTTTAAATTTGTTTTCTTTTAATGAATTTTTGGTAATGGGAATTCTTCAATTCGGGGATTCTCCAATTCTTGACAGTTCCAGTGCTTTGTTACTCTAACAAATAGAGGGGTTTTCCAGCTACAGATTAGAAGACATAAACTTAACTGTCTACCTATAGGTGTCTTTATGTCAAGTATTATTTAAGGAAGTATTTCGTTGTAGGTTTTGCTACAGGCAGTGGAACCTGGTGAGCCATTCATTGCACTCTGAAGTAGGCATCTACTGTAGCAGAAGCCAGGCGTGGAAGCTCTGTGGAGCTAGGCATGTAGGTTATTTGTAGACAATCTAGATTTAGGTGGCTGAAGCTGAAACCCACCCCAGACACCTAATTTAAATCTCCTTTGCTGCAATTTAAATCTATTTAAGTCTTTTTTGCAGTCAGCCTGGAGAACAGATTTCTCCTTTTTTGTCTCATATTTGCCTTCTGTGCATTATTTTCTTCTGTAAACTGATCAACTATATTTCTCACAAGTCATGTTTTTTGGCCTTTAATGATCCCTTTGGAATTGTCTCCAGGCAGTCCATCACTTGCTTCAAGCAATATGCTCAAGTCAGTATTCATTTGAATGACAACTTCAACTAGAATGGAAGAGTCCTCTTAAATGTTATCAATTATATACGTCTTTAAACCTTTAAGTAGGATCTTGGTCTCTTTTCTGCAATAACCTGTTTTTTAACTCCAGTAATCTTGGAGTTATTGTCTGCTATCATTCTGCTCCTCTGAACTACTGTGTAACTAGTCATTATCATCCTGTATTTGTGCAACTAATTATTTGTACTCTTCTCAGGTTTTAATTTCATTTCTTTATACATTTTCCCTTGTCGTCTCATTTATTGCAAGCCTGTATTTTTTTCTTTCAGACAAGCAAAAGCCATGTATTCCTGTAAGGCTGAGCATAGTCATGAGCTGTCTTTCCCACAGGGGGCAATATTTTCCAATGGTAAGATATGTTTTACATTCTCGTTTTACATAAAAAAATATAAAAAAACGGAATTGTGTCCACAAGATAAGAACGTAATTCCATTTTCAACTCTCAGTTTTTGCCCTGATTTTTCAATTGCTTTTGAATAAATACCGTCTAAACAAATATATGAACCGTATATAGGATCTTTTAACAGTGTTAATTTATTGTAAATATGTTTTATTTGTCTGGCTGTTTTTTTTGCAGTGTATCCATCAGTGGAACCAGGCTGGTTAAAAGCAACTTATGAAGGCAAAACAGGACTCGTTCCTGAGAATTATGTTGTCTTCCTCTAGTAATCTTTAGTGGACAGCAATATCTTCATGGTATCCATGGTAACAAATAATAAGCACTATGATTTTTATCTGACACAGATATGGCATCAGCCCGTTAGCTGAGCGGTAGATTTCCTTCAGATACTGCAGCTGCAGGTTACACAGCTCCCTATCAACGGAACAGAATGTAATGAAACAGTTAACAGTTTCTGTCCTGAAGACGGTACTCTGTTTAAATAACTTCCATTGTTTGCAAAAGGTTGTTCTGTTCTTCTTTTATGTGTAAGGAACACTAGAGCAATAAAATCAAAAAAGTTGCCATTTAGCTGCAGACCTTCAGGTCCTAGGAAGTGTGAAATTTAGAGGCAATGCACTCTGTGACATTTCTTGCAATCTATAGTTTTTAATACAGAAAATTGTCTTTTTTTTTTCATAATGTAAGTAATGCTTCTATTGTGATCTGAATTCTCCCTTAGAAAACTTGATTCTAAATTAGTCCTAATCATTTCAAATAAGAAATGTTTTCCATAAATCAGAAGTTTGAACTTCTGTTCAAATTGAGATTACAGTATGTTACAGAATTTATGCAACTGATAATGAAATCAGTTTATACACTGCCTGAGCAGTAAGTGCTTATTCAAAATATGATATGTTTAATGAATGTTTCATTCAAATACTTCTTAGATTTATTTCCTCCTTTCTGTCTCAGTATATATTAACAGCTTTTATTTCTATGATACATGTTTTTGGGGCAATATTCTCAGTTTATCTCAGAACAACATCTGTAGAAAACAAGATGCTGAATCTGGAATGAGTGGTAGTAATGTGAAGTGAGCAGTGAAAAACAGCAGTATGTTTTGAAACCTGAGATAAATTGTAACAGAGTCCTTTTCCAACTTTTTCCATTGCAAATAAGACAAATGGCCTGTGAAATAGCTAATTTTATAAGCTATCAATGCTGAAAGCTCCATGTAGCAATAAAAGTATTTAGTATTATTTCTCCTGACTTCTGCTAAACTATTTGATAAGGATTTCTGCCCTTCCATAGAATAAAAAAGGCTTACTTTTCAAAAGTTTTGTAGAGACCCATCAATTGATCCTGATAAGACTGAAAAAACAAAAGAACTCAAAAAAAACCCCCCAAACCATAAGCAGCTTTTTAAATTGGAACATCTTTCTTGCACACCTTGAGGGAGAACGTGCACTGCTTGCTTGGCTACTCGCCATGCCCGATTGAGAACCAAGATATTTAAGCTCCATATTAGTAATTCTTCAGGATTAGTGCTACAGAAGGAATTCACCATTTCATAGACCTATCAAGGCTTAGTTCTTTCTTCAGTAACAGAAATCAATATATACGTCTTCTGTTGATTTCTAAGTTGTACACTACTTCTAGAAAGTTTAAGGAAGAACTCCTGTTAGGACTAAAAACATCAGTAATCTTTTAATTGCTTCTTTTTTCTTTCCATAGCCTTTTTCTTGTTTAAATTAGAAAATAAGATTTATTGCCAACATAAAGAAGCACATCAGAACCTTCTTTACTTGTATGTAGTGCATGATGTCTGCAGGGCAATTCCGCATTGGAATTCATGCTGGTGGCAAAAGCTGGCAGGATCCTTCTTCTTGCTAATTAAAGTATCGAGTGGTGATCAGGGAAGGGGGAGCCTGGGTAAGACTGACTGCAGGCAGTTGAGGACAGACCCCTTGAATTAGTGACTGAGTGATCTTGGTTCTTTCTTCACTCTAAACAGTTTCATTTAAGTCCCAAGTCATGTTTCACTTCACGTTAAGACCAGACTGTGTTCAGCGCATTGTGATGAAGGGTTGTTCCAGACGTTGTCGCAGGCAGTGAAGGCAGACATGTGTGTGCTCAGCTAATTTGGCCAGAGCAGATGGGAAAGGAAGTGGAGGTCTTTTCTCATCAGATTGAGCCTTTCTTATTTTTAAGGTAAGCCAAAATTTCTTAGTGTAAGCTATGCCTGAAACTGACATTGCCCTGGGAAGATCAGCATGGGTTTGGATGTGGTTTTGCTGTATTTCACAATCCAAAAATTGCAGGATGTCAAAAAGCTTACCTCTGGTGACCTTCCCAGGAGTGCTGCTGCAGGCAAAAAGGAGCAGAAGGGGAGGCAGAGCTTTGAGCAGAGGCTGGAGGCCCAGCACACCTCTCACCCAGGCAGAGAAATGCAGTGGCCGGGGGAAAAAACACTTCTTCCATCTCTTGTACTGGGGTCAGTGGCAAACGGACATTTGCTGAACATCCTTTAATGACCTCTTATACATCTTAGGAGGAATTTAATTGTTGTGAAGTCCTTGAGGAATGGTGAAATAGAAAATGCTTGCTCTTCTTTGCTTTGCTTTAACCTGATTTAAACTTAGGTAATCTTACAGCCTGTGTATGTGTCTGGGTATTCTCCAGTGTTATGTTTTGAAATCAGCTGATCTTAGTGCAAGGTAGGAGACTCAAACATGCTAAGTTCATTAAAAATTTTGTAAAAATGCGAAGTTCAGTTACAGATTAAGTAAGTGGGGTCTGTAAGTGCTGAGGGAAAGGCTGTAGGAAGACTTGGAGGAATCCCTGTGGAGGAGAGGTGTTCTGTCTGTTCCCATGCATTCGTCTCACATTAGACACAAAATTGAATTGCAGGAGACAACTTCATAAGAAACTGGATCCCATTCATTCTGCTGCTCACAAAACAAATCGGTATTTTCCTCTGTAAGATTGCACTTTTTCAGACCCTTCTTTTGAAGCCATGATGATCATATAAATAATTTTAAGGTAGCTTAGTTTTAAAATGGCATTTCCATCTGAAAAAGGTTATGCCCATTCTTAATTACAGTTAACCACTCACTCTCTGTGGGATGAGTAGGGTTTTTTCATTTTTTTAAATATTTTACGTTTTTTCTGTTCTTCTCCTCTGCGGTACAGAACAAGCACTTTCTGTGTAATCTCACTGCTGGGTTGTGGATGCCCCAGCTCTTCCCCGACCTTCCAGGAGGGAGTTTATCCCTACAAGAAGCTGTACAATGAACTGGAGAGTTAAGTAACTAGGTGTTTGAAGACTGAAATGGGGGAGAGGGCAGCACCAAAGCTTGTCTAATGATGGTGCTCTCAGGCCTGACCAAAAATTCCTTCTGCTAATTGGAAAGGATCAGAAATCCATATAACGTTTAAATGAAGATATAATATCTTGGTAGTGCCTTACCAGAAAATTAGGCAAGCTGAACTAAATTAGTTCATAGTATTGATTTACTGGTTTTTATGAAAGTCAGATTCACTCTACAAGCAAAGGTTGCGCAATTTTTTATTATATTATTCTTATCCTTCCTAAAAGGATGCAGCAGTTTTTTTCCAAATGTCACTGTAGAACTCAAGATAGATTACATGTTGTGATTGGTGTTTGTCTTGTGGAAATAATGTCTGTACCCACAACTTATGTAATTAGCCATGTTTTTTCTTTGTTAAACCTTTTGATACATGTTGTAGCACAACATGAATCAAATTAATAGTGTGAAGGACTGATATATTGTATGATAAATATGTAAAGTATATTAATATTTTATATTCACACTTTTTATTAATGATGATAAAGATGAAAAAATATTTTGGTGTAATTCCTATGAGTTCAGTATTAAAATGTCCTTGCCATATTTTGGCATTTAGAGTTCTATGTAACAAAACTCTTAAATTAAACCATAGCTATCATTTATGTCCCTAACTAATCTGTAAAGTTCACTGTTGAATTATTTCTGGAAAAAAATAATGCACAGATTTGCTGACCAGCGCTATTCTATGATAGTAATAGTAACTTATTTTCCTTTTATATGTTTTCTGGTGCTAATCTCTATTCTTTGCCTGTAATTGGATTGCATTGTAATGTGCCGTTAGGAAAGACATGTTAGGAGAGGAAAAGTTGCAAAATTCAGCAGTTCAGAACAATAATTACAACCAAAAAAAGCATTGTATGGCAGTAATTGGATTTTTTTTTGTTACATTTCTCCACTGATCTGTTTTCTGCGTAATAAGGTTACATCAGAATAAACAATGAAACTAAAAAGCATATTGTTCTTCATACTTCTTTTACTAAGGCAGCAGTTTGTGCAATTTTGGATTGAGCAGCAAGAAGAGAAATCCCAGGAGGGGAGCGCATCCTCCGGACTGGGGTGGATCTTCTCCACTGATGGAAACTCACAAAGCTCTAGTGAAGTCAAAGACAGACCTTTGGCAATTTATAGTGGGGGTTTGCTGGCCAGAAGCCCCCAGAAAGCAAACGGAATAGTCTGTTGATGGGGTAACATATGATACAGCTTGGCATTATCCTTTCTTTCAGCAGAGCGCCCTGTATGAATCATTCAGTTACCAGAGGTCAAGCTGTAGGCAAAGTTCAACCTTGTTCTTTGTGGTCCTGCAGCCCTGACAGCCGCTGCTGCCGCGGCCCTTGCGGTTACTGCTCGCGCAAAAGTCAGGCTGTTGATCAGGCTGTTGCAGTACAAGTTGGGAGGTCTTTTTTTTTGCATAAGATTTTGCATGGGCTTTGGGAGTTTGCTTTGCTTTGTTTTAATAAGGTGCTTGGTATCCAAACAGCTACTAATTCAATGTTGTAATTCAGGCACTGAAGATCATAGCGTTGTTTTTCTTGTCCTGTATGTGGCAGTATTTAATAAAGCATTGGATTATCCTTGTTGTTTTAAGTATAGGGGATGGTGCTTCGACCCTTGGATGTCTCAGCTGAAAGTTATTCTGCATCTGAGCTTTTCGCAAGTGTTTTATTGGGAATTATCATTAAAGTTCTGGCACTAGACATAGCACCATGATTTCAGCACTACAAGAGTTTCTGTTATAGCAATGGGCAAAGCAGCTGAACAGGGCACATGGATAGTTTCAATTTTCAATCATATTTATGACAATTTTGGAGGTATTAGAGTTTATAGGGGCTACTTTAGATACTATATGGTATTTTAATAGGAAAGTATATACAATCAATAACTATATATATTTAATAAAGTCCTACTAAATTATCTTATTGAACTCTCTGTTTATTTTGTAGTGTGGTTTCAATAATTATCTGCACTCTGTATATATCTACATGTAAATAACTGGCATGACATGCATAAGCTGACTTGCAGACATAGTTCTATGTTGTACTTTACACTGTATTTCAAAAATTTGCAAAAACGTTTTTCAAAATAAAAAGCCTTTCTACACAAACTGGTTTCTTTATTATTTTTAAATTTGGGCTCTGGTTCAGCCTTTTCTTTTTTCCAGGTAGTAACACTTTTGTGTGACTGTCATCCATACCTGTATTTTCCAGTGAAGTTTCACCCATGAGGATGCTGTGTGTAGAGGACATTGCTCCTGACATCAAGCGATGGGCATGTGTATGAATGCTGGGCAATAGTATGCCACCTGCTGTCCTGGTCATGTGGAAATCTCCAAAGATGTGGCTTTTGAGGAAAAGAAAATGACAATTTTGCACGTTGGGTAACAAGGTGCACAAGCCTGGTATATCAAAACATCATTGGTGAGGTCTTTGCCTCTGAAAATTAGCAGCTGGGCGGCTCATGGGAGAGGGGGCCGGTGACCTGATTCCAACAACACTGCCTGCGAGGGAAGTAGCGTGAGTGCAGGGGTTTCTGCAAAGTTCCTTGCGTCCCTTTCCTAACATTTCTCCAAAGCTTTTCGCCTCAAGGACCTGCAGCTTTTCTAGCCCTCAGGAGGGAGTTATTTCCATTGCCGACTGCCCGAGGCAAGGGGAGCTGTGAGGTGGCCTGTCTCGCCTTTCTCCTGAAGGGACTCCAGAAACCCAAGAGGCTTTTATACCCGTGAAGCCATCAGGCTTTATTATGATGGTAACTAAAAATAACTACATTTTTTAAAGAAGGAAGATAAACCAGCCAGCTGATAAACTCTTTCCCTGTTCGCTGTGTGGTTAGGCTTGGGTAGTGCAGAAAACGGCTGCATCAGACCCAGGGAAGATGGGTGCTGCTGCCTGCCCTGGGCTGCTGCTGGCTCCTGCCGGCCTCCTCTCCTGCCAGCAAGCCCCGGGCTTGCCTGAGCCTCCCCGGGCTACCGGCCTCACCCCGGGCACCTCTGCCTCTCGCCTGGGCGCTGCACCTGCGCCTGCTCCGGGGGACATCAGATATGACTGAAAACAAAACATAGATACGGTGGCCAGGAAGAAGAAATGGGTGGAGAAGCAAAGCAAGACGGACCAGGTGGAGAAACAGCCCTTCCCTTGCGTTGCTTTTTGACAACTACTCCTAAGCGCAGCTTACACTTCACAGCTCTCCCCGCTTCATGATTTTAGAGAGATGGAGTCTGCTTCCAGGAATCAGTCACCTGCAGCCTGTGGCCACCAAAGACAGCCTGCACCTTGCTGTGGTCCTTGCGTCCCATGCAGTACGGGGCCAGGGAGAAGGAGAGGCTCCGCGTGCAGGGACCGAGGGGCACAGTTGGGCTGGCGAAGCCGCTTCGGGCTGCGTCAGCTCTGCTGGAAAAGCCTGAGGAGGAGAGGGGCTGCAGCGAGGGGGTGTAGAGCTGAGCTGTAACTTATCGCCCGCGCTTAAAACCTCCTGAACGACTCCCAAGGGGGGGTGTAACAATTATGACCTGAGCTGTCACCCAGAGGAAACATCTGGGACTGACCCAGTCGCCACTCATTCCCTGAAACGCCCCCCAGCACCACAGGGACTTTAGGAAAGGAGGTAAATCCGCGGCTGAGCGCGGGCACCAGGAGATGCCGGACCTGCCCCACTGCTCCCTTGAGCCCGGCAGGCTGGGGGTAATCTCGCAGCCGGCGCCCGCACCCGTCGCAGCCGGCGCTGTGATGCTCGGTCTGGGGCCGGCACTTGCCACCGCATTCCTCTCTGCTCCTGCTGAGGACCATGGCAGCACGCGCGGGAAGAGCTGCCACGGATGCTCAGCTCTGCGTAGTGAGTTGGCGTGAGGGGAGATGAAGGATACGTGCATTTTGATAGTTCACCAAAAATGATAGCTCATCACAGGGTTTATGTTAAAACTCTGAAGTAAAATTGTGGGGGTTTTCTGCTGGAGCTTTCTGCCCTTTCCCGTGGGGCTGCAGGCTCCTGGGCTTTCAGATCCTCTAGTCTGCAGGAGTGAACACAGACCAGTTTGGGGTCCGGACTAAGCCCTAAAATACATCTCATCACCCATTTTCCCAGTGTCTACAGGGCCGTTTTACTTGGCATCATGGAATAATTAAAATTTTTCTCTATTTCTGGGAAACAAATGTTTTCACTTGCTGTATGTTGACATTTCAGTGAGCATTTAAATGTAAAAACACATAAATTCCCGTTAAACTAACTCAGTGCTCCTGTATTGTCACTGAATTGAAAACTCCCAGGGGATGAGACACTACCTGTGTTATTTACCAGAAGGGGTGATGAGGGACTTCATTATTTGGTTGCATTAAGCCACCTCACAGCGCATGATCCCACCTGGAGTACTGCGTCCAGCTCTGGAGCCCCCAACATAGGAAAGACATGGACCTCTTGGAGCAGGTCCAGAGGAGGGCCACAAAGATGATCAGAGGGGTGGAGCACCTCTCTTGTGAGGAGAGGCTGAGAGAGTTGGGGCTGTTCAGCCTGGAGAAGAGAAGGCTCCGGGGAGACCTTGTAGCAGCCTTCCAGTACCTAAAGGGGGCCTACAGGAGAGCTGGGGAAGGACTTTTTACAAGGGCATGTAGTGATAGGACGAGGGGGAATGGTTTTAAACTGGAAGAGGGTAGATATAGATTAGAAAATTAGGAAGAAATTTTTCACTCTGAGGGTGGTGAGGCTCTGGAACAGGTTGCCCAGGGAAGTTGTGGAAGGGGAGGGTTGGAACTCGATGATTTTTAAGGTCCCTTCCAACCTAAACCATTCTATGATGCTCGTCTGTTTGGAAAAGTGGATCTCCTGGTCTTTAGGCCTTATTGCTTGATAAGCCTACGACATAGACTGTGGAGCAGTTGACTTGTGGAATAGTTACGGTATAAAGCAGGCGCTGGAGCGAGCTGTGGTGGTGCGGAGCCCCCCGCGCTCCCAAAGAGGAGAAATCTCGGTGGTCCAAGGAAGCGGCACAGGCGTGGGCTGAGCAGGCTGCAAAGTCAGTTCAGGTCCCAGTCGGGAGCGTGTTCTCGTGAACTGGGCATGATTCCATCCGTCAAAGCCTACCTGCCTCTCCACACCAACACTACACGTATTAAATATGGTAAACAGGGTATTTGCGCTTTTGTCTTTTAAAATGCTATTTCACATCTATAAAGCTTTTCCTGTGTAATTTGGATTAATCACCGATACGGAAAGAAAGTATTGTAAGATATTCTTGGCTTCTTTTGCAACGGTTGGCTGCTTCTCTATTGTATTTATGGCAACAAGCTGCAAAGCTGAACTAGCCGAGAGCAAGTGCCTTTGCCAAAGATCGTGGTGTGCTTTTTTAATGTAAACATGCGGGGATTCATGGGAACATCGAGTGACCTCCACAGCCGGTACAGAAAGGAGTCTTAATTCACTTGAAAGTACTTTGGTAATTGGAATACATCTTTCTGCCAGTATAATTGAGGAGCTGATTAGTTAGACTTAGCACGGGTGTATTTCATCTAAAATTACTGTTAATGGCTCTCGGGTGCCCTTAGAAGGGATCAGAGTCCCGTCTGAATGAAAAACATCAGCGATTTATTTTTGTTGACGGTCATCGCTTTTGTCTTTGGAGAAAAAAACACATGCAAAGGGAAACCTGCAGCTCACCTGGATTGCGGGTGTTTGCAAAATGAGTTTTGAAACGGCGATTCACGCCCTGACGGCCACGAGCTCCGTCCCCAGCAGCAGACGGGGGCTGAGGAGGGGTGGTGGGCTCAGCCCTCGGGGGGCCGGGGGGGTGGATGGAGGGTGTGCAGCGTGTCCCAGCACAGCACGGCTCGGAGCAGGAGCCATGGGCTCCAACCAAGCTTATTTGGGGGCTCCGTAGTCCACACGTGACCATGTGCTCATGGCATTGGTAGGGAGACATCAGCATAGTGCATAAATGGGTGAGATGATAGATAGAGCTGCGCGGTGGGAAGCCCCATGAGAAACCTTTCAGAGGACAATTCACAAACCCGGGCGGAAGACAGATAAGAAACCTGAGCTTGATCAATCTATACAGTGTTCCTCCAAATAAATTAACTGGCGTACAGGATACAACTGGTTCCTAGAATGAAAGAGACGCTGTTTGCAAGGACCTCACGAGAAGATAAGGAAGATTAGGGTTTCAGTGTGCCTGGGCTGGGAAGCTGAGCACAAAGCACTGGAAACGGAGGCTGTGAAAGCCATGACAGCTGTGCGTCCTGAATTGCCACAGACCGGGCAGGATGCCTACCCACAGGGAAAATCCACCAAAAAACCACAACCCCACAGCTGCTGTTGCTGTTGGTTGAGGGATGCTTTTCTTTGGTCCTGAAAAATACTGTTTCTTTTCTGTAATTGTGACAAATTGTGCCTGCCTTGGATGGGAAAAGTGGCCATTCTGCACAATGTCCCACCTCCTCTGCCACAGGCTCAGTATGAGGCATCTCCCAGAGCCTTCCTTGAGAGATCTGCAGTGAATTGCCGTACGCGTTTCACCCCGCTGTCATTTGCAACACCGCTTTGTTTTGGGATAGGTCCTTCTCTCCACCCTCCCTGTCCCCCTTGTAGTTCAGACGATGCAAAACAAACGTGCACAATCAATTTTACCTTCGGAGCAGCGCAGAACAAAGTTGTACAAAGAGGTTCAGGTTCTGCCACCGCTGAAGCCTGTCCTTAAAAGTTTTTTTTCTTCTTTTTTAAGTGATCCCTTGAAACGTTTCCTAACTCAATGAACCGGGAAGCCAGGTGTCCAGGTAGCTGTAAGTGCATCAGCATGAGGAACTCAGGTGAGGGTGATTGTGGTTTTTTAGCTAAGGGAATTAGCTTTGCTGGATAGTTTTTATCCAGAAGGAAAAGCAAGAAAGGGCGTTTCTTTATCATGGCGTTATTTGGGTCCATCTGTCATAATCAGCTCATCTCAATGCAGCAGGAACAAACACTGCTCTTCTTCGCTTTTTGCAATTTCCCAGGCACTCGTTTGGGTCAGCCTTCCCCCATGGGCTGCACCACGTTTGAGTAAAACAGTGGTAACACAAAACCCATCGCAGCACAGCGGGGGATTTAGGACAGCAGATCTCGTAGCGCTGCCGCAGCCTCGGCTCGGTTTGGCGCCTCTCCAGTGCTGCAGCATCTTCGTTAGTGACACACACGGAAGGAAATGATGGTTTCATCTGAGCTACTGCATGGCAGGTTCTCTGACACCGCTTATTTCTTTCACTTAGATATGGCAAAATAGCAGGGTGGTCTCCCCTGTGAGCAGCAGGTGATTATTGCATGAACTCATTAGTGTGTTTATGGGGAAGTTCACCTGTGCTGTGCAGAGATGAGTCAGGCTCAGCAGCGTGTGTATCGTTACAGAGTCTGAGATGTTGCAATGAAGCACCATCTCGTTTAGGCAGGCTGTTATTAGCCAAAGGTTAAAGCAAAGGCTTCTGCCCCAAAGGGCTTAAACATCTTATTTCAAATAATGAGTGACATTATTTTACTCTTTATACCCTTCCATTACCATGCCCGTTAAAAAAACAAAACCCAAACCCATTTTTGAGCAACAGAGTTATGCATTCAGACGTAGCATATATATATATATATATACACATACATATATATATATGAAGTCATTCCACTCAGTCCAGAGGAACATCAATGCAGAAGTAGATAATTGGGGATGAAATAAAGGTACCGTGCAGGTGTCCTCAACTGAATG
Organism: Pluvialis apricaria; assembly: GCA_017639485.1. NCBI lineage: Eukaryota > Metazoa > Chordata > Aves > Charadriiformes > Charadriidae > Pluvialis > Pluvialis apricaria. Next base: position 15,545,982 of record CM030007.1, read on the forward strand.
CATATTTAAGTAGGAGCAGAGTCTTAAACTTTGACACCTTGTAGTTCTTCAGTGCCTCAAAACCTGTTTATTTTCTTCTGTGTGCTACCTGGTAATAGGACTTCCACTTTAAAGAAATCCATGTATATTTTTGTATTGACCACACGCCTTCCACTATTGTTTAATACTGCATGGAATATCTTAAAACTGAATTAATTTGGAAAAAAATCATCAGCGTGGTAAATCCCAGCCCTGTCAAAATGGTCATGATGTGCACATGGAGTACTGATAATGCCTGAGAGGAACGAGGACACTCAGAAATGAAACTGAAACATCACTTTCAAGATGTACTGTATTCTGTGGCAATAATGTGGAAAAGCACCGTCGCTGTTGGCACGGTTAACGCTTCCCTGAGAGCACGTTGTCTATCACTAACATCACAGTGCATCCTTAGCAAGGGGCAACATCCAAACCGCCGGCCCAGACCCGAATTAGCAGCGCTCCCTTGAAACGAGAGGGGAGAGAGTTGGTCTCTCCCGTGGAAGGAGACCACATCACACCGCCCAGCCCTTCTGCTGCCACCCGTGCCCCTCGCCGGGGTGCGAGTCCCCCTCCCTGCCCGTTGCACACCACATCAGAAGGCAGTGGGGCGGGAAGTGGGACGCGTTAGGGACGAGGAAGGGATGCCCCGAGTGCTGGAGTCAGTTCCTCAGAAGCCAGAGGTGATGTTCCCTCGGTGCAGCCAAGGAAAGGTTGCGCCAGGCCAAGTCCATGACCCCTCTGTGCACTTCTCCCCCGCGACCGGGGACCGCGGGGTGGACACCAACCTCGGGAGCCGCGTCTGGCAGTGTCCACTTTCGGCAGCGGAGAACTCCAGCCCTTGCTACGGAGCCTGCAGCGAGCTTAGGGACAGCCTCTGTAAAGTCTAGGGACAATTTACTCTCAAAACCTGGCTATAAAACATATCTAAATAAATCATTCCCCAGTGCGTAGGTTGCTGTACCAGTTGTATCTATACGCAGATGTTTGTTTTCGGCTGCAGAGAGGCAGGAGGGTGCCACGGCCTCCGCTCCCGCAGCAGCACCTGCAGCCGCCTACTGCAGCGCAGGTCAGACTTTTAATAAAGTTTTCCTCTGTGTGTGTTTATGGCGGAAGATCAGGAATGTAACTTATATATTCTCCTGGTTTTATACACCAGCAGTTTGCCAGTACCTTCCACATATAAACCAAAGACGGTTGTCTCCCGTTCTTTGAGCCTTGCAGAGAGTTTGAATTGAAAACAAAATGGAAACTGCTGCTCCCCTCCCCGTACGGGTTTCAATTCAGTAACTGAGCAGTGAGTGTTGGCTCTAACCTGGAGCTGCCAAAGTAATCAAACCAAAATTAGCCTCCCGGCTGCCGCTCCGCAGGACTGCAGGCACGAGCGGCTCCACCAGCCCGGGACTGGCGACCGCCGCTCCACCGCCAGTTCCCGCACGGTGCGGGATTGTAGCTTTACTCTCCGCCCCGTGGTAACTGAGGACTAAAACACTTCTATTACTACAAAGTAAGCACATCTCCAATTTATTGGGCATGACAAAATGTAGCCAGACAACACCTTTACAAAAATACGTGAAAGCTCTGATTTCAGATGTACAAATATATAAATGCACGTTCCTCGTCACCAGAAAATACAGAAATCTTATACAAGTCTCTTTTAAAAAAAAATAAAAACAACAGTAACAAACCATAAATTATGTCCATCATGATCCTGAATGTTAAATACAGAGAAATACTAACATGAGTCCAAACATGTCTCGAAGTTAAGGATTATTTGGCCTGCTACAGAATTCTCCTTTGAGGATTACAAAGCCTCTACAAAGTGCATTACACATCCAAGTAATCCTTGGGGAAAAAAGTGTGTTGCGGGCAGGGGAGGGAGGGGAGAATAAACATTTTACAAACATGGAAACTGGGATGTAAATTTTGTGCGAAATTCAGAAACTGGAAGAAATCGCATACTGCAAGAGGCCCCAGCCTGGGTTTTAACCCTTGGGCTGTGCTCTTCTCTGTCATGGAGTTTTTCTTAAAATTAATGGCTGTCTTCAGGTAAGGCTTTAAGGATGTTTTAAAGTAAAATCTTCCTAAAGTAATATGTTCGGAATTTCAGAGGTTTGTTGGTTTTTTTTAATGGCAGATGCGTATAACCTTGCTCTGTGAGCAGGCGAATGGGCACACGACCTGTATGACGAAGCTCAAGGAAGGACGGCGGTGTGTGTCCCCCCATGAAGTGGCAGCCGGCTGTAGCCATCCGCACGCGACAGCAAACCCAGTGCCGACACTCTTCTGGAAAATTATTTCAAAAAGTGAACTGGCCAGTGCCCAACATGAGTATATTGCAAGCTGAGCTTTGGGATACAAAAACTTCCAATTAAATTTCTAAGTGAAAAGCCTTCTCACGCTGGGCTGGCCAACCCCTCACCTGCGGTGACGACAGTCCCAAAAGATGATATTCTCATCCGTTGTGCGAAATGCCATCACGAGAGGCCCCAACCCACAGCCGCCACACCCCGACTCCTGTCGCTTTTCTTCCATTTAATAGTGTATAATTTCTAGCAAAGGTGGTGTACTTTGTCTATAGAAGAATATGCTTACGCGGAACAGAAAAATCCACATTTTGCTGTTATGAATGTTGCTGGGATCTGGAAAAATGGCTGGGAACTCTACTGAAGTCTCTGTCACTATTTTGAAAGGGCAACACCACGGTTCAGATACAACATCTCCAAATGTTTCTAGCAAAAGGAAGGTTCCTCCTTGTAAGAGAGGGCCACCCACTAGGCTGACGGTTCAGTTCCTCCATGCAACATTTAAGTCGTGATCCCAACTTTTCCTGAGCTACAGGTGAAAACTCATTCCACTCAAAGTGCTTTTGATTCATGGTGACGCATGAAGTGCATTACGATGATATTTTTATAAACGCATCTGTACCAAGGGCATACACTAAGCTGTCCTCACCCACACGCAATGGCTCCGGTTGGACGCGGGGGTGATCCTGCACCAGCATCTGCCTGCGCTTCCCCACGTGTGCCTGCAGACGCGTCACCGCAAACCGGGGACTTCAGCTACGCGCGCTCCGTGTTCCTCAGCTGTCAGAAAAAGTACCGTGTGAAACACTGTCATTCGTAGGGATGGCTTTAACTTTACATTTAAATACATTTGGTAATAACTGTAATCAACTGCCTTTTAAATACGTGTCCAGTTTGGGGAATTTAGAAAGTTTATGGATTTACAGTTTTCAAAGATTTTATAGGACTCCTTGCAGCTTCCTTTTTTTTTGGAAACGAATTAGAGATCCTATTAAATTTTAGCGTACAATCAATATCAACCTTATTCAGGCACTATATAATATAACCATATACTCCTTTGAAACAAAATTTACTTTTAAAACTGCATAATGATTGCAGATCACTGGGTGGTTCTTCTTCAAGTACTCTAAGTAAAAGCATTTACACACCTTTCCGAATTCACACTGCTGTGTGTATCTCCGTTTGGTGCTCTCCTTATTCGCGCTCCATATAGCCACAACGGACCTACCGAAATAAATCGCTTTTTTTGAACAGCGCTACGATGAGAACAGTGTTCTCAAGTGGAGGTATTGGAGATCAGAGCCACAGACTGGGCATAAACCAACAATACAGGGTATGAAGTGTCAAAGCATTACTCTATTTTTATCTGGTATATGGAAAATAGGCATACGGGAAAACTGTACATCCAAGATGAAACGAGCAATGTTCATAAAAGCCTCACCTGTATAACACAAAGGGCTCTGTACTGGTCTGCCCAGTTAGTTCTGACTTCACGGCAGAGATATTTATTACGCCCACTGATGCTTCTCATCCAACGTAGCCCTCGTCTGAAACTACGCAGTTGCGGACTTCACTGATGCAGAGCTCTGGATTCCTGCAAGTTCTACATTTCTTTTTCCTCAACACAGCAAAAAGAGATTTTTCACACTAAACTGGCTAGGTGGGTATTTAAACCGAGCTGTGGGAAAATGCAATAGAGTGAGACTACTTAAATGACACTGTGAGAACTTCCTCGCTGCTATGCCTGAATGCTAAATTGGTGGAACTATTGTACCTGCAGAGGTGAAAGGGTGATTTAGCTTTCATGGTCAGAAAAACATGATCTATGACTTGTGATGGTATTTTTACAATGAGCACACCTCACACTGGTGAGAAGCTGAAAAGTTGCCAGTTTTAACTGACAAGCTAGAATTAACTGAAAGCTCACCGCTCCTTTCTATCCTTTATATTCTGTAAACGCCTGGGACAGAGCACTCTGCGCCCAACCCAGGAAAAAAATGCCTAAATGTGAGCAAAAAAATACATCAAGGGAGTAGCACTGCTCATGTACCTGAAGTCATGCAACTGCTGCATTAGTTCCTACAGTGCTGAAGGATTATTTTCTGAGGATTAATTTCTCTTTAAGGTAAACAGCCAGCTAAATTTTAACTTAGTTACTATCATCCCGCAGTCACCTTTTACTGCATGTTTCTGTCCAAGCGTCTGAAAAGCTGCAGTACCGTTCTGCATGCAAATAATGTCAATCCAATAAATTAACAGCATTCATAGAAAAAAAAACTCATAAATTTAAGATAAAAAACACCTAAAATGTGACTTTTTTTCCTTTTCATCTTCCAAGGGGGAAAAAAAGAACTAAATTAAAACCAAACCTTCTGTTCCAGTCAGGTCATCGTGACACAAAGCAGTACAAACCAATAAATCCAGCGACGCTGACAGTCTCGCCTGGCAGTGTGCACACAGGCTTTTGAGCCACGGAAAGTTGGGAGGGCTTTGGACATTGGCTCCGCGGCTGCAAGCTGACTTATCGGAAGGAAAGAAAGGTCAGCGTGCCACAAACGGCGCGCCAGGCGAGAAACGTGTGCTTGGGAGTTGCAGTGCTGCACGGGCAGAGCGCTGCCCCATCCTCTCCTGCTGCGGGGATAAACCAACCTTCGGTTTGCGCAGGTATGAGAGTACGGGAAGGAAGGATCCCTACAGGTGTTACTGTTCATGCTACCGACATGTCACTGATAACTGAGATAAATATTTGGTTTTAGCTAGGAACACAGGAAAGCAGCTGACCTTCCCAACAAAGATAATGGAGAGAGACACGTTACCGCACTTTAAAAGAAAAAAAAGAAAAAAAAAAAAAGAATGAAGGTACTAATAAAGCATTGACTGGTCAGAAAACACAAACTGAACTCCCAGCTTCTCTACTGTAGATAGAACACAAGAAAACATAACTGCAGTGCAGCTGAAGGAACAGCTGGAGTTCAAAAATACCTAAGCTTCAGTTTATTATGCACACATACCACCAGATCATCCCAAAGCCCCATGAAATCGGTTGAAAGTTTCTCAGATTACACTTCCCTCCGTCACGGCCGAGGTGTTAACGAACCCACATTCCCCTTTCCCTAAAGGCTGCTCAAAACTGTTGATCCAGCTAAGATCTTTGAAAACATGAGCCGAGTGGGTGACCGTCTGTATTTCTTCGGGCGCAGCAGGTACAACGGTGAAGCAACTTGGTGTGGCAGAGAGGACACAGCTTGCCGGGGCCGGAGGGCTCCTCCTCTCCGCGCTGCGTTGTCGCAGCTCTCCGAGCACGGCCAGGCTGCCGCTGCCAGGCACTTCCACCTTCAAAACAATCTTTAAAAATTATAAACGCGATGTCTTTGCAAAGCCAAACAACAACAGTAAAGCTCAAAGGAAACAGCTGACTTCACGGTTTTGTTTGTTTGCGTCACTGAAGCACGAGCAGAAGGCAACGCTAAAGGCCTCCGGTCAAAACCACCTAAACCGCACGGAATCGGAGGGGCCTGGCTTCAGGCACAGCGCGCGTTATTTAGCCTAAGATAAAGGACTTTTAGTGAGAGCTCAGCCAGATAGCTCAGTTATGTCTGCCATCTGCAGTGGGTGGCAACCTTTCAATTAGTACAACAGGACTCTCACACCTTTAAAATGTAATCAGGCACATCATAAATGTCAGAAAACAAAAAAGTCCATCTGCCAAAACCTCTTCTTTCTAGTAAGCAAAACGCAACGTAAGAAGATCCAGCGTCGTTATGCCTTATTCAGTATACTGAGAAGCACTACAAGATGTTTTATTTAGACCCATTTGCAAAGCTCAGGTCAAAAAAAACCTTAATCTTTAAACAAATATTAGCGCAGAGAAATAAGGACAAGTAAAAAGCCTCGCACTCTCTAAAAATCTCAAAGAAAAAAACAGTTTGCTGGTGGCTCTCTGGACATTGCTGCAGTGTTGAAAAGTCACAGTGCATGAGTTTCTGTGGGGAAGGAAGCAGTCTTGTGTCTTGGTCACTGTACCTGGTGTCTGTGTAATCTGGAGCAAATGATGGTACCGAAACAGACACTAAAAGCAATTTTATAAACTGGGCTCGGAGCTGGAAGTTCTCAAATTAAACCATTTTTTTCTAACTTCAGACAATCAAGTAATGAATACGGACCTTCCAAATTCATACAGCAGCCACATTCAGCCAAACTTGTTCTGTCTCACGTAGTGCATTTATCATGACCATGAAGTTCCGGGAATTTTTTCTGTGAGTTAGAGATCTTTAAGAAATACAAGTTGAAAATGTTTTTAACCTCTTTTATCTATTCCCAAAAGACATCTATTCTTCCTCTTTGATTATGCCTTTGAGACAAATACTGAGCATTTCAGACTAAGCTGCCATATTTATGGGACACGGTGACATGGCAGCTACTTGGAACAAATTTTAGGGACTGAGTAAAAGGCAGATGAAGGCTGATCTGGGGCAAGCATACTGCCTGCTCTGTTTTCCAGTTTCAGAATTAGGGTGTCAAGGAATAATTTTTAGTGTGGGAAGTTTCTGTTAGCAGTTTAATCTAAACAGTGCCATAGACAGTCTGTTTATTCAACGGTAAATCATGTGGCAATGTTTAAATTCCCAAAGAATACATGAAAATATTGTTGTCACACAAAAGTGGAATTGTTGAAATGAACTTCTTTTACTAAGCTCCACAATTACTGAATGCAAATACAAAGAAAAATAAAGAAAACAAAACTTCAATATGTAGAAATGAAGAATTTTGTGTTATTTATTAAAACGTAATTGCTTTAAGGATCACATTTAAAAGTCAGATTGTATTGAATATGAAAGAAATTGCTTGTCTCTGGGCAGTTACAAATGACAAATCTAATCAACTAACGCAAAAGTCTGCTTATACCATTTTATCCGGGGCTGCATTTTCGCACCGACTCTACTGGGTTTTGTACTACTATGTGGGAATCTCAAAAATGCTTTTATCCCCAGTTGTAACGTAGCTGCTTCTTGATCGGCTTTAGGAAATTGTAAATAGTAACGATACCTTTAGATCTACCTTCAGTTATCAGTTGTCCACATTTGTTTCAATGATCAGGACATAATTTTTATGAACAAGTAACATCATTTATAGTTTTAATGAGGGGCACCCCGATTTAATCAGGGATACTGAACTTCTGTCCAGTGAGCCATGTTCACGTGACAAGGAATGAGGCCAAGTGAAGCACCATCGACAGTGTGCTATCACACGACGGATGCACCCAACGCGTAATGGGGAAGAGCAAAGGCATACAGCCAGCAAGTACCCAAGTACCATTTCCTACATTCTTAGGGAATTTTCTTATCATTTTTAGTGACTGGCAAAATCTGTTGTATTTTAATAGACTCATAAATTCTTTTGGGGCTTTATCTGTTTCTCTGTTTGAATTTATCAACAATTTACTGCCTTAAATGCATGAGTTGCTTCATAACTATATCAAAGGAACAAACACGACTGCATTATAATTTTTCACTCAAATATTTCATTTCCATGGTAAAACACTACATTTTTCTTGAATGTATAAAGCTAATTTAGTCCAATTCCTCTTTTACAGTTACCCCAATTATAACGACATGCCTTTAAAATATAAAATATGTAACTCCACTAAACAGTACTGAAATGAGTCTGATGTGTATCAAAATGTTTGCAGTCATATTTTCCATTTCTTTTTGCATTTAGTCTTGCTACAATTTGATGTTAATGGCTGTTTGAGTATTCAGCACTGGAATTCAAAACAAGATTTTTAAGAGTTGTAGTCAGTGAAAACATCTCTATTTAAAGCTTCTGAAATACAGAACTTCAAAGTTGATGAATTTAAGATTATAGCTAAGTGATTTAGCTTTACTGAGTGCTGAACATTTGAGGAAAATAACACAAACCAAAGTTGAGTGGGTTTGCATACACATTACTTGTGGTGTAATATACACTGAAATTTCCCTAAGCTTTCCAATTTTTGAAGGAGAGCTGCGCTGAATGGTGCAGTACAGTTCAGTACACTGAACTCGGAGGTTCAATGCAGTATGAGCACAGACAAGAACATGAACGCGTATTTTGTGGCTAGCACTTTATGTATGTATTCATGAAGGTATTGCAGTGACACCTACTTAATCCTGGGCAGCTGACGTTGAAAGGATATTTCTGTGAGGCAGATTAGTTCATAAGAAGTGAAATATCCATGAGAAAATGCGGGCAATATTTATTTTTATTCCTCCAAAATCTTGTATTACTCACATGCCCACATGTACCCATACACACAATGTACTAAAGTAAAAAGTTTACACCATGTCGTATCAGAAATTCGAGAGCGTGCAATATGTAAGAAAAATGTATAAGATAACTGTTCTTAGAAATCTGAAAACTCTACTCATTGTCATTCTTCTGCATATCTAAAAAGCAACCTAGCCAAGTTTACAAAACATTTCTTATGACTGTTGTGATTTTTTGCAGTTAAGGAATCAGGAACTCACAATATGTACATCAAGCTTAAATGGCTTGTGTATGTTACAAGTATAAAGCAGTAGGCAGGGTAAGTATGACAAATATACTGAAGTCCTGACAATGCAAAATCTTGACCAAAATAAACAAACAAAAAAAAATGACCCAGAAATCATCTCTATGATAAGAGAAAAGACATTTCACTTTTTGTGAAAGAGAAGAGGTTTCACCATCCCTGCCAGAATCTTGGGTAGCTGGGCAGCAATCACCTCTGACATCATCTCGGGGAATTCAACACTCAGTGCACGGGACTGGAGAAATGTGTTCAGACAGAAGAGATGGAGCTGTTTCACCAGCTGGATTTAACAAAATACAAACATGATAAATCAAGCTAACAGTAACGCAGCCAGATAAACATGCCGCCAATCACTTATCTCATACATCCATCACCTGACATCACTATACAACTTCCTCTGTCCTTGCTTGAATCAGTCATGTGGGTACTTGTCATTCCCTATTTAAATATCCTCCCATGGCAAAATGTCATAAATATAGCTAAATGGTATGTCGTATAAAAACAGTGCCTCGCTAATATTATAAAGTGTTATCATCCCCCCTCATGGCACGCACCATGAACAATGGCAACTACTAAGCAAGTATTCAACCTTTCATTTTATCCTCACGTTCAACACACGCCTCCATGCCTTGTTTACTGTATGCTATTCAAACACTGCTCCGAGGGACAGCATTTACTATTTCCTTGTGAGATTTTCCATGGTTCTGATTATGATCATACCTGGGTATATATATGGCAAACATTAAACTCCATAGGTCCTAGTCCCTTGAAAACAACTGCTCAATATATTTGACTGTTTCACCTCTTCTACCTTCTCTGAGAAGTTACAATTCTATAGAAGTTTTTCTTTAAGACCTGTGACCTTTATGCTATCAATTATCACACTATTTCTGCTACTCTAGGTTTTAACAACACACAGTCTCTCCAGTGTGATTATCTTTTCCTTTTATGTCCCATCACTTGACCAGCCTGGCCTGAAATAGGGACTTGAACAAACATACTCTACGGACCAAACACCACCTTAACCATCACTTCGCTGGGTATTTTGCAGCAAGCCTCACTCACTCACTTCCACTAAGACTATTTTACTTTAAGTATTTGAAATTAAAAGATTGACTCTGCAGCCCAGTACTCAAAACAGTTTTCCTCTGGATGCCGTGACACTCAGATTGCAAATTATTACTACAGGTAAGGCAGGAAGACATTTTATCCCAAGCAAGACATCCAAACAGGTTTCTTGAGCGCAGGGCTACCATGAGTAGTATACTGGTCAGGACTTGTTTTTGCAAGTAAAAGGTGACTGACTGAACTCCAGGGAAGGGTTTAGCACTGTCAGTCCCAAGTGCCGACTGCAGTCTGACTACCAGTAAATAGAATCATAGAATTGTCTGGGTTGGAAGGGACCTAACACTGCCAAACCCACCACTAAACCATGTGCCTGAGCACCACGTCTACCCGCCTTTTAAATACCTCCAGGGATGGTGATTCCACCACTGCCCCGGGCAGCCTGTTCCAGTGTTTGATAACCCTTTTGGGGAACATTTTTTTCCTAATATCCAATCTAAACTTCCCCTGGCATAACTTGAGGCCGTTTCCTCTGATCCTGTCGCTTGTTACTTGGGAGAAGAGACCGACCGCCACCTCACTACAACCTCCTTTCAGGTAGTTGTAGAGAGCGATAAGGTCTCCCCTCAGCCTCCTTTTCTCCAGACTAAACAACCCCAGTTCCCTCAGCTTCTTCTCATAAGACATGCGCTCCAGACCCCTCACCAGCTTCATTGCCCTTCTCTGGACACGCTCCAGCACCTCTATGTCTTTCTCGTAGTGAGGGGCCCACAATAAACACAGTATTCCGGGTGGGGCCTTACCAATGCTGAGTACTGGGGTAAAATCACCTCCCTAGTCCGGCTCACCACACTATTCCTGATACAAGCCAGGATGCTATACTTAAAGTTAAGCTCCATATCCTCCCTTCAGAATTTTCTATTGTCTGCTTTCCCCTGTAAGGATGCTTTTCATACTTGTCTCGTTCTCCTTTTGCTGGTATCTGAGACAATGTAATAGCTAAAAGGTGTATGTGAGTTCTGTGGATAGCAGAAGCTGATTGAGAGGTTTGTGCACTGGATCAAAAGACTCCAGACCCCTGGTGAGCCACCTAATTATCAATATTGTTACCTCTTCTTAACTCCCATAAATGGCATCCTCAAAGGGTGGGTTTTTTTCCCCATCTGAAGGGCGAATTAGTGACAATGAAAGGTTTTAGATGAATAAACAAATTTATTCATGAACAATTAAAATAAAATTCGGATTTGCTGAGTGCAGAAGAATACAAGTGTGCAAAGACCCCATTCCTCCCTGAACTCCCTGCGAGCTCTTCACAACCAGCACTGAACTCAAAAGCACTCTTCCTAAACTACCTTAGTGCCACTTCCCCAGCGCTTGCTAAAACCATCAGGTATGGCCCTGTACCTCTGCTTTTTGCCTCTTTTGCAGAGATACACAAGCCATTACAAACTGATATTCACGTGGGCAAAGGTTTATATGAAAAGTCATTCCTCAGTTCTAATGGATGTTAAGACAATAGTATATATGCTGGATTCTCAGAGATGTGGAAAAGATTCAGCTGCATCTTTTAAGACACTTACGAATCTCTGTGATATCAGCACCAGAGTTCTCAAAGATTACTCAATTCCCAAATATAAACAGATACTGAAAAAATTGGCATAGAATATACACATAAAAGTAGTTGAATTAAGGTTGCAAAACCAATCGTGTCATTCTCTAATTCTTAGTAGCCTGACTTTGCAACTTGAATTGCCTATTCTTTGCATTATTTAAATATTTTCATGAACATGTATACACACGCACACACACATACACGCCACCCCCTATGAAAAACAGTAACTGTACCAGTTAACGTCACAGAAATAATGAAAGAAAATGGTACCATTCAAATGCATGTTTCTCAAATACTTGAATTTTGTAAACCATTTAATATATATAATATATATTGATGCTGAATATATAGCTAGCTATTCACACAAATATACACACTAAATGAAAATTGTAGGGTTTTTTCTTTTGTTGTTTAGAAATATTGACTAGCCACTTTCCATTGAATTACTTTTAAGAAATACTTGTTCCTTCTTACATAAAAAGCAAAATACATTAACAAGTAAACTTACATCATGCATGGAATCCATCAGTTTTGTAAGTTGATAGAAACGTTGCGAGTTGGCCACAACCCCTTTCTGGTGCAAACCAATTGCCTTCACCAGTTCTCTAATGTAACTCGTTCTCATCTCATCGAATTGGCTTTGACTTCTTAGACCTTCCAAAGGAACTAAAAAGAAAGAAGCACTTGTGTTGGAATTTATTCTGAAGGCAACGTGAGAAAGTTAAAGTATAGGAACAATTTATAGTATTTCACACTGCAGTGCAATTCATGATTATATGTCACGTATCTCTTCCCATTCAACAGTTACTCCAGAAACAGTGATAAAATTAGTTAAAAGGATATACCGGCAAAAATCAGTCTATTGCACTAATTGCTGGTGTCTAGAAATAGCCTTAAGCTCAGCTACACCTGCCTTCTGAAAAGAAGGTGGCCAAAAGAACCAGTCCTGTCCTTGAGGAAAGACGTTATAGACTGGCTCATGTTTACACTGCTGAGGGTCATAGCAGATTTATGTTAGAGAGATCTAACTGGAGTGCTTCAAAATGGAGTCAAGGAATGAACTAACAACTCTTAAGTAGCGTAGACAGCATAGCATCCAGGGCTCAGGCCTCCTCCTTAGACCTCTTTCACTTAACAGAACAGACGCACTGTCAGCAGACAGCTTTTAGAGAAATTAGCAAGGAAGAGCAAATGGTTGAACTCACTCTTCTCTGAATGGTCAGCCCTGAGGACCAAAACGAGGACACGGAGAGAACATTGAGAAATGAACCTCTTAGTGACTGCTAGTGATAAGACCATAGTTGATCACTGATGATCAGTGTTGGTAGCATTGTAAGGAAACAGGCATAAGCTCTAGACTCTGCTTTTCTTGATATGGCACAGTGTAATACACAAGTCTTACAATTTATGTTGTCAAAGGCAACTAAGAAATTAAAGACTTGAAAAAATGAAACTTGAAAATATATTCCCAGCTGGCAATCAAATCTAAATCCTTCCTTCACTATAATAATCATACCTTAAAGCATGGTCTTGTTTCAAACATACTGTTTTTGAAAGAGCTGTTAAATTTCTTCCTCCTTCCTTTCTCTCTTGCCAATGACATTCCACACTGCAATGTCACATTTAACATTTTGTATTCTGACAGCGAGCATGAGGGGAAGGATTCACCTCACGAAACCTTAGACATTTTACACTATAGACATCTCCATCTGGGCTAGTTACCACAGCTTGCTGTAGTTTTAGTGGGAAAAATCAGGCAAGTCTTGGGCACAAGGCATGTTCACTGTTCTAGAAGTAGCATTAGAAAGAGATGAATTATGCTGTAGAGATGCTCATTTTTCTCCACAGACTCCAAAAGAATGTCATGGGGAGTAGCTCACACAGTTAGATAAATTGTATCTAGGTATCTAATACATCTTCAATCTGGTACCAAACCATGACTAGTATCAGGCCACAACAGATTTTATTTGCATCTCTTTCAAAAAAAGTATTGAAGTTTGGTTCATAATGTCATTGACTTATTTAACACTGTAACACCTAACTTTCAGGTGATTTGTCACTTTCTGGACTTAAAACATAAATATATATGTGCACTGCACTCTATTGTTAGATACCTAGGAATGGAATTCTTAAAACTGAAGTCACCTAAAAAACAGACAGCTACCCAGTGGCTGGAGCTAAACCCATTCCCTGAAAGAGAATTAGGTAGCAAACACCGCACTGAGAGAAGCACTGGATCCATTTGCAAAACGTAAACCCTGTTGTGAAGTCAGTTGCCCAAGTCATGTCTGGTTCCTCAGAAGAAGGTAAGAGGGAAGGAGACACTTCAAGCAAACAGATTAAAATTAAGTGTCCCTCATCTCCAGGCCAGAGAGAGATAGCAAAGCAGAAGTTCAAATTTCTACTTGAGTTAAGCAGAAGTCTCCTATTTTGTAGGATACTGCCCAAGAGAGGAAACGATCCACTTTGCCAAGGATGTCTCTTGCTCTCTGTCTCCTCAGACAAGTGAACGTCTGGGGGAAGGAGGGAGACACACATACAGAAAATAGCAAGTTTACTTTAAAGACAAGCGTCTAAGCACTGAGATGGCTATGGAAGTCAGGATTGGACTCCTAACTAAAACAGAATTTAAAAAAAAAAACGGAGAATAGAAATTGTGACTGCTTCCACAGATAGAAAGTTTGTAACACCGTATCTAATAGCAGCCCAGCCTTTGGGGATGCCACATTAGATTTCTTTTGGCAGCTGATGGAGATGAAATGCTGAAGGAGGTGGACCTCTCGTTTGACTCAGTATGGCCTCTCAAGTCCAGACAGACAAAGGAGGTATCTGAAAGTTTGCCTGTCACATCTGTGTCAAGGGTGAGAATGGAAGGGAAGAGTTCTGTTTTGTGGCAAATGCAACGTGCTTAGGAGTAATACAGGCAGGAACACTCCCAAGTGGGGAAAAGCTATGTCATGGAAAAAGAATACCTTAATTTTCAAAGCCTGGATGGTTCTAGGTATATGTCTAACAGCAGAATTACAGATGCTGATGAAATCTTTTTCATATAAAGTGACATTCTGATGGAACTTAGGGTTAGGTGGACACTTTCTTTGACTTGCATCTCTAAAACAGCAGTTAAGTCCTTACATTTCCCTTGTGAATTAAATTAAAAGATCTCTTCCAGCAATGCAAGGCCTGTTTCCCAGAATTCTGCAAAAGCACAGTCACATTCCCATCTAATCACAAAAAGTTCCACTAAGCTATTTATTTGAGTGAAAAATTACAATGTGTTACATGCACAAATGCAATTTAAACACAGGTAGCTCAAACGCTCCTTCTCCCTGAACGTATGTAAGGAATGCGGATGCTTTTATTCAGCGGCAAGAATACAGCCAAAATCTTATGCAACAAGATTTTGCAACTCCTCTAAATCAAAAGTCTGGAAAGTGTTAGAGTTAGAACTGAACTTGCTATATGCTTATTTCTCTCTTTTTTTGGCACAGCTCTAATTTCTTAAATCATGGTCTTTCTGAACTACTCATAGCGTTAGTTCCTAGATGTACATGGTCTCTGCAAGAACTTCTGGGGCAGCACTACAACAGAGCATATTACATACAGTAAATAAGGACCTGTAAAATGGAAACAATTGCAGAAAATCAAAATGTTGGTCCACTTTTTGCAAAGACTAATTCTTCTTTCAAGACAGCTTTAAAACTGCCACAAGTACAATATGAAGAAAACGTCTAAGCCACAGCAAACGCAATGGAAAAACTGTAAAATCAAAAATAATGTTAAAACTTACGCTGTGGTTTCCATTCAGAAATGTATCGAGACTGACATCAAGTTATGTTTAATGCAAATTACTGTTTCTTCAAAATTATATAAAAAGTAAAAAAGTTCATCTAAATAATAAATCAAACAGAAGACAGAATGAGACTAAAAATTCAGGCTTGATTTACTGTTAGTACATGAAAACTTGAAATGGCCATACTTTCACATTTGAGGAGGATTAAGATGAATACCATGGCTAAAATAAAAGTAGTCTTAAAAAACACTTTATAGCAACAATGAGGTTATATGGTTTTTTGAAAATAGTTTTGTGGAATTATGTTTATACAGTACCAAACGTTTACTAAATGTCTCAGCAACAACGGTTAGGTGTGTTCCTTTTCCCAAAGATCTGACAAATTGTTTTTTCCTATAAGACAATAAGTGCAGGAGAGAACAAAAAGCAAAACTCATCAGCGCATGTAGAAATAATTTCTTTTTAAAAAAAAAACACCAAAAACTAATTTCTTGCATATATATAAACATGTCATCTTTAAAATGAGTTTCTGAGGGCACCACATTGATAAAGAATGGTAGCTTGATGAGTACTGTTAAACTGATGCACTTGTAAATGAGAGGGACTGGACCATTGCAATGTTTTTTTTAATTTGATTTGAACTTTGTGGGCCAGAAATGGAGAGCTGGAATATCACAAACATATCAAAATTTCACTGAAATTTAAAACTTCCTTCTAAGGTTCAGATAGACAAGGGAGTTTAGGTCATGATGAAAACGAGATGGAAAATATTTAAAATAGGAATACATTCAAATTCCAACAAAGCAACTGGAGTTACATCAGAGAGGGATTTTTGGCCACATTATTTTTATTGCTTTAGCAGAGTGTGTGGTATTTAGCTATTATTTTCCGTAATTTTTATGTTCATATGAGCTAAATTTAATCTTTATTGCTTATGCTCTACTGAGACCAAGGGTTTTTTTAAGCATGAACTTATGCAAATACCAGCCAAGTACAGGTTAAGAGGGAATAAATTTTAGTTCCTTATGTTGTACTGAAACTTTGTACAACCAACAGGCAGGTTATGCAGGATTAGCACATCTCTCCTCTGACTCTCTAAGTGCGTAGATAATCAAACTTCCACATTCTTCCAATTATATTTCTTGGAGGTGCTTAGTCTCATTTCCTATTTGTGGATTCATATCTAACAATTATGGCCTCAGCAGATATACATTTTAGTATTTTACAAAAGGTTTTTGAAGGTAACTTCATCAACTACCATATGTCCCATTTAAAGTGGAATACAGCTGTATGCTGGATTCTTTAAAAGATGCGTATGATTAAAAGTGACCATGAATTTTTTCTAGAGAAACAAACCAAAGAAAAACATTTCAATTTGTTTATATCTGTGCTAAACTTGACCTATTTATAACTATAAAACATTGAATAAATGTTAGTATTGTTTGCCATGTCCCTAATTCTTTTGAGTAAGCATGCTTTAAGTTCTTAGCCAAGGTAAAGCCCTCAGTCCTGGCAATTTACTAAATATTTCTTAATATATTTCTAACACTTGTAAGGGTTTTTCTATTTGTGTAGTCATTTAACATGAAGAGCTTCCAGGCAGAAATACTTCACACTTGATTCAAAAATGTGTGATACAGTATAGCTATATATCAAAAGGGATCCAACATTTCCCCAGTGCCTTTACACAGAATAAACCCAACACTGAATCACAAATTATTTGTTCCTTATAAACACTAGAAAAAATACTTTTAGGTCTTGGAATACTATCATTCCTCCTGAAGAAGTTTCCATTTGTTAAGCCAGATAGCTTAGCAATTGTCAAGTTAAACAGCATGGTTCAAAACTGTTTTACTAGTGATATGTTACAAAGAAATAAAAGAACCTACTTGTGTTGAGAAGTAACAGTGCTTTCATACATAGGAACTCTTCTTGGCTAACTTGAAGTCTGACAAATTCCTGTGGGAGCTGCCACATGGATAGGCACAGGGAATAGAACGATGATTCTTTCATCCTCTGTCTTACACCCAGAAAAGGTAAAGAAAAAATAAAAAACATGAAAATAAAGAAAAGGAACAGCTCCAGTACTAATTGCTTGAAGGAAGTGCCTTGTTAGCAATTTAATTACCACATTGCAGAAATTAAAGAAAAAGGTTATACACATAAACAACTTTCTGACTTTTTTGTTCCTACACTAGTTTTTTAATTGTAATGAATGTGCTATTATTTTTGATGTTTAATCTGTTACTGCTGCCCAGAAAAAAAACTTGGAGGCTATCAAAGCTGAATGCTAACCACCAAAAAGAAGGGGGTTTATTAATTAAAAACATCCTAATAATTAATGTGAAGTACTTTCTTTTTCTTTTAGAGGTTGATTGATTTTTACATTCTCTGAAAAGATTTCAAAGCATAAAACTGCAGATAAACCTGAAAGTTTACAGAAAACTTTTCTTAGGTTTTGCAAAAATGTCTGCATCAAAATATTTTGTTGCAAGTCTAACCTTGTACTGCTAACAGTGATGATATAATTTTGTAGCATTTTATGCCATTAAAGAAACAGTTAAAAATGTTAAAAGTAAACATATACAAAAATATTTAGGTAAACTTAAGACATTAATACAGCCTTATCTAAACTCCTGCAAAATAGGACAAATCCCACAAGGAAATACATAAAACTATTTAGTTTTTTGCAGCACTTTAACCTTACTTTTCTCTTTGAGATTTTGGTATAGTGAGTATTTTTTATTGCATATATCTATTGGGAAGCAGTTCTCAACTGAAATTACTGCAAAAATAGCATTTCAAAGTTCGTAAACTAAACTGAATTCGTTGTACATTAACCTGAAGAGCAAGTAACATGGGCTAATTTTACAAAGCTGCATCCCAGTCCAGATGAATCAGGTACAACAAAAACAAGATTAAATTTTGCTTGTCCCCTTTACAAAGTTCAGATCAGCATTCCAACCTGACTGCAGACAGTACCATCAACAATGAAAACAGAAGATATTTTCCATGAATAAAAGACTTCTCTCAATGCACTGAGGTTTTTTTCTTCTGGCATTTAAAGTGTTACTGTTATCTTAAAAGAAAATTATTTCAGCTTTGTTCAATGTCTGACATCTCCCACCAGCTCTTAATGACTTAAACACAGAAATTTAATCTGTTAGATCTGAAAGGACTGGTTACTTCTATAGCTACTTTAAATCTCCCTTCCTAGTCCTTACTGGTAGTCTCTATTTCTAAGTGGTAACTGTGAAGGGTGACAGCAGCTTTTAGGATATGCTTAAATGCTGTTCTTATTCTTGTTTTCAAACGCTGCAAATTATAAGTAACAGTAAATCCTTGTAGGGTTTTAATACTAATTCATTAAATCATTGTCAAATTAACACTTCTGGCTTTATTGGTCTGAAACTAATGCTACCAAACAAGTCATTCCCAAGGAGCACTACAACCCAGTTCACTAAATGACAGATGGGCTGTGAAACGATCTTTGGATTGTGGTTTCATGGTCATTTTGAAACAACTCAACTGTGCATTGCCCTTTTAGAAGGAATTTCCATTATCTCTTTCCACCTCTAGGTGCGCACTCCCACCATTCTGGCATCAGTGCCTGCACGTCCACATTGTGAGTCAGATCAGGGATCACCTCCATCTCCTAATTAATGGCTTTTTCTGGGGTATTTCTCAAGCATATAATTTCCTTCTCTGTTTGACAGTGCAGCCAGATAGCGTTTGAGCCAACTTAAGTGAAATCGTGGGGATGCATGACCAGGGCAGGGAAGCAGGCAGAGTTGACTTTTTCGGCTGTGTTCAGTACTTACCATTGCTTAAAGTGATCATGAAAATATAATCTTAGACATCATTGTAGACAAGGAAGTCTACCTTAGATTTTACTGATCTAAAAGCTAACTTATTTTCCAATAAATAGTTGCAGCTATGATTTAGCGTGCCAGTTACATTTCATGTCTAATTCTTTGTTAATAATGTTTCTAATGTGACCCTGATGAGATGTTCTACAACCAAGAGAAGGGTATGCTGTCAGGCCCCCGTTTTCTCAATGTAGATGGTCTTGAGCTGCAAACAAGAAGCTGTCTCTGAGGGATAATGATCAGGGTTCATAAATCTCAACCTTATTCTTAAAGAAAGCCTTCTTCACAAGGTGGCAGCAGTGGTCCACATACAAGGTAATACCCCAAGACATGACATTACTGCCAAAGGCCGTCTCACTGTTTCTTCTGAATGTAACCATGAGATACATCACAGACTATGCTGGGACAGAATACAGTCAGAAGTTCCCTCAATCTCATCCCTTCAAAGTATTTCAGTTTGTACAGCATAATTAATACACATGGGAGAGGAAAGAATTCATTACTCTATAACCTCACAGTGATTTACAGTCATCCGGAAGAGAAAAGGTCAGGAGCTACAGGCCCAGCTCCACAGATTTTTCCATACAGAACTTCACTGTCAAGAACCTGCATGTCTATAGATTTTAAATTCAGGTGCCTAGATCTTCTGCAAATCCACCTCTTAATCCTTAAACAGATATGTTTTACAAGAAAACCTGGTTAACTTTCATCTTACTTCATAGTAGTTCTTTTAGGATTTTGAGAAAAAATAACTAAGAAAAATGTATTAAGGAAAAACAAGTAAGGAGATTAAATTATGTTTTACTGTTCCTGGAAACCTCCCATGTATTATAACCGAAGTATCTAAAATTACAGCTTTGATAATATTAATTTGCAGGGCTGAAAAGCTGACAAAGGCTGAAAAGAAGATTATCTGAATTCATCAGCAGAATGAAGGAAAATCTAAGGCAATAATTCTCCCTCCAACCAGAAAAGAGTAGTTTCACATGTTTTATCCTTGATATTAAAATTCCTTCTTGTTAAATTACTACGATTTTCTAACAATAAATGTACTTTAGAAGAGTAGAGTTTTATCAGAAAGTGTCAAAACTCTAGACCATATACAAACTATTTGCAAAAACCACCCAAAAAATGACCAAAGAAAATCCTACTTGGTTTCATTTACCAAACATGTACTCATGTCTTATTCAGATGTATTCACCTAAATCTTGTGACAGCATCATTGTTTTTTATTATTATTATTTATTTTTCTCTTAGGTAATTAAAATGTCATTGAACTCATTTTGTTTGGCCATGTCAACAGAATATTTGGGATTCCCATAAAACCCTTCCCAAAGTTAATGAACCTTAATATGATCAGAAGACTTTCCTCTGCTGTTAATTTTGAAACAGAACAAGTAACGAATGAAACTTGGCCTCAATGAAGTCACATTCTCATCAACACAAATAAGTTCAAAATGTTATTCATATTATGCAACAGCAGAGTCTACTTACTCATTTAGAATCAGATCTGGTGCAAAATATAACATCTGACCACTGACATGTTTGTATGATCTCCATCCCATTGCAAAAACCATTAGACTCATCCAGGAATACTGGATGAGGGTTATCTGATCATCAATATGTAAATTCCGAAATCCTGGAAATGAAATTAAAAGTTAAAATACTTTATAATTGTCACTTAGACAAGGGTTAAGTAGGTGTTCTGAGATTACAACTTTGAGCTATAAAACTGAGAACCTCTAGAAAGACAAGTGCTTTTGGGGATGCAGCCTTCAGAAGTTTGGGAAATTTGTACAATAACTGGCTATTTCACTTTGATAGTTAGAATCATAGAATCATAGAATGGTTTAGGTTGGAAGGGACCTTGAAGATCATCGAGTTCCAACCCCCCTGCCACAGGCAGGGATACCTCTCACTAGACCAGGTTGCCCAAGGCCACGTCCAGTCTGGCCTTGGAACACCTCCAGGGACGGGGCTTCAACAACCTCTCTGGGCAACCTGTGCCAGTGCCTCACCACCCTTAAAGTGAAAAACGTCTTCCTAATGTTTAATCTAAACCTGCCCTCTTCCAGCTTAAAGCCGTTCCCCCTCGTCCTATCACTACATGCCCGTGTAAAAAGTCCTTCCCCAGCCCTCCTGTAGGACCCCTTTAGGTACTGGAAATATGCAATAAGATCTCCCCGGAGCCTTCTCTTCTCCAGGCTGAACAGCCCCAACTCTCTCAGCCTCTCCTCATAGGAGAGGTGCTCCAGCCCTCTGATCATCCTCGTGGCTCTCCTCTGGACACGCTCCAGCAGGTCCATGTCCTTCTTATGTTGGGGACTCCACAGCTGGATGCAGTACTCCAGGTGGGGTCTCACGAGAGCGGAGTAGAGGGGCAGTTAACCTCTTGTCTTTTTGTTCTGATCCAATATTTCGAAATGATCAAACCAAAATTAACTTTAGCAGTCAGAAGTGACTATTTCAGGAAACAGGAGTGCATCTTGTTTTCCTTTGGTAAAAATATGACAGTTTGTAACACGATCACTGTAACCAACTCTTATTTAATATCGATAGCTTGGACTTTAGTGTTCTTAACAAGAGATACAGTTGTAATACAATAAACATCCACTTATTAATATATTTCTTGCATTTAATTAAAGAGAAGGGTATTTAGCTGTGTGTTTGCCTTTGATAACTTTTGCTCTTTGGTGGATTGCTATGAAGTACCTGATTCAATCTAACAGCCTCCTGCCACTGAAAGCAGTGGTCCTGCTCTTCATTACCTGGTCCTGTTACCTCTTTCAAGCAAGCTCTGGCATTCATGCCACCCATCGGTGAACTGGTTCAGCTCACAAAGTCATCAGAAAGCTACACAGGGTTAAAAAAAAAGGTTTGTTTTCTTCTCACTTAATGAGATGAATCAGTTCAACCAAGCGGTCTGACTAGCGTAAGCTGCAATGGGGAAAAGCAGTGATAGGGACAGACTACCCTTTCCTGCAGCAGTGAAGTGTCAGATTGAGCTCCCATGAAACCGTATTTCCAGGTTTTCTGGTCAATACATTGATGTTATACATCCCAAGGTCAGGCTCCTATGACCATACAGCACATGTACACACATAACACAGATTTTTTTTGAAACGCAGTCTTGGATCTTCATAAATTCATTTACTTCTCATTACCAGTCTATTTGTGAGCTGCGTAGTCCTAACTGGTACAATTTATTACAATTTTTTTCTGTTGCTTTCAAAAATTCATTTTAATAAGAATAAAGAATATGCGGAAATATAGATGTTTTTTCAAACCAAAAGAATGAATAATATAGTAGGAGGGGTCAGGGTGGAAAGCTTCTGCTGTTTTTTGGAGCAAGTCTGAACATTTAGATGCATTCCTTTAAGCTTTCCCTCCTAATTAAATGTATTTGATTGGTGCATATATTATCTGATTAAGTGGAAGGTTAATAATTTTAGAATGTTTAAAGAATTAATTAACAGGCAGACAATAATATTCTCTTTTAACTGCTCATTCTATGACATATTTGCTTAACTAGAATTCACTACATATAAGAAGTACTATTACCTGGTAGCAGTTTAGACCACTTGACTACACAAAGAAGTTGCCTCTCACAAAGATGATTTAGACTGGTCAGCAAGGAACTTGGTGTTTCAGGTTTTGTATTGTCATAACCAGCATAGACAACTTCTGGCTCAATGCCTCGTAGAACACTTATCATTGGGGGAACAAACTGTATTTCTTGATTTGGAGAAAAGGACAGCCTTTGGGTTAGAGATTGACTTTCATCTTGAAGGGTTGCTGGCTGCTGGAGTGCGACATCTAATGTTCTCACAACCTTTATTTTGTTAAACTTTTTAAATTTTCGACCTGAAAAAGAAAATTGTTCATCTGTTAAAAAGAATTAACCAGAAACAATAATATTTTCCAGTAGTGCTGGATTACACTTTTAATCTATACAAGGAAACTAGAACTGTCTTCTGAATAAGTTTTCTATTTTTGACTATTTAAGTAATTAAGAAATAATCATGGAAAATTCTTAAGAGTTTCTCCCTCCATATCCTCCTCCCTTCACTAAGAGATGAATGGCACCCACCCACTAAAATTATTGCCATGAATTCTAGGTTACAGTAACCTCATAAAGTGTTTTCTGGTTCAGTTCCCACTGTTCTATCATACACCGACAGCTGGGCCAGCTGGCTCTACAATCCAGTTTCTATTCAATGTTAATTGAGGATACTGTTTCTTTTTTCTCCCTGATGTTCAGAAAACAAAAATGCTAGTAATTAATTACTACACAGAGAAATTCCTTTCCTCCAGTTCCATGAAGGCATTTGAGTTTCATGGCTAAATTCCGTTTTGACGATCTGTAATGTAATATTTCCCTCCTGTTTACCAGAAAGAAAACAGAATTCATGGGATGAGTGAAAAGCCAACAAATACTGTAAAACCACATGTCAACACTTACAAAACTCTTCACTTTCTAGGGAATAATTTCTCTTTCTCAGTATTTGCAATTCTTATTTCCATACTGCAGTGCTTTGAAGAACACTAACTTAAAAAAATAGTTGAACTGCCTTCAAAAAACACCTTCCCAAAATAAGCACAGATACTACATCTGGTATGGCAAACATACAGGGTTCTAGGTAGCAACTCTGCAAATTTCTTCCGTGGAAACAGTCTAGAGGTACACCATATGCACACAGAAAATCAAACCTTCAAAGGCTGAAAGACAAAAACCCTCAGTAACATCTTACCATATTGCACATTTAAATAAAAGCAAATCCATGTAGAGGTGGCTGCATGGAACCCATGCACTACAAAGACACCCTCAAAGGTGATGAAAAGCCTGTTGGATCATTAACTTCCTCAGTTCTGACAAACAAGTTTTGCTTAGTGAAAAGAGAGTGTCATAACAAAAAATACAATAAAGATACTGGTATTTATGGTCTGATTTAGATGACAGTGGGACAGTAAGAGATGCAGTGTGACTGCAAACAAAGGGTAAATCATTCTGCCAGCAAAGAAAAATAAGACGTTTACATGTTTCAGCCTTAAAGAAAACAATAAGGAGAAGGTTCTGCTCCAAGAAAATGCAGAAATCACATATTTTTACTTGCTGAGATGAGGTGTTGCATGCTTTAACAGCAACAGAAAAAGATATGCACCAAATTTCACTGGGTGAAAAGAAAAACCATGCTTATCAAATTGCTGAACCACTGAGAAACTGCATTATAAAATGGCAATATGCAAAAACCACTCTGTAAGTACAAGAAGTGAAAGGTAATAGAAGCATGACATTATGCATCAATTTGGTTGAATTAAAATCCGGTTTATAACATGCGCATCAAATTGTCCTTTGAAAAATAGTACTTTTATTTCCAAGTGAAAGATTAGACAAGGGAACTCATCACATCCTAAAGGAAGGAGACAAAGACTTCTCCATCTCTTACTGTCTTCTTTTTATTTTAGTTAAAAGTAGTGCTGTGCTGCCAGAATGCACCAAGGAGGCCCTAGGACACTGGAGTAGGGGAGCACACGTAAACTTCAGCACATGCTCTGAATTCTTTCTCCACTGTTTATAGAATGAACCGAGAGATGCTAGCATAGTCAGACTCATCTACTACTCTCCTCCTTGGAAAGTCTCTATTTTCCAATCTACACACAAAACCAGAAAGATTCAACAAAAATGGCTTTACTTAGGAACATGCCTATTCCATTTTCTTCAGGTGCTCCTTTATCATAGAAGATAGGAAATTTTATGAAAATCCAGTGTCTCCATTTTGGAAGACGTAGGACGTACACTTCAGAGAACTACATTAACCTTTTCAAAACATTCATTAGTACATGGGTAGTATAACTCCAAGCAAACATGGAAGGATTTCTAACGTTCTTTCTAAATATTTTATACAGAAAAAATTACTCAAATAAATTATTCTTGATGAACACTGGCATAACCAGACAGGATTGAGCAGATGAACACAATCCAAAAATCCAGTATCTGCTTTTTAAAAAAAAATAATTTTGTGCTATCCCACCATAAATATGCACGTTTATGAATTTCACATTAAAAAAAAGTTGTACGTAAAAGTGTAAAACTTCAATTTAAATTTAAAAAGTATTTAAAATCCAAAGGAAGTATACTAAACAAAATTTCAAGAAACACACTTTATTGACAGTACAAATATGAGCGATGAGCTCTTCAGTAGCACTCACCACCCGATGAAATCAGGGGTCATATTCCCACTAACTTAAATGAGTTTAATTAGCTTAGTCTCAAGTGCCCCAACAATTTTATGCTCATTTTATCACTTGTGGTAAGAATACAAATATTTCCAATTAGTGACTCCTTAGTAAAGAACGAAACACAAACTTACACTTTATGTTACAGCTGAACCAAAACAAAAACCCCAAAAGAATAGACAATATATTATAACAAGAGACCTAGGGCCAATTTTTATCATAAAAAAAACTATAGATAGTCCTAAACATGCTGGGAATTTCCCACTAACTATTGTTTAGGCATGAAGGAAAACAGAAGGAACAATGCACTTCATAGTTCATAAATAATGATTTCAGGTATTTTCTGAAATAATGGCTTCAGATACTTTTACAGTTCAGAGAACAAGTAAAGAAAGAAACCAAACAGAGTGCTTATCACATGGAAATGTTAGTAGTTAATAAGTACCCATGTTTCCAAGTGATTAAATGTATCAGAATCAATGTCACATTGGCTCGCAGAATTTCTTATGTGTTTATTTCTAATTATGTTGCTTAACAGCCACCAGTAAAGCAACTCCACTTGTTACCTATGTACTGGAAGGGTGACTACTAACACCTCACAGTAAACCTTCCCATCTACCACAAGGAAACTATGTCAAATTAATGCAAACTCTTAAGGATATATGGCAAACAACAGAGATGTCACTATAGCTTAGTTCTTCAATTGCTGCTTACAAAAATATACAGATAATTTCCTGCTGTAAGATAAACAAATGGCTCCACTTAGTCCTATAATGTGTAAAGGATACTAATCCGCTCTGGCAACTATGCATCTTAATATTAAAACCTGTCTGTGCATATTAGACAGCACACCTTTTCTTTGGAACATTTTCACTAATTTGTTTTAAAATAGCCAACCACTCAAGCAGTTTCGTAGTACTCACAGTTCCCTTACCCTCGATTACACAAATAGCATGCATATAGTGCGTACGCTACAGGTACCTAGAAAACATAAAGAAACTAAAAAAATAAAGTCTACTTAATCTTATCGTCAAATATATTACGATTTTCTCCTTAATACATAATTCTGTATTTTAATATTCTTTTAACTAGGTATACAGAACCATACTGCCAATCAGACATTACTGATAGTAGACATTTCATATTAGGGTTTCTAGTAAAAGTCTAACATCTCACTATCCTACTCCATACCCTGTAATCAGGTGAAAAATGTCAATGATTTATTATTCTTGACAGAACACTATGGCTCTGACTTTAAGGTCACTATGCTCTTATGTTTTGTGTAGGAGAACAAGCTGTGTACACCTTAGGAGGGTGTATACAAAATAAAGGAACAAAGCAGCAAAGCAGAAGTAATACATCTTGATTTTAATAAAACCTTTGATGCTACCTCAGAAAATATTAGCTGCAAAACTAATTCAAATTTGTCTTCATGTAATCATTGCAATGTGGACTGTAAGCTGACTGAAACAATGAAGAAAATGATAATTTAGCAATACGGCAGAACAAGGAATCTGTGATAGCTTGGGAAAATTAGATACACTGATAGAAAATAAAAAAGCTGGGCATTTTTTTATTCCAGGACCTGACACAGCTACAGGCTATCCTATTAGGTAGAAGATGAGAAAGAGGATAGATTAATGTGTCCAGTTATGAGAGGATAAAAGTCAAAGACAACTAACACTCCCACAGAGAATGATAATTAAGGAATTATGAAATATGTTTTGATACTTTCTTTGTATATATTAAGAAAGAAGAAACAGTCCATATAGTGAAATCAGCTACTAAAGCTATTTGTTGTTATCCTATCCTACTTACAACTGACTACAATTTATTTTAAAACAATTCAGGTTCATTTAATTGCTCTGAAATTAGGGTCGGAAAATGGAACTGTTGTCAACGTAATATAATATTATTCTCTATCTCTATGGTTGCCACTCAGCAACATTCAGTGGAAGGTAAGTGTACTTCTCCCAGCAGTAAGTTTAATTTAATTACTGTAATAATAGTCTTTAGAATCTTATCGTTAACATCCTGTAAAATCTTAAGTCTTTCTCACCTTGATTAAGTAATCTTATAGTTAACATCCTGTAAAATCTTAGTCCTTCTCACCTTGATTAAGCAATACTGGAGGTCTGTGTTTAGTAACTGAAGGCTAGCATTAAGAAACTAAGCAGCAGGAGTAAAAGAACGAAATACATCTATAAGTTCTGAATGGCAGAAACCAGAAACTGCACAAAAAAATCTTAAAATATAATAGGCTGTAAACACAGGAAGAGATTTAAAAGTATTGACAATTCTTCTTTGTTAAAAATATTCAAGGATGCATCTAAGTATGTAATTTGTTCCATGAATTGGAAACTTGCTTATGGACACTTACGTCCTGGGGAAAAATATTCAAGCTCAGTAGTATCCCATATATGAACCATACTGTGTTATCAGCTCAGCAAGTCATGGGTAGGAAATATTGCTCGCGTGATACAATGAAGGAAGTATAAGAAACGGCAGAAAAGCAAAAGTAAGAAAGATGACAGTAACAGCAGAAAGACCATTATGGTTAAACATTCTATCCTGAGTCTCTTTGTTGTTTTGAATTTTAAATCCTCATTTACAAGTAATATAACCTCACTCTAGTTTTCCTCTTTTTTTTTCACCTACATTTGTCTTTTTTGGCTCCCCTTTCAGTATTAAGCGCTCCATGTCAATCCGCATAGAATAATTAGCTTCCTAATCCCCCCAGAACTGTTACCGCTAAGAGCACGCGAAATACTACACTCAACCTGATGCAGCTAAGAAAAAACTAGATATGCCACAGTCCTGGCTCCATTTGAGATGCCCTTTTTTCCATTGCCTTAATGGTTTCTTCTTCTTCCTATTTCCTGTCAGATCAATTCTTTCCAGAAGGCAGGGTAGGTGGGGATATCAGGGCAGAGATCTGATGAGATTCCATGCCCCTCTGAGAACAAGAGGAACTAGACTGGAACAGTGTCTTCAAAAAATGGAAGACAGCTTTGATTAGGTATGTTTAGAAAAGAGCTAAACACCACAACAAACTGACTAGACAGAACAACTTAGCTTTAAATACAAACTTTCTTAGTACTTGCTGAGAAAAAAGGTGATTCAAAGAGAAAGACGAAGTTTTTACCCTCTTCATACATGACAGTAAAGAACTGAGAGTCAGAGCACCTTTATCCTCAGGTTTTGGGTTCAAGTATGAGGACGTAACATCCTCATATGAGGACACACTAATGAGGACATACCATCTCATAAACATCGCTAGCAAAAATGTCCAACTTTTTCCATTTTAGGTACCTAAATTCAATATAATTTTCAATATATACATTTTGCTCTAGAGAAACTAGCATCCATAAATGTATGCAAAATGTAGAAGTCAAGCCTTCTGGCTACTTTTCCTACGTAGAATTACTATGTGAAACAAAGCAAAAGCACCACATGATGCTAGTGAGTCATCACACACTCTTCTGCTTGTTGAAAGAGCACTGCTTGTGATATTAAAATACCTGATGTTTAGTTATTGATGTTGCGCAGGCTATCATACATGAAAATTCAGGTTAGATCATCATAAAACTCTTGACTCTGCACAACTCACAGCCAGGAATGAATTCTTACCTGCATTAATTCACACCAGTTACAATCATAGAATGGTTTGGGTTCGAAGGGGCCTTTAAAGATCATCTAGTCCAACCCCCCTGCCACGGGCAGGGACATCTTTCATAGATCAAGTTGCTCAAACCTTACAAGACAACCTTACAAGTTGTCCCAAACTTTACAAGACAGACATTATATCTGACACCTCCTCCTTTCCCAAGACTCCATTCTTACCACACATTTTCCACAGCCCACTCTGAACCCCTGCCTCCTTGGCTTTCTCCCTTTTCAAACCTGGGGAACTCTTCTGTCACCTGGGCAAACAATCCTTCAGGTTCAGGGTGAAAATTCTGCCTTTGCAGTAATACTGTTTCTCTAACACACTCCTACCCCAGCTCTGAATCACCACTTCTCTCTGGGAAGGATCCAAAGGACACGTTCGCTTGTTTTCATCCCTCTTCCTCCAGTCCAGTGCCACCAACATCCTTGTCAGCTCCTTTTTTTTTTTTACTGAGAGGCAGTGCAGGAAGGAGGGAGAGACAGTAACGCAAATCAGATTGATGGCTCTCGTTACTCTGCCTCCAGTGCTGTGGGGTGAGAGGGATGCAGTTTGGAGAAGACGACTCACGGGACAGGCAGCACTGAAGGTCTAGAGAGGTTCAGCGGTACAGCACAGAATACAGTCCATACCACAGCATCGCCTCTCCCTCCTCTCATCCCACTGGCTGCTCCCTGGAGCTGCAGCACTGTCACTTATGGAAGATGAAGTACCAAGAGCCAGCAAAGCTCCTCACTGGTTGGGAACTTCCGATTTGTATCACCGATAAAAGTATGAAATGTAAGAATGACACGTGCAGAACACTCCAACTCCATACAATATTACAGGAGCTGAAAGCGTATAGCTGTGCGATCAAAATGTCGGCCTGAAAACTACATACACGTTTTGACTTATGAATGAATACAGATTACCAAGATAATGAAATTACACACAGTACACGATGCCAGTTCTTCCTTCAGGGATAAGAAACAATACATAAAATGCAGAGACAGAGATGTTTGATGTACTAAAATATATTATATTAGAAAGAAATCAGGTTTTTGTTCTTCCATTTTTTTTTAATTCCTTTTGAGAACATATTCTTTCCATCATCTTTATATAGCCATTTTTTTACAGTCTTAGACAGGTATTTTCAAGCTTTGTGCTGATCCAAAACTTTATATAGCTAAAGTTCTCAGGAAAAATATGAAAAAATACAGGAAAAACATGCATCATTCCTGCATGTTAGCAGGGCAAAACTTGCCACGTGACTACCTGATCCTACACCATTTTATACCTGCAGGTTTTTGAAGGCATAGTGCTCAATTTTGATTAATGTTACATAAAAAAAGCACATCTGCTACAGCGAGAACTACTACAAAGATGGGAATTCCCATCATCTGGTATGCAAGGTCTGTAGTGTTGATGCAACCACTGCCTGGCCCTCTTCGGTGGAACACAAGGATATAATTTTGTTGACATGTATTCAAAGCAATGATGGAGAGTCCATCAGAAAACAGAAGGAGATAGTACTGACTCCTGATTTTAGTGCCAATCTCAATTTGCTTCTTTATTTTTTACCTAAATCAAATTGCCTGATCCAAAATTATTAATACATACACACAAAAGACACAATTCCTGCCCTTGCAAGTAAATGAGTATAAGGGTACACAGTAGGAGAGAGAGATTCCTACAGGAAGATATTTTTGTTTCAGGATTTTCAGACTCAATAAAGAAAAATTATACGGAATTTTAAAACATCGGGCAATTCTTAAAAAAAAATAACATTTTAATGCGGTTCTTTCCTTTACAGTATCAAAGTAATGTTGTTTAACAAGTTTAGACAGATTGAAGGTAGTGTCCTCGACTGACTATTTTTCTGAATCAGATTTGAAAAGCAGCTCACCTCCCAGGACCATACCGGCTTGACAGCACTTCCTCAAGCGACATGCCGGACAGTTCTTCCTACGAATTTTATCCACTATGCAGTCATTTCTTCCAGCACATAAATAGTTGTGCTGCCCTGTAGGCAAGAGAAAACCATGATTAATAATATGTTTTCTAACATGACAAAATTATTTCTGTGTATAAATGTTCCAAAAATAACAGAGGATAGTGTTACTATTTAAATATAACAATTTATTTGGCCTGTTAAAGAGTGAAACTCCCCACCTACAAAATTCCAAAATAACTAGCAGACAGTAACTGCTTAAATTATTGGACTATCAATATTTCTTAAGCAAACCAAGCATGAGGACAGACCGATTTGTTTCTTTCAAACTTTTTTTTTTAAAGTCATTGTTCCTGATTTTGAACAGCTTAAGTAAATTTTGCTCGGATTGACGTGGAGTTTCTGAGAGGAAACTAAATGAAGAATTTGGAGCAATGCAAAAAAGACCCCTCTAAGCAGAGTCAATTACCTCTGACGGAGACGCAGTTTAGGACTAGACCTGCTGAAATACCAGCTGAACAGATGCAGCCAACACAGTCAAAAAGGACAAATAGAAGAAAAGCTGTCATGTTTTGGTTTAGGTTAGCTCTTAGTGTATTATTTAATTCTTAAAGACTCAGTTAGTAAGAGCCTGTCATTACTGTACTAAAACGGAATCTTTCTAATGAAATGAGTTTCCAGCAGAGCAAAAAATTAAATTCAGCTAATATCCTGACATTCTTTTGAACACAAACTTCAATGATACTTACAAATTTCACTTGAAGAGAATGAAAAAAGCAAACTTTTATGCTTTAGTATAATATTGATATTTTCTATGATTGATTTTAACTTTGAATAAGTAAACAAAACTAAGTAAATACATACATAAGAAGAAATCAAAGCTAATTTTCACATATCCTTTCAAATTAAGCCCAGGTTTACCCTATAAGGTTTAACTTTAAAATCCTGCCTGTTTGCGCACATCATCCTCTACTCATTTCTGTATTTTCAGTTTCTTACCAGTACCTAGCATGAAAGCATGAAAACAAAACAAAACAAAAAGTATTTATGTTAAGAGCAACAAAATGGGTCAAAAAAGTATAGACAAACTGCAGAAGTACCAATATCATGAATACTTCCTGCATGGAATAATGGGAATGTGGACCTCCAAATATAAGACATCAATATCAAACCTTTTAAATTTTCACCAGTTTCTAGATCAGCATTACTCTGAGTTAGCTATCTGATGTAGTAAACATATCTGAGATGATTACTCAGATGCTTTATAATCCCATTCTGTCCTTTCTTTGAACATGGTAAAATGAGCAACTGTTCACCAATAACTTTTCTCAACAGAAGACAGACTGAAAACTGAAGACGAATCCTCAGATGAAAATGCAGGAGAAAGAACATTCTATTCTAACGAAGAAAAGAGCTAGTGCTAAACCATGTGAAACAATGTATCTGTTTCTGTGCTAACATTCTTTTAGATAATTAATTTACTTCTTACCCACACTTCTAAGAACAACTTGTTTGGTTTTAGTGAAAGAAACCTGATTGCCTGAAATTCATTTTCATGACAGTTTCTTTTTTTTAAGAAAACAACGGGTAAATAAAAACAGTTGCTTCAGGCATTGCCTGGCATCTGAAGAGTATTTAGTAATGCAGTAAATCAGAAGAAATTCTCATTTACTTTCACCCATTAATTATAATTCTGGATCCCTTCTTACAGGAAATATTACTGAAAGTAACCGAATGAATAAAAATCTGTCTTGCTTTTGGCAGTAGACCAGGAAGCAAAACACTTATTTTGAACATGTCTTCCTTGGGATTGTTTGCAGCTTCTCCTTGTCTTGCTTTGCCTTTACTAGCTACAAAAGCTTTCAGTCTTTTGATAAGCAACAACAGTTTTAAACCTCTGTTAGTTTAACTAAAACCTATGAAGCATCAGATTATCTCTGCACCGTGGCATTCTGATGCTTTAATGTACAGATAATTTACACAGGAATGCTTAAGCATAGGTTTTGGTTGTGGGTGTCTTGGTTTTGGGGGTTTTCTCTGGTCCCCTGAAAGGTACCTCTTCTGGACCTCTTTTCTAGGGAATCCTTTGAGACACAACATGGTCTGAGCCCACATAACCCATGTCCATTGCAAGACCAAAAAATGAACTATGTATTTCCAGTATGGCAGTAAATGCTCACAAGCAGCTCACAATGCTATAGGCATTCAAGTTGTAATTTTCCCCCTACAATGACACGGAAAAATGCTGATCTACCAAAGCCAATGCCATATCATCAAATATTACTCTTCAAGCACTCAGAGAACACCGTTTATGCGTTCTAGAATTATGTCAGCATTTAGAATTCGCTCTTGATATAAGTATGTGATTTGCATAGTCAACACCCAAGTGCGTGCTCTAGCTGCTAAAGGATGCTAAGGAGTTTGGGTAGAAGCAGTAAAGGCAACACTGCTCCAGCTGCAATAGGAAATTATCTGGAAAAACAAAAGTTAATAGCGTGATTTATACTGATACACATTTAGAAAGCATATAGTATTTATATAGTAGTGTTTTAAAATTATGCATCTAAGATTAAGCATTACAAATCAAGGGTTCAATAAATTGTAAAATTTTAAATTTACAGCGACACATTTAAGTTTAGCTATAGGTCTTAAAAACTTCTTAATAACTTATGGGTTATCAGTAGATCCAACTTTCACTTGAATTGAAAATGCATTAATTACTCCATCATCACATAACAACTTACAAACTGCTTATTATAAATCCAAGACTGAACAAAATTTTTCACATTTGCAAAACCAATTCTGAATTAATCACAATTATGAAACCTACCCTTCTATGTTCACATGTTCTATAGTGTAAGATTAGACAGAATTAAATAATCTCTCTGTCCGGCGCATAACATGGAAAAAAATGAAGTCTGTTATTGGAATTTAGGCACAATAAGAATTTGCTTTGATCTTCAAAAAGTGAATATTATTTCATTCCTATTTATTTCATAAATTGTATTTTAAAATCTAATAATGACCAATGACCAATCTTTATTATGTCTTCACCTAGTTTATTTCTTCCATAAAGCCTCATGATACTAGCATGAAAAAAAGAAGCAAAAAACAGCCAAAACCCTGCCAACCCGACCCTCCCTTGAGATTATGGTGATAAAATCTCGGGCATTTCTTGATTCTTACTGTCAATGAATTCCTTGCTTTCAGGACTATAAAAAATTCACAGTCATATCCTGAGCTTGAATTACACCTTCATGTGAGTTTTCCACTCTGCTCACCTCGATCCAATCACTCCCCAACACCTCCTGTCCCAAAGCGTATTCCATTGATTCTGATTAAGCTGCAATCTATTTGGAAAACACCTAAGGTTCAATTATATAGCATTTTCATAGTCTCATCTGTCAGGGATTTTTCTGATTATCTCAGTCATCTGATTGGATCTCGTATCTATAGATAAATCTGAATCAATGTTCTCATCTGAAACCATTTCTACCATTGTGCAGAGCTAGGTTCTGAGAAACTCCTACTTGCTTGACATTAATATTAAAGTGGCAGCAACCATCTGAAGGACAGATTGTGTAAGAAATGGAGAGCATGCCAGACATTTGGCTAATTTCAAAATTATGGGCCAATACTTAGTTAGATAAAGCTATTTGGAATGTTTTCATGGAATGCTAAAACATTTACTTGAAAATACATTTGCTGGATCTCAGTCTTTAGGATCATCTATACCTTAACTAATTGGCTTCAATATGTGAGCATTGTAGTTATATTAAATGCATGTACTAATGAAGTATCCAAAGATCCCTGTCAAGACAAAATTCCTGTTCAATTGGTAGCTTGTCATTCAGTATCTTTTATATGACTACTGTCATTGTAACAAGAGAAAAACCCAGAAAATACAGGGCAGTAGTCTAATTGGTAGAGCACAGGTCAGAAAGTAAAGATTGATATTTGTGTTTCTTACAAAAATATGGATCTGGCAACTGCCACTTTCTTGGAAGTCTTAACCCAATGCTGTTTCCTATACATGTTTACTTTTCGCTACTTTTTGAAAGTGCACAGAGTAGCTCCCTCTCAATACATCAACGTGCCAGCTTGTGACCTAGATTTGATTGAGAATATGGAGAAAATACAGAGACAATTTCATCTGTTACTCGTATGTTCCAGATTCTTGTATCATAGCATTTTTCTTAACCTCCATCAAAGTCCATTTGTGTTAGCAAAGGTGGAAGTCCTAATGCAAAGAGGCAAATACAATTTTAAGTACGGTAATGACTATTGCTATACTGGCAGGTTGATATCAGAAAGCGGTCAAAATGCCAATGGTCCACACACACAAATATGATCACAGGTTTTGCTATCAGTAAAGCTGCAGAGGTTATACTCCAGCACTGAGAAATTTTAATCCAAATACTTACGGAAGTAACACGCACAGTCTCTTTAAAAACCGCACTATTAACTTAGCTCACTGACATGCTGTAAGTCACTTAAAATCACTTGAGTAAACTAATGAGTTGCAGAGATTTTGCAGATGTGCAAAATGTGGAAAACATAAGGCTTTATTTGCACCAGGGGTATCAGATGCAAGCAATCAGTTATTTGTGTAAGTGTATCTGTGCTGAACTGCTGCCACCCTGCACAAAAGCAAAGCACTTGTTTGCAAACTCTCAGTTCCTCCTGTCTGCAAATAAAAGTACTTTCTCAAATCTTTTTTCTCTCTCCCATATGTGATTCTGCCTCCCTGTATCACTCTTAACTGGCAATGCTTTCTTATAAAATCACCCTATCCCCACCAATGGAGGGCTGTTCTTTGCAAAACTTACCACAGTGTTTTATTTAGTCTAGTTTTAGATTTCTGTATAAAACTGCAAATATCTATTGCATCTCCTTGTAAATTATTTTATTGCCTCCCAATGTCGATTTTTTGCTTCCTGAGAGCCAGCCTCCCAATTTTGCTCAATAATTTACTACCAATATGCTTTACCTCTTATAGTATTTTTCAAAAGTACCAATCAAATCAATAGGTTTAAAAGACGAAAGGAATTACTCTTATAACTAAATTTGGAACTTCTTGTTAGAGGTTCCTGTGGAAGCCAATAATAAACATGGTTTCAAAAGAAACAAAATGGAAAATCGGTTCACCTGTATACCCACACTAAATATAATGATGTAGATGCAGTTTTCGAGTAAAACTTTGCCTTCTGGAAGCTAAGACAAGGGTAAGGGTTACTCTGTACTTTCTCTGACAGTCAAGTTTTCCACAACTAGGCAAACGGTCTAGCTTAGTTTATCATCAGAAATGGGAGACACAAGTAACTTGACCTTTGCTCTGACCTAAGTCAACCACTCTTCTATTTATACTGTTTTAATCTGCAAAACAGCAAATGTGGGTTGAATTTGCCTCTCGCTATGTGGATTTATGAGTTTTGGTCTTGAAGAACTAAAAATCTACACTACATAGTTTGTAATACTGAAAATATACCCTTTGTGTCCCTGTATGCCATTACAGGCCATTAAAATCTCCAGATTCCATATACCTCAAATAATGTTTTTTAATTGTTTAATACCAATTTCATTTTTGTGCTAACATTTTCTCTAAAAATAAAAAAGTCCCTGAAGTGAGACTTAAGATTCTAACCACTTAACAAAAAAAGAAAAAAACTTTACCATGCATAATCTTTTTATAAAAAGCCCAGTAGTTAGTGGAGGACTTGCTTTCAATTTCCTTCTTTGCCCATTGAAATAAAATTCTCATTTCTCAACTCTGAAGCAGGTGTCTTGACTACTACTCTGCAGTCTACACTGGCATAAAGACCTGCTACTGATGCAAATCTGCTTCACAGCAAAGAATTTCAGATTCAATGGACCAAAGAG
Organism: Pluvialis apricaria; assembly: GCA_017639485.1. Classification (NCBI taxonomy): domain Eukaryota; kingdom Metazoa; phylum Chordata; class Aves; order Charadriiformes; family Charadriidae; genus Pluvialis; species Pluvialis apricaria. The sequence continues at coordinate 15,582,906 of CM030007.1, forward strand.
GGCAAAGAGTGGATAGCAGAGTAACCTGTAAATATGTTGCATCCGGAAATCTTCTTCAGGCTGAAATAAGGTGGAATTCCTTTCTTCATAATAATATAGCTCAAAGTGAAAACGATAAAGAATGATTGCATCCCAAGTCATCCAACAGCATGGCGATCAGGGCTGTAAGGAGGTAAAGATGTGTTTGACTCCCTTCGGGCACTGGAGACGAACACAGCTCTCATATCCTGCGTGACTGCCTTACCTTGTCTACATACTCAGTGAAGGGGTTGGTGATTATAACAGCTACTAGTAATTCCTTCATCTTTGTGAAGCTAGTCTTTAATTCTTTTGCTTTAACTACATGTCATGAAAAAAAGGGTTGAGTAAAAACATTTTGGTCAAGAAGAATGTAAAACCATAATTAGTATTTTTTAATAGTGTATTCTGCTTTGGTGAACAGATTTACAAGTAATTTTTGATGTAATTCTAATTACAACAAACTTTTGGTATTCTTCCACTCCGTTGTCTGTTGGTTTTAAGCATGTAATCTTACAGTCCTCTGTCAGGTTTTTTTCTTAAGTATACCAAACAAAACTGGTTTCTCCAGAAGGGAAGCAGGATTTTTGAACCACCATATATCTTGCACTGCTTTCCTTCTCTTCAACAAACCACTTCCAATTTTTACAACATACTTGACTGACTCTTTCCTTCTCTTGTATCCTGATCTCAAAATCTTCCTGCCTTTTGCTGTGAATCCTGCAACACCATTGTCTCTTTCCTTCCAAAATCACTTCTCCAGACAGCAACCTGAGCACATTGTTTTTATATCTACAAAACAGAACAATTAAATGTAGCTATCCTGTTTTCATTCATTCCGCGCACAGCTAAAAGTTACAATCCTGGTTTTTAATCTTTTTCATTTCCCTGTCTGTTCCATCATTTCCAACATGAAAAAAAAAAAAAAGAAAAACAAAATGAAGCAAAATTAAGTCCTGTTTCACAGAAACTATCATGAACTGCAAAATCAGGATTACTATTTCATATTGATTTTCAGTTGGTTTGCTTAGATTGTTTACCACTGCCACATCTTGAAATGCATAAAGTCTTCTAGTCTAAATATGAGAACTGACAAGAGTAAAAATCTTCCACAACTAATACCTTTTAGAAGCAGATGCTGGCTTCTACTAGTCAGTATTTCCAGTTCTTTTTATGCCACTGTGTCACAATTGCTCCTTAGTCACTATGTTTAAGTAATTAACTGCATCAGTGGTATAAATATGTAAAATGATGGAACTATCAGCTCTTTTGTCAGTAAGGGGTCTATTTCTTATAAATAATGGGATTTGAACACAAAACCTACTTCAAAAGCACTCCAACTATTTCAGAGGTATACATCACTAAAGTACCATTTGTTGCTCTTCTTATCCCTGATATTGTTGTATTCTTCTACCAACATAAGAAGCATTGCATTTGTATTTCAGTCATCCCATCATTCTGATTTTAGTGGAAGTATTACAGCACATTGCCATGGTAAGTTTTTTCATATATATTTTCCTTTTATTCTTTGACTTGTCCTACAACTGAACCGGTGGGACAGGTTCACTCTAAGAGTAATAAAAGTAAAATACTCACTCTAAGAGTAATAAAAGTAGAAAAAACAGAAACATAAGCAGCAGGAAAAGGCAATGTGCAAAAAACCCATATATTGCTGCCCGTTGATTAAAACATCCAATGGACAACAAACTGCTAAAAAAAACATAAACTAGATTCTAAAGTGCGGACATCCAGCAAAACAAGTAGTGTACACTCCCTTCTTGAGCACGAGAGAAAAACAGGCAGTTTGTCTTTTAGGATGCAGTTTATCTTGAGTAGATGTCTAAATTTTGGTTCATTAATAGCCTACTGCACATTTAAAGTAATTAGCCACATTGGATGTCCACATTGTAAATGCCTAGTGCTTGGTGCACCAAATCCCACGTAAAATGGGACAAGGGAAGATGGTATCCTAGCAGTTGGACAAAAATAGGGAAATATGCTCCTGGATCTCAATGCCTGCATGTAACTTGTTTTATGTTTTAACTACAAAAGATTCCAGGTTGTTCAAATGTTAACCAGTATTAAGCAACAGCCACTTGTGAAAACGCAGGAGTTGGGACTAGGTATAACCAGGAAGCCTCTGAAGTGCAGCCATATATCACTACACATAATGGCAGACTGTAACACACAAATCACTGTTTGTTAAGTCTTTCCATTCGGTAGTTTCTAAAGAACCACCTCTTACTAGCATACCACCAGTTCTGTGAAACAGATACACAGCTTAAGGAGATTGATACCATCAAACCTAAATCTATGTTTAGCAGATAACAGTTTAACTCCAAATACTTCCATTTTAGATGCTTATGTTATATAATTTGTTAAGTATTTTAACTTTTTAAAAGCATTATTTATATATATACTACTTTATATGTATCAATTTCCTATACGATATTTTTTATATAATACTTAAATAATATGAAATAAGTATTTCATATACTTAGTATATTTCTTTTCTATACTACAGAAATGTATTAGCTACCTTGGCGATATGGGGGGGATTCCTATCACCACATGCAGACAGCGTACATCGTCACCTGACACTCCTTTATAATCAGTGCTGAGAAATAGTTACTGTTAGAGAACTGTTATTTTCAGCCCAAGAAGATATCTAAAATAAGTCAGTGAGTTACTTCCTAGAACTTCCTGTTTCTCTCCATTCACTGGAAAGCGTACTTAGGCTGAGCAGCTCAGGTGACTCAACATTGCGCACGTCTAAAGTTAGGAGAGAGGAGTATCCAGCAACGCTGAGCAGTCCGTTGCTCGCGCTCTTTGAAACATGCAGTTTCACACTACCAGTTAATAGTATCTATTCCACCTGTTTAACATAATATTTGATACTGTTTCTAAAATACTACATAAAGTTAAGCCAAAAATGTTAGTAATTCACATTTCTGCAGCTGATGATGTCCCAAGTCACGTCTATTAGGAAACCAGTAATAAGTCACGAGGAGAGCAGTAGGAAGCCCCCCGGCATTAGCACAATAGCCCAAGCACCAGAACGAATGCAATCTTAGCTCATTCAGTTGTTGTGCCTCATATGAATCAATTGATCAAATTAATGTTTGTCAAACGACTGAGCAACAAATACCTTTGAAGTCAGACGTATGATGAAGATACACAATTATGTATCAGTACAGATTTTCTTCTTCCCCTTCTCATGATGCAAATTCTTTGTTCTCACAAAAGTGACGTTTCCCACTTTAATTTTAGGACCCTCAACGAAGTAACTTTCTACATTTGAGTTTGGAAATACATTTAGCTTACTGTGTATTAACACATTTTGGTCATGTGCAAAACAAAAGATCTTTAATAAATGTTATATTAAGTGAAAAGCATTTTCATCTCTCAACTTGCCATATGTATGCTTTATGTGTTTGTACATTTTCTACTTCATGAAACTTTCGTTACTACCGGGTTTACAGTACACACTGTACCAAATTCTGATCCCGGATTTCCAGCCTGGAAAGCTGGATTAAAAATTTGAAATCCCTGCAGAATTAGGAGAAAAAGGAATTTTTTAGATCTCCTTCATCAATTTCGCAGCCGAAAGGGTCTCTATAGTACTGCATTTCACTCTGTTTTCAAAGAGGATTTTCTGTTAGTGGTTGGCATTTTTGTAAATATTTGGCATCCTGTGCCATTTTACATTCTGAAGCTATGGAAAAGCACAACTGTTTAGTCCAGCAATTTTCCTTCTGCATAGTATTTCACTATTTACGCAGTGAATTACATGCAAAACTGCCTATACATAACACAAATCAGACAAACGTTATCAGAAAGTTTATTAAAGTCATGGTCAGCCTTCTCACTGTGTAGACATAGCTCATCTTTAATTCCTCTACGAGTACCTCTCGATATATAGACAGCGAAAACTCTTGTGGAAACTCGACTTCTGTCAGGTCGAGTTTGCCAAATTCAGATCTCAGAGAGAAGAAAAGTTCACACTTTGTCAGTTAAGTGTTAGCTACTACGTATGGTTGAGCTTGGTCCCTGACGCTATTATCTGCACAGTGCTGTTACTCTCAGCTTGAAGCACATATTAAAACCAGACAAATCTGCTGTATAATCATTAGATCGATTTTGTAATAGGGTCCCAGGCATTTAAACAAACCAAGAGCTGACCCATCTGCTGTGATACCATGAATTTATGTTGGCCTCAAACTCTTTAGGTTCAGGCAACTACTTTTCATTTGATGTCAATAATATAAAAAAAATGTAAAAGAAGGATGTGTTTTATACACATATAGAACAAAAATTAGAAGTGGGACTTTATATAGGAAACACAGCACTTGAAATTTTTTTCAGGATTCAGATAATTTTAATTTTTCATTAGTAAAACAACTGCAAAAGAGATGCTTTCAACAAAGAGGCAAGAATACAGGCCAAGAAGAAACCACGTTAGCAACAGCGTAACTCCGGAATCCCAAAACTCGACACTGGTTTCCTGTTCAGGACAGAAATTTTGCCATGGTGTTACACAAGCATTTTGATCGTGGTTGCCCTGCATGGTTTTACATGAAGGTATCTTTATAAGACTTTGTTAATGACCATTTGACAATTTAGTGCTAAAAAAGAAAGAGTTCCTTTCTTAATCTTCATTCTCCTAAAACCCCATTAGAAACATTATACCTAATTTTTGTTTCTGTGAACTAGATATATTGGTAGCACTTAAAAAATGCCTGATCATCAACAGCAAATTACCTTGCAGATATAGTAATTCTACATATTAGAAAGCATTTAAAATATTATTTCTGAAATTTTGTTGATTGGTAATTCCAAACTGCCCATCGCTCTCAGCTCCCTGATAGGAATAGCACAACCCCATCAGAATACTGAATCCGATTTCATCTTTTCAAATTTCTTAATCAAATGTAAATAACAGTAACTTTTGTTATTTTTGTTACACCCAAAGGAGATCTTCAAAGCATTTTGAAAAAGCCTTGTAATTTGTTTGTACAATAAGTGCATCAACAGACTAGTAAATCAGTTCTTTGAAAGGGACGAACAGAAAATGTACAACCTTTAAATGCAAATAAATGTTTCTAAAAAAAAATCAGTATTTTTGTCCCTTAGCTACATTTTCTCCTCCCCACTTCCAGCACTAACTTTTTTCATATCTGTTGTAACAGACTTCCCCCAAAAAAGGACTTGCATTTTTGGTTAACCTAGATCAGGATTCTACTTACAGTAAAATATGCTTATTGTATTAACACCATCTTTTTCTTTAAATATATAGGCACACATGGGGAGCCAAGAACCCAAAAGACAGAAAGTATCTACCAAATCATGCATATTTAAGAATTCACTGCCAACAAACATTCTAAAATAATTTAATTCTAACTCTACACTTTCATGTTAGCGATCCTCATACAGTTCTGACCCCCTCTTAAGCTGTATGTATATCTGCTATTTATATTCAAATGTATGATTAAATCATGCTTAGTATAGAAACATTTCTAGGTTTGCCTATACAGTTTTAAATGATTGTTCAGTCTGAGTATTTTAAATAAGATCTGGTTTTATTTCAAAAAGATTAGGGATAAAAATATGAGTTTCCTGGATAACGCAACAGTCTATTTTATCCCAAAGGAATCATTTAACTAATACAGTATTTTCCACACAATAGGAAAGAGTAAAAAAATGTTGTGTGAATAGGACAATTTCTGTGAAAAAAACGACACAGGCTATTAGATTTGAAACATCCAACACATCTGAGATTACAGAAATAATTAAAATAGAAAATAGACATGTTCCAACAAATTTAATACCACTATATTATGTACCTTGTTACCGACACACTTGAAAACCTCGTAATACATGAAAAAGATCTCGAAATACAGAAAATCCAAGTAGCAAAAGCTGTCTATTTCCAATCTTGTTTTAATTTCTCATAGTGATCAGGACTTTATGGAAAGTGTATGAAAAGTAGAGTTTTAACTGTGAATTTGCACTCACAAAGTCTAACATCTTACTTGCATGAATTATTAACCCCCTCCCATGTCTGTGGTAGTACTAAAAATTTAAAAAGGGAAATAAAAGGCAGGGGCACATTTTACAAAAGAAAAATGTCTCATATTTACACAATTACCACTGTGAACTTTTAAACACTATCTTCTATTGCATTTACAATAAAAACATTCTGCTGCTTCTTACAGAAGAGTAATTTGTCACCTTTATTTCTGATAAACAATAAACAAAAAAGTACTTGAAGTCTAAATGAAATCAAGTCTCTATCCATAAACGGGATTATTTCAATGCTAGTAATTATATCCTATGCTTCCACTAAAATAAGAAGTCCATCTCTTTAAGGAACTCTCTGTGTATTTGCACTTTCTACACAGAAACAGGTAACTCTATTTGTTCATCTTGCTCATGCCCACACAGCTTATGACTGTCATTCTTCCCCAAAGACTCAATAATCTCTGTTTTTTCTTATTATAGCCAGGTGGCTTGAGGTAGTTTTCCATTCTTTGAATATTCTTACTAAAAAACCCAAACACACTTTGTCACCATATTCTCAGTCTTTGGAATTATTTACAAATAGAAAGTATGAGGTTGCTATGTAGAACGTAAGCATTTTCTTAGTGTGATCGTGTTGACATCTTATTTCTCTGTATGTCTATATTCTTAATCTGTTAAGATTCTGCAAATACAGACTTTGATTAAATTTCTCTGTATGTCTATATTCTTAATCTGTTAAGATTCTGCAAATACAGACTTTGATTAAATAATCGGTGAAAACAACAACCTTCAGATATTCCTACTAACAATTTACATGCCTTCGTAACATTTATCATTAAAATATTTATGCTGAACAGTAATAAGATACATCTTTGAGCAGGTTCACCTACTGCAAAAACCCAACTGGATACTAGTTTAGGAAAGAGATTAAATTCAAAAGTGACGGAATCAAATTCAGATAAAAAATTACAATATAATTGTATAGGTGAAAAGTTAATAATAAAACTTATTTTAAAATATGGCACTCATCAATTATACTACACTCATTCCTAAAATTTCAGCTGCCTGTCTTTTCTTAAAATATATGGCTGATTTACCAAAATAACCAAAGCAAAAAATGTGAAGCCAAGCCAAGAGACCAGTTAACACAGTAAGTGAAACTTAAATGTATTCCTCTAAATGACTTAAGAGACAAGGGTTTTCCTTGCAATGTAACACCCACGTTTCTAATGGCTTTCTGATGAATTCCATTAAATGTATAAGAGAAAATGACGCACTAGCTCAAAAGTTCATCTAGCCCATCTAGCCTAGTGTTATCACTTTGCAAGTACCTAGTATGTTGAAGGAAGAACAAGACCATATGCTTAAAGTAGAAAGTAACAGCACACTGAAACAAAAAAAAATAATCTAACTAGATTACTTTGCTAAGCTTTTAATTTACCAACATTTCCCTTTATATCTGAAGAGCAATAAACCCTATGAAGTTGAATAAGCTATTTATCACAAGAAAATATATGATGCAATTTTTTATTTTAAGGAATTCTATACATTGTAACAATCTTTTTTTAAGTATATGGAGCACAAATGTGAATTTCCTAGTTCTGATAGGATCAGATAAAAATCATAAAAGGTAAGAATACATAAGATGTAGAAGGATTTGTTTTACCTCTTCATCAGCTGAACTTATATAAAGCAATCTGCTTTTGTATTCGTAATTAAAATCTCAGTGGGTATTTATGGACAAGGCATATAACATAATCAAAAAAGAAAAAAAACATAGGCATTGCTACTGATTTATTAAACCTGCAGCTTGACTTTGTAATTAAGTGCCTATTTGGAACAAAAGTCAAATTCGTTTATTATTATTATGACTTGAAATTGTTCAATGAAACTTGAAATACTTCCATGAATCTCAGGAAGCCAAATTCTGCATCTTGCAAGCAAGAAAAATTCCACGAGTTCAAGAACAAAATGAAATGAAAATGAATTCTCATCTGCCGATCATTAGTTCACACCCCCAAAATCTTCCTTTGAATAGCATTTACACTTTTCAAAACAAACTCTGTAATACACAAGATTTTTATGAAACTCTAGCTACTCAGAAAGACTTAACTGATAAACAATAAATAATAAATAGCAAATAATGAAAGTAAAACAAATAATAATAGCAAAATCAATTAAGAAAGAATTCAGTTCGTATTTACTGTAATATTTCAACAGTTGCCAAAACAAAAAACATTACTACAGTGATAACATTTTTAAACATCAGCAATACATAAAAGGTATGTCCTTAGCAGTGCCTAAAAGAAATACATTCAGATAATTAGGAACAATGGCATCATATATTACCTTCCATTGCCCTTTTAAAGAAGACTTTACAACTTCCACAGGTAAGTACTCCATAGTGGCAACCAGAAGCCTCATCACCACAGATGAGACAAATCTTCTGGGGTAGCGATTCAAAACCGTATTGAGAACTTTGGCTGGTTTCTGTATCTGGCCTTCAAAAGAAAAAATAATTAAGAGAAATGAAATATCCAATTTTGCAACAATTAACGACTTACCTGGATTAATCAGGTTTATGCTAAAAACTTTCTTTTTAAACTTGTAATCGAGCTACAGAAGGGCAAGAAAAAAACAAAGTATGACTGCCTTTCTGCTTAAGGGTTTGTCTCTACTAAGGTTAAAGGCACATTTGTAACATCTGCCTAGTCGCTAAACAGAAAAATAGTGGGCAAAAAACATAGCAATATTTTAATCCGTTTTAGCTACAAAAGGTACAATCTAGGAACTCTCTGTTGAAGTGTTCATCTTCCTCAGATCAACAGCTCTTGTGATTAAAGTCATACTGACTGATTCTCTTTTTTTCCTGTACACAGAATAGTACAGAGACAGAATCAAACAGAAGTCAACCGAATTTCAAAAGCCTCTTTTCATGGGAAATAACTAAGTTTCATCTCAGCTAGAAAAGTCTGTCCTATTTGTCGCTTCCCATTCAAGCTGCAGCATTCTCACCAATAACTAACTACGATGGGCACATTGAGGAAAGCGGAAAGCACTTCCCAGTTTCTCTCCAAGAACAGAAACAGACTAACCTACTTAATCATTACGTTTACAAAAATCAAGGATTTCCGTCGAAACTGTAGCGTTGTATATACGTTGTTTTTGCATGCATTTCTAAGTAATGCACAACATCCCGGCATCGTAGTAAGTAACCCACCCCATTCTAACAAATCAATAGACACGTCTTTCAGTTTTCTTTTTTTGTGTGGAATTAACCGTTTGGGGTTTGTCTGGTTTCCCCCCCCCCCCCCCCTCAAATATTTTGGAGACTATTTAGGTAGTTATGAACACTGGCTGGCAGTGAGGGCAGTCTGGGGAACACTGCTGCCCGTCTCCGGCGCCGCTCCGACACCGGGCGGCACCGAACGCCCACGGCGCTCACACGCTGACCTCCCCTGGGCGCTGCCGCGGCACAGGCACCCGGGGGCAGCCAGCCGCGGGGTGCCCTCCGTGCCGGCCTCACACAGGCACACACCACGCCGAAAACCGAACCGCGGCCGCGCTTACTGCCCAAACACTCAACGGGGGCTTCGCCCCTCTTCCCCTCCCAAGAGCCCCCCGGGGGGTTCCCGCCCCTCTCCCTGCGGCACCGGCGACTGAGGCGACGGCGCGCAGCCCCCCCGGCGGAGCACCGCGACCCCGCGGCCCGTCCCCTCGACGGGAACACCCGCCGCCCGCCCTTACCGAACGTAGCCGAGGTAGGGCGGGCACAGCTGGGGCAAGCCCTCCTTCAGCACCGCCGCCGGGAAGCCCAGGGGCTGGTGCCCGTTGAGACCCAGGGGCGGGTAGAGGCCCGGCGGCGCGGCCGAGGTGGAGGGCAGGCTGTCGGGCACCGCCGCCGCCGGCCCGTAGGCCCCGGCCAGCAGGGTGGGCTCCGTCTTGTAGAGGACGCACTCCAGCGAGGGCTCCTGCCCGGCCCGCGGGGGCTGCGGGTAGTCGGCGCAGCCCGCCGCGGGGGTGGCCTTGCCGCCCGGGTAGGGGTTGGGGAGGCCGAGACCCTCCTCCTTGATCTTCAGCGCGGGCTGGAAGTCGCCGTAGGCGAAGTGCCCCTCCTTGGCCTCCGCCGGCGGGTAGACGTAGCCCGCCAGGTCCGGGCCGGGGGGCGAGGAGCGCGGCGCCCCCCCGCCGCCGCCGCCGTCGTACTCCGCCACGTCCAGCAGCTGCCGCGTGCGCGAGGCCAGGTAGGCCGAGTTGAGCGGCAGCAGGGGCACGTGCAGGTACTCCTGCCCCGCCGCCTCCGGCCGGGCCCCGCCGCCGGGCAGCGCCGCCAGCCCGGGGGACTCGCCCTTAGGGGCCGCGGCGGCTCCCTCCGCGCCTCCTCCCGACCCCGCCGGCCGCGGTTTAACGGCGGCGGTGGTGGTGGTGGTGGTGGTGGTGAGGGCGTCGCCGGCCGGCCAGAGCGGGGAGGGCCGCGGCGGGGGTTGAGAGGGGCCGGGTCCCCCCGGGGCGGCTTCGCCCGCCTTCTGTGAGGGGCCGCGGCTCATCGGGGCGTCGGGCGCCTCCGCCGCCTCCGCCCCGAAGAAGGACCAGGGCGCCGCGGCCACGGCGGAGCCGGCATGAGCCGCGGGCGCCAGGAAGGTGTCCAGGACGGTGTCCAGGGAGTCCTTGTCCGAGAGGGAGCCGCTCCCCGGACGGTACGAGAGGGAGTCCCGGTCCTCCTCCGCCTCCCCCGGCTGTTGCGGCTGCCGCGGCTCTTCCTCCTCCTCCTCCTCTTCCTCCTCCTCCTCGTCGCTGCTCCTGGGGTAGAGCAGCCCGTCCAGGGAGATGTCGATGGCCTCGGCTTCCCTGCCGAAGGGGTCTCGGCCGGGCTGGCCCTGCAGCAGGACCGCCCCGTCTCTGGCAGGCGGAGCCGCTCGGGGCTCCTTGGCCTTCACCTCGGTCATGCTGGCCCGGGGCAGGGCTGGACGCTGGTGAGTCTCCGGCCCGGCGGGGCGGGGAGGCGGCGGGGGGGGGGGGGCGCAGGCTGCAGGCGGCCCGGGCGGCTCCTCACATCCTGGACGTGCCCGCTGAGGCGGCGGCGCCGGTCCCGCTCACATGGCGCTGCCTTCGTGGAGGGATGGCGGCTCAGCCCCGGCCCCCGCCGCCGGGAGAGGGGGGGTGAAACGGAGCCGGGGTGGGGGGTGGGGGCGGTGGGAGCGTGTGCGGGAGGAGCGGCGGGCGGGGGTCCCCGCCGGGCTCCGGCGGCGAAGGGCGGGCGGGCTGCCGCTCGCTGCCCCCCGGCTCCGCGCTCCGCTTTTCCCCCGACTGGTCCCCGCCGTCCCCGCTGGCCCCGGGCGGGCTGGCCGCCGGCTCCACGCCCCCTGGCCCGCCCCTCCCCGCCGCCGGCCCGTAGCCTTACCCTTACCGAGGGGCTGCGCTGCCGCCGCCGGGAGCGGGCTCGCCCCTCCCGGTCCCGGCCCCCCCCCCCCCGCCCCGCTCTCCGCTCTGCCTCCGCCGAGCAGCCGGTCCCGGCCACCGCGGCTCCCCCAGCAGCTCTTCCAGCGGCTCCTCCTCCGCTCCGCCTGTCCCGGCCCGTCCCCTCCCATCGCTCGCCGTGCCCGCACCCCGCTCCCGCTTCCCTCCGTCTCCCCGGGCCTCAGGTCAGTGCAGTCTGGCCTCCCCCCCCGCCGCCTGGCTTTCTCCCTGCCTTCTCATCCCTCTCCCCTCGTCTCCAGTGCAGGTGCCCCGTCCTCACGCTTCCCCATGCCGAGAGGTGCAGCCCTGGGCTGGGCGCAGGCAACAAGCAGCTTGAGTAGGTCGCTGTTTTGGAGAGCAGAGAGCCAGACAAGCTTTACTTATTTGCAGTGGCACCAATATAGTCTTCCTCTTGTCTGTTTTTCACCAATCCCCATCAGATGTTCGCTGTAATTTTTCAGGATTAAGCTCCGGTCCGATTCCTGCCCTGATGCAACATCCATTTCCAGTAGCAAGGAAACTAAGGCATTGTAAAACATTTTAAATTACACTCCAGGACCTCAAAGTATCCTCTACACTGGAGAAAGCACAATGTTTTTGCTACAAAATGTTTAGAAGATGGGGCATTCATTGCTTCTAATATTTTCATTTAATTATTTGGTCCAGATGAATGAGAGGACATTTAAAATGGACCTAGTTTGTAGGGGCTGGCTGATCGACCTGCGTATAGCAAGTTACAATCCAGCCCAAGTTAGTTCTGACCAAGAAGCTGTCACAGCTAATTGCCACTTGGCATTTTGTGTAAAATGCTGGTTTTGTGGCAGAACCCATTCAGCTCAATAAGGCAATTGCTAATTAGAAAAAAAAACCAAACACAAAAACATCAGCCCTTGATAACATTTGTGTTATAGCAGTCTCAGAAAAGAAACTTGTATTGAAAGATACAAAGAATAAACTAGCGTAGGAGTAGTCCTCATGACTTTGGGCAGGATCAGTGTATTTTTGATTCCTAGGGAAATATGTGCTGTTGCATGCTTGTTTATCCTGGGTAAGTATAACACCCTTTTCGGAAAAGACATCTTTTTTTCAAAAACTCCAATCACCACGAAATAGTTGCTTTTGTTATTTTATTTTCAAAACATTTTCAGACTGAAAAGGACAGCTTCTTAGGGAGAAAAACATAACTTTTTGAAATTATTTCAATGTTCTGAAAGCTAACATCAGAAATCATACAGGGCAAGCTTATAGAAGCAGTGGCTTCAAATAAACCGTATTCAGTGTGGTGTGTACTTTCTATGTTATTCTTGGCAAAATACTAGTGGCTGGTAGACTGCTTTGGAAGTCTGCCTTTTATTCCTGTAAGAAGTAGAACAAAATCTATAATTTTTTTTTCTTCATTTTTTTAATTATGGTATCATGATAATAGCTAACATTTTAAAAATTCAGATACCATGTAGGCACTTCTGTATATGTTCAGGGGGTTCAACAGAATGGTACAGATGAAAATGTACTTGTTATATGTAGGGATATTTCTTGAACAGCAGTGTCTCACAGTGTTGATACTGCAGAGGAAGGAACTGTTTGACCAGCAAGTAGCAAGAATCAAAGAAAATGTCTTCATAAAACCTATCAGTGGAACTGATGTTAAAAGAATGCTCCCAACAGGCTATCCAGGTCTGTTATGACATGGCATTAAAACAAATAATTTGAAGTGCTTCTTTGGCTACCAAATTTATGGGTTTTTTATGCTTCAATATTTCTCCCTTCTCCCAAGCCTTCCTTTTCTTAGAAGAAACAGAAGTTCATCTCCAGCAGTGTTCATCTCCGTACTCATTTTGGTTTTCCCCTGATGCTTTCACGCTTAGTCAGCCAGTTGTCATGCCTGTTTGTTGCCGCTGTCATGCTTTCTCGTTTCGACTTCCCCAAATGCAGGCGGCATTGATGGCCTGCCTCTTTACAGAAATGTGCTCCAAAGACTTGTTTCCTTGCAGTGACCGGCCTCTTTACTGCTGCTGCGGGACTGGGAGCGCTGCAGAGCGCCGGACAGCAGGGTTAGGGGTCCAGAAAGGAAAGCAGCACCCAGTAGTTTCCGCAAGACCAACCTGCTGCTGCTAATGACTTGTCGGCTAAAATTCTACACTAGCAAGGCCATGTGACTGTAAATACCTGTAAATTCACCAGAAATGTAAATGTTTGCTACATGCATTATTTGTCTAAATGTTAGCAGTTAAGTATTGTCCAGGTTTTCTCTTGTCATTCCTAATTTTGTTTTTATGACTGACCAAATATACTCAGTTCTTTAATGGTAATGGTAATTATGCTGAATTGTCATTGTTTAAGGAAAAAAAAATGGCTTCTTTAGGACATTTATTGGACTTTGATTTACATTGGCTTAACATGATTTCTATGAACTTTCACTGGAAACTTCTGCTGTTTTCTTCATATTGTTCTGTACATAACCTTCATGCCCTATCCCTAGAAGTGTTCAAGGACAGGTTGGATGGGACTCTGAGCAACCTGATCTAATGGACGATGTCCCTGCTTGTGGCAGGGGGATTGGATTAGATGACCTTTAAAGGTCCCTTCCAACCCAAACCGTTCTATGATTCTGCAATTCATTCATTTCCTTTTGCTGTCAGATTTTCTCACATCTTTGGATGCTTTCCCTGATATTGCTATGGTATCACAAGTTTTTCAATAAGAACATTTCAAAGTATGCCCTAGCAAATTTATTGACATTCTAGTGTTGTCATTTATTGATTTTGATTTATTCATCTTGTTGATGCAGTCACCATTACAGAAAAACAGGCTTTCTTATGGTATTTCCCCAGCTAATTTTCATTTACAAGCCATTAAAATTGAAACTGCCATTTTCAATTCAGATCTAAAAATTACATTCTTTTATATTTAGTAAGCTTTTACTGAATATAAAAATTTCAGAAAGCAAGCAGTGTGGATAGATTTGTACTTTAGAATAGACCTATTTTAAACCAAAAAGTAAAACATTGGAGGGTTTGATTGACACTATTGCATTTTTTTTAAATTCAACCAGAACTTGAAAATATAATATTTGAGAGTTCAAATTATTTTTGTGTCTGTTTCCTTGCTCTGTTCAAAAACTGTGGTCGAGTAAAAGCACAACTTCTCAGCTGTCTTGCTTTGCAGCACAATTTCTGTATAAAATGTCAACAGACATAGAATCATAGAATCATTTAGGTTGGAAAGGACCCTTAAGATCGTCGAATCCAACTGTTAACTAACACTGCCAAGTCCCCAAGTCCCCAGACTAAACCATGTCCCCAAACACCACATCTATATCTCTTTTAAATACCTCCAGTAATAGAATTGTACTGAGAACTCTCATTGTAATGCTGTAGATTTGCATTTAATTTTTTAAGTAGTTCCTGAGCATTTGTTTCACCATTCAGATATTCAACTGTACGCTTATAAGCAGTAAAATTTTTTGATAGACCCTTCAAAATGTTTCTAATGTTGTTGGTTTAAATAAAAAGAAATAATGCCATATGAGAAACAAGACAAGTACACAGCCTTCTCAAACACGACAAATATCAAAATCACAAACCTTTTTTATGACCACCTTTTCTTAAAATAGTCTTGAAGCACAGTCTGAAAGTCAACAAAATCTAAGTTCCATTCTTCAGTTTGTGTGTCAAGAGCACTCCATATAAACAGCACCATAAAGTTAGTGACTTAATGTTTAAATCTGGAAAAGGACAGTTTGATTACAGTAGAAAAACTGAATTAGTGTCTCAGTCCATACAGAACTTTCTTATAGTGACCACAACATAGTTCTGCACAGGCTCTTTGAGAACAGAGCTTAGAAAATAGTGTTTTATTTTTTCGCAGTTAATTGATGCCTGACAGTTTTGTGTTATAATTTTTTAGGATATGATACGGCCAAAAATGTGATTCACTTTTTATAAACAAAGAGGAAGAGATACTATCTGCTTCAAAGAGCCTATAAGCTCATGGTCAAAAAAAACCAAAAAAAAGGGTAGCTTGCATAAGGAGGGGCATAGAGGCTATAGGAGAGGCTTAGGAGGCTTTTGGTTCTATCTCAGAAATAACATTTTTGTAAAAAAAAATTAGACCTTCATAACTGCATTTTGCAATTCCTACAGCACAAAAAAAAACCCCACGTTTTCAGCATGTAGTGTAGAGGATAAAAAAATAGTAGTGTCATGCAACTAACAGCACGTTCTTGGTATGTTACAGTTCTTGGAGATACGTCCTTCTGTGTTGCATCCCTATTATGTAAATACTATAAAAAAATAGGAGTCTAAAAAATAGACCCCTAGTTAAAATGCTAAATTTCACTAAAATTAGGAAGCCAACAGACATTAAATATGCACTTCTCAGAGATCACGATTTTGAAGTACCAGCTAAGTCCTGAAAGCACTTAACACTAGGGACGTGGTCTGATCATGAATGTTCACATCTGACCAGGTGACTAGGCTTCCGTAGTCAGGTAAGAGTCACAGATTTCTGTGGGGACAGTTCAATTCAGCTTCTGGAGCTCTTCAGAGACACTTAATGTCTTCTTATTAAAGATATAAAGGACTTCTGTGATCTGAAGCACTCCGATTAAGAGCCATGATTTTTTGGCAGTGCAATGTCTTAAGATCAATGCCTGAAGTAAGAGGTCTGAAGAGAGTCCTAAATCCTTAACATGCAGTAGCAATTTGCTCTACTACAATGATTAAAAATGTTATAGGAGTCATAGTTTTGGAAACTGCGCTGTAAGTGTACTTTCCTTTCCCCTAAGCAAGGGCGTGCCACATTGTAATTAATCTCTGTGGTCTGTTATCAGGTGTTTTGTTAGCTTAAGCTAAACCAGCAGATTAAAAAAAAAAAAAAAGCTATAAAATTATTGACTTACTAAATACAAGGGTGTCTTGAAACAAATGTAAATGCAAAAGGAATCTGCAAACAGCAAGGTATGCTGCAAAGAAAGTAAGCAATAGAGTTACAAAAGGAGATGAGGGAAAGGAAGGTGATCACAGTGCACATCACGTTATTTCTTGCTCTCAGGTGCTAAAGTTGCCATAGGGATAATATCAATATGGGAGGGGAGATGGGCTCTGAGACACTTTTATCTTTATAAATTGTCCAAAGGGGGGAAATAGATGGGTATTGAGTTATATTCACGAAAGTGATAGCTGCTCCTGGGACAGAAGTCGTATATTTTATTTATTGTTCTTTGTCTGTTTACACTTTGGCTAACGCTGACTGAACTGCAGAACACAATACGCTTGTAGCTGAGAAAATAAGCAGGAGCATGAGAAGTGAGATGCTTTCTGGTTTTATGCTCTACAGAGAGCGTCATTGCTTGCCGGATGACATCCTCAAAATCTTTCTCAAATATTTTGTCCCGTGGCTTTCAATCACCTCAAGGTGTCAAAGGGCACGGGCTTTGCATCCCTGAGGGCCTAGCTAGGAGACCTTCACCCGGGCCCACCATCTTCAAAGTGGCTTTGTTGCTATATTGTCTAGCCTCGGGACAAAGAAATAAAGGTTGCTTTATATAAAATATGGTATTCAATTATCTGTATTATTTTATATAAACATGTAAAGTGGTCATCTAGAGGTAATTGAACCCGGTGGTGTTAGGTGGAATGAGGTGGCTCCCAGCAGTTTAACATTCATGACAGTCAGTGTATTGCAACAAGTCTTGTTGGCAGGCTGGAGAGTAGGAAGTTGCAACCAGTGATACTAAACAGATGTTAGCATCTCCAAAATTCAGAAAGAAGTAGTCAATAATTCTTCAGAAGTATTAAAACTAATATATTGATTAACTTGTCAGTCCTGAATAATCACAGAAAAGAAAATAAAAACTAGTTAGAACCTCAGGAAACTTACAAGTAAATTTGGAGATCCAAATTGATAGGAAAATGCTATTCAACATGAAGATAAAACAAGGGTTCAACCTAACCATGACACTTTCTTAAGAGTTCATAAGCTGTATGAAGCAGAGCTGCCCTTGGAGCTGAGCTGCACTGTAAGGGGAAGTAGGCATGGTTTTCTTTTACTTTTGTGTAGCCTTTGCTGCCAACTTTAATCTGATAAGACACATCCTTCCTATGCATATTAAAATTGTCTTAGGAAAGGTTAATCTTGCATCTACTTATATTCACAAGTTTTTCTTCCTGTTTCTACTCACAGTCTAATTTCCCACCAGGGATTTGGTTGTCCCATGAAGTCTCAAAGTTGACTGTTCAGCCTTAGAACATTCACAAACTGCTCTGAATTATGAGTTTCTTTTCATAACCTCAGGTTAAAGGCATATATGTCCATTTTTATATGAAATACCATATTAATCAGTTGTATCATACTTAGCTATCCCAAAATTAATTGGAAATGGCTAAATGGCATCATATCAAGCATGTAAAAAATAATCTGAGTTTCTTATCTTACTGTGTCCCATCACTGCTAGATAAAGTAAAATGTTACTTACATCTCCATCGGCAGTATAACAAATTTCCAGAGAGTTTTGGTTCTTGTGGAGTTCCAAGTAATTTTATTTACTCTTTACCTCTTGTCCTACGTGTTGTTCTGGGTCCAGCTCTGTCTGCCTCTGCCTGACAAACCACACAACTTTCCGCAGATGTACTCTAGGAAAGCAGAGAAGCCCAACGTGCCTGTGCCTACCTGTGAGCTCCTTGCACAAGCATTTGTGCAACGGAAGGCAGGGAATAGTAAACTTCTTGTCTCAAAGCAGCGGCACAGGCAGGGTGAGGCTGTACTCCAGCGTAGGCTGGTGGAAGCCCTTGTGGAGACTTGAGTGCCAACATTTGCCTGATTCAGTCCCAGTTGGAATTTAAGTGGTCTGGGTGCCCAGTGTGGGCACGTTGTTTTTTAACACTTCTGTAGATTAACTGACTTCAATTAGATTAATCTTGGGTGACAGAAGAGGGATCAAAACCAAAAGCTCTGTTAAACTTTTATATTAGAAAAATCATGTGAAGTCAATAACCATAATGCTATTTACAGCCAAAAGGGCACTGCTTTGCATTGATGTCACCAGAGATCCAAATCTTCCTTTCTTTTCTTCTTTTGTTTTTGTTTGAATCAGAAAGTTCTTGGGTTCTTTCTTTAATTATGTCCTTTGTAATTTTATTGCCTAATTAGAGCTCGGCAATAGAATTATTCAAAGCTTCCAAAATATAACCTTACTTTTTGAAAATCCAGAAGCCCTTTTGACATGGTATAACCTATATAGTCAATGTAATAGAATAAATCTCAAAAATTGTTCTAGCATTCTGCAAAATCCAATTTTGTAATAAGATAATTGTCTGCCATATAATCTGGGAACAAGAGAAGCACAAATATGTCTTTGAAGACATTCTTCGGGTATTAAGTTACACCGTATTATATCTCTGCTCTGAAACTTTGTTGCATTAGATGCGAGCCTGCTCAGTCTCCTAAAGGAGAGAAAGGTTCTACATGAATATGTACATTTTAAAATGGCATAAATATTTTCCATGTCTGCTCACCTTCAACAGCTTCTATACCAATACTGCTTAGATTAAAAGGGTTCTTTGTTTGTCATCCTGCCTACCTAAAGGTCAGACCAAGCTACTTTCTGTGCATGAATGAACTGCATTAATAAAACTGCTGTGAGAACATGGGGATACATCGACAACGGGAGCTAGGCTCTGGACTCCGCATAGAGTCTGTCATACTTGCTGTGTATAAGGGCTCTTCTTAGCACTTATTTAATCACATACTTATTTAAACTTCCTGTTGTAACACTAGTCCCCATTAGATTTATTTGCTCTTTCTAGGACATGTTGTTATCTTAAATTTGAGTCCAGAAAGTAAAGACTGACTCTAAGTCTTACTGAATTATTCATCATCATTAAATTCTTTAAAATCAGAAGTTACCCGTTTTTTCTTCATGACACCTTCACAAGCAGTTGCTGATTTCTCACAGTAGCGTCTTTGAAAAATTCACCAATTTACTTGGTTAAAGCACGCTGAATTAAATAGCAGCTAAATCAAATTGTGCTACAGTTACTTATTACTATGAGAACTGACATTTGTTAGGGTAGCGTATAAGGATTTCATATTGTTTAATTCTTAATATCTATGCATGAACAATTTGCTCGTTGAAAACAGGTTTGTTTGTGAAAAATCAATTTTCCTAAAAATTTATAAAAAACTGTGCATATGCAAATATGGGACCTCTTCTGGGTGGATAGTAATTTTGTAGTTTCAACCAAATATATAACTTTACATTGCTACCAAGCTTTCATGTAAACATCCTTTTGGTCTTTTTGTGTCATCCTAAAATACATTACTGTAACAAAATAGTTTTTCAATTTTTTGTCAGTGCTGAAACCACTCTTATCTTTCCATCTGCTGTGTGTTGACATTCTTGTCTGAGCTTTGCAGATCATGTCTTACAGTGTTCTCTGTCTTTATATTTAATGGATCCAATTTTCTCACTGGATAAGATAATTTTAAATAATAACTTGTGATATATACAGTGCCATTTGAGGAAAACAGTTGCCAGGAGGAAGATTTACTTTCTAATTTTCTAATTTTAAGAATTTTAGGCAAAACAGTGTTTGTCTTCAATTAATATTTCCAGAAATTAAATTTGTTTATTAATGATTAAACCATGCTCAATCATTGTCACTGGCCGTGTGGTGTAAGGGAAATCTGAGGAGGAAGGCAAGAGGCCTGCATTACTGCTGCACAGCAGAATGGAAGTGTGCTGTTGAAAATAAGTGAGTTACTTGACTACATTAAAACCAGATTATTATCTCATGGTGTGACAAGGTAGTGTTTCTTCATAATTTATAAAGAACAAGACAGATAAGAATGTATGTAACAACTTTAGCTGCGTGGCGAAGAATGGAGTGTATGTGGATTATCTATGAAGGGTCCATGAATCAGTCAGTTCTACAGCAGAAATGCTGAGATGTGAAGGAAGGTGGCCTGTGATGCTAAATGTAACCAAAGACCAAGGTAGAAGTCCTTCACCTTCTGAAATGTGCAGTTCTATCCAGACAATGTATGGCAATAAAATCTACTCAAAATCTTACCAATTGTTTCTGCATTGGCCAAGCATTAAAGAACTGAAATATTAGACTTTGCATTTTGCATCAGATACTCGAATGCCGTAAGCCAGCATGGCTGCCTCAGATCCAGTGAAAGTATTCAACTTAAAAGCTGTCAAGGCATTGATATTCTTTCATTATCCCAGTTCTAAAGTTCCTTTAAAGCATGTTGTTTAGGGATAATAAATGCCAGGTCATTGTCTCCCGAGAAGCCTACAAGACTCTCACTTTTATACCTTTGGGTCTGGATACTTGTCTTGATAGTAAACCACTCTCAAGGTGTCGGATGAAGCCAGTAGTTCACATTTGACTGTTTAAAAAGGGTTACGTTATTCCAAATTCTCTGGAAAGGGAGCATGACCCTGTATTGAGAGTGGTAAAAAAGTGGTCAAGGAACCCAGAAGTAGAGATTTGTCATACAAACACTCAATTTAAACCTCAGCAGATTTTAATGTATTACTCACTGTTCAATGAAAAAGAGCCAGAGTTAAGCCACAAGCCTGCTAGACACTGATTTGGACGTGGGATATTAAACAACAGAAAATGAAGGGGAGATATACCCCTGAGACATGATGGCTGCTCAGCTTCTTAAATGAATCACAGCAAATTAAATTTTGTCACTGAAATTTAACATTACTACATGCCCTCTATAAATTAAATCAATAGTGAAACTTGTATGGAATATGAAAAATAAGAGGTCATCACTTTAATTAAATTGGATCTTCTAACGGATGAGAAGGCTGTCTAAACTGAACCGGTATAAATTCTGGGCTGTTTAACAGATTGAGAAAACGTTATTTACAACAGAGTGAAACCTTCAAATTACACAAACTATATGTTCACCTGACAGGACAATTTGAAGATGAGTCCCTCAACTAGACATGGAAAGATGTAAAAGACCTGGTTCCTTTTGCTTTATGCTGTCTCCAAAGAAGCAAATTTATTCACATCAGTAAAGATCACAGACCCTCCAGTCCTTGATTTTGAAAAACTGGCTAAAATATTCCTGTGTCAAAAAGCCTGGTTAATTCTGTTATTAGTTGTAGTTGCTGGTGCTGTGTTCATCCCTAGAGGTGTCTGTCATTGATCAGAGCCATTGATCAGAGTTAAGTATTAAACAAACCAAAAATTGTCCTGAAAACCTCTTACAGAAAAAGAGATTCAGTTAATCTCATCCAGCACAAAAGATAAATGTTAAGGTGATGGTGTAGTTTGTTGGAGAAATATTGATACATGCAAGGAGGATGTTCTTTCTAATCACAACTCCAGAAGCCTGCTACAGCTGTTAATCACTCTGCCCTAAAATTAATCTCCAGATATGCTGGCTTTGAAATTCTGGTCATAAAGTATCTTTACAGGGTTATTGTAGGGTATGATTTTCTCACGACTTCTTCTGCTGTCTTGTTATTGCCTTAGACTAAGAAATAATAGCTACACTTTCAATTTGAGGGGCCAGTGCACTCACAGGGAAATGTAAAGACAAAAAAAATTGCATAGTGAGGTACAATCGGTAGTGCTGTTTGCCATAAAATTAGAAAAAAAGATTATCTCTGGTCAAAGAAAAATAGATTAATGGGTAGGAACTAGGTTACCGGGAGTATCCCTGGAATGGTGGCAGCACGTGGCAGGAGACATGAAGGAAGCAATGAATAGAAAGCAGAAGGCCTGGCAATAACACCAATACCATGATCACATTTTGGGCACCAGTAGGATCCTCTGCTGCAGAGGGAGAAGGCTGGCTGGCTTTGATTTGTCGTAGGCTGCTCGTCCTATTCTTCATCATCACTGAGATGAAGAACTGCTAGATTTCTACCACGTTTCCAATAAATAGTCCACCAAAAATCTGCTAAAATTAGCATATAAACCTGAATAAAGAGATTAGATATAAATTCTGTCTGAGGTAGGATGTAAGCTCAATTCCTAATAGTATACAAATCAATAAATTAATAGGACACTGAGAATCATGGAATCATAGAATAGTTTGTGTTGGAAGGGACCTTTAAAGGTCATCTGGTCCAACCCCCCTGCAATGAGCAGGGACATCTGCAACTAGATCAGGTTGCTCAGAGCCCCATCCCACCTCACTTTGAATGTTTCCAGGCATGGGGCAGCTACCACATCTCTGGGCAACCTCTGCAAGTGTTTCACCACCCTCAGTGTAAAAAATTCCTTCCCTATACCTAGTCTAAATCTATCCTCTTTTAATTTAAAACCATTACCCATTGTCCTATTGCTACACTTCCTGATAAAGAATCCCTCCCCATCTTTCCTGTAGGCCCCCTTTAAGAACTGAACGGCCGCTATAAGGTCTTCTCAGAGCCTTCT
The DNA here is from genome assembly GCA_017639485.1 of Pluvialis apricaria. NCBI lineage: Eukaryota > Metazoa > Chordata > Aves > Charadriiformes > Charadriidae > Pluvialis > Pluvialis apricaria. Next base: position 15,605,813 of record CM030007.1, read on the forward strand.
CTTCTCCAGGCTGAACAAACCCAACTCTCAGCCTGTCTTCATAGGAGAGGTGTTCCATCCCTCTGATCATCTCTGAGGCCCTCCTCTGGACTTGCTCCAACAGGTCCATGTCCTTCTTATGTTGGGGGCCCCAGAGCTGGATGCAGTACTCCAGGTAGGGTCTCACTGGAGCAGAGTAGAGGGGCAGAATCACCTCCCTCGACCTGCTGGCCATGCTGCTTTTGGTGCAGCCCAGGGCATGGTTGGCCTCCTGGTGCTGCAAGTGCACATTGCCAGCTCATGTCCAGCTTTTCATCCACCAGTACCCCCAAGTCCTTCTCAGCAGGGCTGCCTCAATCCCTTCATCCCCCAGCCTGTATTGATACCAAGGATTGCCTCGACCCACATGCAGAACCCTCCACTTGGCCTTGTTGAACCTCATGAGGTTCACACTGGCCCACTTCTTGAGCTTGTCCAGGTCTCTAATGGCATCCTCTCTCTCAGGTGTGTCAACCACACAACTCAGCTTGGTGTCCTTTGCAAACTTGCTGAGGGTACACTCGATCCCACTGTCTCTGTCATTGAAGATATTTAACAATACTGGTCCCTATACCCATTTGGTGTTGGTCCTGTTGTTGAGGGACAGCATTTGTCACCAACCTGGACATTGAGCCATTGACCATTACCCGACGGATCCGACCATCCAACCAATTCCTCATCCACCAAACAGTCCACCCATCAAATTCATACCTCTCCAATTTAGAGAGGAGGATGTTGTGGGGAACCATGTCAAAGGCCTTACAGAATTCCAGAGAGACAACAGCATCCATAGCTCTTCCCTTGTCAAATTCATACCTCTCCAATTTAGAGAGGAGGATGTTGTGGGGAACCATGTCAAAGGCCTTACAGAATTCCAGAGAGACAACAGCATCCATAGCTCTTCCCTTGTCCACTGATGTAGTGACTCCATCATAGAAGATCATGAGGTTGGTCAGGCAGGACTTGCCCTTGGTGAAGCCATGTTGGCTGTCTTGAATCACGTCCCTGTTCCCCATGTGCCTGAGCATAGCTTCTGGGAGGATCTGTTCCATGATCTTCCCAGGCACAGAGGTGAGGCTGACAGGTCAGTAGTTCCCAGGGTCCTTCTTTCTACCCTTTTTAAACATGGGTGCAGTGTTTCCCTTTTTCCAGTCACTGGGGACTTTGCCTGACTGCCATGACATCATGTAGAGTGGCTTGGAAACTACCTCAGCCAGTTCCCTCAGGACTCTGGGATGCATCCTGTCAGGTCCTGTAGACTTCTCTATGTTCAGGCTCCTCAGGTGGTCCCAAACCTGATCTCTTACAGTGGGAGGGGCTTTGCTTCCCCAGTCCCTGCCTTGTGGTCCATCCACTCAAAAGGTGTGGGGAGAGAGGTTGCCAATGAAGACCGAGGCAAAAAAACTGTTGAGTTCCTCAGCCTTCTCCTCCTCTGTTTTTACGAGTTTGCCAGTCTTGCTCATCAGGGGGAGATGCTTTCTTTGACTTTCCTTTTCTGGCTGACATACCTGTAGAAGCCCTTTTTATTATTCTTTGAGTTCCTTGCCAAGTTCAGCTTCAGCTGTGCCTTGGCCTTCCTGACCCCATCTCTACACAACCGGGCAGTGTCCCTATACTCTTCCCAGGATACCTGTCCCTGCTTCCACTGTCTGTGCATCTCTTTCTTGCCCTTTAGTTTGACCAGGAGGTCTCAACTCAGCCAGACAGGTCTTTTGCCTTCCTCTCCTGATTTCTTACACCTGCAGATCGAGAGCTCTTGCACTCTGTGGAAAAAGATCTGCCAGCTGTGTTCTGCTCCCTTGTCCCTGAGGGCAGTTTCCCAGGGGGTCCTATTGACTAATTCCTTGAACAGCTGGAATTTTGCTTTCCTAAAATTCAGGGTCCCGACTTTCCTCTTCACCTGACCCACATCCCTCAGGACTGCGAACTCCACCAGCACATGATCACTGCAGCTCAGGCTGCCTCCAATCTTGACGTCACCAACTAGCTCACTTGCATTGGTGACCAACACGTCCCATATCACGTTACCTCTGGTGGGGCTGTCTATTACCTGACCTAAGAAGTTATCCTCAAAGCATTCCAGGAATCTCCTGGATTGCCTACAGCTCACTGTGCTACTTTTCCAGCAGATGGTGGTTGAAGTCCCCCAGCAGGAGGAGAGCCTGGGAGCATGATGCCTCCTGTAGCTGGAGTAAGGAGGCTTCGTGAATAGGCTCCCCTTGATTGGGCAGCCTGTGGTAGACATCAACCACAAGGTTCCCTTTGTTGCCTCAGTCTCTAATTCTTACCACACACACTATCCATTTCTTGACATAGAGGGCAACCTCTCTGCCCCTCCTTCCTCCCCTGCCCCTTCTGAACAGCCCATGGCCATCGATAGCCACACTCCAGTCATGGGATTCGTCCCACCAAGTTTCAGTGATGGCAACTAGGTTGCAGCTTTCTAGCAGCACGGCAGCTTCCAACTCCTCTTGTTTGTTGCCCATGCTGCCTGCATCAGGGTAGAGGCACTTCAGCTGGGTTGTTGGCCACGACATCTGCTTAGAGGAACACCCCTTAATTCCTTTAAGGTATTTCACTGGTGTTTCCCTCTTGGGTCCTATTACCTCAGGAGCTCCTGGCTCACCCCTGTAAGACTTCAAGTGTGCTGCAGTGTAGCCAGCACATCCCAGGGCAACAGGCTGAGGGCCCTCGCTAGCACCTCATCCCTCTAACCTTGGCATGTCATCCCACAGCTTGTCATGGGCAAGCCTGATATTCTCCTCCCCTTTCAAGCCTAGTTTAAAGCTTTGTCAATGAGCCCTGATAGCTTGTGAGCAATGACCTTCTTCCACCTTTCAGAAAGGTGAATCTCATCTGACACCAAACCTGATGCCACGTAGGCCATCCCATTATCAAAGAACCCAAAACTGTGTTGGTGACACCAGCCATGGAGCCATGCATTAATAGACCGAGTCCATCTGTTTCTTCCAGTGTCACTGTCTACAACTGGAGGGAGAGGGGAAAAAATAACCTGTGCTCCATTACGTGGCTGACAGATAGAGCTCAGAGGGTTGTGGTTAGTGGTGCAGAGTCCAGTTGGAGGTCAGTAACAAGTGGTGTCCCTCAGGGGTCAGTACTGGGTCCAGTCCTGTTCAATATATTCATGAATGACCTGGATGAAGGGATAGAGCGTACCATCAGCAAGTTTGCTGATGACACAAAACTGGGAGGGGTGGCTGACACGCCGGAAGGCTGTGCCGCCATACAGCGTGACCTGGACAGGCTGGAGAGCTGGGCAGAAAAAAACCTGATGAGGTTCAACAAAGGCAAGTGTAGGGTACTGCATCTGGGGAGGAATAACCCCATGCATCAGTACAGGTTAGGGGTTGACCTCCTGGAGAGCAGCTCTGTGGAAAGGGACCTGGGAGTCACGCTGGACAACAGGATGACCATGAGCCAGCAATGTACCCTGGTGGCCAAGAAGGCCAATGGCATCCTGGGGTGCATCAAGAAGAGTGTGGCCAGCAGGTCGAGGGAGGTCATCCTCCCCCTCTACTCTGCCCTGGTGAGGCTGCATCTGGAGTATTGTGTCCAGTTCTGGGCTCCCCGGTTCAAGAAGGACAGGGAACTGCTGGAGAGGGTCCAGCAAAGAACTACAAAGATGATTAGGGGATTGGAACATCTTTCTTATGAGGAAAGGCTGAGGGACTTGGGTCTTTTTAGTCTAGAAAAAAAGAAGACTGAGGGGGGATCGTATCAATACTTATAAGTACTTAAGGGGAGGGTGCCAGGTAGATGAGAAGAGTCTTTTTTCAGTGGTGCCCAGTGATAGGACAAGAGGTAACGGGCACAAACTTGAGCACAGGAAGTTCCATCTTAACATGAGGAGGAAGTTCTTTCCTTTGAGGGTGGCAGAGCACTGGCACAGGCTGCCCAGAGAGGTGGTGGAGTCTCCCACACTGGAGACATTCCAAACCCGTCTGGACACCATTCTGTGCAGCTGCTGTAGGTGTCCCTGCTGTGGCAGGGGGGTTGGACTTAGATGATCTCCAGAGGTCCCTTCCAACCCTGACGATTCTGTGATTCTGTGATTCCCTTACCAACCGCCCCAAGGCCCTGAAGTCTCTTTTGAATCCCCTTGGACTACGTGTTGTGGCTTCATTGCCACCTGCCACTTGTTCTGAGCTATTGGAAATCACCAGAAAAAAGTAGAGGGGCATGAATACTTTTAATATAGAAATATTCTTAAATTTTGTATAATTTATATAAATTATACATTATATAAATATATCTATTATATAACATCTTATATAAATCATATAAATATATAGACATACTCTCACTGCAAAATTATCACTTTGGATTTAAGGAATGCTACGACCCTGACTCTACCCAATGATGTCCAAACTGTATCATTCATCTCTAAGCCAGGAGAAAACTTCCCTCCTCGTCCCAAGTCTCAAATTCAGAATACATGAGCAATATACTCCAATTTTGTACATTAAAGTCTTCTAGACAAGCAGGGAACATTTAGGGTTAAAAAATATAAACTAGGCTTTTCTTATTTGACTTCATATCTGTTCTATATTTGCACATTTTTCTTATCAGTAAATGGCATCTTTTCCTTTAGTCTTGAGCCCTAGACTGAGTATGTTGTATGACCATTCTGTCATGAGTTATATTTGCTCGATCTTTTTAGCATGTTTGCATTCTGACCTCACTGCTTTTTCTTTGGTCATTCAGAACACAATGCTCAGTCCTGAAAAGTGGTCAACAGTGTATTTGTGTGAAGATGCACTATCCCAACAGACAGAAAATAAAAAGCACAATGAGAAGCTGATGTGTTTGATATGACAGTTATCTAAAAGTCATCTATACTCTGGAAAATGAAGTATTGTGATCTCCAGGATAATAGATGATGTTGTTTACAAAACACTTTAATTGTCATGTGTCTGGTTATAAGGGGAAAATGAACATGACCAAAGCTACCATGTCTGATCCAAAAGGAAATCTGAACTGGAGCCACAGCTTTCTGCTTTGGGCATCATTATGAAATCAGAACAAAAGCAGTTTTTCAGTAAACAAAGCATAAATACCAAATCAGTCTTAAAACGGAAAATGATACTGACTTATATTTAGATGCCTCCCGTAGACTGATACATTTAACATGCTTTTTAGTACTAGTGCAGGACTTCACTCATCAGAAAAGGTTTCTATCTCTGGTATAAACCTCAGTCAGTAAATGTTCCAAAGTGTTACAGTCATTCAAAAGGATATGAAGAATGTTCCATTTCACCAGAACATTAAAAAGCTTTCGAATAGTACAGAATGCAATTACCCAAATAAGAACCAGGTCACAGCACTAGAACTGCTGTCCTGACCCATGCAAAAGCAGCAGTTGTTTTTTTTTTAAATGGTGACTGACATTAAAGATGTGACATAGTGACTCAGGAGATATACGCGCTGTGCAGGACAGAACTGGACAGGAGAATCAAAAGTCATTTTTAAAGAGAAAATTAAAAACATGAATTAAGGCTTGCAGTTGTTTTTTGTATATTTACCAGTCTCAGGCCCTGTACAATCAAGAATGCAAGAATTATGAGGACAAGGAGCAAGTAATCAAGAGGTAATTTAGTCTATCATACCAGTAAAGAAATGTAGCAAAGAGAGCAGACTTGAAGTTTTTCCTTGTTTTCCTTTCAGTCTAGTAATGGTTCAGAATAGACCATGGTCTGAGTTTTGAATTTGTGACAGTTTGAGGCAATTGCAAAATGACAATAGTTTTTTCTTAGACTGACCTTGTTATTTAAAAAAAATAAGAAATTAATCTCACTAGAAACTGCACTTTCTTATTGTAAGTGATTGTCTCAAAGTTGATCTGAACAAAACCACCCAAACCTTTGTTGGAGGCCATAGTTTCCTTTTCATTTTAAATCTTTCACAGTGTAAAGCCTTTGTTACAGCTCACCCACTCTGAGATGTGGGAAAGCAGCCTGCTGATTGTGGAAATATAACTCATAGACCAGTGACGATGTGGGAAGGGTCCCAATACATGTTGAAAAAATACACATACTGTAATGGAGATTATGTTTCTTCCTTTTTGAGTGACTGTCTGGGTGTATTACTCTCTTAAAAGAGTACTATATGTTTTATTGATCAGGAGAAAGAAAGAGAAGAAAGAAAAGACAAAGGAGATCTGTCCAACCTCGTGGCAGGTCTGGAATCTTTTACCAAAGCATACTGGGAGGTCAGGGTGCAGACAGCCCTCCAGGAAACTCCTCCAAAAATCACAGAACCAGGAATTTTCATTAAGTAAGATCTATTTGCTGAAGTAATAAGTAGAAATATATTCTCTTTATTTCCTTTTTTTTTGCCAATGTTCTTAACAACTGGTGAATTTTCTAAATGTCTTTGCTATCTTCATACAAATGTACGAATGGCTTATCAGAACTCGTGTATAATTTCATTTCCCCTGGGATGGGATGATTAAAAAACAGGAAGATTCATTGATCAATTAAAACCAAAACCAACACTACCTCATTAAAAAAAATGTGAACGGCGTTGTCCTCATGGGAGGTATTACAAGGATGCCCTGCCTTAAAGGTTTGTATTTTGCTGGATCTTTCATTTCAGGATGAATAGAAAATAAAAAGACCGTATTCGCACACAGACACACAAGCAGTCCAACCAGAATCAGATCAAGGCATGCGCACGAAGTAGTCCCCTAACTGAGAGGAAATAGGGGACAGGTCCTGAAGGAAATCTGACCCTGTGAGATACAGGCTTGCATGGATGGACTAACCCTACTCAGCAAGTCAGCCTGGGGAGGAGCTCTGCAGAAAGGACCTGGGGTCCTGCTGAACAGCAAACTGAACAGGAGCCAGCAATGTGCCCTTCAATCAACGGTGGCCAACATCATCTTATGCTGTATGAGAGTGTAGCCAGCAGGCATAGGGAAGCAGTCCTTCCCCCTGCCCTGGTGAGGCACATCTGGAGTGCTGTGTCCAGTTCTGGACTCCCCAGTACAGGACATGAATGTGCTGGAAAGAGTCCATTGGAGGCCCCCAAACTGATCAGGGGGCTGGAACACAGAACATAAAAGAAGAAACTGATCAAGTCGTGTTTGTTCAGCCTGGAAAAGAGAAAGCAAAGAGGAAAGCTTATTGCTGTCGACAATTACCCGATCAGAGGATGTCAAGAAGACAGAGTCACACTCTTCTTGGAGGTGCACAGCAAAAGGAAAAGAGGCTACAGACACAAACTAGAACATGAAAATTCCAGTTAGTCTTTTTTTTTTTTTTTTTTCAAATACCAGAATAATTTGCTCTGAGAGGCTGTAGGATCTCCATCCTTGGAGTTGTTCAAAACTCAGCTGGACAAATTTAGGGGCTTGGATTAAGTGACCTCCAGATGTGCCTTCCAACCTAAATTACTCTACGATTCTGTGGTTCTATGACTGACTTAACACCTAACAGGTGGGGATGGCTACTAGGTACACTTGAATGGAGATAAATGAAAGCTTGTCTTTATTTAAAGATACTACACTGTGTTCATAGCATATTTACACAGTCTCTATGTATGAGCATATAATACCTGTATTTAGGCTACATATACAGATATATATTCTAGGATACGTAGAATTGCAATACATTACAAAACCAAGTGCCACAGTATCAGTCTGATGGAGAATTTCTTGCTCTGCCATCAGATGTCTGTTATTTTCACCTGAAGAATTTCTGTGTCAAGTCCACAGCATAGAGTATAGCATTCATGTTTTCAGATCGAGGGAGACAGATAAGGCTAGGGTGAGAGGTTGATCGGCTGATCAGCCAAGATACACCTACCCTGTGGGGTCCAGCACAATCTTCCAGGTTCTTTTGTGCACCCTAGAGACATCCTGCGTTCGTATCAGGATGAGACCGTGTACCATGACTCACCTTTTCTCTATTGGAAAGAAACAGGAATGCAGGCAGAGAGGGAGCCAGGGTATGATTCAGAAACTAGAAGTGGGAGGCATACCATGGCACACATCCGCCCCGCAGTTTCGATACTGTGCAGGGAACATGAGTACACGTGCCAGACCTGACAGGTCTAAATCAGCAATAATAGACTTTTGTGGCTAAAGTCATGCCTGGGCTTCCTGGTGATTTTGTGACTTAAGGAAATTGTGAGAAGATGGAAAATAACCCCAGAAACTTTATTTCACTTCAAAGTTTTATTAGGGTGTTTATGTTTGGTTTAACAACGGGACAGACTGCTCATGTAGAAATCTATTCCCGATATTTTCACATTAATATCTACTGGTCCAGCCTTATTATTTGTTATTCTGTCTGTCCCAAGTTAGCCTAGTGTGTCCTTCACTGAATCTGCACTCAATGATTCTCACCTAGCTCCAAAATGTGCCCCAGCATTCAAATACATTTGTAGGTGCTAAATTATTTGCTTTCGTGTCTCTGAAGCTAGCTGGTGGCCACAGGAGTTCTTGACTGCTCCTTTGATTCTCTCACCCCTGAAAAAAGTAAGAAATATTGAGTGCTTCTTTTGATTTTAAAAATGTCTCCAAGTAAAATATTGAATTACAAATCCATTTTCAAAAATACATGTTGTACACAGTTTTCTAGAAAAGGCAGTATTCTATTTCCTGTCCAGAAACAAAATGTAAGGGTAGACGTATATCTAATAGAGGGATACAAAGGAGAGGGAGGTTAGAACTCAAGAGGTCAAAAGGAAAAAGATTTATCAATGCATAACCAGAAAGATCTCATTCTTTCTGACATGAAAATGAACGTTGCTCAGTTAAATTCTGCTGGCTGTGTCTGGTTATTCAGGTGAAACCCAATGGTCTGATTTCACTCTATTGTTCAGAATCTGTGAGCTATCCAGATGTTGAAGATCCTCATTCTGGAACAATTAGGCCTAATGATAGTATTAGCCGAGCTGTTTTCCACTGCCTTGTTGAATGAGAAAAGGATGACCAACATTTGACATGGACTGGGAGAAAAGTTCATACCTCTTCCTTTTTCCAGAACGGAAAAGCACTGTGAAAGTAAGAAATTAAAATTCTGCAATTAAGCTCCTGAGGAGAAATGAGCCACCAAATTAATTAATGGCAATTGTGATTGATGAACCTTGGAGTTTGTAGAACTATCTATGACTATAAATCATACTAATATTAATATTTCATTATTGTTTTACTTTTCTAAAAGTGAATTTACAAACAAGTAAATTTAAAGACAATTCCAAGAGAAATCCATTAAAAAAGAATCTTAAATATTCGATTGAGTTATTAGATTGAGAAATAGATGATTGGGCAAAAGATTTAATAGTATTGCCAAATAATAAGAAATAGGTTCTCTGATATTGTGAATTATTATTGCGCTTTTAATTTGATTTTTATAATTTATTTCCCAAAGTGAAGAAGTATTGTATGCATCTTTTCCTTTTTAATACTTCTATTAAAGAGTCCTTTGTGGCTTAACAGGCAGTTGAGTCCTCCTTTCCCTTCTTTTGCCAAAGGAAATAGTTGGAATTTTTTTCTTCTTTTGCTTCTTCTTCATACAGACAACCTATTTTTGTTTTTGCACGCTTCACAAGTTAAATTGTGCATTAGAGAACTGACATTATTTTAGCTTGCAAGAGCCCCTGACAGAAGCCACCAGGAAAAAAAATTATTTTTCGCAGACTGAGACTGCACATATAGATCAGTAGACGTATTACTGAACAGGATGTGTTTTCCCCTTTATAAAATCTTGAGTTAAGTTAAGTTAAGGACTTAAATACTGACAGTAAAGAAAAGATAAGGGGAGTATTAAGTTTTGTGCAAACTCCTTCACTTCAGTTGTGTCCATAAGACAACTTAGTTCTGAGAACTGCTGTCTTTGCCTCAGCTCCCATGTAGCCGAAAAGATCTTATTGCTAGACATTTGCACAAAATAATACACTCTAAAGTAATGTGCCAAATTCTCTTTGCCCTTCAAGATTCCAGAATGTGCAATATCAGCTAATGCACATTATCTTCTAAAATTCCTTGGTTACATATTCATCTCGTGAGCGGTAAGACCTTCCAAAGCTTCGAGATGAAATGCTTTTGCAATCTACTATTTCCTTCATTCTGTTAGCCACCTGAAAAATAACCTGGATAGACTGTAGGCAAAAATAATAAAACAAACAAACTAAATTATGCTCACAGTAGAAGCTGTGAAATTCATCAGTTCAACAAAGGTTAACCATAACTGGTTTTGCAGTCTGTCTGCATGTGTGTAATTATGAGAATATGTAGGTGTTTTGAACACTGAGAAGATAAAATGAGCCTGTCAAGTTTTCCAGTTTTGAATCTGAGAAAGGTAGGTTGGGAGTCATTAGAATTATTACTTTTTCCATCTGTACATCTGACCAAATTAAGGATCTGTTGCTTTCAGCATCTTTTCCGTAAGTCTCATCTGAGTCATATCCTGTTGTCTCACAAGTGACACAATGCTGGATAGTAGGTCTCTTATTACATGTGCTCAGATCTTAAAAAGACTGCTGTGTGGCAAAACAAGTATATGTGTTCTTGCCCTCATCTTTCACTAGTCATAAAAGTAAGATTCAAGTATGCCAAAGACACACTCTTTGTGATCCAAATAGTACGTCCCTGCTTTGTTATTTATTTTTCTTTATATTGATTTAGGTTTGTTATTGTTGATCTTATGCTTTTACTTTCTTAATTTTTAAATACATCATTATTCATTGCATATTGTACAGTGTGCTGTGAGCTACAGCTAAAATGCTACGCAGCCATGCCTCAGATCTTCTAAGGATGGGACGCTCAGCTCACTTGTTATCCATGGGCAAAGGCAGAGATGCAATACCAAGCGAATTGAGTTCTCTGCCTCCTGGAGCAGCCTGGTTCTGCAGGAGTACCACCAGTTCCGTTAGTGTGAAGCCAAAGGACATAAGCCCTCCCAGCACTTACCTTGACCTGCAGAGCAATTACAGATTTGGAAATTGAGTAGAAAAGATGGGAGACTATCAGACCCAATGGAGGGGTCTTAGGGTTTCAGGACACATAGATATCCCTCTCTCCTGGGTGTCAGGAGCATTAACTGGAAGAGCTCTGGCCTGTCTGCTCCTGTGTTTTAATCCTCAGACCACTGCCAGGCTCTGTGTGTGTCCACACAGCAATTAGCACTACACTGTAAAAAAAACAGGCTTTATCTAGTTCTCTTGAGCATAAACAACACGCAAACATTGTAGTAAAGACCTCGTATACTCAACAGCACCTAGTAATGAGCCTTGGCCATCTTGGCAGCCACCACTGTCTTGTCTTCAGTATTATTGGCACGAGCTGGATAGGTTGTCCTATTTTGATTACACGTGCATAAGCTGTAGGGGTACTTCCATAATCATTTACACAGCATGAACATATATACAAAGCATGGGTAGGTCCCCTTGTTCATTTTCACCAACCGGAAAAACAATATGCCCTTGTCTTATTCATATATGAGGCAAAATAAATGTTTAAGTATGGTTAAGCTTATGATTTGGCGAGTTTTTCAGGCTGTATTTTGTGATTTCGGAGGCTGGACTTTTCTGGGGAACCCTTATTCACCAAAATGTGTGAGGTACTTTTTAGGTCAAAAGATACAGTGTGTTTTCAGCTGCTGTATTAGAGCTGCTGTTTTCACTGTTTCTTTATGGCAACTTAGTCTGCCAAACTCTTTGGATCTGATAACACTAACTGAGAGATTGAATAAGACAGCTAGGTAGGAAATGCAGTTATAAATATTTGCGAGGTACATATTTGTGAGTGAGAGCAATGCTGACTGCTTTGGAAGCAGGGTAGGCAATACTCATACAATGAAGCATTCTGTTTTCTTAATGGAGCGTTGCACAGATAGAAATCAAATCACCCATCCCCACTTTACTATTTTTGCACCAATCAGTCCAGGTCACTTGCATTTTCACTCCGTTTTGAGAAGCAAAATGAAACAAAGCAATATGTTTGCTGTTAACCACGTTGTGCCTTCACCTCTGTGTCTGCCAGAACATCAGTATCACTCTGATGCTCTGCTCAGACCCTCATGATCAAAATATTTAGTGGCATCAGAATATATTTCTCAAATGTAAGTAGTGCTTTTATCTGGAGGAGTCCCAAAAAGCACACTAAAAACCCAAACAGCTACAAATGTATTATGTCCCTGTGCAGACTCCATCATCACATACTGCTGTGCCACATCGCCCTTTTGTGAACGTCCCCATATCAGACCGCCTCCATAATTCGCACCCTATCTGCTTCTTTGTTTATTTAAGAGTTGTCCTAATATCCCAATTTGAGTTGTTGGGGTGTCTTGTACTTGTTTTCTTTTCTTTCTAGCGTTGGCCTGAGCAGGGGATCTGATCCTGAGAAGGACCAAATTGTCTGTGCTTATAACTGATTAGGCCTCATTTTAGACAAATTTGCCTTCAGGTATCTCTTTGAAATTGAGAGGGGTTTCCTTATGTTACTTATTTTCTTACTTCACACAGTGCATTTGTTGTTTTGTGTATTGTTTTCCAGTGACAAGTCCTATGCCCTCTGCCATCTCTCGTGAACAAACAACAGCATTTTATTTATTGTTACTCATTCTTTGTTTCACTGTTCAGTCTTCCTGTGACCTTAGAAAAGGTTTTCCCCTCCTCTTTAACTGCTCCAATAAAAATACTGCTCCCATAAAAACAGTAACAATAAGCATTTTTAGATACTAGTTTTCATAAACTGATATTTCACATTTGGAAAATGTGAAAATGTGACTGAATTTTGTAGAAAGGAAAATAGGGAAATGAAAGTTTTGCAAGTAGCTTTTTGCCACAAAGACAGAAAACTCCTGCTATAGGCATATTTGTTGTGGTTGCTATAATTTTTGCTTCCTGCTACCTTCTTCTAAGTGGGTGAGAAAGTCTTTTTTACCTTTCCTTCTTTCTTTTTTACCTGATTTTCTGGCTGGTGCTTTTCCCACCCAGTCTCTTTGTAGCAGCAATTAGCAGCTATCCCTCCTGACTGCTTTGGATTTAGTGGAGTTTTTCAGGCACTAATAGTGATTTCCAAAACCTCAGGTATTCTGAGCAGGAAATGATAAGGAAAGTATGTGGGAAGAGAGAAATATTTGAGAAGATGGATCATAAATCTGGCTGGGCTCTGGATTCTCTTAAAGATAGGGGACATTCTTTTTTTCTTCTTTTTCCAACAGAGAAATGAAATAGAAATGGTAGGGACCAAGGTTTATGTTGCCTAATATTGGTAGGTATGTTGCTCAACCCCCCCTGCAATGAGCAGGGACATCTTCAACCAGATCAGGTTGCTCAGAGCCCCGTCCAACCTGACCTTGAATGTTTACAGGGATGGGGCATCTACCACCTCTCTGGGCAACCTGTGCCAGTGTTTAACCTCCCTCATTGTAAAAAATGTCTTCCTTATATCTAGTCTGAACATAGAGCGTGGCCAGCAGGTCGAGGGAGGTCATCCTCCCCCTCTACTCTGCCCTGGTGAGGCTGCATCTGGAGTACTGTGTGCAGTTCTGGGCTCCCCGGTTCAAGAAGGACAGGGAACTGCTGGAGAGGGTCCAGCAAAGGGCTACAAAGATGATGAGGGGATTGGAGCATCTTTCTTATGAGGAAAGGCTCAGGGACTTGGGTCTTTTTAGTCTAGAAAAAAGAAGACTAAGGGGGGATCTTACCAATACTTATAAATACTTAAGGGGAGGGTGCCAGGTAGTTGAGAAGAGTCTTTTTTCAGTGGTGCCCAGTGACAGGACAAGAGGTAACGGGCACAAACTTGAGCACAGGAAGTTCCATCTTAACATGAGGAGGAAGTTCTTTCCTTTGAGGGTGGCAGAGCACTGGCACAGGCTGCCCAGAGAGGTTGTGGAGTCTCCCACACTGGAGACATTCCAAACCCACCTGGACGCCATCCTGTGCAACTGCTGTAGGTGTCCCTGCTGCGGCAGGGGGGTTGGACTTAGATGATCTCCAGAAGTCCCTTCCAACCCTGACGATACTGTGATACATGTTATTTTATCAATAATGTTAAAAGAAGTGCCACGTAAAGGACATCCCTACTGCTGGCTACTGAGATGAATGGGACTGTCTCATACATGCACCCTGGAGCAACGCAAGCTAAGCGTGGCCTGGCTCCTGGTCCCTGCTGGGAATGTAGAGAAAGGTGACAATTGTTACCACATACACAGCAGGAAAAAAAAAGACGACTTTTTACAGAAACAAAACATACTCTAAGAAGTTTTTTCCTGCTTTTTGACATCCTCCCTGTCCACAGATTGATGGTAACAGGCATCTTTCAACGCACTAAATATAAACCCATTGTTTATATTTGGTGCCATCCAGTTGATATTTTTTGCCTTGCTGATGCTGTCATTTTTCAGAGGGTGAGGGAATTCCAAAACAACACCCAGAGTAAAGATGAATGCAAACTCTACACTGACACTGTCCCCATGGCCAACACTACTCTGCTGTCTGCTCAGAGGTCTGAGTATAATGTTTGGTGTCTATTGCTTGTGTACTTTTCCACTTGGCAGAGTGAGCTGAAGCACTGGCCAAGCTGGCTTTGTTTCATTTGTGGGCTTGTTTATGCACTGACAACATTGATAATGTCAACACGGCTTTAAGAATAGTGTTTGCTAACTTGTTCTGGCTCTGAAACAACAGATTATAAAATACTGTAACATTTTCATAAACTTGTATTTCCTCATTCAGGAATAGAGTGCGTGTATTGCTAACATTTTAAAAACAACAAGGACATCCCTCACTAAGCCACAGCCGTGCTGAAGAAAACTTGGTTAATTCTCAAAAGTAGACTGGGGATCTATTTGAATCTTTGAATCTGTGATTAGCTCATATATTGACTATTTTTTGTGAGCTGGATATCATCACATCACTTTTGTTCACTCATTCCAGAATGCAAAAAATACCAGCCCAAAGGGGACTGCAGGTAGGGGAAATGCATATTTTTCATTTGCAAGAGTTTGTGGGGAAAGGTGCTATCAAATCACTAGATATTATTAAAATTTAATTATTATCTGTGAAAAGTGTCAAGATATAATCATCTTAGGCCTCTCTTGATCGTCGTCATCATCTTTATGTTTTAACAGGACAATAACATCTACATACCCACTTTCATTACCTTGACCTTGGCTGTTTATTACGTATATAATAACAGCGTAGTAAAACAGCCTTCAGCCAGCAAGGTGGGGAACCATTCTGTAAATTTAAGCACACAGAGTAACACTGAAATCAGTTATCCTAATTTTTTTTTCCATTATCAAACTAAAGAAGAACCCTAGGAAGAATTCATAATACACTGATTTTTGTTGTTGTTTTAAAATTTTGAGTGTTCTACATTTATGGGGTCATCTTTTGTGCTTTGCTTAACAGCAGTTGTATGTATATGTCACAAAACATCAGTTTTGTGAATCAACAGCACAAATTAAAGCAAAGGACAATGTTACTTATATAAAGCAAAGAAGATCTTAAGGCTAGTCAGTTAAATGCTGGTTTCAAGAGTGTTCAAAACTGTCAACTCTTTTTCTTTATTCTCTCTGATTAATATCCTAGAGTTTTGGTATAATTTATAAGTAGAAAAAAAAACCAAACCAAACCAAACCAGGACATTCCTTTATGGTTTTTTTTTAGGAAAACACCTAGTCAACTTAAAATAGTTTGTTGTTTAAGTGCCACCAACCTATTTAAAGTGGACATTTTGAGGCAGATTCTGATTAACAGAGGCTGTAGAAATTTTAGGTAAGTGTGTATGCTCTGCATAAATCCTTACTGGCTAATGTGTATTTGTACAAGCAGGAATATGATGAGCTAATGGAAGATAATTTGTAAAATAATTTGATAATTTTACTCCAATTTGTTCATCCAACAGAACTATAGAAATTCTAAAAAACCTTTCAAAAAGGTAACTTTCTCGATGGACAGTAATTTTATGGATACATTCACCTTAACTGAGCAGTTGCTGCTCTATGCATGTTAATTTTCTCATGCGTCTGAGAAAACGAGGTGTTAGGATGTGGCCTTTCTCACACTCAATATAAGCAAGTGTAAATGCTTCATTTGTGTGGCAGAACGAGTATTCAGGATTTCTTCTTTCACACTAATGTAGTTTGTAACCCTCCAATCCTGAGTATCGAGTCTTTGAGCACCATTGCCAATCAGTATTTTAATAAATAAAAAAGTGACAGCCTGTACTTCTGTACAGTAGTCCGAATAAGAGACTACAAACTCTTCACACAGAAGCGTAAATCACTCCAGTCCTGCTCTAGGTTGTTACCAGAAGCAGTCAGTAAAACAGCTAAGAGAGTGGTTGGGCAGAGGTGGTGATGGTACCTGTGAGCTGGGTGAACCATGGCCCGGAGGCATTTGAGATGCATCCTAGTCTCATAGGAAGGGACCTGCTGGTGGGGACAGGCCTAGTGCAGAGGGGGAGGTACAATGTCTGACCTTCTTTTGCTATTTAACTGACCCTTAGGGAGTGCAGCAATCTAGGGGACTACAAAAAAGGACCTGTCATAGTGTGGCAGGGCACATGCAAGGGGTCTGTGACCCTGCTTGGGCTGCTGTTTGCTGTTGGAAGTTGTGGTTTCCTCAGCAGACAGGGCATTGCTTCTACATCTTCTTGCTCTTCTGAGAACAACTTCGGGGAACTTTGAAAAACTTCTGGGAACAGTTCTAGGAACTTTGGGGTGTTCAGGGGAGGCCACTGAGATGGTGAGGCTGGAGCACCTGCACCATAAGGAGACACTGGGGTACATGGGCTTGGTCAGCCTGGAGTAGGTGGCTTTGGGGACACCTAACAGCAGCCTGACAATACCAAAGAAGATATTACCAAGAAGATGGAGTCAGCCTCTTTACTCAGTGGGGGAACAAGAGGCAATGTTCTTAATGCAGACAGGAGAGGTACAGACTGGGCATAAAGAACACCTTTCACAGCAAGAGTAGTTAAGCACTGGAACAGGTTGCCCAGTGAGGATGTGCATTCTGCATCCTCAAATGTTTTCAAGAGCTGACTCGAAAAAGCCCTGAGCTTTGAGCAGGAGATTGGACTAGAGACTTCTTAAGGCCCTTTCCAACTTGAATTATCCTATGGTCCTGAGAACAAGTCTCTTCCGAAATCTCACCAATACTGTCACAATTTTTCATGTATGTGTGTACATAGTCATATTTCAGATGAGCCAGTACCACACCTAGTGTCTTCCAGGACTAAGATCAGGGGTGAGGGTGGGTGGGAATGGAGTAGCTTTGCAGCTGGAAGTGGCAGTAGGTTGAAAAGGATGAAGCTGACAAAAGATTTATTTTCTGTTCAGAACAAGACAATTTCAGACATACAGGTGCTCAATAATATAACAGATGTAACACGGAAATCTGAATCAAATAGGCTGAAAAGACAGAACATAATTAAACTGGCTCAGACCATATCCAATTATCCAGACTGCAGAGGAACGTTTGCAAGCTCAGACCTGCATCATCTGCAAAGAATTTCTATTTCCCTCTCAAAGAGCTGGAGCTATTGTCACACACGGGATTCTGGACTCGATGAACAAGTAATCTGCTCTCTGAGGCAATTACTGTTCCTGAGGCACTGAACGAGGTCTCAGGGACCCAGTGCAATATACTTAAGTAAATATGAATGAAGTTGCTAGACCATGCCATCCTTGTATCATCTCAGCATGTTTGTATCAAAGGCTACTATTATAGTATAAATATAGTAAGTAAATAACAATGAATGTTGTAAAAATATGCCTTACAATCACATAAACTGCATATGCTATACTGTTTTGGGTTTTTTTGGTGTAAACTAACATAATCTACTGACTTCTTGAAGTGACCCCAGTTTGCATTCATGGTTTAGCCTTGGGTTTCCACAAACTTGTCCTGTGCCTTGTCCAACTCTCTCCAAATCTGGCCGCATTTCTAACATCTTTACATCCTCCCTATGACCTCCCTACTTGTGTACTTAATGGAGACTCCTCCTTTTTTTTCCAGGTCACTTCTCAAAACTAGCTTTTTCCATGATGCCTTTTCACAAACTGAGAAACATTAATATACTTGGAAGAAACTACATGCATTGTTTGAATGCTCTGCCTTTGATCTGTGGACCTTGCGCTTCAGTAGTCTTCTAGGAGCTTAAACACACTAACACGTTGACAGCATTCAGTAAATAATTCAGGTGGAAAGCTTCCAATTAATTATTTTACACAGCGAAATATCAGCCTTGAATTACAATTACAATGATTTTGGTTAGGGAAGAATTGACCGCATATTAGTAATTTTCTGACATCAGATGATATTATTTTAATCCAGTCTCTACATGTGATACTTCAACTATGGCCTTGTATTTATTTAAGCATATATGTGAAGGACTGCACACTGTGTGCTTATGGAAGGATTAAGATAGGAAATTTATAGAGTACAAAAGGAACGTTTAATTCTTATGTTGAAGTCTGATTAGAAAGAATATTTACGTTGCTTGTGAAGTTACTCTAACTCTCTTGTTACATAAAAGCTATCTTGAAAGAGTGTAAACAAGACATAAAACACTGAACAAAGCAATTTCTCTTTGTTTTCTTGTTTATAGGAGTACACATAAAATCACCCTTAGATTTCAGGTGGACATTTTTGTTATTAATATGTTTTCTATAAACAGAATTAATAAAGTGATAAAATTACAAGTCTTTTTCACTTGTGAAAAAAACCCCAAATAATCTTCATCAAGCATGATTCAAATGCAAATTTCCTAGCACTATGTAATCTGCTGGCACACTATCTTGTACTAAAGAATCCTGCTTGTCTAACCTTGATTTAATTGTGCTCTGTGCATAAGCAATGACCTCACTTGGGTCATGAATCTCTGAATCAATGGAGCAAAAAGTACCACATTTGACCTTGCCATTAATGGCAAAGCCTTAGAGAGTGCTGTGTTATGGTTGTTTTTTTTTTAATGCAATATGTATATTTTCCTGACATTATTAGGCAGTTTTCATTTACAAAAAACAACTAAAATAAATACAAGTGACATTCTAGGTACTGCCCTCTCCCTCCCCTTTAACCCAACAAGCAGTCCCTAAAAAATTTCAATTTCATTAATTAAAAGCTAGGATTTATAATATTAGCATTTTTTTGGTTGAAGTTTTGATTGCAAAAATGCATGTAATAGGAGTTGTATTAAAAGCAGAAGGCAATGGCCATGTAGCATATCTGAAATTGTAGGTAAGATTTTTGGTCTGTTCAGCAGTTTTACTGGAGTGGGATTATATAGACATTTAAGTTGACTATAAAATCCAGACAGCTAACAATAAGACACCTTGGGAATATTGCTGCTGCTGTGTTTGGCCCTTCAGAAATAAAATTATACTTTAATGTATAATATACCTTACTTATACATTGATAGTTTTTAATAAACATATTCAGATAAAAATTCTCTCTTACCTTTCATTTGTTCATTGGTAATAAATGAGTATTATTCTGTTAAAACTTAGATGTTGAGCGCTGCAAGACAGTGGCTTATTGTAGAGTCACATTATACCAAAGGCAAAGGAGCTGAAATGGATTTGAAAATCTTAATAAAAATTCTAACTAGCAATTAAAAGAAGCCGGTACATATCTCCACATAAGTACTCAAGAATATGGGAGTTTGAGATCTAAATTTTGAAAGATGCTACATTATTTAACTGCCAATAGAGCTGTATGTAATGGAAAGATTTTTTTTTAATGACTGATTAATGTATTTTGAAATTTAACTTCATTCTAGTCAGGAACAAAAACTGTCAGATATGTAAAGTGTACATAAATGAAATTACTGAAACATTGAAGAAAAGGTAGCTGACAGTTTTATCTTAATGAAAACAGAGAAATTTGACAAAATTGAAATGGGATCATATTGCTTCGGCATTACGACTAAAATTAAATTTTAAAATAAAACTTCAAATATTTTAAAATAAATTTAAACATGAACAACATCTTTCCCAAAATGTCGGGGTTTACTTCAGGCAAACTTTTCACATAAATTGCAGATTAAGTTAACACAATTGGATGTAATTAATCTTTCCAAAGGAATGCTTTTCCACTGCAGTTTCTTCTATCGCTTTTAATGATTAAACCTGATGTGATTCAGATGATCTGGAAATTTCAATGTCTATTTCATTACATAGGAAAAATCTAAAAAACAGTAGCAGAATCAGGACATTTCTTCTTGCCCTTGAACTCTGGAGACCCCAACATAAGAAAGACATGGACCTGTTGGAGTGGGTCAGAGGGCTTGGACCACCTCTCCTGTGACGACAGGCTGAAAGAGTTGGGGTTGTTCAGCCTGGAGAAGAGGGAGACCTTATAGTGGCCTTCTAATACCTCAAACCAGAACAAGGGAGCCAACAGGAAAGATGGGGAGGGACAGGGAGTGTAGTGATAAGACAAGGGGTAACGGTTTTAAACTGAAAGAGGGTAGTTTTAGACTAGATATTAGGAAGAAATTCTTTACTGTAAAGGGGGTAAGGCAGTGGAACAGGTTGCCTAGAGAAGTTGTGGAAGCCCCGTCCCTGCAAGTGTTCAAGGCCAGGTTGGATGGGGCTTTGGGCAACCTGGTCTGGTGGGAGGTGTCCCTGCTCACTGCAGAGGGTTGAACTAGATGACCTTTAAAGGTCACTTCCAACCCAAACTGTTCTATGATTCTAAAACACGATTGAGAAGCGCACACATAGGTGCAATGTGTTTGGGAAAGACAGATAAACACATATTTAATTCATTCAGAAAAAATAAACTTTTTCAACTCTTTTTGGTGTGTTTTAGTTTGGTTGCTAGTCCCAGGTCTGGGGATAGTAGGAACAGAATAGAGTGTGCTCAGATGTTTCTTTCTCTTCCACAATTTGTCATTCACAACTCAGATGTTATGGCAATATGTGGGAGCCTAACAGTAATGGTATGCCTAAAATCAGAGAAAAAAAAAAGGTAGAAAATCAAGATCTATCAAAATTAGGAAAGCATAACATAACATACCAAAAAGTAATGAAAATTCTCAAGTGAAGATAGTAGGCTTCCACACTAGTAGCTTCATCACTGTCTCAAATGTTTCTACAGGCTTCTCTAACATGCAGAGAAATGCAATCATTGCTGTGAAGGGGAACATCATCACATCTGGTGGGTGAGTAAGGAGGTATGTGGCATGCTAGAAGAAGACCTACTGTCTGTGGAAGATGGTCTAAAGGACCCCCTGGATGGATGGTCCTTTGCTTTAACTGGTGTTGGTATAAATGACTGCCCGTGGTGCTAGGCCAGGCATGATAGGCTTTGTTCACACTGCAAAAATATCCACTCCAGGTAGAGATTTTGCCTCTGGCCAAGAGGTGGAAAGAGGTGCTTGTCCACACTGTTCAGGGATAGCTGTACTAGGGCAATGGAGCTGTGTCTATACTGCGTGCCACCTGACCTTCAGCGCTGTCTTTCATCTGGCATACCAGGGGGTCTAAGATGTAATTTTTGTTTGCTTGTTTTTTACAGTTCAAAGTACTTAATAATAATGTAAGAGTGGCTGCTTGGTATAATCTGACCCCAAGAACAGGTCAGGTGCCTTGGGATATGGCATGAGAGCACACTGAGGTGTCTGATGTATTCGGATAAGGCTGGAGACCTCTGCAGGGGCAGACAGTGCCAAACTTGGAGCAGTCTGGTCTACACTATTGATAAGGAACAGCTGTCGGAGAGAGGTGCCCCTAAAGCCACCCTTGGATTTTGCACGGCAGGGAGCTAGGAGCTCACCCCAAAAGAGATCCTGCAGTGCGCACAATCAGGAGATCCAGCCCCAGAAACCAGCATGGGAGTTAAGTTATTGTACCTGTACCTGTACCTGACATCCACCCTGCATCATGTTGTGGCATATTTTGCTTCGTTTAGCAGAGTCAGATTCAGGGCTCAAAGTGATAAAACAGAATATATTGTTATTGATTTGCATTTATCTGATCACTTAAAATTGCCTTTGTTATTTTGGTTTTGGATGACCCACCAGCATGTTTGGGAGCTGTGTGGACATTCAGGATGATGTGACAGTGGCACGGCTGGTAGGAAGACACTGTGTAAGCATGCCGTTTCCTCACAGTGTGCAGCTGATCAAAACGAATTCCCCTACTGAATGTGAGTGGAGCTGTTTTTCTTTGACAGGACACAGAGAATGAAACTGTATGGTTTTTGCACTTGCACTTTGCAGGTGGACAAGGTCGGTGTCAAGTGGCCCCCCAAATAGCTACCTGACCAAGAAGCTTCAGAGACCTTCTCTGATTCTTATGCTGAGGCCCCACAGGGAAAGTAGATTTAGAGGCTTTCAGTCACTGAGGGAATTCAAAGAAGATCTCTCTTTCTTCTTGCAACCATTTGGTCTGTAGACACGATCTTCCACAGATATCCCAAACAGCAAAGGGTCTCAATGCTGAGCATCCCATGGGCTTCCTGTGTGTCATGACTTGAACTATGATTTCTCCTAAATTTTGTTTCCTTGTCACATGGTTGTTTCTAGTACCATTCCACCCTGCTGATTTTATCAGCTGAAGTAGTTCTGTTAAAATATTTGGACCAAAAATGGTAATAAAATAGCTGTCTGACTGTTTTTCAGAATTTTTAGCCAGAGTGAGATGCCATGTTCTTTTATATTTGCAGGACTTGCACAGCACTCTGTGGTGAGCAGTCCATCTGAGAGAAGGTGCTGTCTCAGAATAACATTTTTGTGCCATGCCAAGAGAATGCATAGTTCTGACCAAATTAAAACCTACCAAGCTGAAAATGTACTGCTGAGAGGCAAGATACAAGAAAGGTTTTCTTCCCGGCTTGTTATTACAGAATATTAGCTGTTACAAAGGGTTCTTTGTAAGCATAATACCCCCAGCCCCTCTCTATTCCATCTTATCACTTTAGAAGAGTGGAAATGAGTAGAATTTTTCTCCAGTAGTTATGGAGAACGGTTCTATTTTGAGGATTTTTACTGCGTTGTAGAGGTCATGCTGGCATTTCTGAGAGCTACTTCAGACTTCTCAAAAAATTTTTCATTATGTTGTTTTCTGTTGGGAACTATAATTCTTTAAGCTAAAAACAGGCTGACATTAGTGCTCAGGAAAAAAAAAATATGGGCACAAAATTCGTATTCTTATGATAGCTCCCTGGAATAGGCCACGGGAGCGCTCCACTGTTATCATCTGAAATGTCATTTAAAAGAAGTTTACTGTCATTCAGTTCAACTTCTGCAAATGTAGCTGTCTTTACTGTAATTTTATTGTGAAGTTCTTGTTAGGCTTATTGCAATTATCACTAACTACTTGCATCACTAAAACAGAAGTGATTGATAATGGCACTTTTACATTGGGCTGTATGTAGTAATTGAACAATCGTGCTGTGTAGATGGAACATTAAATTCACTGGAAACGGTTTCTTTTCGAGATGAGTTCAGAAATCAAACTTCATAAATTGCTAAAAGCATCATTAAAAATTTACAGACAGTCTGGAACCCTAACATTATTTTCTACAAAAAGACCAAGTCACCTTCTCTCACCTTCAGCCTCTCTTTTTATCTAAGAGACTCTGCTGATTCATCTGTGCTGCCAGGTAAGTGGCGTTAAGGCTTCAGGACTGAACAGAATTGAGCGACACTGTGTAAGTTGCCATTGCTGGTACATATTTCACTAGGAGCAGAAGAACACAGGAGCAGAAGACTTTTTCAGGTCATCCAGTGATCACAAGCACTTGATGATCACAAGCTAATAGGGCATACGATTTTCTGCTATTGATATATACCTCAAATTCACTCTTTGCTTTAGTTATGCTTCTGTTAAAAAGTTTTCCAGCATCCCACTTACAGCTCCTCCATGTCTGTCTAGCAATTTCCAGTGGTGATAACAAATATACATCAATTCAGGTATAGTTTTATTCTTTATGTACTAACTATATTTAAGCTATATTTAAGTATATACCTATAGTATATATTTCTCTTTCAGGAACTTATACAGTATCCTCTTGAATCTATATCAATATTAATGATTTGCTGTCTCTTCTGACCTAAGTTCCTCAGGTCTATTACTTCTTGTATAAAGAACTAACTCTGTGCATTTTGAACAGGCGTCCTTCTCACTTCATTTGATGCCCCCCTTATTCTTGTACTGCAAGAAAGAAATGATCAGTGAACATCTGTCCCCTTTCCTTGATAGCCATTGTTTAATAGACATCTATCATACACCCCCCTTTCCAGGTCATATTTTTCTCAATTTTAGTAATTCCTTTGATGCAGCTGTAGGATCCCTTCACAAAAACAGCTGTGGTAACGGTTACCCAGTCATATTTTCTATACTGCTCATTTTTTTCCCTTGTTAGCCTGACAAAACCTTTGAATGCTAAATTCCTGCATTCCAGGTTCCTTTGTGTTTCTTACCAGCTTCTGATAGTTTCAATATTTGCATTTATGTATTATGATTTATTCTTTTCATAAAAAGAAAGGAAGCAGTCAATGTTGTATTTTTTATTTTAAACCGCTGATTAAACATGGAATAAACAATAAATCAAAATGAAACCAAACCATAAAACTCAAAATCCAAACAAGCATTCTCATATGCCCACCTCCATTCCAAAATACCAGTCTGTTCTTGTGTACTTTCCCTATGAGCATCACAAGATACAAGGAATAATAGCTACTAAGAAGAACAAGAAATTTGGAAGTTTTCAAACTCAAGGGAAAATCAACTCCATAGCTATTGCCATGGCACTCTCCATTTTCAAAACTGCCATTTAGCTACACCAATACAAGGGAGAAAGTGGAGGATCCATTCCGAGAGGTTCTCTGAGCCAAACTCTGGCCTTACATTCAGAAGAGGAATTTCAGTGTCAGTGAACAAGCTCTCTCTTTTGTGAACTAGAAATCAGCACTAGGAATCATTATCAGAGAGTGCTTAAAACTGGAATGCAGTGAGGGAAAGACCTATTTCTTATTTGCCTTTTGCTATTTCAGAAATGAATCCAAGTTCTTGAACCCCTTGTGAACCCCTTGGAAGCGCCAGCAGTTGATGAGCTTGGAGCTGAGTTGCAGGTCCCATAATTTGGGGTCATTTCCTGTGGCTTTTGCAGAAGCTGTGTTCTAGTTCTGCATTAGATGTGCAACCTTGCATTGCCTGAACTTGAGCCTACTCTGCAGAGCCTAAATAAAGAACTTGGAAAATATCGGATGATTCAACATTGGTTTCCACAGGCTGGTTCATACTTCAGATTCACTGGCTGGAGGGTGGTTTTAATATGTGATTGCAAAAGTCACATCCTGGCCCAGGGCTTTCCTTTGGCATTTGTACTGCAGCAGAGCTGTTACAGCACTGTATCACTGAAAATGTCTTCAACCTCTGGGATTTACAGCACACTGAAGTGTGCTTTTTAATCTCATTTGATTAGTCTTTTTAGATAATGTCTGTATTCTCCCCTCCTTTTCTTAGAAAGGAGAATTTAGTGCGATAATTTAAGTACTGCATCTGTGAACTCTGTATTATGGGAAAAAGTAGGTATTGCCAGGAGGCAATGGCAGAGAATCAGAAAATAAATTATGTGGTAAAGAAAAACAATAGCACAGAGAGAGTTATGCATTTTTGCTTTTTATTTGTCTCTCGTCCAAAAAATTTCATTAGTCCTGTCAAACAAAACTTACTCCCATGGCTTTAGAGAAGCAGTGCATATCTCGCTGATGAACCGCTATAGTTTTCAGTGAAATGGATGTTATGGACCTGCAATATTGTTACTGTTAATAGATTCTGATTAGCAGTGATAGTAATATTACTAGTAATAATTATGAACAGATTTTGCCCTATGAAACCATGAAAAGACACAGGACCGGAACCAGGATGGATTTTATCACTTATGCCCATACTTAGAGGGCCTGAACACCAAAGTCTTTGGTGTCTGGCCCTGAAGAAGAATTCCATGTCCAGGAGAAAACTAACTCTGTGTTCATTGTCAGGAGAAGAGAGGTGCCTCGGAAAGACTATCGAAACAACTCGTATATTGAAGTGTCCACTATGGTTGACTTTGCCAGTGGTAAATCTTCCTGACATAAAATACACTAATACAGATGAAAACCTTGGCTACTTCTGGATGTTAGAATAAACCGACAAAACAGGCACTTGAATGCACTTGGGATAAAGTGGCACTCAGGACAGAATATACGAGACTAAATAAATAGCCATGGTAAGAAGAAAATGGAGTGACATTACAGTCTTTAAATTTCTTTTTTCTTTTTCATAGGAATATGTTTTCTCTAAACATTAAAATTTTATCACATTTAAACAGTGCTCTGTTCATTTCATCTTCTTGCCGTGGTGATGGTGAAAGAACCATTTTGTCCCAAAGACCATCTACTCAAATGAATAATTATTGGGCAGAAAGAATTAGTATATGACTATTTTCCTCTAAATTACTCATTGAGTTTAATTAGAGTTGATTAAATCATCACCTTCTTTTTAAAATTAGTTTGCTTTTAAAATCTGCCAGGATTAACGCTTGTAAGAGTGACTGGCAGCTCCTGTAACAACTGATTACATGCAGTACCTTAAATAATTGTAATAATGTAGGAATAATGAGTAGCTCTTTTGGCAAAGTCTGTTCTGGGTTTGTACAGTATCCAACAAGGGAAGTCTTATTTTATCTTGGATGTCTAGGCATTATTGTAACAAAATGGTAAAATATCATCACTGTTGCTTTATTTTAACATATCCACACTGAAGTAAGAAAGTATCAAGGTACCAATACTATATTTCTTGGAGAATGCTGCATAATTGTAAATGTATACTCACCTACCTTGGTAGCAGGCAGAATCAATGGCATAATTCAGTTTTTCTTTTCCTGCAATATAAGCCTACATTTTTAAAGCAGGGTACATTAAAAGATAATACTTTTTATTCTCTATACCAGCTTGTTCATTGTACCACTCTATCATCTGTTCATTGACAAGAAAAGTGAAAACCCGAAGCTGTTTCACACTTCGAAGCTGTGGACTTTCCGGCACCGTACTGACTGTCAGTCAGTTTTTCAGTACACAACCAGTTCGATAATAACATGTCGTGGATTCCAAAATTACAGATTTTACCATCCCGTTTTGCTTTTAGCTGCCGATGCCAGAGCCTAGCAAGGCTGTTTGTCAGGACCGCAGGCTTCATCAGGACCACAGTATGGTTACAGCTTTATGCAGCAGGATGATAGTGATCCTTCACTGAATCCTTAATTGGGTAGTGTAGCTGTATAAAGTATTGATTGTTGCTTATATGACTTCCAGCATTTTATGTGTATACTGTAGGCCACTGAGGCCTTAGCCAAATTAAATTATTTTCTGCCCAGCTGTCCTTATCCTCGTCAGAAGTCTGGGGTTTTGCCATTCTCTCTTTGTGACAAAAAAACTATGAACTAGATCTGAATCTCTTCTGAAACATTCAGCTGAATAAAGTAAAACACCACTGACATGTTCCAGGAGCCTGCAGTGGCAGCATTTACTACATCATCCACTGAGAATCATAATCCAGAATCTAAACATTCATCAAAAACCTACATCGATAGTGCAGCTGATCTTATAGATATGAAACCCATATGCTCTAATGATTATTTTTGTTCTGCATGACAGCCTGTAGCAAAAACACTGAGATGTATAAATGGTTGCTCTGAACAAGTCACTAACACTTTTTTTTTCCTCATGATTTTTAACTGCATATTATTTGTGAAATAGAATATTCTTCTGTGATTTCTTGGCACAGAAGCCAACATACGGATGGACTTGTTTGCCTCAAGTGATTCCTAACTCAAAAGGATAAGCAGTTCAAATATAAGGACAATCATATTTCTGGGTAAAAGAATAGGACCATAGAGAGAGTCTGTATATGAGAAAGCTTGAAACTTGCAAAAATATTTTCTTTTTCATTGAAAGTTTCAATAATGTATACCTCATGCTTCAGGGTTACAGGAGATATTCAACGACTGTGGACACAAATGGTAGAGTATGTGCCTGGTAGAAGAGACAGGAATGGGTGCTTCTGCAGGCGTGCCGTCCTCACAGCAGTCTGAGCTGGCTCTCTGTGCTCCGCTGCCTCTTTCCTGCCAACCCTACTGCAATGTGCAGCGTTCAATCTAAAATATTTTACAACAGCATCTCTGTTCTTCCCTGGACTGGGTCAAGCTAAAGGGAAAATCTGCTCCTTGATTATTCTCTATCAATCTGTGCAAGTCTGTCCTCAAAGACATTTTCATTTCAAATTCCAATTACCGAGATCCTAAGCCTATCAGCCAAATTTGAGTCTGGACTGGAAATCAAAAACAGGGTCTGTTTTTTATTATTCTTTTAATTATTCAAGACGAAATTGATAAAAAACTGATTACGTATATTTTCTGTATGAAATACATTCTGAATTCCCAAATAACATGACAAAATAATGATACTTTAGTGATGATGATTAAATCCACGTATCAGTAACACTTACTTTCCCGAGGCATATTTTAACTACAAATCCAGCTGAATACCATCACCAGTAATCTTACAAAGTTCAGCTCTAATACCAGACCAACCATTTTTCGTTCACACAATTAGTGAAAGTAAATAATCCAATCTACAGAGAAAGCCATGGGCCAAAAATAAGAGAAATTTATGTCTGCCTGTCTGTCTGTTCCAATGTAGAACTGCAGCTTCGGTGGCTGAAAGTTGTTCAGACCATCAGTCTTACAATTTCTCTCCTTACTGATTTCTCAGACATTTAATAGCATGTATTCTGGAATTAGATTACAAGCACAGGTCCCCTTTTCCTTTTCCTCCCTCCCTATCTCAGGCCTTTATTCACATCTGAGTATTACCAGGGCTATTCCCTTTTAACAAAATTTTCATCGTTAAAGAGATTTAAAGTATTTTCACCCATTTTGTCACCTGCAGCTGGTTTGTGAAACAAGATCACTCTGCCTCATAGACTGATGAGTGCAAAGAGGTAAACAATTCAGAGGCCCATTTTTTTTTTTTTTTTTACTCTCCTGTCCATCAAAAGACTCTCCTCTAAGATTCAGTCAGTACCATTGTTTCTGCCGGATGTTTTTTCAAGATTTATTTTAGCCCTACAGCCTCTTTTTCCTTTGGTGATATTTTCCAAGTCCAGAAAATGTAAGATTAGGATGATTCATCAAAAGTTTAAAAGCATTTTTGAAGGGAATTTCAAAGAAGACACTAGTACTTGCTAAAGGCTGCACAAGGCAGAGAATAAAGACAGATCCTGCCTGAAAGAGCTCAGTTTACAAGTCAGAGTGAAGAATCTCAGCAAAGCCTGGAAACCTTCACATTTTAATTTTGTATATCAGCTGTCCAACTGCAGTGCCTTAGAAGCCTGAAGTGAGGGTGGAGTTACACCACAAACATGTAAAGACAGAGTTAACCTGTTCAAATAGGAATTGCAGGCAATTTTATCTGAGCTGCTGAAACTGCAGTCTTGCTCTGGTTGATGGGGAGTAATAAGCACTTTTAGGGCACAAGTCCTAATCTGAAACAGGACAAGTGAATCACCCCCCAAGGTGCCAGCTTCTCTCCACTTATTACGGAGGGAGCCTGGGGTGACTGCTTAGGTGTCACTTTTTCTACTGCTGCCATTTGAAGGTAAGTGAGATGAATCCCACCCCAAACTGATAGCTCATCCTTGCAGACAAAGTGCGGGAAGGGACACAAAGGCGTAGAGCAGTGAGGTGATTTGCCCAAGTCATGTAGGACGTCAGAGCCAAAGCCTGAAGGAAAACCAAGCTTTGATGACCTTCTGTTTAATCTTCTGGTAACCAGCCTACCTGGCAAACTCCACACGCATAATTTGTTTCTCCTTTCTTGCAAGTGCTGGGAAATATTTCACTTTTTAAGAGTGGACTGGTGATGGATAGTGACTAAAAAACCATTGAAACAGACCATGGTCATGATTCATTTCTTATTCTCCATATTGCAAGAATCTTGACCTATAGACATATTTCTCTTGCTATTTTTCATTTTCACCTTGGAGTCTGGAAGACATTTTACGAGTCTAGAAATTTATATAATCTTAACAGTATTTGATTATCAGTTTCTATACTATTCCATTTGCTTTTTTTTTCCCTTTAGCTAATCTTCTGCCATGCTTGCCTCGGAATATGCAACTGTCCAGTACCATCTCACCATTAAAAGCCTCCCCTTTATGGCGTGCATTGAAGATAATGTAAATCTTAATAATGCCTTTGAGAAGAACCTTTGCATACTTTCTCTTCAGATAATTTGATACTTTATTTTAAATTGTTTGCCTTCAGGTATAAAACTAAGTTTGTATACCCGAAGGTTTACTGTTTGAAATAATGATTGTATCCAATAGCAATTGGATATATTTAATTTCTTGTACCTGTAAATTGTATTTAACTGAATTATTTTGTGAACTTGGTTTCCATGAAATAGTTATAACCTCAATATTCTTTAAAAAACACATCCCAATTTGATCTGGAACCATCTCCTAATTCTACACACTAAATAAAACTAAAATATTTATATTGGAGTGGAATGTTGAAAATGTACAGTTGGGCAAAGAAAAAACCATAAAAAATTTACTCTATAATTTACTACTTTGTAGTTTAAGTCCCAATGGGATTTGAATCAGGTCAGTAGTATGGTTTATGTTCAAAACTATTTTTATTACAATTTATGTTGTTTTAAATAAGGAATTGTTTTGAAAAAACACTCTGTAAGGACCTTAAATTACCTGTCCTAAAACTGCTTATATTAGTTTGCTTATAAGATACCCAGTAATGGTTTTAACACTGTTATTTTTAATCTTCATCCTTACCAACTACCTGCTAAAAACTCTGCGTTCTGCGTTTTTTATTGGTTTGTCACTATCCAAAGGTAACTTAATGCTTTAAGCCTTAGAGTCATACACAGCTTCTTTGGGAGAGGGAGAATATGCAGCACGGTTTGGAGGAAGACAGTGAAGAAAAGGGAAGAAAGGTAGGAATCATAGAATCATAGAATAGTTTGGGTTGGAAGGGACCTTTAAAGAGAAGGCTCCTCGCCTGGTTTTGCAACTCTACAAGGTAGAGGTCCCTGGGCACACTTCTCAGCTGGGACAGAGAGACCATCCAGGCACCAGCCACTGCAGACAGGCAATGGAAAACTATCTTCTCTTTCTGCCCTCCTTTCTGTGCTTGTCCCACCATGAGAAACACTGAGGACTGACCAGGCAGACTTGGACAGTATGCAGACAGCGTGAGCCCACTGGTAGGTCAGGAGTGAGTTTGTGGATGAAAAAGTTTTCCCCGTGTTCCACTTATTTCTGCATGTAGGGGCTGTCTGTGTGGTGAGATAGGTTTTGTCCTGGACCACACACCCCAAGATATGTGACTCCCTCAGGGCAGCAACTGCAGAAGTCATGCATTGCCTCTTAGAGGTGGAGGCGGTGGGAAAGGGCAAAATCTCCTGGCACCTATAAAGTGCCTTAGAGGCTGGGAGGAAACACAATGATGTCATGGAGCCTTTCACAGCGGGAGAGAACAGCTGGCAATGCCCAGTTCCACTGCCCGCCAGCTGCCTGCTTTTATAGGCAGCTGCTTATATTGCAGGCACCCTAAGCTGTAATTACATGCAAATACTTACTCATTTCCCGTCTACTTGCACCGTTTTCTGAAGGATATTAATATAATCCATTTCGCTCCTGTCTGTATTAATAATGCTCTGTAAATACAAATGGGAAAATTCAATTGTAGAACAGCAACAGGGCTTTTCACACAGCCCATCTTTAGAAGGTTATTGCATGTCTCGAGTGGTTGATGTCGCACCACCGTCAGCTTCAGAGCTCATAAACCCGCCAGAGCTATGCTGTAATTATCTAAAAGTGCACCATCCGCGATTTCGTCTCGTTTCCCGACACCTCCATGCACAGGCACCGTGGCCACAGCTGCCTGAGCATCCTGGGCCACTGGTCCAGGGGGACTTGTGGCCACGGTGAGACCAGAGGGGAGCCTCGCCTGTGGTGTCCCGCTGCCTGGCAACGGTCACGCTGACCTCCTCAGGTTGCCATGGTGACACCTCCGGCGTGAGTGTCACCAGATAGGGGATCCGAAACAATTTGCTCTTGAGAAATAAAGTTCTGGTAATGCCGACCTCAAGAAATGGGTAATTTTATTGCTGTTGTTGAGGAACTATGCTTTTCAGAGGCAAACCAGCTGACTTGGTAAGAAGTTGTAAGTTTTTAAATAAATTCAGATTGAGGGGTATCCCTGCTCTGCCGGGTGTGACCCATGGCCACAGTCCCTCAGGGGTGTCCCTCAGGGACGTCCCTGTCCCAGTACGGGTTGCCCACAGCTGCAGTCTCTCACAGATGACCCTGCCTGGCATGAGTCACCCATGACCACAGTCATGTCCCTGCTCCAGGGTGGGTCATCCATGGCCACAGTCTCTCAGAAGTGTCCCTGCTCCAGCGTGGGTCATCCATGACCAGAGTCCATCAGTGGTGTCCCTGCCCCAGCATGGGTCACTGACAGCCACAGTCCCTCAGGAGTATCCTCGTCCCCTTTGGCCTGGAGTGTCCTCAGCAGGGTGTCTGCAGCCCTTCATGGCTACCCATTTCTTTCTGAAGTAAATGTGAGCAGGGACACTGTGTACTTCTCTGACTGGCTGAAGTTCGGTATGTGATGGGTTTTGTTTGTGTAGGGTGCAGACCTTGCTACAGCAGCTCTTGACTGGCACCCGCTGGATCATGACTTCTCAAACCACATCAAAACCTCAGTTCCTGTCTGCAGTTTTTCACCTTTGCACATCACAAGTGCAAGGCTTTATGTCCCTCCTCACCCCAAGCTTGGCACCAGGCCTTTGCCTTGACCTTGGCTGAGCCTTCTCCAGGTCCCAGCCATGACATTCTTGAACAAGTTCTCTGTTTCTTCTTGTGGTCCAATCCTTGGTCAATCCCTTTGCAGACCCACTCCAACTGGAGCTCTAGGATTTGTCAGTCTCCTAACTGTGACCCTAACACTAGTCCAAATCTGACTCTAATCCTAACATAAATGCACAAAAGCCGCACAAGAAAAAGGTGGACTGCAAAAAGGATTCTCCGTTGAGAACTTATTTATGGGGGCTGTGGCTGAAAAATTGGTGCTAAGGCTCAGCTGTCATCAAGAATTAGGTTTACATGTAAGGTTACAGCAACAGAAGCTTCAAAGGGGCTGAAAAGGAAGGACAGGTCTTCAGCAAGGCCTCAGGAGAAATCTCTCTTGATACGTTGGTCAAGAGGACTGTGACTAAGGATCAGCAAAGGCCAGGACCTAGGGTGATATGTACTGTTTAGGAGAGAGAACACACCTAGGGCTCCAGTTGGAGTGGCGGTGCACAGGGGATGCTAAAGAAAGAGCTCGGCTGCAAAAACCATCCTCCCAGAGAACCTGTACAACAGGGCAATGGCTCAGTGGTGTTGGTGTAGGGTTCAGCCCAGGTCAAGACCTACAGGTAAGCTAAAGTGTAGGGTTATGATAGAGACAAAGCCTCGGGCTCCAGTTGGAGTGGTGCTGCAAAGGTGGCTGTCCAAGGAAGGGGTGGGACACAACGAGAAATCTACACTGCTAACTTATTCAAGAGGGCCATGACTGAGGATCTTGGGATACGGCTGAGCCAACGCCAAGATCTTGTGGCCTTGCTGTAGGATTAGCATGACATGTAGACAACATGTATGGCTTCAGTTTAAGTGTTGTTTCAAAGGGGCTGATCAAGAAGGGGATGGATTGCAAAGTCTAATCGTTCATGGGAACTTCTTCAACCGTACTATGGGTCTTGAGACTAGGTTCTGCTGAGGCCAAGGTCTTAAGCCCAGAGTTAGGTTTAGGATTAAGTGAGAGATAAAGCCTAGGGCTCCAGCTGGAGTGAAGCTGCAAAGGAGTTTCTCAAGGAAGGGGTGAGCAGTGAAAAAAAAAAAGAAAAGATCCTCTTAGAACTTTGTTAAAGCAATGAAGTAATGAAGTCAGGGGGTCTTGACCTAAAGCTCAAAGAGACCCAAGCCTGACTTAGGGTTACATTTAAGTGTGGATTTAGGAGAAACCCAAAGCCTAGAGCTTTCATGTGGGAGGGACCTAGGGCTGCCAGTGGAGGGGGACTGTCAAAGGAAGGGGTGGACTTCAGAAAGAAATCATTCTTGGGAACTTTACTGAAGGTCTTGGGGTAAGGCTCAGTCACTAACACACCATAGGATTATGTTTAGGCTTAGGGTTTAGGTTAGGGTTATGGTTAGTACCGAGACAAAGCCCAGAGCTCCAGCTGGTGCAGGGCTGCAGCAGGGTTTCCAGGGGAAGGGGTGGGCTAAAGACAGAAATCATTACTGACACCTTGGTCAACACTATAGTGTTGGGTGTCTTGGGCTAAATGCACAGCTGAGACAAAGAGGTTTCTGGTCTCAACTGTGCACCACTCCATAACCCACATGATACTGCTCTTGAAAAAGTTCCCAGAAATGATTTATTTTTGGACCCCCTCGCTTTGGTAACCTCACCCTCACTGGAGCCTCAGTCGTTGTCTCTCACTAACCGTAACCTTAACCATAGGTCTTGTCCTTGGCTGAGCCTTAGCCAGAGTTGCCCAACCGTGGCCCTGTTTAAGAAAGTTTCAGAGGACTGCTGCAATGCTGTGCAGCAGTATTTCTGTTTTCTGAAGACTGTATTCATGGTATTCATGGCATTTTTAATGCTGTATAACTCACCATGCTATTTTATTTTGGCGAGAATAAATGAAGTGTCTCTGAACACATCTGTGACCCCTGCATTCCAGTGCTGTAAGGATGTAACTTTTGGTGAATTTTTGCCTAGCATGGCAATAATAAAATACATAGCATTTCCATAGCAATTGGGAGCTTCACAGAGCCCCATAAAGATGAATCAATGGATATCTTTTGTGCTAATTTTCCTTTAATGAGATATGTTTTAATGATTAAACTGACCAGCACTTTTGTAACCGGCATGCTTACTTTGAAGAATGTGACTGTAACTCAGCCACCCCTTTTATAACGCCAATAGGTCTCTTCAAGGTGCTGCTGCTGCTCTGAACACCGAATGTGCAAAAGGGCCACAGGTCTGTGGTGGCAGACAGAGCAGCTGGACCAAGTCTAGGAAGATAGGAAGCAACAGGAAAGGGAGGGAGAAGAATTCCTGGATGAAAGGAGCTTGAGAGTTTGCGGGGGAGAGAGGATCTGTGAGAGTTATGGACTCTAAACTATCTCACTGAGGTCCAGGGCAGTTACGTTATCCTCTTGTTTCCTCTTACAGGAAAGTACTGAGTCCAAATATAGTTGTTTCTCATCTACATTAGGAATTTGTCTTCTTTCTTGACTAGGAGATAACATTTTTTAATCATTCAGCTACATTCTCTTTTTTTGTTTGTTTTGTTTTGTTTGCTTTGTGGTTGCTTCAAATGTCCAATGAAATATTTCTGTGTGTCTGCATGGTTCAGTCATTTGCTTTGCCCTGAAAGCAGATGATCACTTAGCGAAGCAGTGTGCTTCTACTCATGCTTCTGGGGAAAATGCCTTGCTTGTACCATGTATTTCAGGAAAAGTGCCAGTGAAATAGCATGAAGAAGCATAGTCAATGGGTAAACATGTGTTCTGAGTTAAAAAAAGATTATAAGCCAAGACAGGAAGAAGATAGAGAAAACAATAGTGAGATAAAAAAACAAAGTGACAAATGATCTGAAAGAAATAGGTTTGTTCTCTGGAAAAAAAAAAGAGAACAGCAGAAAATAACTGTGAAAAGATAGAAATGAAATAAAAAGGACAGTGACTAGGGAGCAAGGGAGTGAGAAGTAAGGGAAGCAGACGGCTGACAGAATAATCTAACTACATAAGACCAAGTCACGATTAAGAAATAAGAGAAGACACAGCCATAGGAATGCTGAAGGCAGTGCCAGGAAGAAATTGCTGAAGTGAGAAAAAGCAATCACACAGAAAAGATGGGTTGATTATTATACTACCAAACAACTTTCCTTTGACTTGGACATTTGCATCATTTTGACACTGTCTCCCACATCATCCTCACAGGCAAGCGTAGGAAGTGTGTGTTACATGAATGGGCAGTGGGGTAGATTGAATGATGACTGACAGATAGAGCTCAGAGGGTTGTGGTTAGTGGTGCGGAGTCCAGTTGGAGGCCAGTAACAAGTGGTGCCCCTCAGGGGTCAGTACTGGGTCCAGTCCTGTTCAGTATATTCATCAATGACCTGGATGAAGGGATAGAGTGTACCACCAGCAAGTTTGCTGATGACACAAAACTGGGAGGGGTGGCTGACACGCCGGAAGGCTGTGCTGCCATACAGCGTGACCTGGACAGGCTGGAGAGTTGGGCGGAGAGGAACCTGATGAAATTCAGCAAGGGCAAGTGTAGGGTACTGCATCTGGGGAGGAATAACCCCATGCAGTGGTACAGGTTGGGGGCTGACCTCCTGGAGAGCAGCTCTGTGGAAAGGGACCTGGGAGTCCTGGTGGACAACAGGATGACCATGAGCCAGCAATGTGCCCTGGTGGCCAAGAAAGCCAATGGCATCCTGGGGTGCATCAAGAAGAGTGTGGCCAGCAGGTCGAGGGAGGTCATCCTCCCCCTCTACTCTGCCCTGATGAGGCTGCATCTGGAGTACTGTGTCCAGTTCTGGGCTCCCCGGTTCAAGAAGGACAGGGAACTGATGGAGAGATTCCAAAACAGGTCTACAAAGATGATGAGGGGATTGGAACATCTTTCTTATGAGGAAAGGCTGAGGGACTTGGGTCTTTTTAGTCTAGAGAAAAGAAGACTGAGGGGGGATCATATCAATACTTATAAGTACTTAAGGGGAGGGTGCCAGGTAGATGGGAACAGTCTTTTTTCAGTGGTGCCCAGTGACAGGACAAGAGGTAACGGGCACAAACTTGAGCATAGGAAGTTCCATCTTAACATGAGGAGGAACTTCTTTCCTTTGAGGGTGTCAGAGCACTGGCACAGGCTGCCCAGAGAAGTTGTGGAGTCTCCCACACTGGAGACATTCCAAACCCGCCTGGACGCTGTCCTGTGCAACTGCTGTAGGTGTCCCTGCTGTGGCAGGGGGGTTGGACTTAGATGATCTCCAGAGGTCCCTTCCAATTCTGTGATTCTGTGATTCTGTGATCATCATCTTTGATGTATTTGCATAAGAACTGACCTTAATTTAACTTTTATGCATATCTCAAGAACACAGTTCTTACTTGGGAGTTCTCATGTCAGATTTTTCTATATTTGCAGCAAAGTTATAAGAGAAGTCCTGGCTTGCAACTCTCCAGAACCAAGGCTTACAGTAGTCTATTGTTTATACTTGCTGCCATGCAAGGGATTTTAATGCCCAAGATTACCTCCAGTGTGAAGCCACGCTTTGTTTCTGGAAAGTCTTAAGTGAAGCAAAGATATTCTTCTCAGCCATTGATTTAGTCTCCCATTTAGAATGATAGGTAGAATGAAAAAAAATTAACACTCTCTGTCTCAAAGACCATTCCTAAGAAACCACAGCATAGTCCCAGTAAAGCTGACAAGATCAAAGGCTGCCATTTTACATGCCTGTGCCCAAAATGTACAGATGTAAGTCATTAAAAACTGAAAGACGTTGATAGTTCTGACAATCTCGTCATTTATTGAAGCTGCTAAAAACAAAGGTACCTGAATTAGTTACCAAGTTTAGAAATATCAATTTTATTCTTTTTGTGTTTATTGCAATATTGTAAGTGTACTGCTGTGGCACGTGCCTGTGTAAAACTAATTTAAACTGAAGCTAACTTCTATACACCAAACTGTGTTTTACGAAGGTTACTGCATAGCACAATAATTGACACATATGTGTAAACTGCATTTTACGGACAGACTACTGACACAGATTAATAACTGTCATGTCTTAAACCAAATTATTTTTAGATTTATTGTGTGAATCTCTTCTTTTATAGAATTAATATTATAATACAACTAAATACCTGTAGGTATAATACTTTGTATTTTGATAACCAATATTCTCTCTCCTATTTCTTTCTATTAAGCCAAACTCAAGCAGCAACTAAGCCAAATACCCATTTTAAGCCCAATGTAAGATCTTAAGTTCCTGTGTGACTGTAGAAATTTTCTGATGATGTACCCACAACTCTAGCTCTGATGACCAAGTTCTGCAAACCAGAATCTTCGAAGTGCATGTAATATTTGTCTCAAATACCTGTACATGGTTTGACACTTTTAGGAAGCAGTTAAGTGTTTTCTGTTGGCTGCTGAGGACTATTCTGGCAGGCTTTGCACCGAAAACTAGAAAGTTAAGTCAAACTGCACCACTCAGTGCTGCCATAGCAAGAAAGTTTCCAGTACATGAGCTGATTTGCTTGAAGCTGCATCACACATCTCTGCTCTGCCCTGTGGCTTGCAGGATTAGCACAGTCGTAGCTTCATGTGGTGGAGGAAAAGGAAAGGAAAGAGGGAATGTGTGTGACTTCCTGAGAATGTGACACTGGGCAGTGAAAGCCTGGGAACAGTCCTAGCACAGAGGAGGGTTGAACTAATCATGTCTTCTGTTATCTTTACGTGTTTAATTAGCAAGTACCAATAAAAATTAAAAAACAAATGTCAGGAAGTGAATGAGTTGGACTTCAACTTGACATGTGGTCCATTCATGTAGGTTTGGAGAAGTGCTTAATTACTATTTCTGGATTTTCCAAATTCAGCTTTTCAAATGTGGAACAGAAGAGAACCTGACATGGGTGATGGAACAGCAACAGCAAGTTTACTGAAAGTTATAAAGCAGCTGCAAATGTTGGCTTCAGTCCTGTAGAAACAGCAGAGACTGTTCCAGCAACAGATGGTCGAGGGGCTTTCATTTATTTGGGGACTGTTAGTGTGTACCTGCCCATTTCTGTCTGCAGTGGAAGGATGCTGTGAGGACACAAGAACAATTGTACTGGGTCAAAGATACATCCAGCCCCGTATCCTGTCTCCGACAGTGGCCAATGCTATCTCAGAAGAAAAGCAGCAAGAGTTGTTCCAGGGAAACAGCCTTTTCTCAGTAACCTCGATTCTAGCTGTGCCTGCTGCAGCAGTTTGCCTTGAATATTTGCTGCCAGCTCACTCTACCATCTACATTAATCCAGTTCTTAAAGCAGCTTTTGTGTGGACAAACATATTATGTTCCACTGGAAAGCAAAATGGGTCTTTTTGCTGACTGCCCTTCTACACCAGTGGGGATGGTAGTGCTGAACTCACTTGTGACCCCTGGGTCGTGCAAATGACCACCTGGGAAAAACCTGTGGCTCTTCAGTTGCCATGAAATGCTATAAGTGCTCTGAGAAACCCAAGACCTTGCCCAGATTAGCTGTCACCCTGGCCAGCTTCCCAGGAGATGTGCAGCTCACAAGCAAGGATGCAGATGTTGTGAAGCCCATACATCTGTTCTTGAATTGTACTTAGCTAAGGGTGAGCTGACATAATTTCAGTTGGTCTGACCTTATAAGTACTTACTCTGCAAGAAGGAAAATTGTGGAATCAGACATGTAAGCTCCCATCCAGCCAAGCATATAAGAACGACTTTAAGTCCTGTTGACTTACACAAGAAATAAGTGTGTGTTTAAGAGTGTTGCTGAACAAGAGATATTGTTATCATTAAGTCACATTCTACTTTCAAACTTTCTAGAGGAGACAGCCATTGACTTGAATGGAAATATGAGCGTGGGTTGAGCCTACAGAGAAGAGTTTTGATCACCAGTCTGAAAAATATGTAAGATAATCTTTTGCTCTTCAAAGTGACTTGTATGCCTCCACAATAACCTCCCTACAGTAGCCTGTTTTATAATCATAAAATTGGAAGATTTTCAGCAGCTTTTATTACCTTTTTTTTCTTTCAAATCACAAATATACTTTGTGTTACGTTATCCTGGTTTAGTTTGAAGACTTTTCTTTAAATAATAGTTATTAGCTATCTTGCTAATTTGTAACCCAAAAGAGGGCTAGCACTTGAGCCACTGAGACTCCTGAACACACAGCTTTTCATAAGTTTGGTGCCGATAGCTGGACATATTCCTATTACCAAAAGAAAAATGTGTAGACAACAGTAATAGAAGCCCAAAGTGGTTTCTAAAGCTGCCTACAAAGATAAGGAAAATATCTATAGCATCTAAGCAGTTTCTAAACATGGAAAAATAAGTGAGTGAGTTATAAATATGGGTACATTAAAGCTACATTAAAGTCATCTCATTCTATTCATGCACGTTGTGGTAGCTCTGCAAAACACCCCATTCATTTGACTAAGAATAATGTAAGTTTGTATGGCTGATTGATTACAGCCTTGGTAAAACTAAAATTATTAATAATATTGTTTATGTTTAATATTATTAGTATTATTAATTCATTAGATCAGTTGGATAAGCTGTCCTCTCCAATTCTTCCTAAAAGCAACAGTTATAAAAATGACAAGGCAGGCAGGACATTAGTGATCAGTATCAAATTAGTGACTAAGACTGCAGTTTAATGACAACCATGAGAAACATCAAGATTACATGAGGGAGGATTTGAGTGTTGCTGAGTCAGAGCATAGTGCTTTCAGCTTGACGTGGAATCATTACTGGTTGGGTTTTCAGCACAAACCCATCCTGTGAAGGGTTTTTAACAAAAGTCCTCATAAAAACTTGAAACAATTTAAGTAGAAAATGATGAAAACTGTTTTTCATAGTTCAGCTCGAAATGGGTGAAAGGCCTGATAAAAAGCTGTGTTGCTTCAAGCTCAGTTAGAGAACATCCAAGCCTGTAGACAGCAGCTGGTGAAAGGGAAACGCAGGAAGCACTCGGTATTCTGCAGCTGGGCAGCTTCAAGAGCCGTGCCGCTCATGCGGGACAAGCAGGGCAGTAAACCACCTTCAGGGACTAAGAGCTATTGAGTGGAAAGAAGTGGTGTAGACAGCTCAGCGTGCCCCAGAGTTGGGAAATCGGTCTTGCTGGTGGACAACTAGGCAGCCACCGGGGGGCTGTGTGCAACCTCTGCCTGGTGAGGTTCACCACACCGGCTGGTGAGACACCTGCTTGGTGTATGGGGCCATCCTGTCTGCTACTCACAAGCCAAAGAGGCTTTCCTGCTGGTCCCACGTGTGGGCCATTAGTTATGTGTCCTTGTATCTGACATGTCTGTAGAGCAGACCACAGGTCCCTTGACGGACTGTAGCTCAGCAGCAAAATATTTTAAATGCTGGAGAAATTGCTGTGTGTTTGTAGTTAGTACTGAACAATCGCCAGGAGAACATACTGTGAATTATCACTAACAGCTTTTCTTAGGGTGGGAGCTAAATGGCAGAGAGGGATATTGGCAAGCAACCTAACATATATGTGGAGCTGGTAATTTATCATTCTGTATCAAGAATCGAACACAGCGTGGAACCAATGATCAATAGACAAATTTCTATAAATGCAGGGCTATGTTGTCCAGTTAAGCTGTACTGGACACTGTACTGGAGAATCTGGGCTAGCATAGCAGAGGGAGAAAAACTAAAGGGAACAGCTGCTGTTCCTGTGCTACTGAGAGGATTTCTAAATTGCTGTAGTGTGGATAAGCCAAACAGAGCCAAGGAGCCGAGGTGGTGAAAGTCATGCAGAAGGAAAGAAAAATTATGGACCTATCAAAGGATGAGACTGTGCAAAGCAAAGTGGTTTGTGAATTCAAATATCCCCCACAGTGTCACTGCCACCGTACCAAAAGAGGCAGGAGGTTTATTTGTCAGTCCTGTTGGAAAAGGAGCTGAGCAGCTCACAAATCAGCCTGATACTATCAGCTCTACACACAGCCCAGCCCAAACTGCTGATTTACTGTAGAATTCAGTTTCTCTTCCTCCTGATGAATAGTGATACCCCAGATTGAATCCATGGCAAACAGCTGCTGGATAGTGACAAACGTTTTTTTTTCTTTGAATTTTTGGAGGCTGACAGTTTAACACACACATCAGCTTGTTGATTCTTCCCTGTCCTGCCTGACCCATGCCCTGTACATCCTCTTCTACCCTCCAGAAACCTGTCAAGTCTAGACAACTTTGCCAATACTTCTGTGCTACCCATTTTACCTAAACCTCTTCTGGTGCCTTTCAGATGTTATAAGACGACTCTGGTTCTGCTTCAGCTGAACTGCTTGGGTGAGGTTCATTTGCTATCAAAATACCAAGGTGTGGGTGTATGAAAGTAGGCGGCTACGTATAAACTATGTGGCTAATCTCCCTCAATAGATGATGGAGATATAGAATCAAAGAGTCGGTATAACTTGGAGGTGATTCAGTTTACCCAAAAAGTTTGCCCATTGGGTGTTCCTATAGTAGACACCTTATGGATGGTGAGACAACTGTTCTCTCAAGAGAAAAGAATGAACAGAGTCTTAATCCATTAGCTAGGTGCCACCCTTAGGTTTTGCTGTGCCTGAATAGGATCATGACATAAACTTTCCTATTGCGGACCTTTTTCTCGGTTAGGGATTATGTCAAATATAGGTTCACCCTCAGGGGGTTCTTTCAGCCTCAGTTCTGACAGTGGATTCAACTGTACTTTCAACATCTTTGTTAGCGACATGGACAGTGGGCTAGAGTGCACCCTCAGCAAGTTTGCTGATGATACCAAGCTGTTTGGTGAGGCAGACACGCTGGAGGGGAGGGATGCCATCCAGAGGGACCTGGACAGGCTGGAGAGGTGGGCCCATGCCAACCTCACGCAGTTCAACAAGGCCAAGTGCAAGGTCCTACATCTGGGTCGGGGCAATCCCAAGCACAAATACAGGCTCGGCGGGGAATGGCTGGAGAGCAGCCCTGAGGAGAAGAACCTGGGGGTGCTGATAGACGAGAAGCTCAACATGAGCCAGCAATGTGCGATCGCAGCCCAGAAGGCCAACCGTATCCTGGGCTGCCTCAAAAGAAGTGTAGCCAGCAGGTCAAGGGAGGTGATTCTGCCCCTCTACTCCGCTCTCATGAGACCCCACCTGGAGCACTGCATCCAGCTCTGGAGCCCCCAACATAGGAAGGACATGGACCTGCTGGAGCGTGTCCAGAGGAGAGCCACGAGGATGATCAGAGGGATGGAGCACCTCTCCTATG
Source organism: Pluvialis apricaria (assembly GCA_017639485.1). Lineage (NCBI taxonomy): Eukaryota > Metazoa > Chordata > Aves > Charadriiformes > Charadriidae > Pluvialis > Pluvialis apricaria. The sequence goes on from CM030007.1 coordinate 15,648,925, forward strand.
AGGAGAGGCTGAGAGAGTTGGGACTGTTCAGCCTGGAGAAGAGAAGGCTCCGGGGAGATCTTATTGCGGCCTTCCAGTACCTAAAGGGGGCCTACAGGAGAGCTGGGGAAGGACTTTTTACACGGGCATGTAGTGATAGGACGAGGGGGAATGGCTTTAAGCTGGAAGAGGGCAGGTTTAGATTAAACATTAGGAAGAAGTTTTTCACTTTAAGGGTGGTGAGGCACTGGAACAGGTTGCCCAGAGAAGTTGTTGAAGCCCCGTCCCTGGAGGTGTTCAAGGCCAGGCTGGACGTGGCCTTGGGCATCCTGGTCTAGTGGGAGGTGTCCCTGCCCATGGCAGGGGGGTTGGAACTCGATGATCTTCAAGGTCCCTTCCAACCTAAACCATTCTATGATTCTATGATTCAGTCACAACACGATCCCCCATTCACACTAATGTTACGCTACCTCTGAGATCTTCAGCATTTGCTACATAACGTGCTATTCCTGCCAAATGGGCTCAGCGATTCAATGTTTAGATGACTCTAGACAAAGATTTTTTCCTATGTTAATACAAAATTTTACAAGTGCAATGCTTTTTTTGGCCATACATAAATGCTTTGCCTGTTTTAAAAGTACTTGCTTTAAATTAATCACATCCTTCTGAGTAATAAAAGATTTAAAAAATTTCTCGGCTGCCCTATTATTTCTAGCTCATTCTATTATATTTTATAAAATATTTGATGGGATAGCAAGGACTCTTGGCTAATGATTAGACAGGATAGCAAACATGTTTTGGGGGAGTAATAATGTGTTTGGAGTAGGTGATGCCTAAACATGGTTTACTGGAACTAGGGCACAATGACAAATATTGTACTTGGAGGCTGAACGGTGGTTATTAATTAGCTATACTTATTTTAAGATGTCTCTGCTGTATGAGTATTGTCGGTTTCATAAATCTTCCCATTCTTTTTCAAGGTAGCTTATTCAATGAAAATAGCAACATGTGGTGGGGTCAGTACACCCTCATTTATTTTTATATTTTCTCTTAATGTACATTGAATTTAAAAATATTTGTTCTGGCTTCCATTAACTATAAATGTCATGCTGCCCCTTAAAAACATGCCATAAGCCATTTCTTAACCTTCTTACTCAAATCTGCCTGATACTTGTTCAGTACAACACACAGAAATGTTTCACTACACACAGTTCACAGCCATGAGGGAGTACTGCACCTTCTGCTCTGACTTGTATCATTGTAAGTCATTAAGTTTGGTACAAATATTCTTTTGTAAAGACTTACACAGAGTAAAATTGCAGTGGTTAGGATGAAGAACTGTGTACTACTGGCCAACAGTATGAATGCACAGGGTGCTACTAATCTGGGACATCTAAACAACAGATAAACTGTGCCTTGCTCATCACAAATGAAGCACAGAGGACAACAAAAGTACTCCTAGATCACAAATCTGAGGGAGGAGTTTTCCCAGCCCCCAAACCTAACAACTGATATAAGTGGCTATATTGATGACCAAAGCTTAGAAACACATTTTTAACAGAGTTTAATAAGTGTTATTTAACCTCAGATAGCCTGCACACACACTTGTGTGGACGCATATTGGGCGCAGAACTTCTTCTAGAAGAGTCATCTTCTAGAAAATCTGACCTTACTTTAAAGGTTAAGTGGTGGTAAATTCACTGTCCCAGTCTAGGCTGAATTTCCTATCTTTGACATCTAGCAACAGCATTTTGTTATGCCTCTATTAATTATGTCAAAAAATCCTACACAGTCCATGGGAAAATACTTACAGAGTACTACCCAAATTATTCCTTAACCTTCCTTTCAAGAAACTAAGTAATTTTATGTTCCTCAATCCTTGCATCAGTTTCGTGGCCCTTCTCTGAATTCACTGAAGCATGTGGACATTGGCTATATGATCTTCTTCAGTTTGAATAGCTTTTCTACACCTGTTGGGAAGGAAAAAAAGACAAATTTACTTTTTCAAACCTAATTTACTGAAAACAAATAATGGATTATAGATAAGATATACAGCTTACCTGTACAACAAGAAAATGAGATATTCATTGAGTTTCTACATGTCCTCAACTTGGTCTGACATTTTAAGGGGTATTTCCAAACATATACTCATGTCATCATTTGTGTTGTTTATTTCTTGCCTCCCAAATTAAAGCAACCCTGGAAAAATACTTTTACAATTTAAACTTGATTTGTTCTTTGAGTTTCTTGAGTGATTAGTTGGAAGTGGTTTTCTGTTTGTTTTCTAATGTGAATGTACTGCTTTTCTTAGGGAGGTGATAACAAGGTGGTTTATCTTATTTCTCTTGCTTGTTTAACAAGTTTAGAAAATAAAAAATGTTCTTACAAAAGCTTCCCCTCTTTTGCCTCTTGCAGACTCCTGAGTAAATTAGAAAATTATAACAACAATAAAGTACATAAATTTACATTACGTGTGGCAGCTATCAAATGTGCGTTTTGAGATGAGTCAGACTTTAACACGAAGCCCTGCTGTGTGACCTTTCACTCTGATTGCAATCTCATCTAGAGACAGTTTTACTCACACTACCTACAGCCTTTTCCCAAATTTCTGCCTTCCAAAACCAAGTCCTTTAAAACTTGAAGGTATAACCTGTGTACTTAGTTTTCAGACATCTTATCTGACCTCTCACACTGAAATGTGTATTTTTGCATGGTCACTGTTTAGACAGTGGCATAACAGGGCTATCATCTGCACTGTTGTCTAGTCATTTCCAGCTAACCCCTCCCAGTCTATCATGGTTCTGGCAGCTGCTGAGCAGATATCTAGTACAGTAACATGATGATTTTTTTCCTCTGTGGTTTCTGTTTTCTACTTTTGAATGTATCAATATGTGCTGCTGTTGTTTTCCTGTGTGTATGACTTGGTACATTTTTCAGGGGGGTGAATCTTATTCTTTTTCACATAGGGGACTCCTTGGATCTCTAAAGCTGATCTCTCTTGGGATGTGCCCAAATTCCTGGATTCTGCTGAGTTCAGAAGCCAGCAAGTGCTGAGGCATGAACATGAGGAAAGAGAATAGCCCCAGGTTGTTATCAAATAAAAACATCCTGGGCACTGACAGTGATGGAAGTCAGCAAAAAAGCCTGTTTAGTTCTTAGGTGCAGCAGTCTACATATCCAAACTGCATTAAAGCACAGTCATCTTAAAATTAGTGTAGCTGTGATGTCACTCCTTTACATTGCTGTTTCCCCAGTCAGAGATGATAGACCTGTGTTATCTCAGATTACTGTGGTGTATCTGAAGTCACTTTATCTGTGGAGAAGTGACTCACTGATTTTCTAATTTATGAGACATCAAAATAAATGCGTGCATCAGGCAAGTGATTTCACAGAATCACAGAATGGTCAGGGTTGGAAGGGACTTCTGGAGATCATCTGAGTCCAACTCCCCTGGCACAGCAGGGACACCTACAGCAGTTGCACAGGACGGCGTCCAGGCGGGTTTTGAATGTCTCCAGTGTGAGAGACTCCACAACCTCTCTGGGCAGCCTGTGCCAGTGCTCTGACACCCTCAGAGTAAAGAAGCTCCTCCTCATGTTAAGATGGAACTTCCTATGCTCAAGTTTGTGCCCGTTACCTCTAGTCCTATCACTGGGCACCACTGAAAAAAGACTCTTCCCATCTATCTGGCACCCTCCCCTTAAGTATTTATAAGTATTGATACGATCCCCCCTCAGTCTTCTTTTCTCTAGACTAAAAGGACCCAAGTCCCTCAGCCTTTCCTCATAAGAAAGATGTTCCAATCCCCTAATCATCTTAGTAGCCCTTCACTGGACTCTCTCCATCAGTTCCCTGTCCTTCTTGAACCGGGGAGCCCAGAAGAACTTTCAAAGACCTTTGCTGTGCAGAGTGAAGAGAAACAGGATGGTTGTGCTTAAACTCGGTGTTGGGTGATCTTAAAGACATTTCGAGCATCTTTGAGAGATGCTTAAAAATATTACCAAGATAAATGATGAATGAATATTTTCTTCTTTGGTGAAGTTTTTCTTTAATGAAAATGAAATTGTGGTACTTATCTGTTCTAACTGTAACTTTGCTAGAGATAGAAAAAAACCAACCAAACAAACAAGTTTTTCCTTACAAATCTTTACAAGATTGTTTCAACTTTTAAAAAGTTTTAAAATACTTAAAAGCTTTCAAAGCTAAACGTAAAATTTGGAGATTAGGTGTGCCTCCCAGAATTGAATTCCCCACGAATCTTGTGTTACAGATACAGTTATCTACCTGTGCAGTAGCATCTACTGAGCAGTCATTTAGAAATTAGGTTTAGATCCCCTAAAGGTCATTAGTCTGGCAAATCTGATTGCTACATGAAATGTAGTGAAAAGGCGAAAGTACATGTCAGTAGGCAGTAGCTGATGAGTCAAGACTGACATTAAAGTTTTACTGGGAAAAAAAGCTGCTGTTCTTTCCAAAAATAAGGCAGCCATTGCCTGTTCATCCAGTTTTGAGGTGAAAACCAGATATACAGTGAATTCTCCAGCTTTACCTTGTGAGGGATCAGGATGCCCCGTACATCTCTGGAAACAATGTTTTGCCAGAAGAAGGGAAATGTGAGGATGGAAGCTGTGTGCAACCTCTCACGTAGCAAGACCACCCTAGATACAGCCTGAGCTGTGTCATCTCAAAAGGCAGTGCTTTCCTGGGGCCAGTGGGCTCATCACGGTGTGACACCAAAAGGAGTGTGATGGGTTCACAAATTGGTAAGTGGGGCACAGGAGGAAAGCTTGAAAGATTGTGCAAAAGACCGGTGTGGTAGTGCCATGTCTTGTATATGGAGAGGAACACAAATTCCCCCTAGGAATCAGCCAGCCAGCCCTAGGGAATGAATTCACAATGCGGTATAGTTATGGACTTACCCAGACATAAGTAAAATGTAATAACAGTGTGGAAGTAATGTACATTTAAAGGACAGCAGGGCTCAAATGAAAAGGTAGTTTTCAAAATGACATGCTTTTCATAGATCATGTGCCTGGAAAGGCAATGGGAAAAGAGACCAGGAATGGGGTTTTATGTCCCTGTGCAAACAGATGCAAAATGTAGGCATGGCACTCTGCTTGTAATACACCAAGCTACTCCACTCCTTGGGTGCCTCGGCTTTGCATTTACAACTGTCTTTACTTTTATAGTATAGGTGCTTATAGTCATATCATTAAAAATAACACATTAAACCAATGAATTATAGTGGCAGCTCAGTTTTCTGAGACCATATAAATTAATCGCTTTCTCATCATTCTCTGACCTTGCTTCAGTAAGTAGGTAGGATGAATTCATGTGACATTTACTCTTTGCCAGCTTTACTTCCTGAACATCCTCTGCAAAGCAGTGGATTAATTCTTCAGGGTTAAAGAGTGATGTAGACAACACAGCTGTACAAGAGACGAAGAGGGTAAGAATCCCTCTCACCACACGCTCTACCATCCACCAAAAAATTAGCGACAAGACCCAGCAAACTTTCTTCCTGCCAGCCTTGATCAGATGGGAAAGGGGGTGACAGCTGATTTCGGTTCTGTCCCTGAAGTATTGTGGCTTAACCAGCGGGTACATTCAACAACACATTGCCGCTTTCCTCCCCGTGCCTTACCGTGGGTGGGGACGGGTGGCAAGGGAGGGCAGTGCCTTTGAAGGATTGTGCAGTTACGCACAGATCAGTGCTCAGCACTTTCCCTAACCTCGGAACAAGCACTGTTCGCATGAGCATGACTTCAATGCAACTTGAAATAGGAAACAAAATGACAAAAGAGGATTAATAGAAACCATTCTAACAGACCTAGCAATTGGATGCCGCTTTAAAATTGCCGAGACTCATCATTTTGTCTTTCTGATATTGCCTGGGAGAGGAACTGCAATAGGTAACAAGCTATTAACAATACGGAGGAAAAAAACAACACCCACTCTGTCTGATGTTTTGCCATGAGGATCTACTGGCTACCAACACAAAGCTTTTCAGGTCACCGTGTTCCATATTTTCCTTGTGAAACGTACTGTGCGCTTCGGTCACTTGAGTAAATCTGTGTATGCAGTTTCCTAATAAATTTTTTATTTTATTGCCTAATAAAAGGGACTTTAAAGACCATGTGGATCTGTAATTGAAGATTCTAGGCTTAAAGAGAGAACAATTTTATAGGAGCACAAGGGACATGGTATTTGTTATGAGAGTAGAGCCTGCCCACATCGTAATTTCTGCACAGCAGATGTGGAATAAAGCGATGCAGAGAAGTGGTTGGAGGCAGACCCCAGCTAGCCCTGGACTGCTGCTGAAGCAATAGGAGCAAAACCAAGGAAAAGGAGCCTTTCCCAGATTTTTCTCCAGGCGAGGTCAGCTTCTCTCCAGCCCCTGGCTTCCCAGGGTCACCCTGACATACTCACCCCTCTCCTGCAGCATGAGACCTGCTCACGGCTCTCAGCAGCTGTGTCGGGGCAGCGCAGGCACCTCCCTGACCAATAACAGCCCCAAAGGACTCCTCTCAGCCTCAGCTTTGGCAAACAGAGCTGAGCAGTAGCTTCACGCCATGCCTTTTCCCCATCCCATGGTTGTGCGCCATCACCCTCTGGCTCCAGCAGAGAGAGAAGGGGGATCTATGGGAGACCCCCAGCACGAAAATGATGCCCTGCTACAGGTGTAGGGCTTGAAATGAGGCTCTCTCAGAGGTCTGAGGTGCTTGGCCGAGTGACTACGATGTTCTACACTGTGTTCATATAAATAACCCAAGGGATGCTCCTCACTCCATCTCATCACGCCTAAAGCCTTCGTGTGGAGGGCGGTGGGTTTCTCCACACCTCCTGCTGCTGGGCAGAGGCTTTACGCTGGCTTTGGCCTGCCCAAGGAAAATGCTTAAAAAAGGATATATTTAATCGTAGTCTAAAAGTGTGTGAATTGCAGAGTTCATTTGATACATTATTTTAAAAACATGCATGCAAGCCAGCCCATACTGGTTCTCTTCATTCAGATAAGTGTTTTAAAAGTTCTGCAGTCCAGTTGAGGCTGGTTAACTACAAAGATTATTTGATTGATAAAGTATTCCTCAAGTAATCTTCTGTCACTGAATATCTAATTTTATAAATTAAAGCATCCTACACAGATCTGTGACTACTGTAAGGAGGAGAGTTAGTGTTATTTCCTTTTCAGAAAATGGTTTGGTTTATAATGTGGGTTTTTTTCCTAATATCACACTGTGCCATCTTGTGTTTAATTAAACAAATATGGACACATTTACTTTGGGGAGTGGGTACCTATGCGATCATACGTAAACAATACATTTCTTATCAAATCATACTTTTTTACTTTGTATTTCTCCAAAATTTCCTGATCCCGTCCTGCTCTGGAGGAATCCTGACTGATTTACCCTCATGGGCTAAAAGATGACAAGCTACAGTTTCACAGTGACTTAAAAAAATGACTTGAAATAGGAAAATTTCAGCTAGATCTCTCTGAGTTTTTTATTATTTCACTCAAGTGTTCAACGAAAATATCGGAAGAGAGAAGACTGTCGTAATCTGCTCTGCATCAAAATCCACTAGCCTGGTAATGGTATCCAAAGTCAAGATGATATGCTGCCACAAAGACAGGCTCTAATCTGGAAAAGATGGAGATCAGCTCACAGATTAGAAAATGATCAAGGACTACCTAACTAACCGAAGTGGAGATTTTTATGGACTGGCCATCAAATAGAAGTACAAAATTAAGGAGGGCTAAAGGTGAAATTCTTGAAGGAGCTATTTTAGGATCTTTTCTATTAATTTTCTGAACAATTTGTCAAAATACAGGAGGATAAATAAATGAAGTAGTACCTTGAGGATAGGAAGAAAATTTACTAGCAGAAAAATAGAGAGTTGGGCATGAAAAGGTCAAGCACACAAAAATTTGCTGGAAACTGGAAACACATTGATGGGAAGAGGAGGAACTTCAGAATATTATACAGTCACATTTTACTAATTCATTAATGTGCTTTGATGGCATAGAAAACAAAGGATATTCTAGAGCATATAAAAAAGTATGAATTTTCAATATCAGTTGAAATGTGTGTGCCAGTGTACAAGGCACTGCTGTTATCTGGGATGACAACTGAATTTTCATCATGACTGGAAAGGGTTATGAAGCTGATCTGGAGAATGGAGAGCCTTTTGTAGATCAGAAACTAGAAAGGATTAATTTTTTTAACACAAACAAAGGCTGAAAGAACATGTTATTGTTTTTATAAATACATTTTGGGGAAAAACAAGCTAAATGACAGTATTGGCACAAGAACGCGTAAGTATAAATTCACCAAAAAGAACAATAGTCTTCAAATTAAAAAAATGTTTCTGATCATACAACCAACGAGGATCTGGAATAACCTGCTATTTGGAGTAGCGGAGACAAAAAAATATACACACCTAACCATTTTAGTGCTATGCTATTTTAATAGCTATCATCCTTGGTAAGTGAAAGTACCTTATCATCTGGAATGATATGACATACAGCTACTTCTTCCCAGGACCAGAGGAAGATTAATTACTGAGTGTTTCCACTTTTTTTGGCATTATTCATTACTGTCTTTTTCTGACAAACATTAGCATTAGTATTTCTTCTATCCCTTGCACATTTAAAAAATGGACTTAAGTTGTCCTCAGCCCCGCCAGCACATTTTTCTACCTGATGTCTTGTTCCCCTTCATAATTTTTAATTGAGAACAATCATGACGTTTATTGTGTCATTATATTTTATGGACCGGGCTCTCCTTTTATTTTGCACTTGGCTGAAAAAAGAACCCCCAAACTTCTCTTTTGGTGATCCAGTTTACTTCCTAATAAAATAGACCGGCAAAACTGCAAAAGTGGGGCAAGTGGGGGGAGCAGAAGGAGGAACAAGCAGCCAGAGACCAGAGCCTCTTTTGGTAACATCACTCTGCAGGTGGCATGTTGCAAAACTCTTTGTGCGTCCTGGTCGCTTTTACCGTGAGTTTTCTCTGCTGCTGTGCCAAGGAGATGCATAAAGACAACAAACTGTCTCACCTTCGGCTGCCACTTCACAGCACATCGTAATGTCTGCCCAAGCACTCAGAAAATTAACGTAACTCACCTCAAGTCAGAATAACTGTTTCCAGACTGTGCTTGGCGTGAAAGTCACTGCTGCTGTTTCAGGCCTGATGGAGTCCCTGAGTGAACGCTTGTCTCTATTTACTGACTGTGATAGTTGCTCAGGTACAAGTATTACCTCCCTCTACAAGCCTTGACTCTTTTAAAACTGCACCTGGGAGCCTTAATCATGCGAAGGCAGCTAAAGGGAGCAGAAATGTACTTATGTGTGACTACGTAAAAAAACCCCAGACATTAACCAGCACTTAAATAAATCAGTACTGGCTAAAATATTTCGCTGGTTATCCCACCTGCCCCTCTCTCTTCTCTGGCTCCCGGCTGGCAATGCTCTCATGGTATTTACTAGGTCCCTGCTGACATCGACTGCCATTCACAGCGATGTGCCCACCTTCCTCCCTTCGAGTGACAACACCACAAGCTACAAAGACAGTTTTGGCCCTACGCGTGGTGTATGGGCTCCACAGCCTCACATTGGGTTCTGAAAAATACCTGTTGTGAAGAAGGAGAGGGACAGTGCCCATCTCATGTGTTTAATGTAAGTTATCCCTAGTGCTGGATTCACCCATGCCTCCTTCTCCCTCACCTCTGCCATGTTTCACACCAGTAGGAGTCTTTGCAAAACAAACTGGCTCAGTCACCCACATAAAGTGTTTATCTGTGCTGCCAGCTTCAACATCTCCTGGGGGTTATTTCTTTAAAAATACTCAAGTCGTTCAGCCTGAGACTGACAACTAGTTCAGTCATCCTACAAAATTATTCTCCAAACCCTAGGAAACTTGAAATGCTGACTATGAAATAGAGGAGAATTTCTGTTCAAGGAATCAAATGTAAGAATATGCTTTGTCCAGGCGCTGTAAAATGACTTGTCCTCACTGAAACGAGTAATTCGGTGTTGCTTACATGGCGGATTTGCCAGCAAAACCATATTATTGTCTCTGCCTAATCAGCCGTGTGACACCAATGTGGTGAGTTAAATGTGAGGGACCCCGCAAAAATGTAACCCCTCCTATTGAATAAGCCGTGAAACTTTCCGTTTGTTCATCTGTATCTCTGGCATACGCTGTAGCTATAACTTACAATCAATGATCTGTTTGAAGTGTTAAGCTGTACATCCAGGTAACTTGCCATAGGGAAGAAATTATGCCACTGAGGCAGCATTCCCAGAAGACATTTTGTGTGAAATAGATATTAATCAAAGCAATTCAAGCAGTACCTGGAGGGCAGCAGACTATACTTCACCAAGTGTTGCTCAAACCAATACTGGCCTCTGCACACTCTCAGCTGTGTACACAAGGGCGGCTCTCGCAATTTCAGCAGGTAAGGAAATGGGCAGCTGCACACAGAGACAAAGCCGGTGTGCTCTCATAACAAAATTTCCAGTGAATTTCAGTTTGTCAGAGACGTTCTTTTTTCCTTCCAGAGGTAAGATTTGAAGGCTAAGAAAAATGCTTGAAATCATCGCAGTATATCACATGAGACATAAGGAGGAGAATGTGGAAATCAAACTAGATTTGTGGCTGTACTAAATGCCACTCACCTTAAAATGCACATGCTCCTCTCTTTCTGCTTGCGCTGCCTGACTGAGCCTCTGTGCATCACTGTCAGGCAGAGGATGAGCTTCCTGAAACATCCATAGGGCACCCATTTTGTTCACTTGGCAACAATTTCAGAGATTATTGCCCAGCAATAATTTGTAGAAGCCAAATACAAGAAGCTAAGGCACAATGAATGATATTTTTACAAGCTAGTTTTTTCACTGACACTTTGTGTTTCTGTGGCCTGTTATGCATTTGGCAAGCAAGCATTTACCCTCAGAAATGTTTGTTTCTTCCACCCACAGCAGGACAGAATGATAAGGTTTATGGACTCCTAAAAATGCTGCACTGAAAGCTGTGAGGAACCTAAATTACCCTTATTTACACTCACCCTCATCCTTTTGCAGTAGTGTGATAGAGACAGGCATTGTTCAATAAAAGCCAGCAAGACATGGTTTATGGCAGTTTATCACTCTGAGATACGTGTGTCTTATTCAGCTGTGCTCTTCTCTGTCTTTTCCCGATTGTTTTCTGCAAGGAAATTACAGAACTACTTATGCTTTTTTTACATCCCTAAATTTGATTGTTTCATAAGACTTTACAACATTTAAGTACTTTAACAATTTGATTTAACTTCAGGTTAAGCTGTATTTCTGTCTTAGGTGACTAAAGATGTGCCTAACTCATGCAAAACCCCTACTTTTGACGCTTTCTCATTCATTAAAACCAGCAAAAGCCAACAATTTTTTTCTTAGCATTATTTTAAGCCTTTCAAATTCCCAACTGAAGTTTGCAGTCATGACAAATGTAATGCTTCACAGTCCACTTTTGAGATTTCGAGTACCCTGCTGCAGTTTTTGTCAGTCTAACTTTCTTCTAAGGGCTTCCGAAGTATCTTCTATTGTAACTGATCTGTATATATTTTTCTCTGATTTCCAGAAACCATGTCAAGCTGACCTAATCAAATATGAAACTGGATTCTTTGCAACGGTTCTCTCTGTTAGGAAGGTGTGCTAGAATTTTTGGTAGGTATGGTTTCAACCTCTTTTCCCCTCAAATATGTTAAAGTGCTTTTTAACATGTATGCAGTGCCCTGTGCTCTTGGGGTAGATGGCTATACAATATCTGCCCATCTGTCCACTTTTATCTCCATTATTACAGTAACTAAGCTCTTCACAAGCACTGAAGAATGCATTGTTCCTCAGAACACCCTGTGGCTTTGAAGTAGGAATTTGATTATGTCTCTGGGGAATTAATGGACAAGACAGATTAAGGGCTAAACCGTAAAGGTACCTAAGGCTTGGAACATTGAGACGAACAACATCTAGGGGCACTGAACCCAGGGTATTCTTGTCTCCAGGTCAGTCGGCCCTGTGGAGAGTTAGGTGCTCATGGAACTGATCCTGAGAAACCTCTGAAGCTATCAAAGATTTAATTTCAGAAGGAGGAGGTGGATCTTAGATGCCTCTGCAGGTTCCTGCTCTGGTGAGTATCTACACTTGATAAAACAAAAATAATAGAAATTATTGGAAGGCACTAATCTCAAATACTTGAAAAGTTAGATTATACCTAAGGTATAGGAGGGGGAAGCCTGGGTTGAAATCACTCGCTTAGACAGAACAGGGATCTAAAGCAGGTTTTCTGCATACCACACACAGGTCTACTCTAGCTACAAGAAGATCCTTGCTCTTCCCCAGTGCTTGCCTAGTTGTTCTACTGTTGTTCTACTTAGCAGGATTTTCAGTTAAGCGTTTCTGAAGTCCGTGGTAGCTCATTGGTTGTTGGATAGTGTCAGTGCTTGCAGCACAGTAGTTTTGCACACCGTTAGGGTTAGGGGACTAATCAGTGCTTTCTCATATCATCCATGGCACCTACCTGGACTGTGGCTTTTGTTGTATCAAAAGAGATGTCAGATGCCCCTTGTCTACAGGAACCGACCCAAGTCTTCTTAATGTGACCTGCCTTACCCCTAAGCACATTTACATAAATATCTGTGCCAGTAGAGATCATAAGAAGGAGAATACAGTTTTCCTTGAACTTCTGATTATCTTTCTCAGTATTATTTGGTGTGAACTGGTGGAGCTATGACTGCCAGTGGATATTGCTTCATTAAAACCTAGGATAGAAAGCTGAGAATAAGTTAATATTGGTACTTCCATATAAGCCACCTGTTTCTACATGCTCCATAGCCTTCAGCTAAAAATAGTTTCCCCTAATCATGAAAAAAGTCAGTTTTAGAGATTACTTTCTTTTTAATTAATTTTTGCCTATATCTTTGATACTACAAATTGTTTGCAAGTTATTCACACTGCTTTCAGTGGCATGCTTGCTGGTTTCAGTAGTTATAATGTGCTGTCCAAGTCAAATTCTTTTATATCTGTTCTGTGAAAGGGTGACTTCCAAAGCTGTCTTTGTTTCTGTAAACACTTCTGAACGTATCATCATTGCCATGTCACAAGCTCAAGCTAATGAAGCTTCAGAGAGCCATTTTCTTTCCAGTTTTCTCCTCCTGGTAAAAATATCTGTAGACTGTTATACTGGACAGAACCTGTTGATGCTAAGATTAAATTATCTGAAGTAGTACTGTGTAGAATCTAGCATCCAACTGGCCAAGAAGGAATAACAGCTGGAAGGGGTGAGACTGCAGTCAGCAAATGATTCCTTAATGTCTTGTTAGCCTTCTGCCCTAGAGAAATCTGGTAGCGTTCTGGAAGATACTGCTAAACCAGTTCTCAGGGACCTTAAGCAGCTAGAGTGATGGTGGGAGGATTACTTGACTAGCATTTCTCCCCAGTTGTTATTTTTTTATAGAATCTCCTTCCTTCACAAGTACCTTGTTAGCATTTTCAACCATTCAAAAAGTATTGTTATTTAAGGGAAAAATCCTGTTACATTTTCTACTTGCCCTCTTTCTCAAATCAGTGAACAGTGAAAGATAGTATGACTGTGTTGGGACTCTTAGGTTACTTTGTCTGTCACCTGTACCGTCTGTGTCTGGGTGTGTGGAAACACCAGCTGAGTGTTCACTATTTTCTAACATTTCACAATGCACAGGCTATTGCTACACTTACAGCAAGGAACGTTCACTTTACAATATTGCACACTTTACAACAGACCTTTTGCTGAGCTGCATTATTGATGAAGCTGGCATAAAAATATAAATGGGAAATGAGCGTGAAGTGGGAGCAGGTTGTTTAGGAAAAAGCTGTTATAATATTTGTGTAACCTAGAGAAATATCTACTCAAGTTGCTGGTTTTATTTGTTTTGGGGTGGGGTTTTTTCTTTCTTTTAATACAGAAAAGTTCCAAGACTGTATGTTTAATAAAACTAATTTAAAACTTAATAATTCATGAAGTTTTCCCTAATCAGACAGTTACCTAAATTTGCTTCTTTAACAGGCTCCACCTATAAGTTGAGGTTGATACATATAATTTCTCCAGGAAAAAAAAGCTATTCAAAAAGAGATCAAAAACTGTGTTTGGGTTTTCTCTGGTGTGTGGCAATGACCTTTTAAACAAGACAGAAACAGCAGATGAAATAAACATCCATATTCATTCCATGCGTCCTCTGGAAAAGCATTTTTGCTGTTCAGATCTAGGAAGTTTATGATATCACAAGTTAGCATTTCTAGAGCAAATTCCAACAACTCTTATATTCATTTTCTTGCCATGATTATGCCCACTCACAGTAAAGGGCAATGAGGAGTGATGAGATATTTCTGACTCAAAGAGAGTGTTTAATACATCTTACCCTCACTCTTACAAGAAAAGGCAGAAACCACCAGACATGGAAGGTTACTTACAAATCCTTCAGCCTTTTTCCCCTCAAAACAGAACAGGTCTAGTTTAGCCACAGAATAATTACGGCGGTTCTGCATCGAAATATTGTCCAGGACGAACTATCTCCAAGATGGATTTTATCTTGGGAAAGGTGCCTTTATTTCCAAAGAATGTAAATGACGTAGTGTGACTGCCAGGAAGACACCCAGGACCAACAGGTGGGTATCCCAATGGGGAGTGACATAAGAAACATCTGACACATGGCAAGAAATAGAAGGCCTGTATGCGAAGTTTCCTCATGACCCCTTCTCAGTCAGAGGTTAGAGAGCAGCCAGAGCTCTCATACCTTCTATAGGATGTGTTTTTACATTAACAGTAGCATATCCATCTATAAACATGTTATTTCCAACCCCACAAGAATAAAACATTTTCACTCCATGTCACAGGGAAGTTGTATCCTAAGAGTTCCCAAGAGAAGTCTTTTGAAATGGGCCATTCTGGGGGGGGGACGGGGGACATGCATGGGGAGGAAGTATTTCCTAGAAGTAATGCAGCTGGTGCAAAAGGGCCATAGGGTCCAAGGAGCAGAGCACCTGAGAATCAGTACATAACAGCTGGCACAAGTGATGGTGCCTAAATTGCCAGATCCTCTACATACTTACCTTCAGTTCCTTCTGACTTTGCCAAAAGTAAGTGAAGAATAAGAAAACAGTGGTTTTCTGGAAGGAGGTGGCAACAGCAAGACAGGGCCAGGAGGCAGCACGGTGGATGGTACTGGCACAGGGCCTGACACAGAGGACAGGCTGATGCTGCAAGGAAGAGACTGAAAAACGGAGTGATGGGGACAGCGGATTCAATGCATGCAGGAGCAGCATAGGAAAGGGGGTGAAAATTAAGAGAGAATGTGGAAAAAAAATTAAGAATGACCATTACTAAAAGACACAGCATTTAGAATATATAATTAAAACCAGAAGTTTGAAGTCTTACCTTAGTCAATAGTAACTGTGAGATACCCTGGAAAAAAACCCTGGGTAAATCGCTTTCTTATTTGGCTGAGGTAGCTTGCTATTCTCTGTCCATGACTTAAGGAGTTTCCATGTGCATATGTTGTAGCAGTGTTAAAACCTGATGTGATACCAACTATAACCCGGAATTTGTTTTCTCTTTTTCTCAAGACTAACTTAAAGTGTGCAAGCAAAGTTGTACAAGAAACTTCAGGTTTCCCAATCACCCTTTGAGTACTTGATCCTACAGCAAGTTCCTTCCTTTAACAGCAAATACAATGCCTAAATAGGACAGTTAGAATGGAACATTTGGTTGTCCTCAGGGCATTTGGCCAGAACCTGAGCAACACCTCCAGCCAGCTCTTATGGTGCTCTGGCACAGACATGATATGCTAGCAACAATTCCAGAAACACAGAGGAATCCAGACACTCTCAAGGAAGCTGCTAAATAAGCATTGATCCTAGAGTCTCAGTGCATTTAGATTTACTAGTATTAAAGATCAAGCATAGTAAAACCGAATCATCTCCTGGTTATAGCCCTGTCAACAAAACAGCATAAAGAATTACGCTTGCTTTAGCTGCACGTGTCCAGCAGTTTTTTCTAGATTCTTTGAAGTCAGCCAAGTTATGAATGAGTATGGAAACACAGACAGATAGTTGTATCAGCTTTTCTCTTCTGCAAATCATACAGCTTTTACATGAGAATAGACATTTACGTATATATTCATGACATTTCACTCCCTGGTAGTTCCCAGGTATGTTCCTCACGAGCAGTAAAGCATGGCAGTACGACCCCTCACAGTTCCCAGACAACTCCAATATTGTACTTTTCCCATTCATTCCCTCCTCTACAGCTTCACCTGGCATCAGCCACAAACATTTTATCTGTCTGGTTTGTTTCTAAGAAAATTAAATTAACTCCTGAACTCAAGGATCAATATCATGATTCACTGGATGAATCACTAATCAAGCCCCTTAAGCAAATAATTTCTTAATAGTTAGGACGTATTATAGCCAGTACTTATCACTGGTAATAGTGATGGGGAATTTAGACATAAGCTCACAAGCTGAACGTTTACCAAAAGGCTTGTCCTTTGCAAACAGGGAGTCAGTTGAAGTTGAATTGCTTGTAATTCATAAAAATAAGTGGAGAAAAAATGTAGAACATGTAGTGCTACACCTAGCTACACCTAGCTAGCCAACACCACCACACAAAATCCACACCAAAAATAACATACAAATCTTGTGAGGGACCCTGCCAAGCCAACCGACTACAGCAGACGACCACAGAAGCCGGCGTCAGGCCTCCACACTGGTAATACGGCCAGTTCCCATCACAATTAAAGATTAAACCCCTGAAAGACTTCTGAGACACTGCTCTACGTTACAGCTGGAAAAGGATAAATATTAAAGCAGCATAGATCTATTACAGAACATCTGTGCAACCAGGTAACAGAAACAGTGAACTATGAAAACTATTTTTGGGTTTTTTTTCCCCAAAAAATGTTGAGGGAATGTGGGGAAAACACTTCCTCATGTCATCAGAATGATTAAACATTTTGTCCAGAAATCAGTGCATGACACTCAGAGAAAGACAAAAAGACAATTCTCGCATAGATCACGGTCTGCTGCCAAATCAGGAATCCTCAAAGATGGGTCATAGGGGAATAAACAGCAGATTTGCTGCAAAGATTTTTCCTCAAAAAATATACGTGTGCTATATTTAGCTCTTCTTGAGTGATCTCATGCCTTAAATTACCTTTTTATTTTCTGTAGCAATACTTGTATAGTCTGTTCTGCCAGTAAATGATCTGGATTTGTAAAAAGCTAACCAGGATAGAGCTGTAACAACTTAATAGGGCTTCTGGCCTCAATTCAGGGTTCACAGAAGGGCAAAGCGAGTCAGAAGTATTGGTAGAGACAAGTATCTTGTGCTAGTTCCCTTCAAGTCAAGTTGAATGGAGGGCACAGAGAAATAGTGTAGAACATGATGGAATAATGGCTCTAAATATAGCTTGAAGGAGAGGCTAGGCTGAACTGCAGAAGATTACAAAATGTATTTGAAGGAAGAAAGCAGCTCAGAGTGAACGCCCCAGAGATGCAGCAATGCACACAGCAGGCTCTGCAGCCCACTGCAGAGAGTTAAGCATACGAGGATGGGGCAGTCAGTGGTGCCCATCCTGAAAAATATAGCTGTTACCCTGCAGAAAAGCAATGAGGACCACAGAAGATGAGATGAAGGATTCTACACACAACATGGCATATATGTGCACAGCTCACACAGCTTCTGGTGGGCAAAGCGTTATACTGACATTGATACCATCGTTTCCTGCTCATCGTTAGTTCATCAGCAAACTATCTTGTATCCCATGTTCCCTCAGCGGTGAAAGGGAGAGAGTATTGCATTTTTTTATCTGCTCGCTGTACAAGAAAATCGTCTGTCCCAGAAACTGCAGGAAGATCGAGAAAGACAATATATGAAGTTAACTGGCAACACCATTACAAAGGAGATCTCCAGCAGTCCTTCTTGTGGTCACCAATACTGCCTGCAAGAAGGCTCAGTGGCAGCTGGTTGTGGCTCCCACGCTGTTTCTGCATCCCCATCCTCCTCATCACCCAAAGGAGAAGGCAAACACAGAAGGTCGTCTGCACTCCACCACTAAAATCATGGAGTGGAGACAGTCTTTCCCCTCTTTGCCTAGGCAGCAAATACTCCAAACATGAGGCTGCATTAAAAACTGCATGAAATGCTGTATTGCTGCTGCTATAAAGTATGAATTTCACAGGTGAGCTTAGAAGCTGATAGAAAAGCAAAGGGCTGACCCAGCAACTTTATGCACCTGGTGAGCTCAGGCAGCAGCTGAGAAAGGCTTTATGATAACAGTTTGGGATTTAAGGGTTGGTACTTCATCTTAATCCTGCTTTAGTATTTAAGCCTCTTACGACTTTTCTGGTGGGCTAAGAAAGAGACCTGTAGACGAGCAAATTCATTCAGGAAAGTGGATGGAGCTAGATCAGTCTGACAAATGAGAAAGGCTCAGTTGGAGGGTCATGAGAAAAGTTTGCCCCTCCATTTCTACTGTGCTGCTGGAAATGTGAATGCAAGCTGCTTTGCAAAGAGCAGCCCTGAAAGAATTCAAAATCCATGATGCATTCCTGCAACAAAGCAGCCAACAGGATGCTTCTCATGTGAAACACAGGGAATTAACAATGCAGTTATTAACAGTGCCTCAAAAGCAGGCACTGGGGGAAGTGGTGGCTGCTGTAACAGAGCCTGAAGAAAATAAGATCTGGTCTTTTTGGTTTTTTTTTCATACATTGGTATTACAAGTGATCCCTAAAGTCATAGAATAGTTTAGGTTGGAAGGGACCTTAAAGATCTAGTTCCAACCCCACTGCCACAGGCAGGGATACCTTCCACCAGACCAGGTTGCTCAAAGCCCCATCCAGCCTGGCCTTGAACACCTCCAGCAATGGGGAACTCTTCCAGGGATGGGGTAGACTAGAATAAAAGAACTAGAATTTAAACATACGGGGAGGATGAAGGCAAAACCTCTTTCATTTTCATTTGTTCATATATTCAGCAAGAGTATATTGGGCAGCCTGCATAGGCACTTAGGTCTTTTTAGTCTAGAGAAAAGAAGACCAAGGGGGGATCTTATCAATACTTATAAACACTTAAAGGGAGGGTGCCAGGTAGATGGGAACAGTCTTTTTTCAGTGGTGCCCAGTGACAGGACAAGAAGTAACGGGCACAAACTTGAGCACAGGAAGGTCCATCTTAACATGAGGAGGAAGTTCTTTACTCTGAGGGTGGCAGAGCACGGGCACAGGCTGCCCAGAGAGGTTGTGGAGTCTCCCACACTGGAGACATTCAAAACCCGCCTGGACGCCATCCTGTGCAACTGCTGTAGGTGTCCCTGCTGTGGCAGGGTTGTTGGACTTAGATGATCTCCTGAGGTCTCTTTCAACCCTGACCATTCTGTGATTCTGTGACTCTGTGAGTCAGACCTTGCTCCAATCAAGGTGGAATTAGTCACAAAAAAATATTCTTTTCATTTTAGTGGAGCTACCCCGTATATAAATAACTATACGTCAAATGAGATAAGTGGTTCACAATCCAGCCCAGGACTTCAGTCGGTCTCCCCAGAAACTGGTTTGGATTTCCAGCGCAGCAAAAAAAAAGGCAGGGAAACATGAACTTTAAAAGCCAGGAAGAAGTTCTGAAAAACCTCAAGCAGCTGGTGCCAGCATTGAATGCCATGCAAAATCGTTATATAAAGATGTATGAGCTGCTGCTGTCCCTTTAACTTTGCACCGAATAGCTTGTCCCTCTCAGATGCCGAACAGGAGCGTGGCCAGTGGCAGATCCTCCCTCAGGCAGCTGGAGCAGCTGTGGTGGCTCGCTCCAGCCTTGTAAGGGAAGAGCGCAGTTCTTTGGGCAAGCTGGATGGCGGCCCCATAAGAGCACTCACAAAACCTGATTTATGTGCAGCAAGCTCTGAGCCTGACAATGTGAGGAACAGCAGACCTCAGCTGAAGTCAATGGTGTTCTACCAAGGAAGAGATTTGCCCAGGCTCAGGGAGGTCCTCAGGCATCAATTCTGCGAAAAAGCAGAACATTCGATTCAAGACAGTCCTTTCCCAGAGTTGGCAGAGACCGCAGAGCTGCTGGAAGGCAAGCTAAATGCAAAATCATGTGGACAAATCAGAGAAATTATCTGGCCAAAACCTCAAATAGAATGTAATTCAATTAAAATGTGAGCAGAAATCTACATTTATCTTCAGATTCATGCTGGAAAGCAACAGACTGGGTAGGAATTCTGCCAAAAAAAGGGATCCAGGGGTTACGGTAGATCAGGAATGAAATGAAAGTCACCTGTGACATGCTCTCAAGAAAAAAACAGCATAAGCTGAAGGTGAGCTTGCAAGAGAAAGTCATGCTGCAGGTCTGTTTTGCGTTGGCAGGGCCTCATCTGGACAGCCACTGTTAGTATCGGACATAAAAAAATTCAGAAGAAAAAATCTTCAATAAAAAGAGTCTGAAAACCATGAGTTTTGAGGCAAAGGATTGAAAGAAATGGTGTTTAGTCTGAAAGAAATGACTGCAACGACAGTAGTCCTCAAATGCATAGGAGGCTGCGGCAAAGAGGAAGAGAATAATCTATTTGAAAGCGCTGTGCGGGGACAGTGTGGCCTGAAAACATAGCAAGAAAACTTCAGGTCACAAAAAGAGAGAAAGAAAAATCTACCTTTAGGGGCAGTAAAGCATGTGTATGGGTTATGGTTGCTGTGGAGTCACCAGCATCTGAGATTTTAAAGCAGATAGCTATAAAGATGATCCCATCTCAGCGTGAGGGATGGACTTCTGAGTCTATGGGTTTTTAAAAGACCAGGCTGACTCCTGGCTCCTTTTGTTGACCTGTCGAGGGAGATAATATTTTAAAATACTGCCAGAATGCACTATTTTAAGGCAAAGCTGATCAGCAACACAGTACAGAAAAAATGGTTCAGAGCCTGACCCCATGGGAGCAGGTTTTTTAGTAGTTTTCAAAGTTTTTTACCCTTCATATTCCCACTGAACTCTGCATGAGCGTGTGGGTGCCCTTACAGATTTCACAAAGAAAAGCAATGCTTATATTCATCCAGAGAGAAGCAAGAACTGGTAAATATCCTAGAGGAGGTCTTGGAACACTAGAAAACAACATTGCACTTTAAACACTCACATTCACATCTCCTCCTGTAAAGCCCAAAGGAAATATATGAACAGAAAGCAAATTACAGAGAGAGAAAACAAACCTCCCTCTTTCTGGCTTATGACTTCTTTGACCAGGTCTTGACAGGGATTGCTGGTGCAGCTGCCAGCGATTCCCTCATCCTAGCCCCAGCGAATAACTCGGAGCACCAAAATGACAAGAACAGAAAAAACATTGAAGAAGCCTTTTCGGCCAGATGGTTGACTTGTAACAGCATTGCACTTCATTATTTATTCCTATTTTTGTGGTTGTTGCTTGTGTTATTCAGCCCTATAGACTTCCACTTGTGAGAGGCATAAGAAAGCACAAAATAAAACCCTCACTGGAGAATTTATAAGAGACGAGATGGGAGCGAAAAACAAGCTATTGTTTCTCTCATACCGACAAGAAACAGGCACAGAAACATTAAGTCTCTGCAGTTTTCCATGTGAAACCCCGCTAGTGCTTTCCAGCGAGCAGGCAAACTGCAACACGTGAGGGGTCCACGGTGGCACCTTCATGTAGAGCTGATTGTGGCACCCAGGTACTTGCAGCTGGTGTGAGATACATCAGTACCTACACCTGCAGGGCAACAAAGTTTAGCTTTGCCCTCCCTAGTTTGGAGACTGATGAGCTGCCATGGCCTGTAGCGCCCATCCACAGACATGCTCAGGGCACCAGTCCATGCTGGCGTCTGCGGCAACCTGTCTGCCTTCAAATGCGTGTTTATTTTAGCTGGTTGAGCCCAAAACCCTAAACCTGAGCTGCACCACCAAGAGTTCACAATGTAGACACGGTCTAATGGGAGGTGGGAGGTCTGTGCCAGAGCTGGAATCAAAATCAGCTTTCTCTCCTCCGCGTCTTGCTGTGTAATCGCAACAGCATCTCTGCCTTTTTTATTTTTGCCTTTGCTGTCCTGTAAAATTACGAGTACTTGAAAGTTATACTGAATATAGTATGTGTTTGCCAGGCAACTTGAAAGACCCTCAAAGAGCTTAAGAACTGAAATGTCCTTCCCGTTTGATCTGTTTTCTTTACAAATATTAGCAGATCAGCCATCTCTGCTGTTTTTCTGTTTTGAAAACAAAGTTTTGAAACTGTTCCCATGAAACCCACTACAGGTAGCTTAATCCATAAATATATTTTTTACCCTGTGTTGGGAAGAGTGAACTCTCTGCATGTATTTTCCCCTAAATGTTGATAACTCTGAGGGCCACCCACAGAATTTCTTCGGGCATGGCAAACTGATACCATTGGTGTCACTGAGAGATGATTGAGGAAAACTTTTAAAGACATTTTAAGAAATTACAGGATTTGAGTTTCAGAGCAGAAGAAAGCTGCTCCCACTTGATTTTTCAGTAGCAATACATCTAGCAGTTCTGCTAAAGTAAGCTCAAAGTGTAACTTGTTTAATATCCAAAATACAGAAGATGTGGCTGGTTTTGAAAAGTTAATGACAGGTTTTCTGACAACAACCGTTTCATTTCCTCTGGGTCTGTCAGTGTTAATAACATCTCCAACCAGGAAAAAAACAAAATGGGTTTGACTGGAGATTTATTTCACTCTTGGAATTTGGCCCAGGATTTGTGATTTATAGTGATGGACTGGAAAAAAAAAAAATTAGAAATCTGTTTTTTGAGTTTTAACCTATATTAATAGTACATGACTGTGGATGAAGTCTGTGCAGCAATGGCAGCCCAGGCTTAGGAGTGCCAGAATCCTGTGAGCCAAATGTCTTGGTGACATTTCAGGTCTAGAAGACACATTTTGCCAAACCCTTTACTCACAGAGGACTGAATTCATAGTTCATTTAGTTCACACTAAACGTGGAAAATGCAGCCTTCTCCTGGCTCTGGATTAACCATGAGGTGAAAATTCTGCTAGTTTGATATTGACAACAATTGAGGCACATCCAGGGATTTTTAATCAGACTGTTATACCCTAATACTCTAAGTGCTGTAGACATTTGATCAGATTAAAAGAGCGTGTTTGTATGTGCACATCTGCAAGCATGTGAATTTATATAAAATTGTACATATTTTATATATTGCCTTTATAGAAATACAGATGTACATATACATAAATAAATTACATTGCATAAATACATATTCACAGAGACTATATATAGGATGTGTTGTGTATTCACAATATATTGTATATTTATTACATATGCATGTTTCTAAATGTACAAACAATGTGAGGATATGAGAAGGTCAAGAAGGAAGTTTGGAAAAAAGTGGATTTTTCCCGATACGGATTTTGATCTAGTGTAGTTATAAATTCACTCACAAGAAAGTAAGTTTCTGACCTTTCCTATGCAGAAGCAATAGGAAAAGGTGCTGGTCAAGAGGAGAAAAAAGAAGTTTTGTTCTGATGAAAAAGAGAGATAAGGAGCCTTCAGTCTCCTGTTTCAGCCTACTTTATCTGTGTTCAGGGTAAAAAAAAAAAAAACCTGAGTGCTTCTAGAGCACTGGTAGGTTTAACTCCAGTCCCTTGCTTGTCCTTTTGATGTTTTCTGAGATCAAACTCCAGGAACTTTATGTAAAAGTGCAGTAAATCACCATGTAGTGAGTAATAAGTGAATGGAAGTAATACTGTTTTTCATGAAAATATACTATTTTTTTGCCCTCATACCCAATAAATAAGTCCAGACCAAGAAAGTTTGGTGTGGACCTCTAGACTGGGAAATGTAAAGTGTTTGGGGGCAGCCCAGGAAGGGGCAACAGGAGCTCTGGGGCAGAAAGCACTGGGTGGATTCCCGCAGGCGTAGACTTCTCGGCTGGGGATCCTGTTTGGAGGTAAGGACACCCAGACCTCTTCCCAATGCATTCCTAATCCAAAAGGCGCGCTTTTGGATGCTAGAAATCGGGCAGCCATATAAGCACTAATGACAGTAGAAGCTGGTGGCAGCACCATACCTACAGCTAAACTCCAAGTCAGCAGAGCTTACTATTTTGTTTAAAAGTAGGATACCTTTTCTGCCCCAGCAATGAAAGCCTTCTAACATCCCTTATTTTGTTCACCCCAAAGTACTAGCACCAAATACACACAAGTCAGCCCTATCTTTGGGTTAAGAGAGGCCACAGCTTTGCTGTTTATAGCTGGGAGCATGGTTTAGTGTTTTCTCACTCAGCACCAGTGTTCTGCAGAGCATACAGCGATGAGACATTCATGCCTTGATCCACCTGGTGTAGATCAAAGAATTTTTTTGGCAAAACTCAATCAGGCAACCTGGTTTGGTCATTTTTTTGGTGGGAGGACATGTCCTTTAGCATATATTTGTTCCACACAACCCCCTTCCCTTAGGACTTGGAAAGCATCTGTGCAGACATTTCGGACAACATTATCTCCTACCTGTCCTCCACAAAACCCCAGTAAAACCAAGAACAGTTCCCAACCATAAACAGGGCAACATATTTACGCCATTCTTCTGAGTCCTCCTTAGATCCCATACAATTTCACAAATCTCCTTGTCTGCAGCCAGATACAAAACCTCTGGGGAATGATAACTCACAACGTTTGCCAAAAGGCCACCTGCTTGGTTGAAGAATTATCACTAAAACTCTGGAAAGTCCCCGTTCCTTTCTGAGCCGCAGTGTGCAAATTACAGCACTGGCTTTAATGAAAATTACTTATTAAAAAAAAAAGTTAAAATGTAATATGGCAATAAATCGCTGTGGTTTTTCCAGGTAACTAGCAGTTTCAGCTTAGCTTCTAGCAGGCACAGAAAACTTGTGGTCAATTTACTCACATCACTCCCCAGCCTGTCAACGCTCAAGAGCCAGGGAAGGAAGTCAACAGGCACAAGGCTGTGTCACCTTATCACTTTTCTGCAAAATAAAACCCAGCAACTGAAGTAATTCAACCCTCATGACCCTGCCAGGACTGGAGTTGTGCCAGCCCCAAAAGAAGAAACTAGACATCAGACCAATAAATGCAAGTCACATGGACAGCAAACATTAAGATGAGATTTCATACCTGTAAATGAGGCAATGGGCAGCCGATTAGCAGATGTGGAATTGGAGGGATGAGAAATATAAAAATGCAGCCCGACACCCCTGCAGTTTTCAGCGTTCACGACTGCAGTGTGACCCAAGGAAATACACCCAGCCCAAAATCATGCAGGCTGTTCAAGGTGTGCCACCGCTGCGTCTTGCTGTGATGCTTCAAGACGGTGGGACAGGTGGCTGAAATGTTTTGGGTTTTATGGGTAAAAACAAGACAGCCTTCAGACCATTCTGAAATGAGAGCCATTTGGGAGCCGATAAACAGATCTAACATGGGAGAGCCAAAAAAGAGGGAGCTGAGGGTTATATTCTCATGTCTCGGCAGGCTCAATCCCTGCAAAACCAGAGCAGCTGAGAACTGGGGTGAGGAGGGGCGGCCACCTCGTACGAGCAGAGCTGGCCGGAGGGCTGGCCCCGGTGCTCGTCCCCTCTCCCGTCCGGGCAGCACAGATGCGCTGCCTGCCTGGGGCAGAGGCCAGGGCTGTGTCCCGGCCCTGAGCTGGGTCTGAACGCCAGGGCTGCTGGGTCACCTTCCCTGCTCAATTTTCCAAGCTCATACGTGCCCAAAGAGGCCATTTACTCTGGAGCATCTATCAGAAACCTCTGGCTCCATCCTTCCTGATGAGGAAACTACAGCACAAGCCCTGTGCAAAGCTACACCACTGGCTGGCTCTTGGAATTGGGAAATATTTGCATTGATGAAGAAGTAATGAATGAAAATAGAGGTCATAGAGTCCTCTCTTCTTGTTACAAAATCCGAAAAACCTTTATGGTTGGACTTGATAATCTTAAAGGTCCCTTCAAACCTAGACAATTCTATGACTCTATGAATAAATCTAGTACAACTTCAGGAAAAAAGGAAAGAAGAAATCAAAACATTTCTCATAATTGCCCATAACCTATTAAAGCTGATCCATGGCAATTAAAATAATAATTAAAAAAAATATAACTCAATTGACCTTCTGCTGGAAATCCAGAGTAGTTCTCTGCTTCTCTCTCTCTTGGCTTCTCCCACACCAAAGGAGCTCTGTCAGCTATTCCAGAACAGCTATTCCAAAATCCACATCAAACATGGTTGAACGAGGATTTATTGGGAAAAATAATGGTGCAAGATAGGGAACAAGAGAAAAAGAATTTGGAGTCATGTTTCTAGAAACATGATAACATGAAAATAGCTGAAGTAGACTGAGCGCAACCCACTTCATGCTTGGAGTGTTTGCCTTAGGAATGACAGCAGGTGTATTTTAAGGTTTAAAAGTTTCTGTGTTCAGGGATTTAAAATGTTTATATTGAGTTATACTTGAGGTGCGACTTCTTTTATAGAGCTTCATTTTGATGCTACGATAGAGAATTGATATAATATCTCTCTAAAGAATTGTTAGACAATCTTCTAGGCAACATTTTAACTCTGCTGCGTCAGGTTAGAACAATAATTTTTTTCTGCTACATAAAAATGTTAGAGTCTCCAGCCTTCCCAAGCAGGGATGGGCCCATGTTTGTTTGCCTGCATTGGTTTGTCTGCTTGGGGCTTTTGCTTGGCTGCTTGTTCCTCGGCTGTTTTCCTTGGCTGGGGAAATAAAATAAACAAATACTGGAAAACTGCTGTGTTTAGATGAGAGGGAAGTGATTAATCACAGATCTAGAAGCCATGCATAAAAATGAATAAATTTCCCAAACCCACCGAGGGAAAAGCAAAAGGTTGAAATCTCAGATTTCTTGTACTCCTTCCATTACTGGAACACAAACCAGAGACTTTACAAATATGGCTGGTCCGGGATCCCAAATAGTTGCTTTGGATAAATACAGATAGCACTTTCAATCACTGAGGCTTCTAAATGCATATGAAGGTACCCATAATATGATCAGAGAGTTACAGAATTTAGTTTTGAAAGATCAATAGATCACCTGGACCAGCCTCTTGGTCAAAATAGACCCAAACCTGATAAATTGGCCCAAGGCTGTATCCAGTCATAGAATCATAGAATTTTCTAAGTTGGAAGGGACCTTTAAGATCAAGTCCAACAATCAACTTAACGCTGCCAAAACCACCACTAAACCATGTCCCTGAGCACCACGTCTACCCACCTTTTAAATACCTCCAGGGATGGTGACTCCACCGCTTCCCTGGGCAGCCTGTTCCAGTGCTTAACAACCCTTTCTGTGAAGAACATTTTCCTAATATCCAATCTAAACCTACCCTGATGGAATTTGAGGCCATTTTCTCTTGTCCTATCACTTGTTCCTTGGGAGAAAAGATTGACCCCCACCTCTCTACAACCTCCTTTCAGGCAGTTGTAGAGAGCGAGTTGATGTTTTCAAAAAAGGTTAGGACTACACAACCTTCTTGAGCAGCCTGTGCCAGTGTTTGAGTATACCCAGTGGAAAAATACTTTTCCTAATATCTAACCCGGATTGCAGCCGGTGCCCATTGCCCCTTATTCTCCTCGTGTGACTGAGATGCCTAACCGTGGTCTCGCAAAGCCTGAAACATTTTTCACAGCATTTGTTGTGGCCTTTGAGTGGTTTGACTGGTCTCACTTGACAGTCTGCTTTATAGGAAACCTTGTATTTGAATCCCCAAGGCAGCATAAAAATCAAATAAGAATATTTGGTGTATGTATGTGTGTATAGGTGTACTATATACATATATATAGTATACGGATACGTATATATGAGTATATATGTAACGTATAAATTTTTATATACAACCACGTATATATAGTATGTATAAAACAAGCTGTGTTTGTGTGTGTGTGAGTGCCAGCATGAGCGTGTTTCTCCCAGCTGAGTCGGTGGGGTTTGGAAGGGCTGTGCAGTCAGTCCATCCCCTGCTCTTTAAGCAAGAACAGGCAATTACTGCCCCGGCGTGGTGGGCTGCGCTCTTGCATGCGCCTTCAAAACTGCATGTCTTGAATTCGCTGAACTTTTTCTCGCTTTCAGTCTTAAAGCTTTGCCACGTTGATACAGAGTCAGAGTTTTGGTTTGCTTTGCACTGGCGGTTTGCCTGAACCTCAAATAATAGGTTTGCTTTTTAATTAGGCAGCTCCAACAGTGCCATACTTTGCCTTTTGTTTAAGAAGTCACCCACAGAAAAAAAAAACCAACAAAACAACATACTGCAAATGAGTATAAACAGTTCAGCACAGACCGTTTAGAACATTTGTTGGAAGTGACGTCTGTGCTTGTGATTTCCGATGGTTTGGTCCGTCAGTCACCTTGTGCCTGACAGACCTCACGGAGCCACTAACCCTAGGCACGCTGCATTTTCCCATGTTTTTCACTCCTGGGTAGAAAAGTGGTGCCGGAGGGCCTTATCACCCAAAGAACGTGCACTGATAACGCTCTGTGCATCGTTGCTGCCCTCAGGTGGCTGTAATTCTTGCACCTGTGTAACTAATAAGGCCTTATTGCACCTGATTTATAGGACTTCAGGCCAATTCATCTGTCCTGGATGAGCCATACGGTGTCAAATGATGGCATTGTGGGCGTTACTACAGTGACCTCAGGCCAGGCAAACATCGTATTCCTACATCAGGTCCTTACACGCTTTAGCTGGGATTACTCTTGAACCTACTTTGAAGGTACCTGTGGGCTCAGTGTCTGTGCTCAGCTCTTTCTTAGCACCTTCACCCAAATAATCTAAATGGGAGGCAGGTTTTAGCCTGCATTAAGGCTTGCGCTCGTGCCTGGCAGGCGGGTTACATGCACGCTCCCGGGAAAATAGAGCTCATGAGCGTAGGAATAGAGAGAGAGCCACCAGACCATCAGGGGCTGATGTGTTTTATTTACGCTGATGTCCAGCCAGGACGTCCATCGCATTCACTGCTGCTACAGCCTGAGGGGGCAGGTTAAATATGAACCAGGCTATAAGGTTTGAATTTTGTAGGGGTGCAACCGGCTGAAGGGGGATTTACAGCCACTTGTAGTGCAAGGGATAACTTCTCCCAGCAGAAACTGGGCTTTTAAGGGCCTGCTTGTACTGCTCAAATCCTTTTACACTGTAAATAAGAAGAAATGAGAATGAGGACAGTGGTTCTGATTTCCAGAACTGAGTTTGCTCAGACAAGTGTTTTTTTCTGTTTTTCCCCCCACTTTTTATAGCAAGATTTCTAGAAAGCTGATGCACTTAATGCAATTAAGCATGGCCTTGATAAATGTACTGCACAAAGATAAGTAGGTTATATTATAATCATTACTGAATCAATACATCTATTTCCTAACTGCACTCGTTAATTCAAACCTCTGGCCGTGGTACAATGAGTTTATATTGGCAGGGCCAAGGCACTGCTGCGGGAAATCATTGTTTTCAAGCTCATTGTTATTTAGGAAAAGAGTAGATGAAGGAACATGGAAATACTGGTCGGAAATAAAATTATTAAACTATTTGTTTTATTGGAAAGAGAATGATACTTCATGTATTTACATACCCAGTTAATACATTTACAGGGACGGACTTAGCAGGAGATGGGGTTTAGTGGGTCTCATGTAGACAGTGTCAGCCTAACAAGAAGGAATGTAATTCTCGTAAATGGGAGAAAATGTGGTATGTTTCCAGACTACATCAAATCCCCTCTTTGATCCAGACAGTAATTATACTTATTTTGGATAGCACTACAAAAAAAGTGTTCTCATGACTCAGCTAAGTTGATGATGAGCTGTCAATGGTTTCTTTGCGGTTGTCCACATGTGGACACCCACTACCGTATGGTTTTTCGCAAAGAAGGAATTATGCATCTAAGTCTCCTGAGATGTCTGGTGGATCACACACCTCAGAAGCTGCTAGAAGCTGTCTTTCACTCAGTCACTACTACTTCAGTTACACTCGAACTATCCTTCGGTTTGCAATTTTTAGGGCTAGAAATTTACTATTGTTAGTGAACTATGCGATTGGAGATTCCAGGATGGTCCTTGCTGGGCTCTGGGACCGTACCCACAGCCCTGCAGGGACTTCATGGTAACCCAGCCCCCATTGTAATAGTTCCCTCCCGTTCCCTCTTACCCACCAAGACACCTGAACTGAGAAACACCTGAGACTGCATTTGAAGACCAGTTTCTCCAGGTTGTTGCTATTAAACTGAATGTACTTTGGACAAACAACTACAGGTATGTATCGCACAGAACAGCATATAGATAATTTTCAGTCCCCTTATAAAGTTAATTTAACTTGTCTGGTTACACAGGGAGGCAAATTCAGTCTTTGCACATTGCCATTGAAGTCCCTGGGATGGATTAACTTGACTTAGTGCCTGCAAAGTCTGAAGTAGCAGCTCTGCTACAATGTGCCCTGTGAATCCAAACACAATTTACCTGCCAGAAAGTCCAGGCTGTCTTTGCTACAGCCTGTTAAATCAGATGGATATCTACCACCATCTGTCTTCTTCTGGCATCCATCCTGTGGTCTGAGGGTACACAGAGGGCTTTACCTACCACTGTGGGAACTGATGTTATTTATTGTGCATGGAAGGAGCTTAGTGCGACAAACGGTTGGGTAGCAGCTGCTGACTATGCTATGACAACACTGTAAAATTTATAGACATTGAAAATGATGACATTTATTTCAATCAGAGTGGAATTCCTGCCTAAACCAAGTATGTAAACCAATAAACCTAAAAATAAATGGGTAAGCTTAGTAATTTACTTTTCAAAAGTGTTAGGTTAAGTTTAGCAGAAGCAGTTTAC
The DNA here is from genome assembly GCA_017639485.1 of Pluvialis apricaria. Lineage (NCBI taxonomy): Eukaryota > Metazoa > Chordata > Aves > Charadriiformes > Charadriidae > Pluvialis > Pluvialis apricaria. Next base: position 15,679,782 of record CM030007.1, read on the forward strand.
TGGAGAGGCATGTGTATGTCAACTTCGTGGTAACCAAGACTGCTTCAAAATTTTTTGAGTCTTCTGTTTGACAAAGTAAGGGAAGAACTGGGATTATTTTTTCCAGAGCCACCGCAGTACACTGACTGCAGTCCTGTGGCTCAGGAACTGTTCTCTCCATAAAATAAATTGAAATAGATACATGTACTTGAAGTAATTTCAAGCAAGCCTGACAACAAGAGCATTTGATAAAAATAATTCTCATTCTTTTAAATTATGGATAACTGTCTTCTCACCTATCGAGCTTCTAGGGAAACTCACGAGGACCATGACACGCCATCATCCTAGGAGATACTCTTGGGGCACGGAGGTGAGGATATCTCACTGGGATCAACACACATCCAATCCCCACCACACTCTCCTCCAGATTAAGTTTCAGTTGGTGACTAGAAAATTTACCTGCATGAAAACACATCTTGGTGCTTGCTTAATGCAACGATTGGATAATTTGAGGTTGAGTGATCAGCTGCTAGATCAACTGGAACTGTGGGATTTTATAGTGTAAAGCCGAGTGTAATGGGGATTAATTTGTAACGGACACAAATGAATTACCTAAAATCTGAGTCTTACTAAAGTATGTTGTTTGAAGCTGTGAAAGCCTCTGCACAGAAGAGCACTCAGCACGGGCAACTGCCAGCAGTTCTTGTCTGCTTCCATGCAGACCTCACTGGTGACCCAATAAGGGATTCCCATTTTCTCACGATCTTGTACTACAAATAAATTGGGCCAAGGCTGAGCCTCCACTCTAAGCCAAGATTCACCTCTGAGGCACCATTTGGGCAATAGAAGTCTGTGCTGAGTGAAGGCCCTGAAGCAGAAGGTGCTGGTGGCCTGCGCTTGCTTTCACAGACATTCACAGCCAGGGTTTTGTGACAGTGGATGGGACTTACCTGAGCAGCGGAGAGAAAGAGGTATTTTGAAATTGCTGGCAGAATTTAGACATTTGACATTGTGCCCTAGAGTCTTCTGTGTGTTTTCAGAGCCTAGACGAGGAGCCTAGATGGCTTGCTGAGTTATCTGTGTTGTGGATATCTAAACCAGAAGAGAAAAAAGTCACCAGACACGTGGAACATTGATGGGTGGTTACAGGCAAAGTTCGGACAGTAAAAGAACCGTAGGCTCTTTGGGAATGATTTTCTCTTTATTTCTTCCCACTCCGATACTGAGAAATCTTTCTTGGTCCAGCCAGGGCTTGGCTTTAACACTCTCATGATGGTACTAGAGCCAACGGCCTCCTGTAGGGTCAGAGAGAAGCCTCTGCTGATGGGATGTGGCTGTACTGGGCAGTTTAGTTTCCTCAAATAAAGTACAATGCAAAGGGTAAGCTTTGCTTCAGGGGGAAGGAACTCACAGTATTCTTAAATGTTGCTGACAAATTTAGAGCACAAGGTCATTTCTAGGACCATTTCATTTTCATTTTCTTTTGAAAAACAGAACCACCGTCTCACGAAAGATCATAGGTGTTCTAGCACAGCCACCCAAAGTAGTCTTGACTCTTTCACTACCAACATGATTTGATAGCAACCTCATATTCCACCTTATTTTCTGTTCACCACAAAGACTTGTTCATGACGTGCGTTTTTTAAATGATGTCCTGTGTCAGTGATTTTTCTCCATTCAAAAATGAGTACGTGATGAGTCAGCTGCAGAGCACCAGTTTACCGTGAGGAGATGGGGACTGAGTAATTGGGCTGCAAACAGGACAGGCTCAGTGAGCGTCTTAACTGGAATTTTTAGAACTGTGGTTCTCAAGAACAATCCCATAGCAATGCCTTTTGCTGTGAAGACATTACTCTCATGAAATCCCGTGTTTTTTTCTCTGTTGAAGTGGATGGCACCACTGAAGTTCTGGTATAGTTAATCAAATACTTTTCTGGAAGCAAGGAAATATTCCCTTTGAGAAAGAGTTAAAGTTTTCTCTTTTATAAATTCCTCAAACTACTTATTCGAGCGTGTTTACCTCAGTTAGTGTCATTCCTGCCTGGCATAAATGAAGAAGCTGAGGAACAGAGAGTTGAACTGGCTTGACAAAGGTCGTGGGAAAATAAATTTATCTGTAGAAATCCATTCACTAGCTGAGAGTGAGTAGGTTTTGCCTACAATCAGAAGGTTTTTGGACTGGTTGTGGTTTTATTTATGCCTTTTTTGACAGACTGTGCAAACCTACCAGAATATACTCCTCGTTGTTTATAAAGCACAATGAAATATCAAAGTGATATAAAAGTGTTTATACATAAAACTGAACAAAAACATTGCTATTAATTGATAATGATTTATCTGCTGAACTGTACTTTGCATACTATACAATCTGATCTTTTCCAATTACCTTGATTTGAGGTCCATTGATTAAAGGAGCAAAGAGTAAATGTCAAGGAGCTTAATCACAGAATATTGAAAAGACTAAAACAAAACCAGATGCAACTAAAATACAGTCGCTTGGACACAGAAAGCACTGAAACATTGTACCTTGTGATTCCTTCTGCACTGTCACGTTGAGGATGGTGACAAAACCAGAAAGAGGAACAGGTGACTGTTGGGTTTTGCCACAATGGAAACAGCAGAACAATCTTTTGAGCTGCTCAAGGTCATATACACCAGGGAAGAGCCGTGTATCGTGTGGGATTCCCTGACCTTCTAAGCACATGGAGTTTAAGTTTAAGTTACTCCTCAGCCTCACCTAACTTCTCTTCTGATATGAGCTCCTGGAGTACAAAGTATTTTTCCAAGCAGAAACTTTGTAATTTGCGAGTTCTATTTTCCACAGGCCAAATTAAAATTTAAGCAGGAACATAAGTGCTTAGAAATAAGAAATATTATTCACACCAGGCACTTTCTAATGAATTAAAAAAAGCATTAAGTATTTACATGAAAAATGAGCAATTTTCACCATAAGGACAATTTCTACTGTTCTGCAAATGAGTACAGTTGCACATTATGTGGTCTATAATGTATTAATTATAATGTTCAGCTACAAATTTCAAGCTTGAGGGAAATCTCTGAGAGGCAAATGCACGATTTCATTGGACTAAACTGCATTTTGGGACACTGTGGTCCTGAGAACACGTTCTTAGCAAATTACATGATACAGCTGCTATAGCTGAAGCACTGCCAAGATCAAACTGTATATGGTAAAGACATAATATTGACAATACATGGTCACCACAACGTACTAAAACACAGGATATGAACTTTATCATAAAGCTCCTGGTTCATCCACAAGAATTTAGTTGCCATGTGCACAGTACGTTAGTTTTTCTCATGTCTGGGGTAGATGCCGTTAATGGGTATTTTCATTTATGCCTACCCACAGTTACATTAATGAAGAAGGAAAAAATGTAATGTTGCCACGGAGTAAAGAGGAACCATACTCATCCATCACCCCTGGGGGATGGACTGGATTCTTCTGGGGGCAGGTTAGATCCTGCCCTTCTCCATGACCAGCCTCATTGGTTCAAGTGCTTCCAAGCAGATGGGCATCTGTGATGGTTCATGGCTCTGCAGTGTACTGCAGTGCTCATTTCTGCCAAGGTGGGACTTCTCACGCTTTGTTCTAAACATTGGTAACAGCTACAGTGGATTCTTCAGAGTAATCGGAGAGAAATGGTCACTTTTACTGTATAACTTACCTGGCATACTTGTCTACCTTAAGATAGCTCTCTGACCATTTCTATCCACTGAATATAAAGTTTAGATGAGCTCTGATGCAGAAGTTTTCCTGGCTGGGATCTAAAATCAGATGAACCTGTAAATCTCACTTGTAAAACCAGTAGGATTCATTGGCTTGGCTTGGCAGTGCTTTAAAATAGGGTGAAATACAGCAGATTTTAACCTGGAATATCTGAATCTACATGTGCAACCCTGTAGCTCTTAGTCAGGACCTGTCACTGTAAATCTTGAGTACCTTAAGCTTGCATTGCCAGTGCAGTATTACTCCCTAATATCTGTAGTCCTCCATGATGTATAAGGTTTTTTGCCAATAGCTAGGCATGATTCGGTTTCATACAGAACAGTGAGGGAAACCCTTGGGCAAAGCTTTGTTGATTTGGGGATTTTCTTACTACATTTTCTTCTGTTCAGAATTTTTTAAGCCCTCCTATATTTTTTAATGAAATATGTTTGAATAAAGAGAGAGGAGAGTGTCTAGGACGTGACAGATTATACTCACCATGTCTCATAATTCAAGCTTAAGAAGTATTTATGGGGAAAAAAAAAAAGCCAATATATCTTCATAGTAGGTCTGGTTTAGAGGTGGAAACTGCTGCTGCAGAAACTGCAAATTGCTGAGCTCAAAAAATTAACAAGATTTAAAGAAATAACTAAGCAAGACTATTTTCTTATTCTAATAATTCACAAAAAAATTCTGGAAACACTTCCTCATCAAAGTTATGTCAACCTTTCCTCATTAGAAACCAGGAGAACTATCTAGGATGCAAAGTATCTGTTACCTACTACAGGGTTCTTCTGAAACATCTAGCATCAGTCACAGTCGCAGCAGATCACAGAGTCACAGAATGGTCAGGGCTGGAAGGGACCTCTGGAGATCACCTAAGTCCAACCCCCCTGCCACAGCAGGGACACCAACAGCAGTTGCACAGGACGGCGTCCAGGCGGGTTTTGAATGTCTCCGGTGTGGGAGACTCCACAACCTCTCTGGGCAGCCTGTGCCAGTGCTCTGCCACCCTCAGAGTAAAGAAGTTCCTCCTCATGTTAGATAAAATACTTGACCCTGAGTCTAATCAAGTACGACAAGACCTTTGTTCCTTCTGTGAAACTTTTTTTTGTACTAGTGTTGCTAGGAAATTAAAGTATTTACCATATTTGTCTTGCTGTTGTATTCCAAGCAAGAGCAGCCAAAGACTCACAGTGAAGGACCAACGTGTTCATACAATGCATCACAAAGGTATTTTCAGTCTGGTACATTTAATTTTTTTATCAGAATAATATATTTGGTATTGTGCTCATTTTAAATACTACATTGCTTGTCACACTACATTTGGCAATAACCTCTTCAAATATATTTAACAAATTGTTCCATGAGTAATAACTACATATAAAATATCTTCATTGAATTAAAAAAATCCATATGTATTCTCTTCATGAAATACAATATATACATTACGATCTTATAGTTTTAAGGTAAGTCAAAATTTGGGCTTAAACAAATTCACAGTGTCCATTTTACCTCTGTAATAAAAATCTTCACTTTAAAAGTGCCTGGATCTTAAACTGTGTTTACATATTTCCTTACATTGGGTTTAAGGAGACCAAAGGTTTTACCATCATCTAGCACTAGACCGCAGATCCAAATTGTACATTACAATGACCAAAAATAAAGACTTTTGATTAACGAAAGCAAACTTTGACTGTCCCTGTTACCTCTAGTTCTGACCAACGGATGTTCTGAAGAGCTTGTCAAAGGTGGAAGATCAGCTTTGAGGTGTATGGTCTCTAACGCGGTCATCCAATGGAGCTGTGGTAACTGCTCGCTGCTTCAGAAAACCAGACCCAAAACACTCAAGCGGGAACTCGAAACTCAAGATCAGTGACCAGTCCTGGTCAAGGGCGATGGGCAGGAACCATCCCGGAGCTGAGAGGCAGTGAAGTTAGCCTTCTAGCCTGAGATCACCCCAACGGCTTTCGTTTTCCACACAGTGTCTGACACAGAAATCGGAGCCTTTCTGCCAAAGACCAGCCAGTAGGTCATCTGAGTCTGCAGTACCCCCTGCTGGAAATCCTGCAGGTTATGAGATAATGCTTTTTCATGGTCAAAGGCGAGCTATGAAATTGGCTATTCTGTAGCTCGTAGTTTTTCAGGCCAGCACACTGTGATTTTTAATACAGACTGCTCTACTACTTTTGAAAATCTCACTTTCCTTCTCCTCCCTCAGAGGAAAAAGCCTTAAAAGTCCTAAACCCTGAGTTCATTATGCCTGAGGCCCACAGGACATGGATTGTCCCACACGCTCTGTTTGTGGCCACACTAACGGACCAAGCAGAAGGCTGCGCAGTTCCCCCAAACCATGACAAACACCCCCGGGGCAGCCCGACCTCCACAGCAGCTTCCATTGCTCTCCAGGCAGCACAGAGCCCTGCGCCCCCACCTGTCTCCACATGATTTCAAAACCTGCTCCAATACCCTTTTCTTTTCCCTGAAAATACACAGTGATTTCACCAACAATTACTTTTTTTTAAAAAAAAAAAAGGACTATCAGTAAATTCAGCTAGAAACTAATCTAAACCCATTAAAAAATAACCTCCAGCCTAAAAGGGAGAGGCAGAAACATTCTGATACATTCCACAATAAATAAGTTTCACAGAGCTAATTCAAAAGCAGTTACTGACAAGCCATTTTCAGCCTTGTCTTCTAAACATACAAGGCTTTTATGGGCGAGTTATACATCGTGATGTTTTTGTTACAATTTTCACAGCCCTTTCGCTAAATTCAACCAAGCTTAAAGAGGAGCAGAGATCCCCAATGTAATATATGCTTCTAACAGTCCCAGAATCCGTCACTGTCAGAAGAGAGAAACCCAAATTAACTGCGGGAAAAATCAGATGGAATTTCGCCTGTATCTATCTGGACAGACAGAAACCAGCTGACTGTCGTGAATGTACATATCAGCTGGTCAGTCACACAACTATCAGCCGGACACGGCATGGGCTACCTCTCGTCCAGCTAAACAGGAGACACAGGAGACATATTGCAGAAAGCAGGGTGGAAGCGCTGGAGGCTGCTGCTGATGGCATGGAGTGAAGATTCTTCACTGAAGCAGTCCCAGGGAATGCAGCACAGGAGCTGAGCTTTCTCCAGTGGAAAAAAGGACAAGGGATGCAAATCCATATATGAGATTTCATGAACTTTTGGAACAACACATTTTTGTTTGCCGAGGATAGATTTTAACAAAATTCAGCAATTTATACAAGTTTAACTTTGGGGAAATACGGTTCCCAATGCATGACATACCCAGAATTCAGAGAGGTTTGCACATTTTACTATCTTCCACCTTAAATAAACATGTTACCAGCTTTACATTCAAACCCCTACCCTGCAGTTTGCGGGTTTTAATTCAAGACATAAAAACTGGAGAACCTGGGAATTCTGGAACAGATTAGAACTTCAAGGATTAATTATTTTGCATTAAAGATGTTTTCTTCAGGCCACAGCAACAGCTTTTCAATAAACTTGGTGAAAAACATTTCTTTCTTAATGCACTAGCTCCTATTAGAACCCAGGTATCTCTCAGGATAGTTTGTTCAGTGGTGACAGGGATAAGTAGGGAAGAGTATAACACAGTGCTCTGAGTATTCTGCTATCTACCTTTTCAAGGAAACAATCAAATAAAGTACTTTAATACCCTGCACATTTTCAAGAAAGGCAGTTAGCTTTTCTTTCTTTTTTTTTTCTTTTTTTGCTAGTTGGGAATGCTTGAAAAATTAAATAGCTTTTGATATAAATATGTAAAAGCCTGGAATTCTCCTCTTTTGCTTCCCTAAAATACATGTTAAGAATGTCTACAAAAGAAAATTTGCAAAAATAACCAGTTAATGTAGGAAAAGTTTAGATTTATACTTTTAATCTTTCACGACTGGGCTTATCAAGATTCCACTGGAATTCTAAAAGAGGTAAATTGAATATTAAAATGATCTAAAATTAACTCTTCTTCAGCAGGTAAAGAATAAATAAATATCTTTACTCAAGTGGTATTTCCTCTCTACCATAGACACAGAGGATTTGCCACTGTGGTTTTTCAATAACGAATTGGAATGATTTAATTTCTGAATCTGTTGTAGAAATGTGAGCTAGACTTGAGAAAAACAGAAATATGGCTTTAAGTGAATTGTTAACGTTCTGTTGCACTCCTTAAACGTTTAGGTTATCTCTTGCTTTCTTCTTCCTTAGAGTCAATTGACAGTTTTTCCCCAAGTTTCCTTATAAGTTCTGCCAGATCTTCAGAATTCTGAGATTTTTCCTCAAGGAGTTCATACCGGAGACTTGAGATGTCCTGTTTAATTTCTTTCAGTTCACCTGTAAGAGACATTAGAAGATCACACTATTAAAAAACAAAGGAAAAAACCAGCATACCCAAAATATCTCACAGTTATCATGGGATTTCTCTGGATTGCTTTGTTGAAGCAGAAGAAGTGGATGTTCTGTGGCCCATTGCTGAATGGTGGCTTATGGACAGGATTATGAAGATGCAGCTCAGGAAACAAATCTGAAGGCAAAAGTGTGAGAGAACACATCAGTTCACAAAACCCAAACGACCCGTTAGACGGAAGAGAGATCATGCACGTGAAGGGTGCCTGAGTCCTCCTGGCCAGCAACAAGGCCTCTCACTGTCCGTAAAAGAGCGGTCCTCTCCTTTTCCTGCTGCAAACAGAAGGGGTGCAAACAGAAGACAACATTTCTGTGAAGTGCATTCACCATCTGTTTCCAGCTACTAAGCCACACTAAAAAAAAAAGGCTGAAGCATGTGTATCACCACGTGTGCATCTCCCACAAAGGAAGAATTCCTACCAGAGTGCCGCAAACCAGCCACTGCATTAAATGCAGCCTCCCTGTGGGAAATGCACGGGCATTACCAGAAGTGGCAACGTTCCTCACAAGGAGGTGTCAGATCAGTGATAGTTTCTGATGGGAGAGCAGAGACAGAAAGCCACACCTATGTCTCTGTGGTCTCTTCCTTAACTTCAATTTCATGTTATTTTTACATCTTGCACCTGTAAACATGTTGAGTGGATTAAGTATTTTGGAAACGTTTTTCAAGTGGCATAGGTAACCACTTCAATTAGTTTGTTTTGATTCTCTGATTAGTTATAAACATACAATTCATCAACATACCTTCATTGACTTCATCACTTTCCTTATCTATCTGAGCTTTCAGTACATATCTTTTAATGAGACGCTTCATTATTTTCTGCAGAGAAGAAAGAATAAAAAAAGTTCTTAGTTGGACTGTCTCATAGTGCTATGACATTTCAACATATGAGCTCTGTTATCTTCTGTTGCACTCAGACATTTCAGTGTAGGACTTGCCAGGTTAAAGGAATATAATGTCAAAATCTGTTTTCATCTTCAGTAGGTATTTAGACTTTATAATTCTATACATATATGTACATGAAAGTTAGAAAACTAAATACATCTTATGAATGTTATCATTCATGAAGCTTAATCTACTACTGGAGTCCATGAGAATGATTAATACAGCTGCAGCTTTGATCTCCATGTAGGTGAAATCATCTAGCCTTCATTGCTACCAGAAGATGATAATGAACCTGATTAGCAATGCTAATTGCTAAACCCTTTTGCAATCAGGTTATTTTAGTCTATTTTTATATTTTATCTGATAAGTTATCTTTTCCCAATGTAAGGCTTAGAGAAAATGGGACCCATATCCTAAGAGTCATTTAAGCACCTCGCTGGGACTCATCTAACCAAATACAGATAGTTTCTAATGCAAATATACGTATCTGTGGCAGTCACCTTTAACTCCCTCTGTGGAGACAAAAAGCAAACCTGAGAGGACAGTTCGTCTCAGACTGCTAAAATTGATCAAATAAAACACAGCATTAGAATGACTACCCTCTCTGCTAAAAATAAAGGGAACCTAGGCCAACAAATTTAGATGCAAATTTTACTTTTCCAGGAAAAATTAATTCTGCCCCTGATTCTCCCATTAGTTCAAATTACTTGAATAAGAACAAGGTATCTAATTACCTTTGAGGATCCATCTTTGGCTTTAATATTTTCATATGGTGTAACCTATGACAACACAATGCTTATTGTTTTTCACTACAAGATAGAATATATGCATATATTTATGTGTCTGCTTTTGTCTCCACAGTAATAGACCTGACCAGAGGTGCCTGTGAGGCGAATCATCCCACATTAGTGGTTCCAGACCATCACTAGAGTCATGCTTGCGAGGTCAGCAGCTGTACTGTTTTTTCTAATAATCTGAGACTGTTTCAAATACAAAGCCACACATCCTCACGTTTATGGGATAAAATTGTAATCTTAATATATATCACTGCATCATAATGAAATTGGCTGTGAAAAAGTCAGAGTTTTTAGAACAGACTTGTACAAACACTGCATAATGGAAGAGTGGAGCAAAGACAGCCTGCCCAAGGGGAAAAACTTTTTTCTGTCTTACATTTAAAAAAAGGTATACTTAATTCCACGCTATTTTCTCTACCTTTTTGCATTCAGATGATCTTGCTCTACTGCCCAAGCAGCTCTTGCCTGTTCCTTTCCACCTGCTTTTGCAGTATTAGAGGAAGGAAAGGAGCCACCGCTGGACCAGAATAGCTGGGCTTTATGTGGACTCTGCTGGGTCTCCTTATGCTTAACTGCACAAAGGCTCATTGCAGTTGTTTAGGAGGCAAAGAATAGACAGACTGTATCAATAGCATAAAGGCTGAAAGATATTTGCAGTGCTTGAGGTATTAGAATACAGAGGTGTGGCACAATATGCTAAACTGCTTCAGTGGGTGGAATGGGAAGATTTCACGTTTCTTTTTGGTTTTCTTAATTCACACTGTGCACTTGAGGACTCAACCTGTCTCTACAATTAAAAACATTTTTCAACCGCTTTAAAATATTGCACTATGAGGGCAGCATTTAAGAAACAAAGAAGAAACAAAACCACCCTCAGGTTGTACTGCAAATTCCTAAACCATTGCATTTATTTCTGATATATACAAGGTCTGTGCATTAATTCTTAATTCATGTTATTTAACATAAATTCAGAACTGTCCTCACGCTGACAGTCTGATCTGCCAGTTCTACTACTTCTTTTCTTTAAAAATAATCTGGTTTTTTTTTACCTGGTATTGCCTTGGAGGATTGTTTAAACTGTTTAAGTGGATTTCATCTGAGCTTCTTATACTTGATTGCTTCCTTTGACCAAGCTGAAATAGAAACATTATTTATAGTACAAAATAAATAGAAGAACAATATGGTTAAATTACCTCATGCATATATTGTATGACAGAACATTAACTGTAAAGCTCAATTTGGGGATTATTAAATTACTGTGGTAAAGTCTTCACACCCGTGCAGAATTTCGTCACAAGAGCTGAAAAAAGCCCTTTCACGCTGTGATGTAGGAAAGTGAGAACTGGGAGGTTTTCTCCCTTTACTCTGCCTCTTACCTGCTCCTAACATCTGCTGTGGTGAGCCCCCACCTGGAGTACTGTGTCCAGCTCTGAAGTCCTCAGCACAGGAAAAACAGGGACCTATTGGAGCGTGTCCAGAGGAGGACCACAAAAATGATCAGAGGGCTGGAGCACCTCTCCTATGAGATCAGGCTGAGAGGGTTGGGGTTGTTCAGCCTGGAGAAGAGAAGGCTCTGGGGAGACCTTATAGTAGCCTTCCAGTACTTAAAGGGGGCCTACAGGAAAGATGGGGACAAACTTTTTAGCAGGGGCTGTTGTAACAGGACAAGAGGTAATGGCTTTAAACTAAAAGAGCGTAGATTTAGAATAGATATTAGGAAGAAATTTTTCACTCTGAGGATGGTGAAACACTGGAACAGGTTGCCCAGAGAGGTGGCAGATGTCCCATCCCTGGAAACATTCAAGGTCAGGTGGGATGGGGATGTGAGCAACCTGATGTAGTTGAAGATGTCACAGAATTATCTAGGCTGGAAAGGACCTTTAAGATCATTGATTCCAACCATCAACATAACACTGCCAAAACCACCAACCACGTCTCTAAGCACCATGTCTACCCATCTTTTAAATACCTCCAGGAACGGTGACTCAACCACTTCCCTGGGCAGCCTGTTCCAATGCTTGACAACCCTTTCTGTGAAGAACTTTTTCCTATTATCCAATCTAAACCTCCCCTGGCATATTTTGAGGCCATTGCCTCTTGTCCCATCACTTGTTACTTGGGAGAAGAGATCTACTCCTACCTCACTACAACGTCCTTTCAGATAGTTGTAGAGAGCAATAAGGTCCCCCCTGAGCCTCCTTTTCTCCAGACTAAACAATCCCGGTTCCACCAGCTGCTCCTCATGAGACTTTTTCTTTAGGCCCTTCACCAGCCTTATTGCCCTTCTCTGGACACGTTCCAGCACCTCAATGTCTTTCTTGTAGTGAGGGTCCCAAAACTGAACACAGTACTCGAGCTGCGGCTTTGACAGTGCCGAGTACAGGGCAACAATCACTTCCCTAGTCCTGCTTACCACATTATTCCTGATACAAGCCAGGATGCCATTGGCCTTCTTGGCCACCTGCGCACACTGCTGGCTCATATTCAGCCAGCTGTTAACCAGCACCCCCAGGCGCTTTTCTGCCGGGCAGCTTTCCAGCCATTCTTCCCCAGTCCTGTAGTGCTGCATGGGGTTGTCATGACCCAAGTGCAGGACCCGGCACTTGGCCTTGTTGAACCTCATACCATTGGCCTCAGCCCATCGATCCATCCTCTGGATCCAGTTCCCTCTGTAGAGCCCTCCTACCTTCAAGCAGATCGACACTCCCGCCTAACTTGTTGTTGTCTGCAAACTTACTGAGGGCGCACTCCATCCCCTCATCCAGGTCATTGATAAAGATATTAAAGAGAACTGGCCCCAGTACTGAGCCCTGGGGAACACCACTTGTGACTGGCCACAAACGGGATTTAACTCCATTCACTACCACTCTTTGGGCCCGGCCACCCAGCCAGTTCTTTACCCAGAGAAGAGTACGCCCATCCAAGCCATAAGCAGCTAGTTTCTCCAAGCAGCCAGTTTCTCCAAACCTGATCTAGCTGAAGATGTCCCTGCTCATTGCAGTGGAGTTGGACTAGATGACCTTTAAAGGTCCCTTCCAACCCAAACTATTCTATGATTCTATGCCCAAGGGACCAGAGCAGAGCAGCCATCTCCCCACGGGCTTTCCCTTGCTGCTCAGGTGCCCAGGAGGGGCAGCCACATCAGGAGGAAGGGAACATTGGTGCAGCAGAGCTTTGTAGCCAATGGATGAGGGAGAGTCAGGGCAGGGTGTGGGAGAAGCCAAGGAAGGTGAGGTGGCAGCATTACTCCTTTTCTTTCTTTCATTGCACTTGCACGTAACTAATGTGACCTCCACTACCACAAAACACAAGAGCAGTTTGCTTCTGCCCTCGCAATAATGGCTAAATACAATTGGTTATGCAGTTCATGCCAGGGACCACAAAATTACCAGCTGACATTTCTGAGTAGCATCTTCTTTACTACATGTGCTGAAAGGAAAGAACATCACTCCCTGATGAAACACCGAGGATGCAATTTGCAGGCTTCATTACCAATTTACATCTTTGAGAAGGACTAAAGCATCACAAAATGGTGAACTGAGACTCAAGCTGAATGACGAGGCTGCAGTAAGAGTGAACAGCAAGTGTCAAAACGAATTAATGATATTACTTTAGACTGATAATGGGGCCAGTTTAACGAGTAGTAGCGCAAGAAATGAAAAAATGTGAAATATAAATCATGATTGATCTGAACGAGGAATAAGTGGGACTGCCTCTAAAAAGTCAGTTCTCTGTAATTATACATGGTGCAATAAAATTTTTACTTTTTTAAAGCATGGAGCTATCATTGCAGCACTTCAGATCCTGTGAGATCATGTTGTCCTTCCAGTGAGGTTCTCTGTGTTGGTTATCTTTGTGTCTTTATGCATTGAGCACCTACAGATAAGCAAACTGGAGCACTTTGAAGCCTCGGAAGTAATATGTGGGATATGGTGGGGTACAGTTTGATGGGCAGGAAAGCAGGGGAGGGTTAGAGGCTTATGCAGCTGTACAGGCATGTCACACATCAAGGAGGCCCACAGCACAATGCCTGACGTTAATGAAGGCTAAAGCCCTCATGTAGCCATTTCTCCTGCAACTAAAATCATTATAACCTCTTGAGGTGTAATGGGAACTTCTCATGGTTGAACTTTGATAATAGATGTAAGTAGCAATATGCAATATGTGATAAATATTCACCAGATGTCAATTAGAAAATGATAAAAACACCTCAGCAGAAAGCTTTACTGGGGCTTTGTTCTAACAAACACAAAGGCTAAAATTAAAAGCTTGGGAATTGTGTATGTATAAAAAGGCTAAATGAGGCATCAGATTCAGATGTTTAACCAGCAATGAGGACATCAACTAAAATTCTCGATTCTCCCAGTTGCTGCAAAGGTTGCTCCTTGAAAGTCTTCTAGTTTTCTAGAATTCCAAATGACTTTATATTCACTTTAAGAGTAAAGCAAATAAGTCTTCATGAATCTGCACACAGGGAATAATGAAATATTTTTAGATTTTGTTTAGCATTTCATAGAATCATAGAATGGTTTGTATTGGAAAGGATCTTTAAAGATCATGTAGTCCAACCCCCCTGCCATGGGCAGGGACATCTTTCATTAGACTAAGTTTGTACTTTGATAATTTTTCCTGAAGAAAAGATTACACTTACTGGTAAAATATATTAATTTGCAATTAACATAAAGTTTACACTGAATTTGGATTTTCTTTTTGTTCTTTAGAAAGATTCAAAATATCTATATATGCATACTTTTAAAAACATTATCTATCTATTCAGACTGTGTTTATTTGACTGAACAAAAATGACAGAAGATACACAGTAATATATAAATAGATATATAAATAATAATCTTTAACATATTAACCTGAATTTGGATGGAAATGGAATTAAAGATGTATAAAAAGGGCAAGTTATTGCTGTTTTTTCTTGCTTGAATAAAGCTACCTTAAATGTTTTGAATTTACATTAGAAAACATAAGTTTATGTAAACATTTTAACTTAAACTATGGATCTGATTTATAACAAAAAGTAGCGGCTAGTGAGTTTAAGCGACTGTGTAATCACTATGTCTTTCATGATTTTAGAACTAATAATACTCTCTTGGGCCTCACCTTTATTACTAGATTAAAAGAGAAAAACAATCTTCCTGCTTTCTCAGCTCCTGGTTTCCTAATGCACAATTTTTGGAAATAATGCAGTAGAATAAGAGGAAAAGTATGCTTCCTCTGCAGTGGCAGATAACCATTCTGCAGCTGTGACAACCATTCATGATCCTGTTACTTACCAGTTTGCATATAATCTACAAATGCATTTAATTGTATTATGTATTTTTTAATACTTATTATGTATTTTAAATGTAATCTTTCATGCCGGTTACCAGTTTTAAATTTATTCACTATTTATTCATTTATTAAATTGGTTCACTTCAAAAGTTAATCCAATGCTTAACTAAAAATTGATTTTCACTTGAAATAGCAAAATTGGTAATATGTAGTGAAATCAGTTAAGTGAGACACTGCAAACTTGTAAAACCAGACATACCGTAACATCTTTAACTGAACTTTGACCCCTCAGCACTCTGCATTTTTTGAACAGAATAATGTACTTTTAATTAACTAGAAACTGCACCCTGAAAGTTGTCAGGTAAATCAGAAGTGTGTAACTTCATTAAGTCTGCTTGTGTGTAACAGTAACAGGACAGAACATCTATTGTACGTTGCTGAATGACCACTTGGTGGCAGAGATTGACAAGATTTCATTATAACTTCGTTTTCACACAGAACTTGTAAACTCTTTTTAAGCTTCACGCCTATGGGTTTTTCCTCTCCCAAAAATTACTGCTCGAGTAAACTCAACCTGTGACATTAATGACTGAACTAGAGTTCATATTTTTAAGTTAATATCTATTGAAAATCCACTAGAGGGACAAAGAAAAATGAAATTTTAAAACAACGCTACAAATCCTAACAAAAATTAACTCTCCCCTGGGAGTCTTGTGTCAAAGAAGACATGTAGCATACATGGACCATTGCTCTTAGAAAAAAATCTTCTTTTTTAAACTCGCTTTGCATTTCATCATTCTCTAGTATTACTTAAAATTCAATGCCATCAGAATAGTAATGTAATTACCCTAGCTGTTTTGTGTAGCACCTTGTTAATACCTTAAATCCCAGTTTTCAGAAGCAGCTGATGGAATTCCAGTAAATTGCATGTGCTTGGACCACAAATGTGGGATCCCACAAAATGACTCAGTTTGCGCTCCCAGAACCAGAGGTCACTTGTGAAAATTTTAGAAACACTGTTTTATACTAGGAAAATAAAAGCTAACATATTTTTTGTTGTTTGAGTGAGGGTTTAAAGCTATTTCAATAATTAGTTGTTCCTTATTTCTTTTCTGAAGAGCCATGTTTTAAGAAAATGGCTTATATAGGTTATCTGCCAGTATTGGTTTTGAGCTCGGGAAGCTGAACAAGTTCTGTGACTCTTAAACCATAAAATTTCTCCGTCACAAGGCAATTTTTCAATTTAGAATAAAACTCGAAGTGGGTTTCTTTAAACCCCTCCTTTTTCTTCACTTATTTCTTCCCTTTTTTGCTTTGAGTTTCTTGTTCACTTGATGTTTAGAACACCAATTCTAGCCCGAAACAGAAGAAATCTGCAGGTTTTAATCAACAGCCTGAAAGTAAACATCTTCACAGCTTTTATTATTATATGCAGATATGTCTGAAGAAGTTAGTTTCTGGTGTGCTACACTTTGAACACAGCTATATAAATCACTCGCCATTTAGCATTGCCTTTGTTTTCTGCCAATGGTAATCAGGGCAGAGCTGGCTCTAGGGGCAGAATTTCCCTCCTTTGCATCTTAATTCTCGTCTTTGCACTCCCCCTGGTGCTGCTGCTGCTTTTGCACTGAGAAGACGCAGGCACTGCAGGAGAAAGACCCACAGGCTGGGTCTGAATCAGTGAACTCCAGCATGTGCTAACATTTCTGGGTACTGCAATGCAACGTCTTCTATCAGTAAACTTCTAGTGTCCTCCCAAGCAGGACTTGCACCGGAGCAACTGGCTCTCTCCCTAGGCACACTTTGGCAACTGGAATGGTCTGGGGACAACAGCTTGCAGCAACTCTACTTTGGGAAGAAAACTACTTGAAGAGGGAGAAGTCATTCCTGAATTGGTCTTGGTGCCCATGTAAGCTCCCTGTCACATTTAATTTACTCACACAGACACAGCCACCAAGTCTTGGGTCTGGTCTTGCCAAATCGTTTCTTATCTTAGCACAGCTCACTATGTTTAAAGCAGCTCCTGGCTCAGCAGTCACAGCAGCACCAACCTGCTCAGCACAGGATGAGTCCAAAGTCAAAACCCGAAAAGCTTGAGAATGTCTTTGAGAAGATGCGATAAAACATCTGCAATAACGAATCATCAACAGTGGGTCAAAATGTGACACAAAAACATTTTAGTTACGTTTCAGAAGCGCGAAGGATGCCAGCGTCTGATAGATTCAGATAAAGTAAGCTCTGCAGTATGTGATAGTCCAAAGAGTAAGTAAAAATGTAATCATCTGGCAATATCAGCCACCCTGCTGGAAAAGCTGAGGAATAAACAGATGTGACTCCGCTGCTTTATGTTTTTTGATGTTTTTTTTAAATCTGATTTGCAGTTTTACAGCCTCTTTGGCTGGGGAGTAAGCACATTTCACTTAGCATTAGTTATACTAGAATCTGCAGCGAGTGGAAAGCATTAATATTTGAAGACTAAAAATTAATTCAGGGTTAGGAAAAAATTTGATAAACCATGGTTACATCCTCTCAGCTCTCTTTCAAACGGATTGCAGTGAAAGCAGACACAACTGTTATTGTTTTATCTAGAATTGGTAATTATTACAATTTGCACCTTTCTAGCCATCTAAATTGCTAGGTTTTAATATAATTTTGGAAAGGAGTAACAAAAATCCAGCTTTTTTTCCTTAGGGTGCAGGAATGGGATTTTTAAGAGAACATGTTTTATGGGAACATAAATTTCATTTTAAAGAAACATTAAAAATAAGCTTCTAATTTATGTGCTTTTCAAAGTCACAAATGAAGTGAATTAGAAAAACAAAAATCCTTTGATTTGCTGTTTCTCACCATCACCTAATTTGAAGTTTATATGCATCTCCTTAAAGCCATGATTTTTCAGGGATGACCTTATCACTCATGGAAGTTGTGAAACCAATTTGCATCAGGAAAGTCTTAAATACATTAGGATTAGATTTCCCGAATAAAATGAAGTGAGATTTGTGAAATGCTAGAAAAATTACCCATAGCACAGATGAGACATCTGAAGTTAATAACAACCTTGACTTTGTTGACAGTGTTTGTAATATCTGTGTTTGTTTTTATAAACTGTTATGAAGTTAACCAGAGGCAGAGGCTTGTCAGATATACGGTATTCCCTATAGCTCCATTTTTTTATTCTAGGATTGCAACCAGTTTCTTTTCTCTTTTACTCTTCAACTGGTAAGTGTGACGGAAAAAGTGCTTGTCACATTGGTGACAGAGAGCTGACAGATGCATGTAATTTCTCTATTTGCCCCCAGTCTACTGACTCTTGACTGAGAGACTCAAGAACTCCTAACCCTGAAGGCCTCTTCTCCAACTACTGCCTATTTTAATAAAGATCCTTCCAAAAAAGTTCCATAAATGACACAATTGGTTCTGTCACTGTGACAAACCTGTCCAGTACCACCTAACACCGCGTGCTATGCCCCACGTTCTCCTAAAGCAATTAATTTGATTTATACCAAGACACTGCAAGAAAAAACGACTGACTATAAAGTCTTTAAATACACCCATGAAATACAGCAATGTATCAACTAAAGTGCTTTTTACTGTACTTGTGTAAATAAAACCGATAACAGAGTGCTTTACAATAAAAGCGGGCTGCATTCTCAGTGGAAGTCGAGACAGGCTACGAAGGGGGAATTCAGAAACTCTGCCCAGGCATGTGAGGGTGGCGTTAGGAAAGACAAAGCTCACCTTAAGCTGATGTTTGCAAGGGCAATAAGAAGAGCTTCTACTGCTACAATAGCAGTAGAAGGCTGAACAAGGAAAACTTGGACCTGTTGCTCAGTGGGGCAGGGGATTTAGTGACAGTGGACTCAGGTAAGGCTGAAGGACCTAGTCAACAGTTTGCAAGGCCTCTGTGCTTAATGAAGGGGTTTGGGGAGGAGAAGAATGACCGGCTGTGGAGACGGGTCAGGTCAGGGGTTACTTGAGAGAACTTGACCCAAGCAAGTTCACTGTACCCAATGAGCTCCATTCATAGGTGCTGAGAGAGTGGATCATAGAATCACAGAATTGTTTAGGTTGGAAAAGACCTTTAAGATCATCAAGTCCAACCATAAACCCAGCACTGCCAAAACCACCACTAAACCATGTGCCTCAGCACCGCATCCGCATGTCTTTTAAATACCTGCAGGGACGGTGACTCAACCACTTCCCTGGGCAGCCTGTTCCAGTGCTTGACAACCCTTTTGCTGAAGAACTTTTTCCTAATATCCAATGTAAACACCCACCCCCACCCCACCCCCCAGAACAACTTGAAGACATTTCCTCTTGTCCTATCACTTGTTACTTGGGAGGAGAGACCGACCCCCACCTCAATATAACCTCCTTTCAGGTAGTTGTAGAGAGCAATACAGTCTCCCCTCAGCCTCCTTTTCTCCAGACTAAGCAACCCTCAGCCCTCCTCATAAAACTTGTGCTTTAGATCCTTCACCAGCTTCGTTGCCCTTCTTTGGACATGCTCCAGCACCTCAATGTCCTTTTTGTAGTGAGGGGCCCTTCTTGTATTTGAGATGAGGCCTCAGCAGTGCCGAGTACAGGGGGACAATCACTTCCCCAGTCCTGCTGGCCACACCATTTCTGACACAAGCCAGGATGCTGCTGGCCGCCTTGGCCACCTGGGCACACTGCAGGCTCATATTCAGATGAAGTCCTTGCAAAGATGCTATCATCTTTGAAAGATCATGAAGATTGAGAGAGGTCCCCAAAGGCTGTAGAAAGACAAACGTCAAACCCATCTTCAAAATGAAGATCTGGGTAAACACGGGCCACTCAATCTCACTTCAGTTAACTGGCAAATAATGGATTGAGTCCTCTTAGAGCACATTTCTGGGCACATGGAAGAGCAGACGGTGACTAGAACAGTAAGTCTGGATTTAGGAAGAGTAAAACCAGTCTAACCAATCCAGATCACTTTCTGAGATAAGATGTCTGGATTTGCAGATGAGGGAAGAGTTGGGGAAGTCATCAACCTTGACTTCAGCAATGGTTTTAACCTAGAATTTATTTATCCTAGAATATTCTTGTACCTTCATTAGGATGTTACTGTCTGGATAGGTGGACAACTAAATGGGTAAAATCCCGGCTCGATGGTAGTGCTCAGAGGGCAGTATAGGGGTCTTGTCCTGGGACTTGCCCTTTAAAACACCTTTATCAATGACCAGGGGTCTGAGGTGTTGGAGCACACTCCTGTCAAGTTTGCAGACAAAGCCAAATGCAGGGGGGCAGGGGGAGCAGCTCATAGGCTTGAGGGCAGGGATGCCACCCAGGAGGGTAGGACTGACAGAAACCCTGTGAATTTCAATAAGGACAAATGGGAAGGAATAACTCTTTCAACAACACAGGCTGGGGACTGGCTGGCTGGGGACTGGCTCTGCAGAAAAGAACCTGGGGGACTTGGGGAACAGTGAGAAAGATGTTAAAAAACTGCAGCAAGTTCAGCAGAGAGTCACCGAGATGTTTGGAGCTGGAGCATCTGCCCTGTGAAGAGAAACTTTTTCCCCATGAGGACAGTCAGACAGTGGCACATCCCACCCAGGGAGATTGTGCAGTCTCCACCCTTGGATGTTTTCAAGACCTGACTGGATGAAGCCCTGAGCAACCTGGCCTGACCTCAGAGTTGACCCTGCCGCAAGCAGGAGGTTGGACCACAGGCCTTCTGAAGTCCCTCCTAGCCTGAAACGTTCCAGATTCTGTGACAAGAAGCAGGAAGAACTGTAAATTTACAATGGTGTTTTTGGACTTAGCTGTGGACAAATATTTATATTAAAAAACAAAGTAAGAATTTCAGCCCGTACATAGTGATTGACTTCAGTATGGACTAAGTATGCTGGGAAATTCATGAGAAAAACAGGTCAACAACAAAAAAATGAAATTAAAATTGGCCTTATCTTTTAAAATTATCAGTCAGTATATACATTATAAAATTACCTTGTTCATCTCTGCATCTTCCTGAAAGTTTTTCTTTTGGCACAGAAATGGTTTAGAAATACATTTTTTGATTCTGAGTAGGAGATACAGCAAAGATTTTGGGCTTGGCACTAAATTGAAGGGTACTGGAAGAGTTCTCCCTTCCTCAAAGTAAGAAAACCAAAGTTTAGCCCTTGCAAATTTCCATTCTACATCAGCATCATCCTGTAAAACAGAAACACAGCTGTTAATACACTGTTAATACCACCTTGACTATTGAAGATGCTATAGCTAAACTTTATGTGTGTTTTGAATGTAACTGGCTGAAGTTAATCTCAGACAGATCAAGAACTTGTTTATAATCTGTGAAAACCAAATTTCAATTAATGGAACTGCTCCTATTAATCCATTTAAAATAATGCAATTACAGAAGACCAAAGTGGATTTGATTTAAACATTTGTTACTCCAGAGGGAGTGCTAATAACCTGCAATACAGGACACAAAGACAGACCTCTGTTTGGTGCTCTTTGTAAACACACAGATAAGAATGAAAGCTCTGATTTAAAAGCACACAATACAATGCCCAAGTTAAAGCTTCATGGCAACACTCAAATTTATCTGCTAGGGCATGACTGAGTAGCCTGCTGGCTTGGAACACTGTCATGCTCAGTAAACAAAAGGGAAAAATCCTGTGTTAATGTAACAAAAATGTAAATCTCTCAATGCGACTGCCAGCTCTGATTTCTTATCTTATTGGTCTGTTCTGTAGCAATTAGTCTGTTATCTTTTTTGTGAAGAAGACATAGTATCAGAATTTTAAATTAAAATTTTACTCTATTACTTTAAACATGAAGTTAAAAAAGTTTAGGTGATTCTTACCTAATTCGTTCCACTTGCTGGAATATATGATTAAATCAGGTATGCCATCATCACCCTGGTTTAACATTTACAATAGCCAAAACACTTATTTTATTCCTCCCTGTAAAGTTCAAGAGGGTTTTCTGCAAAGGACTGATGTCAATATTGCTGTAGCTGTTTTTAGAAGCTGTTTGTATCAAGTCACCATATTTTTGCATAATATCCTGGTTTTTATTGCTCTGAACCTGACAGCTTGTTCTGTGCCCTCCTGAGTCAGAAGAATCTGAACCTCCCTAGAGAGTGTGTGTTGCTCTTGCTCAAGCTGGACAACGCTACGGCTCCAAACCAGAGCCCAGAACCTGGAACCAGAGCAGTGTCAAACCTGAGTCTGCTGCCTTGTGGCAAGGGCGTCACCTGGGAAAGGCTGGGATGGGCTAACTCCTGGAGATCTGCTTCCTTTTTTTCTAAACAATGATAATGATTTAGCCCTTTGTTTTCCATGGCATGCAAAAGTCCATGCCGACTTTTAGTAGCCCTGCTGATTACTTTGTCAAGTAAAGTTTTGTTCACTGCAGAGGACTAGAGCAACAGTTGTTTAAATAAAAGAAGAAAAGAAAATGTTGTAGAATTGCTTGCAAGGTCAAGGCATAGGAACAAGAAATTCCTTCCAGCAAGAGGGACGCTACTCAAATAATAACTACAAATGAGGCAAATGAAGATTCACAAAGTCACACAATGTAGCCTATCCTCTTCAGGAACATAACACAATTCAACAGCAGTTTCTTAGTCCAGTCTAGTTCTTACTATTGCAAGCACATGCAGCTGGGTAATTTCCTGGTGTTTTATAATAAAAATGTACAGCGGAATTAATATTTTCTCCTAATATATTCCAAAAGCCTATGTGTTATTTTCTTAAATAAAATGTCAACAAGAAAATTTTCCAGGAGATTTAGACAATCAGCTATAACAGCAAATGTTTCATCATCAATGGAATTTTTACCTCAATTTCCTGGAATGAACTGTTGATCATTGCAATAAGCATGTTCAGTAAGACGATGACCATGGTAACATTATAGACTCCATAAAGGACATAACCAATATTTTCAATAAATTTATGTTTGTAATTTATGACAACTGATTTAACTTCTGAGAGTCCAAATATAGCCCAGAACAATGTCTTGAAACTTTCTTCAACACTAAAAGGAGAAATTGAACACATGCACATGTTACTGAAGAAAAGCTGGATATTCTTATTGTATAAATTGCCAGTTACCATTTTTATACAGTATACAAATTTTTCCATTATTATAGTGTAGAACTCTACCACAGTCATATTATGCAGAACAAGCAGACTATCTAATTTCATAGGTACAGGCTGTTTCATAATATAAGATTCCTAATATTTAGGACTGACAATAAAACCATCTGATTCAGTTTAAGAATTATACAGACATTCTCCAAAGAATACTACAATGATTCACTTGTTAACTACTTTAATCTACATGCTACACGCTTGCTGCTAATGTGAATGTAAATAACAAAAATCGTTAACCTGCAGATACTTTGTTTTAATTGCACCATTAGTTCACTTAGTATGAATTATTTCACCATTAATATGACTAACGTTCTGAAACTGTGAAGAAGACACAATGTCTAACTGCAAATCAGCATTCTTCCAAAAATGAGTTGAGTTTTCACAACTCCAGGTGAGTTTTCACTATTCCACAAATCCACGGTAAAGGCAAGAAGCCATGGTACAGGGATACTGATTTGTTTTTTTCAGGTTAGTTCATTTAACCACGTGTATTTCCTTTTAATCAGTTTATATATATATACACATAAATGTAAGTTGAAAACTCTAAGGTACCTTCTCCTATCTATCTCCACCTGTTTGAAGACATATTTTATCTTGCTTTGATAAAGAGATCTCAGTTCCCTATGACCAAAAATGCTGTAGCATTGCAAAGTACGTTTTGGATTTTATTGTGTTATTGTTAAGAAAAAAAGGTTAAAAGACAATTTTAATTTTTAGTTGTGAATTTACTTCTCTGTTTATAGTATTTTATCAGTATTCCGTCTGTGAGCTGTAGTTTTAGGTACTTTATCTATTGTGTGAATTAGTAATACCAAAAGAGTAGTAACAAATTTTTCCCTCTTGGCCAAGTTTGCTCCTGGATGAGTATACTTCATAACAGCTACAGCTGGAATATCATGACAGCCAGAAATTAAGTGGGCAAGGGCTGCAGAGCATGGGAAAGAATGAGTTGCCACTCAAGTGATTTATCTTAAAATCACAGCTAGAAATGGGAGGCATGAGAAACTGATACCAAATAACTCCCGACAGAGTAAATTCAGAATTTCTATTCTTATGGTGGGAGAAGAAAAAAAGAACAGCCAAGGAAACAGAGTCAAAAAAAAAAAAAAAGAAAAAAAAGGAATATAATTTCTCCTCTCAAGATGGAACGGGTTATTGCCATTGGAAACTATGGAAAGCCAGAGCTTTAAAGAGGGATTAGATGATTTTTTTTTTTTACTAGTAAGAATATACAGAGTTGTCTGAATTAAATTACAAATATTTTATAATGTGTGTCACACTGTAGTGACTAGCCTGCTTCAATTACAGATGACAGTGGCACTTGATGGAGGAACCAGCCTTGCTCGCACGCGCTGCAGGGAGCCACCATGCTGCGCTCTGAAGTGCTGGTGCTGACCACCCTGGCAGGCAGGATGCTGTTCTGCTGGCCCAGGGTCTGACCCAGATTACATCCCGAAATCCCTGAACAAGCCCGGGAACAAGCCCTGTGCATGGAGTGCTATTACAGACTGCACTGCCAGGTCATCAGAAATATGTACAGTGCTGTGTAAGGGGTCTGAGGTACTTCTGCTTTTTTATAAGCCTCCTCCACCTAACGCAGCCCAGGAGTCTGTTGGTCTGTTTTGCCACAAGGGCACATTACTGGCTCATGGTCAACCTGGTGTCCATCAGGACCCCCAAGTCCATTTCTGCCAAGCTGCTTCCCAGCCAGTCAGCCCCAGCCTGCCCTGGTGCCCTTCTTCCCAAGGGGCAGGATGTGGTGTTCCCCTGTGTTGAACTTCACGAGCTTCCTGTTGGCCCATTTCTCCAGCCTGTCGTGGTCCCTCTGAGTGGCATCACAATCAGCTGGCCTATCAGTCACTCTTTTTGATCCATACACTCCTCCTGACCGTTGCCTGATTTCCTGCCCATTGAGACGGACCAATTCTTGAAAATCAGTCAACTTCTCTGGACTGCCCTTCTCTTCAGTGCCTTATCCCATGAGATTCTTCCCTGAACAGCCCAAAGTCTGCTCTCCTGAAGTCCGGGGCTGTGGTCCTGCTATTTGCCTTGTTCTTTCTTCTCTAGAACCTGAATTCCACCATCTCGTGGTCAGCTAAGGCTGCTCCAAACCTTCACATACCCAACCAGTTCTTCCTTGTTTGTAAAAGTCAGGTGTCACAAAGCTCCTCTCTGCATCAGCTCCTTGATCACCTGTGTCAGGAAGTTATTGCCAATGCCCTCCAGAAACCTCCTGGATTGCTTGTGCCCTGCTGGAGGCAGCAGATATCAGGGTGGTTACAATCCCCCATGAGGACCAGGACCTGCAAGTGTGAAGCTTCTTCCAGTTGTCTGAAGAAGGCCTCATCTACTTCATCTTCCTAATCAGGCATTCCATAGCAGACATCCACTACAACATCACCCATGTTGGTCTGCTCTCTAATCTAGCCCGGTAAGCTCTCCCTGGCTCATCACCTCTCCCTAGGCAGAGGTACAGGCATTCCTGCTGCTCGCTCAAGTAAAGGGCAACTACAGCTCACCTTCCCAGCCTGTCTTTCCTGATTTGTCATAGTATTGTTGAGATCAAGAGCTCATCCTCTGATTTCATATACAGCCTTTAAGCACCAGAACAAGAGAGAACTTTACTACTTAATCCAAGATTAAGAAATTTTTAAGAGATGCAAACCTTATAAAACAACTAGCAAACTTAATACATACAATGCAAACAATTGACTTTCCATAAAAATAGCCCACAGTCATTACAGTTTAGTAAGTTTTACTTACGTTGTGAATGCTTCATTTTGTTTTGCCCCCAGATAGTAGGAATACAGATTAAACATGCCTATCATGAAAGCCACAAACACCATGATAAATATCACCATGAACTTGAAGATGTCTTTCACAGTTCTGCCAAGTGATATCTGCAGTGGTCCAAAGCTTTCATTAGCTGGTAAGATGTAGGCTATTCTGGAGAAACTTAATACTACCGCAATTGCATACAGGCCTTCAGATATGATCTGAGGATCAGATGGATCCCAGTTTATTCTGGCTAGAAACAAAAGATGAGAATTTTGGTCAGTATTTCAAAGTCCAACTTAGGTTGTTCACTGAAGTACTCTCTTTTGGTGAGTAACAATGAACTGGAATTGAATGCAATGGTGCTATGAAAATTTGGAACAGATAAGACGCAGTCTTCATGGCTTTAGGCTTGTTTTTTTTATTATTATTGTAAGTTGCATAATGAATTTTCAGCAATTTTTACTCAGAGAAACATTCTAAGACTTTGTTGCCTAAAAGTAAGGAGCAGCTAATTTTTACCCTTTAGAACTTCAAGACACACAGAAAACTGACTTGCTCACTGAGAGCTGTGAATACTTCCAAGTGTGACTGCTCAACTACATGCAGTAGTGGCTGCCCACTATTTCACAGTGCTCAGCGAATGTCTTACATGAAGATGCTGCTAGAAATAAAAGTGAAAGGAAAGAAGATACTTGGTTAAGACTGAAACACAAGCAGTTTGAAACACAATGCTAGGGCAGAGGGAGTGTTTTACTTTTTTACTTATGTTTTACTCTCTTCTTTTTACACCTTCATCAGAAGTGTAATTTTTAATTAGAAGAAAGCATGAGTGGGATTCAGTATGAGACGAAGACATCTGCAGATAGCTGTCCAAATGGGAGGTACAGCCAGTGCAGCCTAGTGAGTGCCTGGGGCTTGATTCAGACACCTGAACAAAGACATCCACTACCATTTGAGATGTCCAGGGTACCCAAGATATTTGTACAGATCTGTGGGAGGTTTTTTTTGGAGCAGCACCTTAGCAATTCAAGTGGCACTAATCACTTAGTTTGGCCAACTGAATTGAGCCAGGTAGTGCTAAAACTATTTCACAGCTCCACTGACTGTATTGATTAGGTCTCTGTTGATTATAAAGATGGGCTGTCCATGTCTGTCTTGTACTGGAGAGCCCAGAACTGGACACAGTCCTTCAGGTGTGGGCTCACCAGTGCACAAGGAAGAAGGGAAGGATCACCTCCCTCGACCTGCTGGCAACACTTTGCCTAACGCAGCCCAGGATACCATTTGCCTTCTTTGCTGCAAGGGCCCGTTGCTGGCTGATTTTCAACCTGGTGTCCATCAAGGTATGTTTGCTAGCCTGTGATAAGACCTGTGGCATTAAATATTCACCACTAATATTATCCATGTTAGCACTACCATACACAGATGTTCTCCAAGCAGACTTCAGTGTACACACATACACTAAAAAATGGCTCAACTCTGCTTAAGTGCTTAACAAAGTCACAGCTCTTGATTGATGTCAACTGTAATTGCCTTGCTAGATGATACAGTATTATACAGCACAAACAAGACTTGTGCTTGTCATACCCAGAAACTGTGAACATAAACAACAGACCCTGTTTGCAAATTCTTCAAGTGGGTGTTACTGAAAACTGAATTAATATTTAACTAGCTGCTTTTATAACTTATGTGAAGTTCGTAACTTTCCAGTAAAATTTGTAAGACTACAATTTAATGGGTTTCGAAATTTATATATATATTAATTGCTCTGCTTTTTCTACAGCCTGGATAATGAAGAAATGCAACCTTATCAGAAATAGTATTTGAGGCATAGAATAGAGATAGAAAGTGATGTAATTCAGTATCTAGAGGAAAATATCTAATAAAGGGAAGAGAGATGTGGTGGTGGTGAGAGTGAACACAAGTAAACAGAGCTTAATTTTTTCTCATTTGAGCAAAAAAGCTTCTAGTCACTTCTCACATATGCCAAGCAAGTTTATTAACATTTTTATCTCCCTACTGATAAAGGAAGTGGATTAAGAAATATTAAAATAATATAACAGAGTCTCTGAGCAAAGAATATATAAAAGATATACCGGTTACGTTGGCGAAGCAGGTTTAAGAAGTTCCTGCATCTCATCGCTTAGTTCTGCCCCTGCAGAACGTTCGCAGTTGTGCCAACACAAGTGTTTGCAGGATAGCATTGTGCAACTGAACAGGTGAAATGACCTGGATCAAAATAACCTTGAAAAGGGGTGGGGTGACGGTGGGGTTATTTTCATCTCAGAACATTTCAGTGCCTGATGTCTAGAACAGTTCCCAAAGAGATGTATGAGCACAGCCAAGGGAGCTATGATCAACTGGTAGGGATGAGAAAAAGAAGTGGTGGGAATTTCTTAAGCAGTACATTGAGAACTAAAGTATTTGAGACATATTAACAGAAAATCAATTCATCTTGTCCCAAGAAGTAAATCTTAATCATGTACAATCAACTCACCCAAGGTGTAGTATTTTATGTTGGGCTCCAGTGTTGGACTTGTCAGATCTTTCATATTTGCATCAACGAAGTTCTGGGCTCTGGATGCATGCCAAAATGCCATAAACCTTGCTATGAATGATGCCGCAAAAATTGCTAACATACCAAAATCCAGCATATTCCATAACTCAAAAAGGTATTCCTTTGGACCTTGAGACCAAATTTCTTTACATTCAGACCATATCATGCCTGCGGAAGACAGAAAAGAGAAAACTATGTTCCTTTATCTTCACATTTGTTTTAT
Organism: Pluvialis apricaria; assembly: GCA_017639485.1. Classification (NCBI taxonomy): domain Eukaryota; kingdom Metazoa; phylum Chordata; class Aves; order Charadriiformes; family Charadriidae; genus Pluvialis; species Pluvialis apricaria. Next base: position 15,708,572 of record CM030007.1, read on the forward strand.
TTGATGTTTTATCATGTATAGGATATGCTCTTGGTTGCAGTCAAACTTAAAACAATTTTGGTCAGTGGGAGTTCGAACACAAACTAAACTTCTTGAACCTGCCAATTCATACACATGCCAGTACTTTTTTCTCATGTGAGTAATAATAACAATCTTTCATACTGCTTTTTCCTGTACAACTACAAAAGCTTTCAAAGAGAAGAATGGGATGTGAGTATTACCACCTGTTATAGACACAGGAATAGACAGAAAGAGCAGAAATGCTCTAGCGTGATCATATAGCAGTGGTAGAGCTAATAGCAGAACTCACATTTTCTTATTTGCAGATTAACCTGGGTACAGTCACTTCTACTGAAATTGCAAACGTATGTGACAAATGAGCATGAAAGTAAGAATCAGACCTAATGCTTCTTCCATAGGGCAAAGTTATCAGATTCCTAATTATTCTCCCTTAATAATAAAATATAGCAGTACAGTATTAGTTTATTCCACCTTTTTATTGAGCAAATCCTTTTCCTTTTCAAGATAACATTTGTTTAATCATGAACTACATTTCTAGGAATCTAAAGAGAGTTAATGAAAAACTGAATTGGAATAATGTCACTATTTTTCGCACTTATCAAATTGTCTGAAGGAACTTTTCATGATTTTCAGATGACAAACATAATGTTAATTATAGTAATTAAATTCAATGCTACATCTGTATGCACTGAATCAGTTTTTCATAAACCATCTTATGCATGACACTAAAATAAATAAAAATAGATTAAATTAGCAAACTATAACTTTAAATTGGGAAATTATTATTTACTCCTTTATTATCAGATGAAAACATTGATATTTATAGAATATTTGGAAATCTATGTGCCATGTTATTCCTATAATACAGAACTATATTTATTTATAAACAACTTTATGATGAAATAAATTAAGATTGTCAATGTTTTTCAAAGCTATAAGAATTATTTGGTGTACAAATGGCTCCAATTTCAATCCCAGAGAGCTCATAAAAGGAAAATATTTTAAATGCATAAACTCTTGAATGGAAACAGATTTTACTTAGCTTGAATTTAACTGTCCCATATTACTGACTAACTAACAACCAGAACCCAGATCCTTAAAATATTTGGGCATCTAACCACCATTGGAATAAATGGTATTACACTTGCAAATAAGAAATCAGACCGCTAAAATATTTTTGAAGCCCTGTGCTCAAGTTCTGATGCTGAACAGTACTGCATCACCAAATTGAATGGGTCAGCTCAGAGTACTTTTCATAGTGTTCACTTCATCCCTGTGTCAGAATAGAAAAATCTGCCACTGAACGTTCAGGGGTCAGAATCACAGAATCACAGAATGGTCAGGGTTGGAAGGGACCTCTGGAGATCATCTAGTCCAACCCCCCTGCCACAGCAGGGACACCTACAGCAGTTGCACAGGACGGCGTCCACGCAGGTTTTGAATGTCTCCATTGTGGGAGACTATATTCTTCTTTCCTTTTGTCAAGAATACATTCAGCTATACACTATTAATTCTTGCAGGCATACATGCAAAATAAGAGAATGTTAGCTGAAAAAGAAAACTGGACACAAAAAAATTGGCCCATGACGACGAAATTCTTCCCCTTGGGAGTTAACACAGCCTGACTCAAAAAAACCCCAGAAAACTGATAGGCATTTTCCTCTGATATTCATAAAACTGAATTAATTCACATTCAGATGATGTAGATTTCACCTAAGTCCTTAACCAGAATGTTTGTGATTAACCAGGCACATGTGAATCCTGCTGGCATCCAATAAGTAACATGACGCCAATGTGGGAATGCAGTCAGTCGAATGAACTCCCTTTGTTGCAATTTTTACACATAACATTAATAAAAAAGGATTAAATTGGGTCCAGCTTCGCTGAAATCATAGCAAGACAAATTTAAGCGAAAATTAATCTTTACCTATTACCCAAGAAATAATGAGCATCTCCATCCATGAGAAACAGGATGTTTTCATCCTAAATAGCTGTTTTACATTGCCTGTTGTTTCATTAGGTCGGAGTTTGGTGCCATCAAATCTGTCAGCTGCATTCATGACAAGCAGACCAAGAAAAATGGTGAAAGACGCTGCATGGGCTACAAACTTCATAAATGGTCCACGCATTATCCTCCCCAGCTGCAACAGAGGATATGAAACACAAGGACATTGCATTGCCTTCTTCCAAAATAAAAATGTATAAAATGAACAGTAACACAGAGAAATATGTAACACACAGCAACAAATATTTGGAAAAAGTTGAATACCGTGATACCACTCTGATAGTCACCTTTAGAAGTTTCTACTTATTTGCGATTTTCAGAGGGATAATCTATCAGTTTCACCACATATGTATTTTTAACTCAGTGTTTTGAAATAATTCTGTAATTATTTTGGGGCATCTATGTCTATTATAAGCAATTGAGAAAAAGTTATTATAGTTGTTGAATTTTGTACATGCCAGTCATCTTTATGAGTCAACAAAGAAAATGAAATTTTGACACTTACTAAAAGCATTAATTGATCACCAGGAGAGAACTGTGACTAAAGAATTCTGTTTCCTGACTGATGTGATGCTCAGTTTAGCACAGCTGTTGTGCAGTTTTCCCAACTTATTTTCTTTCTAAAACAAAGTCATGAGGCCTCAAAAGGTTATGTTTAGAGTTCTGAAGTGTCTTAATTTCCTTCCTGACTCCTTTAGTGCAAATGTCCTTAATTTTGTCATGATTAAGAACAACTCTAAAATGGTTTAGTGCAACACTTGAAAAACCTAAAAGTTCCACACAGAAGTTTCACACAAGGCTGAACTTTTAGCAATTGTTTACTTTATTTTTGAGAGTGCCTGTATTAATAGTAAAAGTCTTAGCTTGTTCACTTAGTTGGCAGCTGCAGAAAAATAATTTTTTATTTTACATGAAGACAGTATCTGTATCTGACAAAATATCCTTGGAAAGAACTGAAAGCAAGTGTCATGGATATCAGCTGAAACATCTAACAATCTGTGGTCTGGAAAATGGAGGGGAAAGCAGAAAGAGAAGTTATTTACATTGGTATTTTTGCTACACTTGTCTCAATTATCAAAGTCAGAATTTTGCTGTCCTTACAGTCAGCTTTTACAGAAACATAGAATAAGACGATGCAGCTGAAGATGTGACGCTAAGGTCTCAAATACACATAACATTAGGAAAACTAGACAAATATAAAAAGAAGATATTGTTAAAGGAACGCTGTCAAGGTTTGCAGGCACCAAATTTTATCTTCTTCCTCCTTTATATTATTTTGCAAATACATGCCATTCATTAATGTTTCTCATTGAATAAAATTAATTTATCTTTTATTAAATAAAATATTCAGTCAGCCTCACGAGATGAACATCAACAACCAATTATTTTGCACGAACTACGGAGAACAGGTAATCATCATGGGGAAAGATTTTATTTCAAGCTAGGAAGGAACAGTCATAAACAACACTCAATAAAGCAGTGCTGGAAAATAATAAAGTACCTTGACAGTGTCCTTTTAAATGCATTATTCTCGTGTTCACAAATGAAGATGTGGTAGGAGACCGATGACAGAAAGAGACATAGCCAGAAAATAGGAAAAAATACTGAAGGAGGTAATGTTAATATATCCCTTGATCAAAAGATAGAAAATGTAAATGACTGACCTACTAGCGCCCCCTTTCCCACCCATTCAAAAGAGACAGAAAAGTATTTTGAGTATTAAAGTATTAAAAGAAATAGAAAAGTCTGCAGAAAAGTCAGGGCAATTCCAAGCACAAATACAGGCTGGGTAGGGAATGGATTGAGAGCAGTCCTGAGGAGAAGGGCTTGCGGGTGTTGGTTACTGAGAAGCTCAACATGACCCAGTTTATATCTTCTCTGTAAAGAGATCTGGAATTTTAAAAGTCATTTCAAGATTTGATTGAATCACATTTATATGAAAATGTCATAATAACTTTCAGCATTTGTGTAATCAGTTCAACTGTAGTCAGTCCCTGCTTCCAAGGAGATTTTACTATATATACGTAAAAAACAGAATCATAGAATGGTTAGAATTGGCAGCGACCTTGAAGATCATCTAGTTCCAACCCCCCTGCCATGGGCAGGGACACCTCCCACTAGACCAGGTTGATCAAAGCCCCATCCAGCCTGGCCTTGAACACTTCCAGGGATGGGGCCTCTACAGCTTCCCTGGGCAATTTGTTCCAGTGCTTCACCACCCTCACAGTGAAGAATTTCTTCCTCATATCTATTCTAAATCTCCCCTCTTCCAGTGTGAAGCCATTCCCCCTCATCCTATCCCTACATGTCCTTGTAAAATGTCCCTTTTCAGACTTCTTGTAGGCCCCCTTCAGATACTGAAATGCTGCTGTAAGATCTCCCCAACCTCAATTCTCTTAGCCTGTCTTCATAGGAGAGGTGCTCCTGCCCTCTGATCGTTTTTCTGGTCCATCTCTGGACCTACTCCAACAGGTCCATGTCCTTCTTATGTTGGGGGCTCCAGGGCTGGATGCAGTACTCCAGGTGAGGTCTCAGAAGAGCAGAGTAGAGGGGCAGAATCACCTCCCTCGACCTGCTAGCCAAGCTTCTTTTGATGGCGCCCAGGATACAGTTGGCCTTCTGGGCTGCGAGCGCACATTGCCAGGTCATGTTGAGCTTCTGTCATGTAAGAAAATAGCATTCTAAAAGTTTTGGGTTAATTATGTCAGTAGTTAACATTGAATTACCAATTCGAAATGCAGGGCAAACAGCTCACAAAACTTTGAAGAGCCCCCATGTGGATTGCTGGCTGAAACTCAAATAGGCAATCTAATCCCTTTCAGCATCTGAAACTAGTGAATTCCTGCCAAATCAATAGGACTTTGTCCACATATTTCTATGGAATTTCTTCCAGATCTGAAACTCTCAATTCACTATCTGTGGTCCAAGATCAAATTAACTTTTTCCTAAAGAGGAAACTGTTCAGCTATACCAGTAACTGACTGAGATGTTGCAAATGTCATAAAGACATTTTTGCCTTTCTCAGAGCTGTGGCAAGAGAATATAAAGAAATGTGTCAGAATAACTGCATTGCAAGCTGTTATTTTCACCACAAATACTCTATTTTCTTTCTCTTCTGTCACTGTACCCCATCATGCCAAACCTGGAAAAAGAATGGGTACTTTATCTCCATAGAAGGAGGACAGTTGTATAAAATTCCATCAATTCATCCACAGAATGGACTCTGTTGATACAGATCATGTTCTGTATTGGAGCCATCCTATCTGGAAATTAAACAGTGAACATTTTTGCCTTCAAAAGACAGAAGAATCAAATTCTGAAGTATGAGTGAAGCACAAGGTAAGAAATGGCAACTAGTGAAAAAGGTGGATTAGATTTTACTTTTGCAGAATATAATGAAACAAAAAGCATTCAACATATAAATCACACGTTGAGATGATTAAATAGTGACATAGTGACAGAAGAAGTGAAATCTTAAAGGATGCTGTCCCTTGAACCTTGACTTTAAAAAGCTACTCTGAAATAGCTTTTTCAAAACGTACAATGGTTCAAAATTACTTTAAGATCCAATAAATCATTGAAAAAGGAAAATGACAAATAGATATGCCACTGCTATAGTTGAAAACCAATTACTGAAGTATGTTGAATCTCAAGGCGTGTTTTAAGACAAAAGTATTCATAAAAATCCTAGTCACTATACAGAAAAGTGAAAATGATATAACTGATTTTTATTGTCCAGAATGAAAGAAATGAAAAATAGGGCAAAACAAAATAGTTCCACCTTTCTCCTCTCAGAGAACAATAAAAAAAAATCCACAAAGACCTCAGTCCTCTCTTTCAACCTTCCTCTTCCCCTGGAATCATTGTATGTGCACAGAAGATTCAACCTGCTAAAATCATGGATATTATACTGTAACCTGTTGAATAATCCTTACAGGATCCCATTTGTTCCTGCTAATGTACTCTCAAGGGAATTTTTCCATCAGTGTTCATTTGAAATGGATAGTGACCAGCTAAAACAGCGATTCAACACAGAGTTGAGAACAAAACAGAGAGGTTAGATATTGTAACCCATCTTCAGTGGAAAGGCTTTCCACGCTATATATCATCCAAAACCGATACAGTGGTAGCACCCAAATCCAGACAGTGCATTATAAATGGATGCAGGGGAGGCTGCGTGACTGCTTTAAAACCCCATGAAATATAATAAGTATTACCTCTGTCTTGACAAGCCAGTACAGTTCACTTTGACTTGTAGAAAACTGATGATTGTTTTAATTTCCAGCATTCGTGTTTCAGCAACTTTTATCTATTAATTTTTAATCATCAAAAATAAAATTGCCTTTGAAGTAATCAGAATCAACCCACAGCTTGAATTAGTCTAGCTCTGTAGATGGGAAATGAGGATCCTCTGCATCTGCCTGCTAAGGCAACAACTAAACGAAGAATAGTTTGACTCATTTCTAAAATTCAATTTCTACAAGGCAACTCTTGCTCAACCATTGTAATTTAATTTAATATACATTGCATGTAACACAATACCTTTACCTGTCTTAATTACAACTGTCAGAACAGGCAATCTTGCAGCCATTCCATTCTAACTCAACTTTAAAATAACACGTTTCTGAAGTATTATTTAAGCATGTCAGTAATTTATACTCATACTTCATCTTTACCAGACAGGAATCTACATACAGATGATACAGGAGTTAATAAAAGGCCATTACAAGATTTCACAGACTGACCTTACTGCAAGGAGCAATCCAATAAGCCATTGAAAGGAACGGCAGTCCTACTGCAACAGCAAGAACAACCAGAAACTTCACTGCCATGGTCTGCTGCCGTAAACCTGACAAATTCTCATACCAGATTGACAGAAGTTGTTGCTGGCAGTTTGGATGTGCTACAAACTGCAACAAAGAAAAGGAGCACAAAAATAATATTGCTATCAGAGTATCTTTTATCAAAATAACAGCCATACGAAGTGCATTAAGAATGTTGGAATAGCAACAACTCACCTTATATTCAAAGAACCATAAAAATAATATTGCTATCAGAATATCTTTTATTAAAATAACAGCTATATGAAGCGCATTAAGAATGTTGGAATAGCAACAACTCACTGTATATTCAAAGGAGCATAAACAAGGGTATAAGAAAAGGTTTTTTGATAAGCATAATCTCCCAGCATGCAGGCATGTTGTTATCAGCAACAATAAATCCTTTAATTTAAAAAACCGTTATTTTATTGACACTGTGTTCCATCACAAACTATTAATTTCCATCTAAAGGTAATTAAACATAAAGTTTATCTGGGCAAACTCTGCTTGTTTCTGACATCTATAATTTTCATGTTATGACTTCAGAAATTCCAAAACTTTAGGTCTTTCTGTTCTGCAAAGCATGCTATGTAGTCTTTAGTTATGAAAGAAAGAATATGACGTATTTTCACATGCTAACATGGAAAACAGTTTTTTTTCAGCTGGTATAAGAAAACAGCTGTCACTTTTGCAGGAAATCAGCTAAGGAATATTTATAACGGTTCTGGAATCTTTTGGACAAACTCTGCAAAACTGAGAAGTTTCTCCTATAACCCTCTTTTCTGTAAAAATCTCTGGAAAGTATAAGAAGCATCTTACAAAGGTAGGTATTAATAAACAGTGGATTCTTGTGTACCATATATTTTTAAGTCTAGACCTGGAAATACAATTAAAAAATTAACTGAATCTAATATTTTTTTCTAGAATAGTTCTCTAAAGGATGGCTGGCTGACGGTGCAAGAAAAGTCTTTATTCGGGCAAGAGGAAGTGTTGAAAGAAAGTTCACATTCAAGGAAGGATTAAGACTCAAATGCTACACCGGACAGGGTCAATGTGATATCTTCTCTTCAAAAGTTGTTTCAGCTCTGTTTAGTGACTGTAGCTTGCCAAGCGTTTTGCAGGTTTGAGTTCATATGCCGGTAGGTGGTCTTCAGTCAAAATGGTTTTATTCTTTTCTTCCCTTCATGAACACATAAATACTCCTCACACATTGTCATGATTTCATCCGGGATGGAGTCGACTTCCTTACTAGCAGCTGGTATAGTGCTAGGTTTTGGGTTTGGAATGGGAATACCGTTGATAGTGTTCTAATGTTTTTGGTTGTTGCTCAGCAGGCAAGACCTCTTCTGCTCCTCACACTGCCCCACCAGTGGGTAGACTGGGAGTGCACAAAGTTGGGAGGAGACACAGCCGGGAGAGCTGACGCCAACTGACCAAAGGGATATTCCATACCATACAATGTCACGCTCAGCATATAAAGCTGGAAGAAGGAGGAAGAGGGGGACGTTTGGAGTTACGACATCTGTCTTCCCAAGTAACTGTTACACGTGATGGAGCCCTGCTTTCCTGGAGATGGCTGAACATCTGCCTGCCCATGGGAAGTAGTGAATGAATTCCTTGTTTTGCTTTGCTTACCTGTGCGGCTTTTGCTTTACTTATTAAACTGCCTTTATCCCAACCCACGAGTTCTTCCTTACTTTTACTCTTCTGATTCTCTTCCCCATCCTGCTTGGGGGGCGAATGAGAGAGCAGCTCCGAGTTGCCGGCTGGGGTTAAACCACGACACATATAAATGTTTTAAGTGTTCCTCGGAGATGTGAATTCAATTTTTGTAAAAATCTGCAACTCTTCCCTGATAAATTAGATCTGTATATTCAGTCCATACTGGATTTTTAAGAGTCCCGATTCCCTATCTATTTTTATTTTGTTAAAATAAGATATTGTTTATTTTCACAGTGTTGATCTGATCCATTTCAGTATGTAGGAAGTTTTATAAAAGGTCTTGCTGCTCAGTCAGGAGATAGCTCTACTTTAGGGTAGCCTGCTTTCAAAGTATATTCCTGAGCTGTATCTTCTTGACCTTTGGCTGTACAAACTTTATCACACAAATCATTTCATCGTGGTTCACACACGTCACCTAGAACTCTACAACACGTATTATCCAAGTGAAGTTTTCTGGGTAACTCAGGGGTCTTGGTGCAGCTACTAACTCAGCTGGTTTCACTGAGTACTTTTCAGATGCAGACCAGAGTATTAAACTGACAGTAGACACAAAAGTAAACCAAAGAAGGGATAACTCCTGCATGTGATACTGCGTGGCGTCTGATGTTCTTCAGAAAGTGAGAACCACGGTACTATTACTCCTACATTGTGTCTCTGATCCTCTATACAGACAAATACATGTTTTCTGTGAGACACGCAATTTCACTAAGTTTTATCACCTTTCTGAGTAAGACACAACAGCTTGACCAAAATGTGTATCAATGTTTGTTAACAAGCAGTGCACAGGACTGCTGCGCTGTCCTCTGTTTTTTATTAAATCTTTTATTTTTCCAGGCTGCAGAAGTAGTGCAAATTTCTTCCATCTTTTTTTTTTAATAGATTAAAATAAAAAAATGCAAATACTACAAATTTTGCATATAGCTACACTTTTTTAGAGCCATTTGCTCTCATACTCACTGTGACTAGCATCCACCCTGAGTATCTGCTTCTTGTTTATGCAGCAAGCTATGTGGGGCAAAGATTCTTCTGTTTGTAAAATACATTGTACAGAAGGGTCCAAATGTTCATTTAAGTGTCATAGGCTACAAAAACATAAACATTTAATAATAGCACAATTTAATACCACTATCATGACATGTCTGTTTGACCAACATAATTGCTTACTTTTTTAACTTCATACTTAATGGCGAGTTTTAATCGGCTAAGGCTGGGGCGACCACGTTCTCCATTATTATGGCTCATCTCTACATCACCATTCAAAATAGCTTCCACTTCTTCTGTATTTCTGCACAGATCGAGGAGTCCCACTACGAAATCTTTGCATTGCATAGACAATTTCTTGTAATCATTCTAGAAAAGAAAAGAAGAAAGAAGATAACTCACTGTTTAGACCTAACATGAGAGAAATAGTTCTACATCCCAGCTACACATCTGTGAGCATCAAGTTTGTTTGCATCTTGTCGTGTTTTTTTTCCTGGTAGATTAACAGCACTTTGTTATCAGGCATTTACTTCACCTGAATGTTCAAACAGTAGGATTTGTCTCACCTTAGTTACCTTGGACATCTACATTAGCAATTTTTACAGCTGAGTTCCTTCTCTAGACTTCCTTTAAAGCCAACCAAAAGTAAAAGAAAACACTTTCAGAAATATTGTGTGACACATTTTAATGAATATTTCAACTTGAGATGAACAGCACAGGGACAATTTTTCTATTCACTGGCTGTCACACAAGTCTAGATAACTACTTCGGATATAGAAAGTTACACTGTAGAGATCTCAATTGGACAAGATCAGTATCCTACAGAGAACACATCTAAACAACTTCCCAACCTTCCTGAGAATTATATAAATATATTGAATTTTCTTAGGCCTTGAATTATTCTTGTAAATCTTATTTTTCTCATTTTCCAACATTGTTTTTAGCTTGCAAACACAAGATTTGATTGCTATTTTCCAGCAATAGTGTCAGCAGTGCTACAGATAGCATGGTGATGCTCTAACTTCAACTCAATGCTCTCTAGCTCAAATATCTCATGACAGACTTCACCACGTAAGCCCAAATGTTGCTCTACAACTGCAGGTTCAGTTGCTTATTGCTTTAACTACCAAACAATCTTCTCAGTCACTGTTTTCCAAAAGGCGTAAGTCAAAAGCGAAAAAGATATTTTTATCATTGCAAACCACAGTTTGTTAACAACTCCTTATTTACAGCTGGTTTGGGGACATAAAAGATGAGTATAACTACACAGACAGGGAGTTAGATGGATATATAGATGTATATCTAAAGCTAAAAAATGCATACAGACATGTTGCCCCTGGCCTACATCTTACAGGAGATTTACTCATACATGTGTCAACAACTTCTGGTATTTCTGAGATTTCTGCTAATGTTAATGTTTTTAAAAGATGAAATTACTGTAGAATTTTTCCCAAACAAAAGAATGAAAAAAACCCCAGCCACCCCAACACCACCCAGGACTGCTCACGTAGTCTCCATTTCATGTTCAAAGTAACTTTCTACGAGTGCTTTTATTACAGTGACACATTTTCCCTTCTTCTGGTCTGTTCTTCATAGCGTTTCCCCTCCTCCCACTCTAAGTCTCTGTTGAGTTCCTTCTTTTTAATTACTTCCTTCACACTAATTGCCATCTAACACACACCCTGGAAGAGAAACCATTATTTTGGGTATACAGAATACCCTAATTTATTTGCCAAGGGTGTACTTCATGCATGTTTGTGCTTTATTACCCACGCCACCGCAATACCAGTTTATTACTTGGGTATATTAAAAGACTGCATGCAAGTTTTACATTTCATTTTACTTAGACGGATGCAAACATTCATATACACATAGTTATAGATGGTATTGTATGTCTACATAAAACTGTCAGTGATTTATTTTTTTTAATAATGTAATGTAAGCAAGATAGCTCATATCTGTGATAAAAGAGAAAGGAACTCTAATATCATTTCTCTAAAAAGACAACAGAAGCGAAACACTAAAATTAGCCATTTCATGACATGCTGTATTTTATTATTGTATTATTTATTTTCCCTCTTTTCAGAAGAATAACAATAGAGATTAACCAAAATCCTGACTTCTTGGCACTACAGAAAGACATTTTTGAGAGTAATACATCACCTTCTGTTTGGCTTTCATTTTTATAGCAGCAGCTAAGACAAGATTCAGCATTCAGTCATTTCAATACATAAACGTCCTCTTCAGAATTAAAGGAAAAGTAGCCACTTGAGATTCAGACAAAGCAAAATCACAGAGTGAGGCTACGAACCCTTGTACAATTAGGTACCATGAACTGTTCCAAACTGATATCTGACCCTTGAACATCAAATGAAAAAAGGAGTGTTTTTCAATAAATTTAAGACAAAATAATTTGGCCTTCATAAATAACTATTAAAAAATGTTGTAATATATTTGTAATACATTGGTATGTGCATATTTTCAGGTAGGAGATACATATACACACACACACACATATATATGCACACTGAAACACACTCTTCATCAGTATTTTCCAGCTCTGGCGACTGAGACATGACACGGATTTTCAAAACAGTGTGTGAGGATACCATTACTCCATGGTGGAGTCCAATGCCTTTGGGTAGTCTCAAAACAAAAATCCTATAATGACTTATTCTAATGAAGAACTGTTTGGGTTTTTTTTCTGAGTGCAGTCCTATTTACTAAAATGAATACTGAATGAGCACTTTTAAAAATAGCCAGATACCCCCATTCACACTTTGCAGAATTATCCCTTCTGAATTTAGGCTTGTACATGGTATCACAGTATATATTAGCACCCGGTAAATTCATCCATAAAGTGCATCAGTTTATTTTCTCATTTGCAAATGCAATAAAACAGCTTCCCCTCCTGTGAACTACTGCTGCAGCTGTGATCAGTGGTGGTAGCTGAGCTGAAATCTCCTCCGCCGCCAGGTTACAGAGAATGAGCTATGGGGAATCGCGCGGTGCCCAGCATCGCCGCCTCTGCCCCAGCACGGGGCGGCCGTAACACAGCACAGTCAGCTGAAGGCAATGCACCTCCCTGCTCCAGTTCACAGTTTGCTGCCTTGAGCCGTATCCCTTACGAAGATTTTATCCTCTTAGGGAAGGTTATGAAGGACAAATAGGATGATAATGTCTTAAACTGCTACGGGAATATTTGTCAGGGTCTGAAGAGAGGGAAGGCAACTCTAGCTGGGGAACTTTGTTTCTAAGAAATCAAGTGTGTTCAGTTGCAGAGACTACTGCATGGGCCACCTTTTGCCCCGTGTCTCCTTGGTCCACTAAAACGTGTAGTGACAGCAAAAATGATTAATACACTTTTCTTGCCGTCTCAGTGTCATCACACGTGCACAGAAACTTCCCCCTCCCCTGAGACTCGCACGTCTCTCACCATTAATGTGAGCCAAGGGAACGTGGCAATTTTTTTGGCTTAATTTATTTTTGAAAATGGCCACAGGCACATGGACAATTCCACAAGTCCTCCTTTACTGCAAATTGTAAACTTAATGAATTAAAAAAAGCAGTCCTTAATTCTGCAATAAAGTATGTGTGTGGTTTATCTTACACATGTGACAACATTGGTTCAGGGCTCCTCGGCAGTTTAGGAAAAACCCAATTTTGCCAAATTTTGCCACACCAAGTATAAGGGGACAGTGCTGGCTGTTCCCACCCAGAAAAAGGAAGGTGATGATTTGGGGTGAGTGCTGCAGAGGATGAGAAACCAGGGGAATAAGATGTTGGTGGCAGAGGAATGACAGGAGGGGTGGGGGTGACAGCGGCTGCTGCAGAAAGGGGGCTCCTGCCCTTCATGGCAGGAGCAGCTGCAGACTGTCTTGGTGCCCCAGGCAAGGGAGCAAGCAGGCCATGGTCACTCTGAAAACCTCAGCTGACCATGATTTGCCTCACCTCTGACCACATCAGCAGGACAGCATGGCTACGAGAGCATCACCACAGCTGTTTCTCCCAGCAGAAAGTGGCCTTCTCCACATGGCCTCCTGTGACCCATCACAGGCTCCTGCTGTCCCCCAGACTGCGCCTGGGATGAAAATGTGCCCGGGGCACAGGCTGACACTGAACCCCACAGGTGAGGTGGAGCAGTGCTCCAGACCATGTCCTGGTCCTGCTTAACGAACTGTAGAGGCCAAGACCAGAAACCGAGGTACTGCTATATGAGGATTTAGGATTTCAAAGTGCCTTGTGAATGTAAGTGGGACCTAAATGTTGGATTCAGGTATCTTAGTAGGTAGATAAACACATTATTCTCTTCACAAAGGTGTCCCCTACTCCTTCGGTGCCTCAGTTCTTCTCTAAAAGGCGATCTTTAACCTTTCTCTGAGAGAGGTGAAAATACCCATAATGAAAACTGGGACCTGATTTCTGTAATGGGGTCGTATAAATGAAAACAAACAGAAAATAAGACTTTGAGATGATAAATTGAATTTTGCTTCTCATCAGAAAAGCAACCTCAGATGACCTTATTAGGAGTATTAATTTACAACAAACAGTAACATATCCACGTTTATTTTAAGAATACATTTTTCCACTCCATCACATTAAACAATAAACCAGTCTCTTGCCATTATAGCTGCAGAGGACTTTGTACTAAATGCAAACCTTATCGATTTTGAACAGCACTGGGCCACAGCTGTCCCTCTCAAAACTCCAGGCCACATCTCTGCAGGACATTTGTCAGATATCATCTGCATCCTTACGGACATAGTAGAGATATTAGCTCTAGGGTGGGCAAACGAGTTAGATGACAGAAAATATAAGCACAATCCCCCAAAATAAAAATATTCTATATAGCATGAAAGCTTGTAAAGCTGCACACTTAGACATGCCATAAAAAGCTAAATTAAATGGTGTTCAGTAAATCCTGAAGATCTCAGAATTACTCAGGAAGCCTGAATTAGCTGTTTGCTTGAAGCAGAAATATTCCTACACTGTGCTTAACACATCTGTCCAGCTAGTCTTCCTTCAGAAGTCATCTTCTACTTACTTCTCGTTTTACTCCTAATAAAGAATTATCCTCCAAAACACTTGTAAAAACAATACCTGCAACCAAATGCAACGGGCATGTAATGCTGGATAACACCGCTAAAGAGGTTTGAAGCAAATGAAGTAGTTTATTCCAGAAAATAGCAGTTTCCACTGATTATGGAATTTCCTATTTTGCATGAATCACAAGTTTCATGGTCAGTGTTATCTTTAACCTTAACTGATGGTGTAAGACAGAAGAGAGATGTAAATTAGAAGATAGTCACAAAGCAACCAGCATCACAGTTCAGCCCCAACCATTGCCTCTGAGGATGACCTGGGAATTGTTTGTGCCACTGGCTGCTGTAGGCACCCACTAGGAAGCTCCCCTGCAACAATATCCCATCAGCACTGTAAAATAGGTGACTTTTGAAACAGTATGTTATCAGAAAGTTCAATTTTCATTCAGGCAAGGTTTTAAATACTTTAAATGGCTCAGACAAACCCTAGGTGGAGCTAAAGATTTGCCATGTCCAGGTAATCTATGCACTAAAAATATACTTGTTTTGATTACGTTAACATGTGTAACACATTTTCATGAAAACAACATTTTTATGCAGGGACTACACTATGCAGATAATTGTAGCAAGCTTTTGAAATAAAGTAAGGGCAACAATTTTTGGATAAATTGCTGCAAGTTAGGGATATGGGCTTGCAGGAGCAGAAACAAGCCCAGACTCGGTAAGGACAACAGCACCCATTTCCTACAGCTGGTACAGGCAACCTTTGTGCTGCCTGCATTGAACCTAAGCCAGGTATTTCTCAGTCAAGCCCCCAGACTGTCTAGATATTGTAAATGTTATCACTTATCAATAGTGTAAATGTTAACTCTCGTCAATGCACGTATAAATGTACTCCTTTGTCTTTAATATTTATCCAGAACCACCACGTGATTTTAGTACCTACAAAAATGTTCCCAAAAGACCTTATGTTGCCAGCTGCCTGCTCTTGGTGAAACCTTAAATTAAGGGAGAATTAAATTTCCATGTTGCCTTGTGCTCCTGCTCCTCATTGTTCATATTCACGTTCACTTTACTCTATGTATGTCCCAGCAGAGCTTGGCTGATTAACGCTCAGCAATACAGAGCTGCTCCGTTTCTGTCGAGGGACAGTACCTCAAAACCTCTGCTGCAATTCTTTATACAACACTACCCTAAAAGAACAGCTCTAATTTTAGAGAAGGCAACTGAAGCAAAAGATGAACTAAAAACCCAAAAGTCATTCAGGGATGAGCCAGGTCATGCCGCGGAAGGACGTCCTCACAGCCCTTCAGGGCAGGCTGCAGAAGCGCGCATTCTGAACCAGCTCACCTTTTCTCACCCCTGGGCTCCATTCCCTGCCCTGCTGGCACCAGGGACAAATCCTGTGCCTCCAGTTCATCTTGCCAGTTGTGTACTGCAGCATACATCTGAAGGACACTTCTTGCTGACGGTTACAGATGATGATTTTATTTATCTTTATAATAATCTTAGCTTGTGTCGCTCCAACTGTGGTAAACGGAGCTATACAGTCCCTACAAATCAGACATGCTATTTATCTCAACATAGCTGTGAACTTAACAGGCTGCATTTATGGCGTATGAAAAATGTTTTTCTGTTCTGTTCTAAATTTACTCCCCTTTAAGTTAATCAACTCCTTTTGTTCACATCTTCAGCAGCTGCTAAAGAGAAAGAAACAAGAGTGTGTGGTTTAAATACCCTTTTCTGAACTGTACATGAAAGCACTGAATGAAATCTCAGTCCACTGAGGTCCTAAGGATCTCTGCCAGGGACTTCATGAGGCAGGCTTTCATCCTCTGCTTTAAGCTGAAATGCTCTTCCCAGAATTTGGTCTTATTGATACGAAATAAAAATTCTCCTCTGCTCCTATTCCAGCTGTTTAGCTGCTGTTTTTAAGAACCCCTTGCACATTCCCCCTCCAAGAAATAGTTCAGCTTCTTACAACACATTGGTGCCACAAAGGTACACCTATGAGAACGAGTCAGGAGTAATTAATTAAGAATTTCAGCCTCTGAGCTCAGGTTGGCTGAGCAAAGATGGGTTCATGGCCTTGAGAACTGTGCCACTGCTCAGAAGATTAACATTAAACATTGATCATGGCAACTTCAAACTCTTCCTAACACAGTGTTGGAAATAATTCTCTTACTTCTTTGGAAGGGGTTTGATCTAGTGCAGTCTAGATATCTTGTTCTGTCACAGCAGTATCGTACACGAGCATCTGCTTTCAACAGCGTCCCATAAGGTAAACCCAGTCCAAGTGATTTTAGCTAACCTAAGTCATAATTAACACTGCCTATGTTTGCACAAGGTCTGACTTTGCATTTACTGAGAGCAAAAAGCTTACATTCTTACTGTCTTAACACAAAAATTGTGGTAAAAAATTTGGTAGGTTGTGCACAATTGTATCTAGATAATAAAAAAACCCCAAAGAATATTCATGCTTCAAGGATCTAAGGGGCCTTGAATCCCTGGGTTTCAACTATTTTTAATTTTTTTCAAAATCATGCATATTTGTAATATTAAAAATTCTATATAACACTGAAAGTCTTTAACTTCCCAGAGTTCATATATAAGTAGGCACAAATCAGTAAAAAAGAGGAAGAGGTTAGTAGAAATACCAGAGAAAAGCAACACATTAAAAAAAGAGCAAGAAGGTCATTATTTAGAGTTCTTTTAGTAAATAACTGTAAAACATTGTGAGAAGTGAAAAAGCTTTCAATCCACCTATGAGAAAATAATGAGAATGTATGAGGGTTTAGCAGAACCGTGCGATCTGGCTTGCGTAAGTGACCAAACTGTCCCACTACAGTCTCCTCTTTCCCCTGTCCTACACCAGCTTCACTCATGGCTTTGAAGGGACTCCCTTACTATGCTGCCTGATAGGGAGTGGAAAATTAGTTCACTGGCACCTTCTGCACAAGCAGCATGAATTACAATCAGCACAGAGAAGTAAGACATTCCCAACATTTAAATCTCCCGTTCATTAAACAATTATACATTTTCCCACGTTATCCTGCTGACTTGTGAAGGTGATGCTGATCTATTACTGTTCAAGGAATGGGAGAATAACCTTTGATTGAACTTTGCAGTTCTGTCTGTCAGAATCGGTATCCCTCTACTCACCTTAAACTCTTTTTCAATGTTGGCAAGCACGGCCAACTCATTGCTGAGCTCTAAGGCAGTCATTACAGGGTCTTCACTGGACAAAGACAGATAAGCAGGGCTGGCCAGACCTTTATAGGCATTGATTCTAGACCTAGAATGGCTGAAAGAGTCATGCTTCTGTTTCTGATTGCATTCACTGCACTTGCAGAAATAGTCATGTGGCCTATCGATCCGAGCTCCTTTTCTCAGCAGAGTGTGGACAATCTCATATTCATGGCAGTGAGCAGCCAGAATGATCGGTGTAACATCATGGGAAAACCGTGTGCCATCTTCATCATATGCATAGAAGTCATCGTGCTGGAGCTCCGACTGGCTAGGACTCAATGCAAGCCTCTTGCCTTCGGCAAATGCGGGATGGTTTAGGATGGCTTCCACTATCCGAACGTAACCTTTGCTAATAGCCAAAAGCAAGGCATCCCCAACCCGAGACAGGTTCTCCTTCTTCAGCAGAAGTTCTGTGATCTCCAGGTGCTCATTGGCAACCGCCAGCTGCAAGGCGTTCTGCCCCATGTAGTCCACACAGTTCACATTGAGTGAGGGACATTCTTCCAGCATTTTGCGAATCACTGGAATATTTCCATATTCTGCTGCATCCAAAAAGCGCTCCTCCTCAAGAGAAAGGCTTGTTGAGTGGTCATTAAACATATACGCTGGTCCTCGACTGGCCTGCCTCCTCCCCTTCTCCCGGAGGATGGTCTGTCGTCGTAGCGCTAGTCTATTCTCGTTGCCTCGGCTGTGTGGAAATAGAGAAATTATTAGTTCTGTTACATGCAAGGGCATATCCATTTTAAATAATAATTAATAAAAATATTTTAATGATTTATCTACTGCATATTTTTAATGCAGCTGGGAGACCAGAAACCCTGACTTCAATGCACTTTGTAACCACTGTCACTACGCAGCCCTGGAATCAGCAGCCAGCTACATTTTATTTCAACAAGAAAAAAAAGCCCTGGCCAACCATGCTTTTTTCCCTATTTCGTCCTCCACAGGTTTTGTATAATTTTTAGTGAAGCTGGATTGTGCTTCATGTTAAATAGGTAGAATAATAGTCTTAAAGGTAAGGTTTGTTCTCAGGTTTACATAGAAACCCCTCTCTGTTTTTCTAGCACTTTTCCATCCAAACTGCTCATCATCATTTGGTATCCCACACATCACCCTGATATGCACCATGGCTTCACAAAATGGTCACTTTACAAACCCGATTGCCTTCTACATCGAAGTAACCTGCTTGGTTGATGAGGGGCAAGCAGTGGGCATTGTCTATCTGGATTTCTCCAAGCTTTTCGACACGGTTTCCAACAGCCTCCTCCTAGAGAAACTGATGCGATACGGTCTAGACACATGGTCTGTGTGGTGGGTGGGGAATTGGTTGACAGGCTGCACCCAGAGGGTAGTGGTAAATAACTCCTTTTCAAACTGGCAGGCCGTCACAAGTAGGGTCCCCAAGGATTGATACTGGGCCCAATGGTGTTTAATATCTTCATAAGTGATCTGGATGATGGTTTAAAATGTACCTTGATGAAGTTTGCTGATGATACCAAACTAAGCGGGGAAGTGGACACTTCAGAAGGGAGAGCCACCCTGCACAAAGACCTGGGTAGGCTGGAAGAGTGGGCTAACAAGAACCTTATCAAGTTGAACAAGGACAACTGTAAGGTCTTGCACCTGGGAAAACATAATCCAGGAGTGCAGCACAGGATGGGATCTATCAGGCTGGGGAGCAGTTCTGTGGAAAGGGACCTGGGGATCGTGGTGGACAACAAACTAAATATGAGTGAACAGTGTGCTGCTGTGGCAAAGAAAGCCAACAGGATTCTGGGCTGCATCTCCAAGGGCATCACCAGTAGAGATAAAGAAGCCATTAGCCCACTCTACTCAGCACTTGTCAGGCCACACCTGAAATACTGCATTCAGTTTTGGTCCCCACTACAAAAAAAAGCTGTGGACAGGCTGGAGAGGGTCCAGAGAAGGGCCACAAAGATGATCAAAGGACTGAGAATCCTGCCGTAAGGAAAGGCTGAGAGAACTGGGTTTGTTCAGCCTTGAGAAAAGAAGGCTTAGGGGAGATCTTATCACTATGTTCCAGTATTCAAAGGGTGGCTACAAAGAAGACAGAGACTCCCTTTTTACAAGGAGTGACATGGAAAAGATGAGGGGTGATGGGTACAAGTTACTCCTAGGGAGCTTTGGATTGGACACAAGAGGAAAGTTTTTCACAATGAGAACAATCAGCCATTGGAATAATCCCCTCAAGGAAGTGGTAGATTCCCCAGTACTGGACACTTTTAAGATTCAGCTGGACAGGGTGCTGGGCCATCTTGTCTAGGCTGTGCTTTTGCCAAGAAAGGTTGGATCAGATGATCCTTGAGGTCCCTTCCAACCTGGTACTCTTATGATTCTATGATTCATAAAAAAAATGCTTCCTATTTTACTCTAGAAAAGAAGAAGTCATTATAACATTTTTACATGCTAAAATTTCACTTTCTGGTTACAAGAATACTTTCAAAAGAAGATATTCAGCTAAGTTTGAGAATTACTGCAAGAGCAAAACTATGTTTTCTCTGGATGAATGTACTACTTTCTGACACCTCTGCTAGATCTAGCAGATATTTTGAAGGACTTCACTGGAACAACTATGTATCAAAAAGGAACAGAACATCAGATCTCAGGTTCATTGTTTACATACGTATTTTAAGTATAAAGATGACCTGGAGAATAGTGATGACATGCAGTGACTGCCACAGTCCAGAGACAGTCAGTATCAACAGCACAAGGCAGTGAGAATAGCCCACATCTGCTCAGCTGGTAGGAGGACTCCCAGTGACAGCACATGAGTCTGGGTGCCCTCAGGTGGCCCTTCTGAAAGCCACCATCCCCCCAGGATGCCATTCACCCAAAGCACTTTGCTTGGTCTATGTTAGTGCCAAGTCACAGCTCAAAGTGAAGACAAGTCACAGCATAAAAGGAGTCAGCAGTTGCAGGATGAGGGACAAGGGACTGCACAGGACAGCAGGGCACACAAGTATGGTCTCTAAATTCCCTTCTGCCTCAGAAAAGCAGGCAGGCTGACTTCACTTGCTTTTACTATTCTTGCCCCCTCCACTACTTCAGCAACTATCTAAATTACATTTTGGATCTGGTTTCTCCTCTTTGCCCTGTTGATGTTTTTCTGACATCTGTAATTGAATGCTCAGCCACAAATTGAATCCGTACAAGATAAAAGCATATGGACTACATTGTATGACATCTGTTACTCCCCATCTCCACCATCCTTTTCATTATTACAGTTTATAACCTTGATATCCTATTTATCCCTCCACTCAGTGGCTTGCCAACAAATCCTGCCAATTCTTGCTTCATGATAGCTCTGAAATGTCCATTCTTCTACTTCTACTATTGAAAACCTCAGCCATTCCGTACCTCTTATATTAATTATTATTTCATTAATAATTAATTCATTTTTAAAACACAAAGCAAACCACATAGACGCTAAGTTTGCTAAGGTATGCTACAAAGTACGCTACATTCTCTTTAACAAGAAGTAAATCTAATTCATGAATCTTATTTCAGTCAACCAAGATCCCAATCCTCAATAGAAATTCAATTGCAAATAATTTTCTCTCCTAGAATTAGTCTGCTAAACTACATAATATTCACTACAACTTCATCTTTTTTCTTTTTGAATAGTAGCCTAATGATTCTTTACATACATATGCTCAAATACACTTCACTATTTTCAGTATTTCCCACAAAATAATAACCATGAGCATCATTTTATCCATTAAATACTTACTAATGAATATGAATTTAAGTATTTAAATGGCAGTAAAAAATCAGTCCTTTGTGACTCAAAATGTCTTCACAAAAAGTAACATTACAAGATATTATCTCTTCTAGATTATTTATATTTAACTTTAGTATAAATTTCCTTTTTGCTTCTTGCCTTCTCAGTTCCAGAGATATAGTCTTCTGCATGCTTGGAAATGCTTCAAATTGCCAAAGTCTTAAACCTAAAAGGACAGGGTTTTTTGCAAGATAATCACAGGTGTGGAATGTGGAATATATCAAAACTGATAACTGTAACATTGTTCAATATGCAGACACTACTAATACCGTGCTAGAACGGCAAGTTTACAGCCTTAGTTCGGACTATGTCTATCATTTCATGATATGGTATAAAGTTAGATCCCATCCTCTTCTACTCCTCAAGATCTCTACAAAGGCTGTCTCAGTTACTGTGGGTTCAAAGCATATGAGAGAGCATGGACGTATGCTAATATCTTATAGGTGAATATGCTATATGGCAGGTTGAAATTTTTCCATGCTTATTTCCAGGTATTTTAAAATAAAAAAATATTTATATGTGTTGAAAAGACAGCCTTTGGGAGAGATTTCATAGAAAACATGAAAACTGAAAGAACGAAAATGTTACTGCCATTGGTGACAATATTGGTGCCAAAACCTGACATTCATTAAATAGAAGCCAGTCTTTTGATATATCTACAAGCGTTTTACTGGAAACATGTGCTAAATTGGAACAGGGATGAAATGGTAGAAAGGAGAGATCCCGGCAGAGAAAGCAGATGCCAGACTCCCCAGTTTTGAAAGCTACACCTTAAAGAACTGTAACGTGGTTCTGAAAAGTTTCTTCAAACATGAAATACTAGAGCATATTGGTAAGGTAAAAATCAGCTGGGAGGCAGAAGAGAGAAGGAAGTTAAAGACAAGATGAGGGGGAAAAATGAGAAAGAAAAGAACATAACCTGCTGGGTTTTAAGATCTATGCACTGAATAAGTCTTAGGAGATGACCATAGCAACAGCATAAGCAGACAAGTTCCCTAACTTACACAACAGAGTTAGTTCTCAAAAAATAAAGGACTTAAATACCCCAATTAAGTTAAACCTACAGACAAGGGTTTTAATCGGGCTACATGTTTGTTGAATTTTAGAGCTTCCTGGAAAAAAAAAGAGGCTCAGTGTAATAAACATAAAATTTTGAGGAAAAAAAAATGTTTAGTTGATTCTGACCAACTTATCAGATCTGATTTTCATTCACCATTGCCTTTGCATATCCAAATTGCACAATGCTTGGAAAAAAATACATTTTTTTAGTGAAATGAACTAGAGCTAAAGTAAAAACAAACAATACATAGTGTATTTATGCATCTTCTACCAAATTTAATTAAACATTGTTTGGTTTTAGAGCTTAACTGATAAAAATTAAAGTTTCTCTAATGTAAAAGAATAAATTTTTAAAAATTGGACACAAAAACTTTGACTTTGCTGTCATGGGAGTGCACTTACTTGTGAATTGCTACTCAATTGCTACTCTTTCTTAGGAGATATTTAGAAAAACAAGTATATCTGGGTTGGACAGTTATCAGTAAGATATATAATATTTTTTAAATCATTCTTTTCTTCTCCTACATTCTAATGAACTGTCATATTGCTTCTTTGATGCATACTGCTTTGCACTTTTTCTGTTCTACAGTTGAGTGAATAAATGCAAGAACCTACTATGGCTCTAGAACATCATAGGAGGCTCCTACTAAACAAGTAGGAAGAATAAAGCATGTTTTGGTCAGGAGAAACAGCATTTGCAGATGAAATATAGATAAGAACGCTGACATTTTAAGTGCTTACTGTAAAAAGGAATACTTTTGAGGTGTTTTTTCCGGTTTATAAAAATATAGCAAGCTTACAAGATTCAACACATATATACAGGAAAACTAGCATAAATATAAAATAAAAAGACTATAGCTTTTTTCCTGAGCTACACTTCCACAGTTCATAGGATTTATATTTATTATTAATGAAAAAGATTGCTTTCAAAATGAATTTACACACAGAACTAAATATTGCCCTGCTGGCGTTTAAATATTTTGTGTTGTTTGAAAGAAGAGGACATGTTTCTCTACTAACAATTTGGAAAAAATACTTTTTCCAAAATATAAAATAATTTATTATTATATGTAATAGTTATATGTAGATATAGCTGTGCTTGCATTATTTAGATGGCTTTGATATTATATAGTCAACCTCTTATTTGACTTATATTTGACTTGTGTTTCATTTTCCTACTTCTTTCACAGCAGAAGCTATAATGCTATTTGGATTCCACAGGGCTAAGCAAGTTTGGGTAGCAAAAGGTGAAAACATCCACTTCTATCTGAGCAGACACTGCAACTTAGCTCTTGTTTTGAATAAACTTTTACAATCTGATTTTTTCAGAGTATCAGTTGCTCGGTTTCTCTAAAATTTTTTTATGTCAAATGTAAGCACTATCACAATAACAAAATGCAAGTTTTATTATTCAAATAAATGGTACTTCTTTTCAGTGTTTGCTATGAAGTCAGAGAACTCCAACTGAAATGCAATAGCAGGACACGTTCTACAGCAGCTTAATCACATCACGTAAGTTCGAGTTCCCCATCCAACTAATGAAATTAAAGTAAAAAATTCTATTATATCCTGATCAGTTCTGAAGCTATGCAGTATTAAATCCTTTCCATAGTTCTTTACTCTGCTCAATAAAAGTCATTATAGGTGCTAATATTTTCTCAGTGCGAGTTTTGCAGCTGACTCAACTGGCAACAGAAGCAGGCAATGAGTCAAGTAACCAATATCTATCATGTACTGATCTTTAATCTATTTCTTATATATAGCAAAGGAAAGGCTTTAAAAGATTTGAATTAACACAAGCATATGTCAGCATATCAGCTGCTACAAATGTCCTTATCTGTACTGTACTTCCACTGACTCTCATCATGGCTACTGCAATTTCGCTCTCCACAGCCTCTTCAGACTTTAAGATGTGATGACCATCTTCCAACAAAAGTCACTACAACATCACTCACCTTAGAAATCCCCATAGCATCCACACTCCCTCCACCTTATTTCATCCCAATTCATTCTAAGGACCCAAACCACTATGTTTTAAGAAATATTTGTTGTTTTAATCCAACTGGTATCATGTATCATAGAATCATAGCATCCTTTAAGTTGGAAAAGACCTTTAAGATCATAAAGTCCAACCGCAAACCGAACACTGCCAAGTCCACCACTAAACCACGTCCCTCAGCACCACATCCACACATCTTTTAAACACCTCCAGAGATGGTGACTCAACCACTTCCCTGGGCAGCCTGTTCCAGTGCTTGACAATCCTTCCGGTGAAAAATTTTTCCTAATATCCAATCTAAACCTCCCCCAGCACAACTTGAGGCCGTTTCCTCTCATCCTATCTCTTGTTACTTGGGAGAAGAGACCAACCCCCACCTCTCTACAACCTCCTTTCAGGTAGTTGTAGAGAGCAATAAGGTCTCCCCTCAGACTCCTTTTCTCCAGACTAAACAATCCCAGTTCCACCAGCTGCTCCTCATAAGACTATAAGGGTCTATCTCCCTCAGTCCTTACTCCATCAGTTTCTCTCCCATTCTTTCCATATGTGCTGCAACCATGTACGTGAAAGCTCTTCCTGCTAATATCTACTATCCAAAAAGCCATGCTGCATCTCCTACATAGTATGGGAATTGTTCACAAAGACTAACTGCAGTTTAATGAGGTTACTCTCTCCAACTCCTACAGTCAGTAAAGGCAAAGAGGCAAAATGAGACCAGGATTCAGAGCAGTAACTCCATCTCTTTGTAAATTATATACCACGTATAGGATGGTTAGCACCAGTAACATAAAATTAGTTGTTACATTTATGTTAGCCTAAGATAAATAGCCTGAACTGCCCACATCTGCTCAACTCATAACAACACATCTCTACTACTTCTCCTTATCCTTCTGATTCTCACTTTTGGCAGAAACATTGCAACAATACCTATGCATGCAAGGATGGAGTTAGGAAAGCTAAAGTTCAGCTGGAGTTAGAAGCAGCAAAGGATGTGAAGACCAGCAAAAAATACCTTCTGAAAGTACACCAGAAGCAAAATGAAGACTAAGGAAATTCATGTGGGCGCACTGTTCAACAGACTGGTGGACTCAGCGACCAAGGACACAGGTGAGACTGAGGTACTCAATGCTTTTTTTGCCTCAGTTTTCACCAGTAAGGTCTGTCCCTAGACTTCAGCGACATGGACAGTGAGATAGATTGCACCCTCAGCAAGTTTGCCGATGAGACCAAGCTGTTTGGCGAGGCAGACACGCTGGAGGGGAGGGATGCCATCCAGAGGGACCCGGACAGGCTGGAGAGGTGGGCCCAAGCCAACCTCACGCAGTTCAACAAGGCCAAGTGCAAGGTCCTACATCTGGGTCGGGGCAATCCCAAGCACAAATACAGGCTCGGCGGAGAATGGCTGGAGAGCAGCCCTGTGGAGAAGGACCTGGGGGTGATAATTGACGAGAAGCTCGATATGAGCAAGCAATATGCAATCGCAGCCCAGAAGGCCAACCGTATCCTGGGCTGCATCAAAAGAAGTGTGGCCAGCAGGTCAAGGGACATGATTCTGCCCCTCTACTCTGCTCTCGTGAGACCCCACCTGGAGTACTGCATCCAGCTCTGGAGTCCCCAGCACAAGAAGGACATGGACCTGCTGGAGCGCGTCCAGAGGAGAGCCACGAGGATGATCAGAGGGATGAAGCACCTCTCCTATGAGGAGAGGCTGAGAGAGTTGGGGCTGTTCAGCCTGGAGAAGAGAAAGCTCCGGGAAGATCTTATTGCAGTTTTCCAGTACCTAAAGGGGGCCTACAGGAGAGCTGGGGAAGGACTTTTTACTAGGGCATGTAGTGATAGGAAGAGGGGGAATGGCTTTAAGCTGGAAGAAGGTAGGTTTAGATTAAACATTAGGAAGAAGTTTTTCACTTTAAGGGTGGTGAGGCACTGGAACAGGTTGCCCAGAGAGGTTGTTGAAGCCCCGTTCCTGGAGGTGTTCAAGGCCAGGCTGGACGTGGCCTTGGGCAACCTGGTCTGGTGGGAGGTGTCCCTGCCTGTGGCAGGGGGGTTGGAACTCTGTGATCTTCAAGGTCCCTTCCAACCTAAACCATTCTATGATTCTATGATTCAAAGGTCCCCAGCAGACTGAAGCATTACATACATTCAAGGAAGACTGACCTGGGCTACAATTAAGCCAACCCGACACACCGTCCTGAAACCTTGCACCCAAGGGTACAGAGAGCTGGTAAATGTCATTGCAAGGCTGCTCTTGATCATGTTCTAAAGTGCATAGTGACTGGGGGAATTTTGCTCATAGGAAACAGGTTTTCCAACTTTCTTAGCTACCCATCGGCTTCTCAGTTTTGAATAAACTAATCATTGAATTGCAGTAGCACAATAATCTGAAATGCAGACACCGTCCCATTGAGCAGCATGCTGGCATATTCCCTGTCTTAAACTGCTTCTTTCTTCATGATCTGCACAGCAATCATTTACTGCTAAACATCATTTAAATAATTTATACCAAAATTATTTGAACAGACAATAAATTCAGCCCATAAAAATGTCATAATATTTTTTTAAAACTCCTTCAAAAAATAAAGAGGCATTCAGTGTAGATTCAGATCTTATTTAAACCAAGTGACAATATGTTGTGGTTTAACCCAGCAGGCAGCTAAACACCACACAGCCGTTCGCTCACTACCCCCTAGTGGAATGGGGGAGAGAATCGGAAAAAGGATAAGACTTGTGGGTTGAGATAAAGACAGTTTAATAGGACACAAAATGGAGGGAACAATAATGATAAAAGAAAATGTAAAACAAGTGATGCACAGTGCAATTGCTCACCACCTGCCGACCGATGCCCAGCCGGTCCCCAAGCAGCGGCTGCCACCCCCTGGCCAACTCCCCCCAGCTTTGGATGCTGAGCATGACGTCCTATGGTATGGAATATCCCTTTGGTCAGTTGGGACCAGCTGTCCCGGCTGTGTCCTCTCCCAGCTTCTTGCGCACCCCCAGCCTCCACACTGGCGGGGCGGTGTGAGGAGCAGAAAAGGCCTTGACTTAGTGTGAACATTGCTCAGCGATAATTAAAACATCAGTGTGTTATCAACATTATTCTCATCCTAAATCCAAAACACAGCACTATACCAGCTACGAGGAATAAAATTAACTCTATCGCAGCTGAAACCAGAACACAATAACAATATCATTAATTTAATATATATATCTTTATGCAGGCTGCAAAACTAATCCAGTATAAAATTATTTTGCTAGCATTTGATCCTTATACAAGGAAACAAACCCTTCAACATGATCATGGTCATTATTTTTTCCTGAAATGTGAACAACTTCAGCTAACCAGCCAAAAACTGCAGTTCACTAAACACTTTCTCTTTCATTTTTCAAATAATAGAAACCAATTATAGTTCTATTCCAGCAATACATTCAGTATGATTTATCAAAACAAAGAGTATTCATTGCTAGTGAAGAATAGTTAGAATTGGCTTGTTTGTCCAGCAGTGTTTCCTCATTCCTTGCCTGTATTTAGAAGAAAATCATTGCTTAAATGGGAGATTTAGTACATATGTTCCCCAGACAGTAGTTCATCTTCTGGAGCAGAACTTATTACAGAATGAAACAGAAGATTTTTGCATTGTTTGCTAGACTGTAGCACATATCTGATGCAGAGCTCTAGAATCTCAGTGTAATCTATTTTCCTTGCATCAATATATTTTATTTGTATGAAATAAATTTCCTGTTTTGCCCATTTGCAATTACAGTTAATTAAAGTTAAGGGTCTGTAATTAAAACTGGTTCTTGCAGCACAAGAATATAAATATGTTTAATTGTAACAGAGAAAGCAAATTGTTCTACTTTATTATTTCTGCTTAATTAGATATATACACACAGTAAATATTAATTCAGGAGTTTGTTAAGAAGAGTATAAGATACTTCATTGCCTCCAAGAGCAGGGAAAGGAATTTGATGATCCAGAAGAGTATGTTCAGTTCATTATGTTCTGATGTTCTTACATTTACTTCACCATTCCTAAGGTCTTTTCAGTCCATGTTTTTACCAAAAAGATGCCCATGTGAGCATCTATTGTCACAGATTCTGGCCACATAAGTCTTAAAGCCACTTGAAACCTCAACCTTCCCAGACTACTGAATAACTGTTGGTTGCAACAGATTATTAATGCACTTTGGGGGTAATGCAATCTAAATGACCGTACTTAACACTACATATTACTTAAGAGCCCAAATGGCCAAGCCTGGAATACCGTCATCATTCTGGATACCATATTACAGGAAGGAGTTCTACAAAATAAGATATTAAATGCAAGAGAGCAGCAGCAGTCACACAGTCTCTACCGTATTTTCCACTTC
This sequence comes from Pluvialis apricaria, assembly GCA_017639485.1. Taxonomy (NCBI): domain Eukaryota; kingdom Metazoa; phylum Chordata; class Aves; order Charadriiformes; family Charadriidae; genus Pluvialis; species Pluvialis apricaria. The sequence goes on from CM030007.1 coordinate 15,737,639, forward strand.
AAGCATAATAAGGTTGATTTTGTGAATTATGTAGGGTGGTATTCCACTCATATCACTTCTACCACAGGAACAGTAGGATGCTAGTAGAAATTAGTCATCTTGATCTGCTCTGTAGATAAAGGAGATAATTTTCCTGTCTGCCTTCAATATGTATTGTAGGAGAGCATAAGTTTTCATGGGGAGAACCTACGTTTTCCCATTTTTTAAAAAAGAATCCTAGCTGATTATGTGAGATTATGCCCCTTTTAACATATATAATTTAGTAGGAACATAGACCACAGAAGGATGATGGAGTCAAGTCCCTTACAAGTACAGATACCATCTCAAATAATTCCCATTAAAATATCAGACTCTGTCTTAAAGGAAATTGCCGTCTTGCTGAATTTTATTTTCTCTCACTAATCCCACTGAAAGACTAATCCAGAATTTGATTGTTCTAGCAGTTAGAAACATTCACCTAATTTTCAGCCTCAATTTAATAATGGAAAATTTGTATCTATTTGTTTTTGCTTAGGAACCAGTATTGTATTTCAAATTGAGTAGCTCTTTCTCCTGACAATGGTTACCTGCAACACACAAACACATAGAAATCATATCCCCTCTCAACCTTCATTTTGCTGAGTTAAATCAAGCTCATCTCATTTCCTGCTATGTTCATGCAGTTAAATCCACCACAGAACAAAAACCCACTCAAGTACACCTTCCTGAAATATGCAGTAATCCCATGTATTTGCAGTAAAATGATTAGCAACTGTTTTGTGTTAAAATGTACATCTTTGGCTATCTCTCTGGTGCATTTACATCCAGGAAATCATTCAGGCATTACAGATTCCTCTGTGAGCCAGAGATAAGTCTTCTGCTTTTGCTGTCTTTCCTTAATCAGATGTCAGAGAGTGAGTCTCTGACTTATGAACTGAAAGAACTGTGCTGAAAGATCTGATTTTGACACTCAACTCCCTTCGAGGACACAAACTTTCGGTATGAAGAATTGTAGAGCTGGGAAAGTTTGGGCGTGGGAAACAATTGCGAGCATCCACAGCATTATAATCCAAAGTAAAAAGCTTTTTAGGAGAGTCTGCAATAGCCGCTAGAGGCTGAACGAGCTCGCATAGTGACAGGATAGCCTCCTCCTCTTTTTCCTTTACTCATGTAAAAAGGTTTATTATACTCTAAACTTACTGTGTAAGAGTACTCTGTTAACTCATTCAAACTTGAGGTTTGGTTTACCTTCAAAAATTTATTACCTCTGGAAGAAGACTATACAACTTCTTAGGAAATTAGAACATATAAACTCACAAAATCCAATCCTGCTTCTGTCTTCATGACCATGCTTTAGTTAAGAGACACTACACTTAAGTCCCTTACTTGTGTGTATTAATGCAAAACCAAACATAAACCCTGTAGTTCTCATGAAGAGAAAATAAATGTGTACTCATGTATACTGCCAGCAATGCAGATCTACAGGATGGAAGCATGGAACGGAAAAAAGCAGGCTGAGACTGCTGGCAGCATCCGAAAGAAAAATTTTGAGGTCATAGAGATAAATAATCTCACAGCAAAGTAAATGGACAAAGTAGAGTTATGTTGCCACACTGGCTTAATCACAAGCTTCTCCATCTCCTGAAGTCCAAGAATTTTAAAAACCGGACAATTACTAAGCGTGACAATAGTATCCACTGCTTGCTGAAACTCAAGTAACTATAGCTAAAACAATGTTGAAACTGTTAGTAATCACCTCTGAATCACCTCTGTGGGGAGGTTCCAGAAAATGCAAAAGGCCACGGACCTTTTTTTAAAAAAGAAAGAACACCAAAAAAAACCAAAACCCAACCAAACAGAAAAAAGCCAATGTAAACTATATCACTCATGTCTAAATTTAATTCTCCTATGCTGCTGGCAAACTGTCAATAATTAATAATTAGTTAGGAGATCAGACAAGAAGTAATACCAAATAAGACTATCAACAGCAAACACCCAAGAATAAATTATCTTGAAACTCTCTCTTTTCCTTCTGTGACAAAATAAGAAGCCGTGTGAACCAGGAGAGAAGACCCATATATGTGTTACAGGTCTTTAGTAAGGCTCTTGCTGCTGTCACGCATGATATTCTAAAGAGCAAACTAGAGAAAGGCTGAATTAAGTTATCAAGAGGGAGCGCAGTTGGTTGGAAAACTGTAGTTATCAATCCAAGGTTATAAAGACAATTTGATCAGAAAATCTGACTTAGATCTGGTATTATTTAATATATTCATTAAATGCAATGGATGATGGAATAGAAACTCCATGTTTTATATTTGCATAGGAACTTAGTCTGAGGGGAACTGAAAACGGGAGGAAAGCAAAGCTAGCATTTTGAACGCACCTGGCGAGGTGATGTGAAATAAATACTGTGCGATTTGAAAACAAGTTAAAAGTTTTGCACCTAAGTAAGAATAAGCAAGCACACACTAAAAGATGGGACTGGCCTAGGTTATCTTAGAAGGGATAGGTATGAAATAATATTGGTGTTACACAAACTTGTGGTGACACAGGCCCTGCACTTCAAGAACAATCCAGACCAATTGGAATTAGTCTAGAAAATGACTACAGAGCTGACCAAAGGTCTGGAAGACATGAAATAAAATATGAGCAGGTTTTGGTTAATCTAGAGAAGACTGAAAGAAGATTCAAAGCAATGGTGTAAAAGGAAGGGAATAATTTGTCTGTATTCAGGTCTGGGATTGGTAGGAAACCTGTAGCTACAAAGTCCCTAAAACCTGATTGTGAGAAAATATTTCAGAGCAAAGAGGATCATTTGGATGTTCTGTTCTTCTACTCTTCTTTATCATACATATATTAAAAATATACATAGTATATACCATAATAATATATATTTTGCAAGACATACTTTATAAAATAATGTATTGGTATATATAAAATATATAGTAACATGTATAAAAATAAATATTATATGCTTAGTCCAATCAGAGATAAGATGTGAGTTTGGACAGACACACGGTCTGAACCTCTGTGCGATGCCACACTACAGGGCCAGAAGTGATAGGCTGTAGAAAGGAAGATTAGGTTAAAATTCTAAACATAAAGACAGTGAACAGCTAGAAACAAGTATCTGAAAATAACTTGGATTTTCCATCACCAAAGATCTTGAAGGACAGCTGAGATAAACACATTCCAGGAATGGCTATGGCACAGCTGACCTTGCTTGATGGAGAGGAGTTGGCTAAGATGTCCGTGTCTCTCCTGGTCCTACTGTCTATTATTTGATGCTGCAAATCGTTAACAGGGACAGATCTGTCTTATGAGAGAAGACAAACCCCTGAGACCATGTTATTCAGTACTCATGCTGCTTCTGCAGTTCTCCATCACTAAAGCTGATGACGGTCCCACATCCTTTACTACTACAAAGCACACGCCTGCAGTTCTCACAAGATATGTCTCTCTTGGGCAAATACTAACAAACTACAGACCACGACAATACCCTGGCTTGCATCTGACCGTCAAAGCCTGTACAAACTGAAGGCATGCAAAGTGTTGCGTGTTGATAAAGGCGCATTTCACAGGCCCGGACACCGAGTCAGGGTGCTGGTTATTACTGTCTCCAGGTCTGAGCTCAGCACAGAGCGTCTGGGAAAGCTTGTGAGGCCACCATCCACACAGCATCAGAGAGATGTTTATCTTTTACAGGTAGGAAGATAGCTTCTTTTTCTGGTGTTTTCTAACTGGAATGATCTTTAATCATTCTTTGATCTATCATTTAATTCATTCATCTATCATTTAATCATTATTTGATCTATCTGTGGTAGGGGGGGTTGGAACTCCATGATTTTCAAGGTCCCTTCCAACCTAAACCATTCTATGATTCTATTTAATGATAATGGGAAAAGCCTCTTAAGAACATCCACCTTGGTATAAAGGCTCACAGTTTCTCCATAACCCTTAGAAGCTGGTGCTAAAAAGTAAGTGGGCTAGAGCCAAAGCACTCTGTAAATAACAAGCCAAGACCAGCTGTGGACATTTACAATAAAATTTCCAAATAACCAATGAGTGGCTGCACTAGAAGTGAGAAAAGCCCTTAATGAGCATCCCTTAAGTATTTCATTTTGCAGCACTTGAAAGGTACAAATAAAAGTATTTCTATCCGTGTGGGTTTTTTATCAGAAGATACACATCTAACACCAAGTACGAAATATGTCATCCTTAAGACTGTTACTTGAAATTATGATGGAAACCGATGTGCCTTCTGGGACTGCCCTGGAGGCACTTCTGAGACCTGGACTGTCATAGCTTTTTGTTTACATACTGCTGAGAAGTGTTTTCTCCAAGCTGATTTATTATGGTGTGCAAATGCTTTTGTACAGAAGCAGTTAAAAACAATTTAATTTTAAAGAGTATTTCCTCATCCACAGCTTGGTGAAAAGTTCACATCTGTTGATGTGAACGTGGAAGGGCAGTGTTGTGACAAACATTTTCTTCAGGGAATAGCAAAAAATTTTTCTCTCTCCCCTGGAAAGTAGTTCAGTAGCTGTTTAATGGTTGATGGAGAGAAAGCACACAACATAGGGCAAACAACCGCTTCCCAGGCTCCTCATTTCATTTGTCATTCTCCTTACTTTTTACCCTGCTCTTTCACTCCAGCAATAAAACCAGTGGCTTATTATTGATGAAGCAGCTGCCCACCACTGAAACGGGAATGATAAGTAAATAGAAAAGTTTAGGGAAATAATTAAGAAAATAGTGTCTGGAGAAAAACATTCCAAGGAGGAAAGGCAACCTGCAAAACTGTAACCGAGTCTGGTTAAAGGAGATCTATCAGAAACAACAAATAAAACTTTGGAGAACTCGGACTGCTTGAAGCTTTTAAACGGAGAAATGGGATTTAAATTCTTCCCTAAGAATAAAAAAGGAGAGAAGAGAGTGCTTTACCAGCCCAGAACCTGTTATATACCATACTTGCAAGGCAAAGAAAACAGCAGACTCAACGGCATAGGGTGGTAAGGCAGGACAGATGACACTAAGAAATGGGCTGAGATTGCTTAGTAGGGAGTGTCAAAAGATAGCTTTTTACTTTTATCATCCTTTTCTCTGGGGATTAGTGTAATTTTAAGCTTTAGAAGACTACTATGGAACTGAGTTTTGTAGGTCTGAAGATCCTGTTGTACCTGAGCACATGCACAATTTCATGCTGGCTGCTGAAATCTTTTGACAATAAGCCTTAAATATAAGCTTTGAAGTCTAATTTTAGGGTCATTATTGAAAACGTGAATTGCCATTTTCCAGAACTTGATCTTGCTCAGAAAGGTGTCTAGCTATGTCTGCAAAACTAGTTCCTTTATATCTAATACATACCCGCTAAAACATTTTTCCTCAACTACAAAACAATGTTGAATGCATACACCCTTTAAAACACATTTTTAAGTGTAGTTGCCTAGTTTCACAGGTTATTTGATCAATATGCTACTCCGAGGTTCTTTAAAGCCAGGAAGCATTTATTTTTTTGGGGGGGAGGCTGTTTCTTGCAGAAGGTGGGAAAGAATACCGATGTGCGCCCACCAGAGGGAACTCCTTACTAAGCTTGGCACTTGGTAACACCAGTATTCCCCTCTATACCCAACTTCCCAATAAAAAAAATGTATAGTTGCATGTTCCTTACGTGTTTTCCAGGAAGTACCTTTTGGTGCCCACTGCATAATTTTGTTACATCCTCTGCCCCTCTGGAGACAGACTGTCCAAAGATTATTGGTTTCAGCAACCAGTAACACAAAGATCAAAAAGTCTTATTAAATTCAAATTAAAGCTAGCATTTTAACTATAAGACTGGAAAAAAAGAAAAGTTAGAAGTAAATGATATACAAAGTAGGACTTTAGCATAAATTTAACAGCTGGGTACTTCGCTAATTTCTGTTTCTTATGTGGAATTGCTGAAGTACATCACAGCCTTCATTGCCATGTGTTTATAGAGATATCCCACTTCCAGCATATTCCAAGGGATATGCTAAATCCTGAATCTATTCCTACAGTCTTATGCATAGCCATTTTGAAATGAAGTAATCATTCTGCAGTTCCGGAGGTATCTATATGCCTTTGGAGTTGGGGCTTAAACAATTTGTATAGGTCTATCTGAGCCTGCATGTTTTGCAAAATTAAATGTCCTGTGCCGTGTTCACTCCTTAGATACCAGACAGTGTCTAACTTTGTCACTGCAGTTGATGGTTCTTTTTGAGGTTCCTTCTGTTACTACTGGAAATTATTGCCTCTTTCAGAAATTCAGTCTTCTGGTCAAGTGCTTGCTGCCCAGTTCAAGCCACATCTTTTACAGAACTTTTAACACTGTACAGTATATGTGCTATGCAAGCAGCCTGCTGTGCTCATAATCCCTTGTGAGTTATCGGCTTTCATTACTCACCTCATTATGAGATGACTATCAGTAGACGCTGCTATCACGAAGACTACTGTAGATAACCACTGCTAGGTGACTGGCTGCCTCAAGCAAGCTTCTCCTTTCCCCTTATTATTACTGGGGTTTCTGTGTTAATAAGCTACTGCAGTTAGCAATATAAAAATTTAAGGTCTGACTTTATCCGAGATGGCAATTTAGGATCCATTTGTTTACCTAGGAATGAGCCCACTGAAAAGGTCTATCCAGTTCATATTAGATCCACCACTGAAATTTCCATAACTCTCCTAACGTCACTTCTATTACTATTCTTTTATTATTACGAACATAAGACTCTTCTCACATTGTAGACTAAATCACTAAAGCTAACAGGTCATGTTTTTTTTAAAATGAAGGTAAAACCTTGTCCAGTTAGAAGGATCACAACCAATATAATGGCTGTAACACAAACACAGCTGGCTGTCTATGACAAACACGCCTCTGTAAACAGAACATTGCATTAGTAATGAAGTAGCAGACGTCAACAAGATAACCCTTGTTATTTTCTCAGAGTTCCTTAGGAACAAAGTGACAAGAAGTTCAAATAAAAGCAAAACCCACTTCTCATATAGATCTCTGGAATGTTATGCTACCGTGTAGTATGTGCTTTAGTGCTGTGTTCCACTGGTTATAAATAAAAGCACTTAAAATAGACCGTGGATACTTGTACCAATGCTAAAACTGGATACAAACAAAGCAAACTTCTATTATATACAAGCAACTTTATCTTGATAATCCCCTGTTGGAAACTCTAAGATCCTTAAAGAGAAACTGTCTTTCAAACTATAAATTACAGACAAGTTTAGTGCTTCATCCCTCCAAATCAAATTCGGTGACACAAAATGCGGATCCCATAGAGATGGAGTTTGTCTAGCTTCAAAAGGATTAAAAACAAACAGCTTGTCTAGCTTCAAAAGGATTAAATTTGGTTTCTATTAAACTAAACAGGTTAATTCCTATACTATCATAATGTATATGGTGCAGCAGTTTTGCTAACTGCTTAGTGAATTAGGTCAGGATGTTGTTTCATGTGCATTCTTGCAGAAACTCTCCCAACCCTCTGCTCTGCTTTGACTGCTCATTGCTACTCCCGCACTATGCCATTTGTTATTCTGACATAAGTACCAGGGCATCTCCAGGTTGATCCCAATCAAGGAGCTTATCTAAATGAAAATCAACACTTCTGAAAAAACAAATAAATAAAAAAAATGCTTACTCTAAGCTGAGCTCCCCAACAGATAGAAACACCTGTGCTGGCCCACGGTAGGAAGTAATGTGAGGACAGGAATCAGTGGCAGGGAGTGAGGAGAGAGGGAGATTGGATTCTCATGGTGATAGTGGTTGTTAAAGTCACCCTGAATTTTATGGAAATCTATAGACTAATGCTACGTAACAAACACCCAGAGCAATGCTGGTCTGTGCCACAAAGACTACTGTCTACCACGTCGCTTCGTATGACTTCGTCGTTGCCTTGTGCTCTCCCCTCTGTCCATTGCACCACCCTGTGTTGTTTCATATTATATTTATATTGTGAGCGCTGTTAGTCAGAACAATAGGCTATAATGCAAAACATACTATTTTTTTTTCAATCGACATGTTGCATTCACTCATCGAGTGAACAGATAGAAGATCTATCTATGATGATGATGAAGTGAATAGACAGATGATCTGGGAGACAGGTGAAAAGCAGAACAGACAATGCAAACTCACGTGGACTTTCTCTGTCAAGCTCTGTGTTGGGGTTGCCCATGTCACAACCGCATAAACAGAACCTGGGCATATTATTCATATTTAAATCAGTAATAGTGGTTCTTCAGCTGATCTGCATCAAACCTGAAAGCAACTACATCTCCAGTTTTAGTGAATATTAAACAGAAAACAGGTTGAAGCCTATGGGCCCAGAAGGGCAACGATATTTCCTGAGCATTTAATGCTTTACTATCTACTCACTGTCTACAGTTCATAAATGCAGAAGCTTGTGGTCTCCTTATCTGATTTCCTGCCCCCATGACAGCTCATGCACAGCTCTCATGCTCAAATCTCTGAGTCATCATAAGGCAACTACAGAACTTCTGCTACTGAGAATCCAAGAGAACGGTGAGGAGCCTAGAACGAGCAAAGCCCCATTTACACACATGCATACACACAGACACCTAGAGACACTCTAGAGAGCACATGCCAATGAACTGACAGAACAACGTGTTTAAAACTATCTGGCAACTCAACACTGGGCTTCTATACTGTGCATTTTCCTTCCATCATGTTTCTTTGATTTTGACCACACATAGGCATGTTTTTAAATAGCACTTGGAGGGAGAGCTGATGACTTATACTGCCTGTTCTCCCTTTTTTTTTTCCCAAGAACAAGCACAAGCAGAGCCTGTAACTCTTCCCTACAAAGGAAACTGAAGAAAACAGAGCAGTAAGTTAATTAGCAGATAACTGCTCCAACACAAGCAAAAGGAGGTGCTCCTTTATACTGCGCAGCCAGTATGTGGAACCCGCCACACAATGCTACGGGGGGTGTGCTAAAAGTTAACAATAAGTTGCAGGGGAAACTAGACAAATTCAGCAAACAGAAAGCCACTGCTGGTATCAAACAGAAAGACTTTGAAGTCTCCAAGCAGTAAAGTGCAGGAAGCTAGGAAAGTATGGCTTGTCTTCACTGGTCTCATAGTCCTTTTTAGACATTCCTTTTGGCCCCTGTTGGAGACAGCATACCGTGAGGTCTGTAATTTATCCCTCATATATATTTTTATATATAAAATCACATACATGCCTAATCATATATATAATTGTATATAGATGCCTGACTCACAAGGTTTTCTTGAACCACAGGGAGAGCTGAGGAGAGGTACCAGTTTGTCTTTTGAATCCTTTACACTGGGCAGAAAGTTCAGTAAAGGTACTCCCCTCTCCGTAGCTGTTTGCATAGCGCACAGCAGATTCCAACAGCTTCTGTTATAATCTCTTGTGATGCCCACAGCTGTAAAGAGCACATCACAGTGGCATACTCTCTAGGGTTTTGAGGCTGTTCAGCTTACCCTGAGAGGTGGACAGCTTTCCCTTGGGTGCCTCATAAACAAGAAAAGCACAGGAACCTCTTCAAACGACTGTTTCTCTTCTCATTCTCTGACCAGGACTTAGAATAGCTTCAGATTTAGGCAAATAATTTTAGTATTTGTATCACATAGATGTGCTGTAACAATGTAGCTTAATAAAAATTCATTTCTGTATGAGCATTTTGTTACATAAACTTAAGTATGGATAAAGACTATTAAATTAGGCAACAGGAAAGCGTGTCTATAAACTAGAGACAAAAGTACATTTGCATTGCTCCTCTGAGTAAAGCCACAATCTATCACAGAGACATGGAACCTGATTTAGTATAGTGGTAATTCACAGTTAATGGATTCATGTTTATAAAATTACTTCACGCCTAAGAGAAAAATACACTAAAGAGATTAGTGCAAATAAGTGTAAGGATTAGAAACTGGGCTGAGTTACAGTTTTTCTTTAGAATTTGAAGAACTCAATTGTTCAGACAGCTGATCTTGACTTAGGTTCCTTTCTAATAAATATCAATGTCTGAAATTAAACAACACTAACATCTGAGTACAATGCATCGGAATGACAGGGAGAGCAACCATTAATTGATTAGTTCTGTCACAGCCCATTCTTCATTAGCAAACTCCAGAGTCGAAATGTCAAAAATTGAATGGCGTGAGCTCTTGATGCTGTAGCAACAGCCTATAAACTCTGCAGCAACACTGATTTACTACACCGTCATCTATCTTCCTCTACATCCAACCCCTCTTGCCTCTGCAAAACCTTATACAACTACGGCTCACAGCAAAAGAACACTGATGTAAGCCTCATGATTCCGATGGTGAACTTCTACCTACAAGAGTAATTAACTGTAAAAAATACAGCTGAGGAAAATTTTCCCCTGTGTTCTCCAACCCCAGTTTGAAATTCAAGTCCTTTAAAGTATCTGACAGCACAGCTCAGAACCTTTTTCTAAAAGCAGTGACCCTCTTCTGAATAGTACACACAATAATGTATGAAACATACTTTGCATAGCATATCTTGACCTTTAGAGAAAAAAAATAAGTCACAAGATGCAACTACATGGAGTTTCAGCGAGGTACAGTTAATCCCACTTAATAGCGCTTTACTACTTGCAAGGCTGAATGCTGCTGGGACCAAGCGACCTTGAAATAAAGGCAGGAAACTTCAGGTATCTAATTTGGAATAACTGGGCAGTTCATGCTTCGTGGAGCTACAGCTTCAGGCTGTCTGCAGTCAGGGAAGTGACACCATCAGTAGTCGCTAGCTCATATCCCCAAAGCAAAGAGTAAGGGCTGAAGAGGTAGATCTCCAGCACAGTTACGCATTTATGAGCTCCAGCAAAATCCCAGCTGTGGAACTGCAGGGGCCGTGACTCCAGCTGACCACAGCCGAAGACTGTAGGTAGCTGCAGCATGTAAAAGACTTCCTAAATCTGTGAAACGATGGTTAAACCTAACTTAGCAGCCTTTAGTAGCAGCATCTCATGTAATACTGTTTTGCTTGCTAGAATAAGCAGATCTGTGGGAGACTGCACACAGGGACAAGAAGAAGTCCTGATCAAATATTGTTGAAAAAAAAAAAAATGGAAAGGAGAAAGAAAACTCGAGCAATGCTGGGGAGAGATATATTTAAGTTATGCCTCAGATATGAAGAGATGTCCTATTATGGTTCTGAGGCATTAAGTCTTCAGATAACAGTGGAGTTGCATGTTTAAAGATTAATTCCACTTCAGCTTGTAAAGCTGCCACATTCAGGAAGACATTTTAAAAGCAGAAAAACTTCACACTCTTTCTCCTCTTCAGTTTATTTTAATTGTACCTTTCCACCTTTTACCACAGTCCTTGTTCACTCTGCTGGGTTTTTTTTCATAAACGGAACTCTGCTTACTGACATATGTGATAATTAACCTCATTTGTGAAATGCATCTCCCCAAGAACCTTCTTAACTCCATTTATTTTTAAACCAACACTCATTAGAGACAATATTGTCCTCTGCTTTATCCATATTCAAGACCTTCCAGCAGATATTAATAAATTGCCTGGAAATAATAACATACAATCAAATTAAAATATTAGAATAAAAATTGAAAAACATAGCACCATTCCTCCAGTCCTCTGATTTTATGTGTAAAATGAAAGGTATTTAGGGCAGCGATGGGCTGCACTTTACATGGTTTGAGCCTAGAAGAGAGCTCTTAATAACAATCAACCAAACCAGAACATGCAGAAAAGGCACCCTTCTTTGAAATTCCCCAGGGAATACACACAGGGGGAAAAGTTGCACAAACTTTGCATAGAGATACACCAGATTCTGGCAGACAGATAACTACCTACCCAGGTAATCAGGGCTCAAAATCTCTTGCCTTGTCGCTGTAAGAAGTGAATGTAGAGGTTTTACCCTGAAAATCCAGCAGTCCCAACCAGATTACATTTTCAGCAAAAAATGCCCATCTACTATTTCCATTTCTGATACACTGAAATATGGAGGGTATGTTTACTTTCCCAGAGCATGATTTTTTCAGGATGTAGGACAGCATTTGTGTCTCCTCTCTGTGCTATTACCACTCTTCAACTGTCTTTCACCTCTGAGACAGGGAGAAGCCCAGCAGTATAATAGAATCCCACTTCTGACAGGAATAGGCTGCTGGATTACTCCATTCTTAGCTCCTTTCCATTATGAAAAGATCCATCTATGGCTGTTCCTTGGTTTCTGGGAATTAGCCAATAACCTATTCCATCTTTCACTCAACACCATTTTACCACAGCTCATAATCTCCAGTGAGGAATCTTGTCAAGTGATTTTAGAAAACATAAATATGCTATCTCCAAGGAATACCACTTATCTGATGCAACATTTCTATGGTACTTAAAAAGGACTTCAGAAAATCAACAAGGCATGCTCTCTTGTTTTCAAACTCTCCTGGCTATTGATAGATAAATAATCTCTTTTCAGCAATTCTCTGATTTCTCAAACCAAAGAAACTTCAAAGTGTTCATATAACAAACAATTTATCAAATTGAAATACTATAGATATAGTGTGTGTATATAGTTGCTTTCCCACGAACCATTCTTTCCCTTTGAACAACCCAGCAACAGAATGAAAGACGGCCACTGAAGTGCAAGAACTGGAAATAACACAGGAGGAACACTGGCTATAGGTCTAGATGGACTTGCCATACAGAGCTTGGATTCACTTTCCATTTCCAAGAATGCCGAATTTCCATTCACGTATTTTGTAGCAAGCAGTGCTAAACATGTACAAAGAGCAGGTCATCTTCTAGTGCTACTGATCAATTTTAAAGCAATAACATGGGTATCACACTGAGCCCACAAAATCATTAATTTCTCTGCAGAGTAAAAAGGGGGAAAAAAGAACCACAATCATTATTCTTCATTAGATTTACTAACCACTTCAAGCAATTAGTTCTGAAGACTGTTCAGTTAAGCTTATAAAAAATACATTCGCTATCTATTCCTTTTAAAGCATTCCATTTTCTTGCTTTTTTTTTTTTTCCACTAAGCTTTCACAGATTACTGGTGATGCAGAGGAATCAGAACATGACAGGTCCCTAGTTGTATCTTCCTGACGCAAATTCCTGATTTTACCTACCATCATCATGAACGTATTTCATGAACACGCAATTGTTATTGACATAGAGATGAGCTGGATATATGGAGACTGAGAAGAATCAGTTTGACACCACCTATACAAGAAAAAGGCACTCTAAAGTACTTCAGGCTGTGCAAGGTTAAACTATATTTGAGAACAACTAAACCATTGCTATCTATCTCCAGCTCTGTTCTGCTTAGTAGGAGATTTCTCTCTATTACAGTAAAAATCTGTCTCACGATACAAACAATAAATTTACCTAAAATCCATGTGAGTCTTGATCTTCCAGGAATAAATAAAGTGAAATTATGCTTTAGCCAGTTTTGGTGAAAAAAAACCCAAAACTTAAAAAAAACCCAAAAAAACACCCCCAGACTGAGATGAAGCAAGGTAATTATGTCCACAAAAGCTGTCATCAAACAGTGTTTCAAATATGTAGAAATCTTCTGTTAAGGAGGAGAGCATCACAGGTCTAGGCCACTGCACTCAGAAGACTTTGCTGAAGCAGAAGCCAGCGGAGGGGCTCCACCTCCTCGCTGAGCACTGAGCTTTGACTGCCATTGGTTCATTGGTACATTGATTCCTGTACGCAGGAAAATCCGTGGATGCAGGATAGTCTGATACGTAAGTAATAAAGTGGAATATCAACTAGGAGAGAATGAGAAAAAAAATCCTGTCGTTTTGCTCTAGGAGTTTGTGCAATGCTTCAATTCCACACTGATAAAGAATATTAACCGAACTTATTGGATGATTTTAGAAGGTATCTAATCAACCTATTCAACTGCCCAGCTTATTCAACATTAGTCAAGCTGTTCAATAGTCCAGGCTCACCCTGAATTGCTTTTTCTAGCAGCAAGCAGAGAAAGTGAACTATCCCAAAGTCTAAACTTTAGTTTATTATGCCAAAAATCAGAATCTCCTCACGTACCACCTGCACACTGCCCAAAGAAAACCCTTCTATAGAGATGCTTGATATCTCCACGTACAAGACAAGCAACAGAAAATGATCTCTGCTCAGAAAACAAAAGCGAAAGCATTCCAGTCCTTAATACTAAAGGGGGAAAAAAGTATCAAATTACCTCATTTGTGGAAGCAGAAAAAGTAATTCAGATCACTTAGAGCTTTGCTGAATTTAGCTGAAGGAAGCTAGAGCTTGGTGTAACTGTTACTCTCTCCTTAACTCGCTACAAACCTCATTGCAGCTTGAACCTAGAGCAGTAATCTTCGGGAACACAGCCAGAACTACATTCCTTTATCCACATTTCATGTATATTGTATAAAATTTCCCACTTCCTTCTTTTTATGTGACCTAAATAAAGAAATCTTGTAAGCAAAGAATAAGCTTTTTCTTTTTTCTAAAAATACTTTACATTTTACCTATAAATAAGTAATAATGATATGAAACATCTGGGCCAAGTTCACTGTACAAAAACTAGCTCAGCTATCCGAAAAAGTGAATAGATTCATTTAAACGCTACCTTTAGTTTCAGAATGGATTAATTTCTTACTGAAGCACTTTTTGTATCCCCTTAGAAGTAAGTAAAAAATAAGGTGGATGAACTCAGCTTTTTCTTTTTGTGGTCTGCATGCTTTTGGATATTGTGTTTTCCATTTCTCAAAACATAAGACAACACTGGAAAAGACTACTGGGGAAAAAGGACAGGCATTATGAGAGAGTATGAGAAGAATCACACAAAAGAGAATAGACTTCTATTATCCATTACAAGAAAATTTACACAAACGGTTAAAAAATTAAAAGCAAATTAAAAATAACTTCAAGACTGAATAAAAGGAAAAGATGAAATAAAGTAGAAAGACTGGAAACAATAGACACAAAGAGATGACTACTGAATGTTCCTTATAAAAACTCACTCAATTTTACCTTTCTCCTGATTAATGTATTTTGTACGAAGAACAGCACATTGCCCCAGAATTATGCACAAATACAAAATGTAGGGACCTTGTTCTCAGGCCTTCATATACAAGTTGTACTATTTCTTTCCGTTCTGTATTCATCTGTTTCTACACTAGTTTCTAATCATGACTTCTATAAACCTTCTGAAAGTCAGGCAAGAGTTTTTAACTGAATTTGTTGTATTTCTTTTTAGTTTATTTCATTCTACAGACAGGTCAGTAATAGCAAAAGTATGCTCATAGGCTGTGTCAACCTCCTCTTTTCCAAGAAAATCAATGTTTTCATTGCTAGAGCAGGGAGAAAATAAGTTTAATACATTACATTCCTTTTCTCTGCATCATCAACTATAACAGTCTATTCATCATGGTCTAACTCGTCAGTCTTCCTTTGCATAACTTTTCATGTACACTGTACCTCTGTTGAAATTGTTGCTTACTGTAATTGCTGGAGCAATCATGACAGCTTTACAGTAGCAATAATGAACTTGTTGAAAGGATGCTAAACTTATTGTAAACTGATTAGAGAAGAAAAACAACCTCAAGACAGGGACCACGTATCTCCTTTCACTTCTGCTGCCACCGAAGTAGAATTTTTCAAGTTTTTGAGTCATTTCAATTAATAAAAAAAGAGAAGCAAACATTAAGATAAGGCAGGGAAGGGAAAAATATTTTTAAAGGAGTTAAAATCAGAAATAAATAATCAAAATAAATAATATCAAATATCAAACATTATCAGTGAAACAACACCAACAGTATCAGTCTTCACTGGAGATTTTTTCTTAGAGAAAAAAAACCTGAATGAAGCCTGAGAGACTGGACTGCCCCATAAAAAATTGGTTGCATGACCCAAAAGGGTTGTGTTATCATTCCACAGCTGTATCAGGAAGCACTGCTGACAAGAAGGAAAATAATGTAAGAAATTTGACTTATAAACATACTTCTTATGCTGGCACCTGGATGATTTAAGGCACTTAAAAAACGACAAGATGGCAGTCAGTTGATCCAAAGGGGAAAAATGTTCTTTAAATAGGGGAGAGTATGAGAAAATTCAAGGAAAAGTTAACAACCAGGACCTCAGGTCAGGAAATTACTCAAGAACACAAACTCAGTTTCCTGAAGCAGTATATGATCTTGGATGTTTCTCTGCAAAATGAAAATCCATGGGTGTCAGAGTGGGCCTGAATTTGGATCATACGCACTCCAGGAGAGTGCACTGTTGGGCCCTTTCTGGCTGCATGTCCCCCTTCTCCTTTTGCATCATTAAATCAACATTTTGCCACAAAGAAAGAAAAAAAAATAAAAACACACTGGTCTGCTCTGTTCAAACTGTGTTTCTTGTTTTACTTGAAGAATTCTTGTGCCCTACAAAACATTTTGCTGTATTTCAATGCCAATGAAAGTACCCTGCCCAAACTTGTCACATCTGCATATTTAGAGAGCAGGGAATCCTCATGCTACACACCACCAAACAGCTACAGAGATACAAAGAAAAATAAAATTATCTTTTGTATTCTCCATTCCCAGAAGTACAGAGACAAGCAAGGTGGTCTAAATGTGCTTCTCCAGAATAGTGAAAGATGCCGATACACGTCTTTGAAAAGCCACTCCTCAATAGCCATGCTGCACAAGCTTGTATGTAGGAAAGCTTTTGGATAAACGGATTGTAAGAAAAGGAATTAATACACAGCTCCTGGTTGAAGCTTCAGTCCCTCTCTGGCATAACAGGATTACACCGGTTCTATTCACAGCCATACTGCTACCATTCAGGGTCTCTGTATGCAGCACAAAAAAAGTCAATGAAATAGCAGGTGGTGAAGCATTTCGCTTATCTTTTTCACATGAAATCATGGGCAACGTCAATGACATATAAGGAAGCAGTCTGAACATGTTATTTCCTTAGATTGCCAAAATTCACATTACCTTGTACCTAGGAAAGGCTTCTTACATGCATTATCACTTCCACAAAAACACTGAAAACCTGTAAGCTGACCTCCCAGCTGAGTTAGCCTTTCAGGGGGGAAAAAAAAAAAGTAAGTAAGCAAATTACAAGAAAGAAACTTGAAGATGTCACTACCTGGAACTTGGAACTGACCTGGACATCCATAATCCATTTGGCTTTATATCTGATTAACTGATTCTGTTTTTCTCAAAAAAAAGTAAAAATTTAAGCTGATTCTGCTTCCCTCAAAACAGCAGCAACTCAAATCCAAAATCTGCAGACAACAAAGGAAAAAAACTCCCATTGATGTTAACGCATTAAGGATGGAACCAAAGGAACTTAACAGATGAAGAAGCTTATTTTCTAGAGGAAATTCCTTTTTTGTCCTGAAGTTCATTAGTGAGGAAATAAAAGGTTTCAGTGACTGCAGGCATGGAGCAAAACCTGAATATTAACTTGGGATTCTCTGCAGGCCCATGAGTGCAAAGTTTAAAAAAGTCTTAAGTGCTTTGCTCAGCATCAAAACGACACACTCTAATCCTGATCTTCAAGGTCACAAGCTAGTTGCCAAACTGCCATTTTTGTGCCTTAAAAGGAAAAATAAGTCTTGTGTTAGAATCTCATACTTGGTGTTAGAAGCCCTGAGATGTAACAATCAACCTCTGTCTTCTTTAGCTTCTGGAAACAATATCATTGTGCCACCAGATCCCTAAGCAGCAGTGCGCTTTTCTTCAGGCTTTGCAAAAGCAAAACTATGAGAGACTAAATAATAAATATCATAAAATAAATCCGGAGTAAAATGCAACCTCTTACATCTATGTGGCAGTAGGCGTTGCTATGTCTAGGGTGTTTTTTTGTTGAACACTGTCAGAAGCTAAATAATGTTCCCAAATCACCTGTTTTGCTAGGTTTAAAGTATGTCCTAACTGCTGTCCTTGGTAAAGAACTAATAAACATCCCATGTTTTGTGAAGCATCACTTTTTCATGTTCTGTTTCCTGAGTTTCTGAAATTGCTTTTGTGATGGGCAGCCACAGCTCTTCGCATGAGGCACCCATATCTGGTTATGACTGAACACTGAAACCTCTTTTGACATGATGCCAGAGTAAAACCCCACGTCCATTCCATGTGCACTGAACTCAATGACATGACAGAAGTTATTTGAAAATACTATGCGTAAGTAAACAAATTTCACTCATTTTATGAGGAAGGTTTTGTCCTTGTGATTATTTACTGATGTAGCACCTAAAACCTCCTAATTTCTTATTTTACTGACTGGTCCAAAGATGCCCAGGAAGCCTCAGAAGAATTTAGAGAGGAATCTCACCTATATCTTTATGAATACCGTTTGTCCAATATACCTGTATCACTACCAATTTGTCCATACGAGGACCGTTTGTCCTCGTATGATCGTTAACTACCTTGCCTCTTTCCATAGGTTTCATTTTGAGACATTTTACAGAACGTTCTCCCCTGATAACCTTTTAACATCCCAGTTTCCAAAGTAAGCAGGTCTATTTCTGGCTCAGCTCATAAAGGGCCAAGTTGAAACCACCTGCGCTACGCGTGACCACTCCTGCTGGGCCCTGGTGGGATGACCTGCCTCACCAAGACCTCCTGCGCCGGCCACTCACCCAGGCCCTGCGATGCCCCGGGGTCAGTCAGAGCAGGGGAGACATAATCCTCTTTACGGATCTGAAATTTCTTTTAATTGCATACTTCTACTTTTATCATCTGGGAGGTGTCCTTAGTATCTTCTGAATTCAGAGACTGAAAACTGGCTGTGTAGGTGCACTCATGTGGGAGCACCTGCCAACGCAACACGAGGCAACCCCACAAGTATCTCTCTGCTTAAACTTCTCTAAGTATCTTGTCAACCTGTTCTTTAGAGGGCATTATAGGCTCCTCGCTAAATCTGTTATATACACATGTTTTAGGCCATAGGAAACTTCTGTTCACGAGTTTCCATTTTAACCCTTCAACACCTATATTTGAACCTTTTCACTTTTAGGTAGGGCAAATGAGCAAGGAGTGGATTCATATGCATTTGGATGTCAACAAGGTGCACAGGAATCAGGATGTGAAAACTGATGTCTAGGGAACAAGCGCTGGAATTGTTCCCAGTGCTGAAGTCCAGACACTTGGCAACAACTTACAAAAAATATCTAAATATATCATCCAATTCAAATCGTAGATTCAGCAGAGCTTACTATGATTAAGTCTGTAACATTATAAACTTTATTTCTAAATTAATGCTTTATTTTTTAATTACAACTCAAAGAACAATAAGTTCCTTACCACCTCTTCTTTTGATTTTTTTTGTTAAATGTTCTTAATAGAACTTTTCAAACTAGTCTTTAATCACTTTCCTTTGAATGGTTGCAGAATTTTTGAAGGACTGTTTGGATGCCAGCAACTCTGCCTAGAAGGACCAAATAAGCCTTTGGTCCTCATGCTGTTACATAGAAGATTTCAACACATCTGAGCAGAACGCCCCAGGCATTTCCAAATACACCCTGAAAGGACTTAGGACTGATTCTTTCACATTTCTACTACTAATGAGATCTGGAGGGAGCTCCTTTGTCAAGCATGCTCTCTCCCGTCACGCGTAGTCTACATTACTACACTAGATCTTTCTGACTTAAGCTGCACAAGAAATTCACTAGTAAGAAACATATTGTATGTCATTACGGTGTGGTTTTCTTCAAAAAATTTAAACATTAGTCATTCAGCACAGTAGAAAATAATCTGATGGCTTTTAATGGAGTATACTCATGTTGACACCAGAACTGACTTGGAAAATGAGATAATGTCTAATCATACCCATTATGTGTGACACAATCAGATTGGATTGATTTGACTAAATATAGATGTACACAATGCAGACATCTGCAACTGAGCTAGGCACCCCAAACCTCCACCACAGTTGACGGACAGAAATAGGCCCTTCCACAGCATGATTCATCGCCCCAAGTAAATGTCTAAATTGAATTGCACATCAGAAGTGCCTATTTATCCCCATTGATTATAAAATAAGCTAAGCATGCCTAGTTGAGATGTAGATACCTACATTTACTTCACTAAAGTTATGTCAGAAGATTAAGACTTTTTCATGTTCTGACTCAGGTCTACACTAATTAGTTCAAGAAAGGTAACACCTCTATCTACAAACCTTACCTTGCCAACACCCTTAAATCATTCTGACTATAACAATGTTGCCTCTGGAACCTGAAGGATACTCGTTTTTCAAACTGTGCCTCTATCTATAAAGTACAATACATAGAATTATACTTGAAGTCATACCAGAAATTTTATTTAAAGCACGGATCCCAGAGGTTTATATAAGAACCAATGCCCTCTTAAAGACATAGTTTCTGATATTCAATCTAAGCTTTTGCAAAAGGTCAAATAATGCTATGAAAATTCCCCAGGCAGTTGCATTTGTACCATATCAGCATAACCTAGATAAAGCCAAACATCTCTTTGGATCTGACCCAAGTGTTCTTGAATTGTGTGGGAACTGGTCTGGACCTTTAATGGTCAAAAAGAGTCTGAAAAGTCCTGTGATGAGATGAAGTAATACTATCTGTTCGGAAGAGATGAGTCACTATTAAAATAAGCAGCCATCTTACTTTAGTTACCACACTGTATTAGAGTGTGCATCAATGTTAAAAAAAAAAAAAACAACCACAAAAAAAACCACAACCAGCCAACCCCAAAAGAAACCAAAACAAAAAACCCAACAAGGAAAAAACTCTTACTCCATCAGAGACAAAAGTTGAAAAGTTTTGCCGCTCACTTTAATGAAGCTGGGATTTTGCTGTATGAATTGGCGATGATCAAAATTACAACTTTTAAATGTATTCTGCTTTGCTGCACTTTGTAAAACATGAGTCAATCTGTGTAAATTTAGAAAAAAATTTGCATATCTCAATTTTGGTAGAGGTGAGCCCTTGATTTTAACCCTGTAATTAAGATATAAATATTCAGAGATAGCTTTACTGACTTGTAACAACTTACTGGTATATGTTTTACTAGATTTCTACAGGAGACAAAGACAACTGATAAATTCTAAGTGAATTCCTGAAAGAAAATTTAAAATGTGATTACTAACACAAATTGGCAAGAGAATAAACTTTGCCAATGAATCAATCAATTTGTGTATCTTTCGCAGCATTTCAAATCACTACATTCTATCACTAACTCTACACCCTCTTTCAAACCCTGCAGAAGAGATTTCCAAATACTTTATGAAATACTTTGATCCCGTTTTTAAAATTTTCTTTAATTTCAAACTGCAGATATCAAAAGCAGGTTTTTTTTAGTTTACAGTTTTCATAGGCATTTGTGGTTGACTATCTCAGGACTCTGGTTTCAGCAGGTAAGTATAAAGAACTTCAATCGGAAAGGTTTTAAGATCCATCTTTTCATACAAATAACTTCTACTACATGAGGCTGGATTTGAATATGTCCAGTGTTTCATGGTAATCAAAGAACAAGCAGCAATAAACAACAAGCAATAAAGTATGAGACTGAGATAATAAGAAAGTTAACACTCTTTTCCTCCCCCAGTACATTCACACCTGAAAAGTGAAGGCAGGTTTCTTGAACCTTCCCCAAAACCATTCCCTGAGGATTACACAGCACCAGTCAGATTCTGTGGCATCCGCATACAAGGATTTATTCTTCTGTACAACCAATTCAGATCCTCTCTATGCTATCAAAAAATTGTGGGAAAGATCCTTGCCTAGCTGAAAATGTCATACTTCATGGAACGTCAAGAATCTAACTTCACAATTATTAGTAGCCTCTTGGTCTGTATTCGTAAGAAATTACTTGGCATTCTCGTTTTAATTCCACAGGTCCTATTAGCATACATGCCCTTAATGTATTTGCCTGTCTACAAAATTAGGTTTTTCATATGCATAGTGTCGACGGCTTGCTGTTCCCACAGAGAACCACTGCATGGGTATGCATACACAGTCCTTCACATGTGGATGCCAGCTTGGCCTGAACTTGCTCTTAGCTCGTAAACGCCATTGATATGGTGCAGCATTTGGGTTACAAGCTCAGCTGGAAGGCAGATGGCTCAGACTGAACTTTTGGGTTAGCTGTGGTTACTCAGCTTTGCAGTTGGTGGAGGTTCACATCAGGCCAGCTCAGAAAGTCAGCAGAACGAACGCTCGCCTGCAGGCAAAGATTATACAGGTGCCAGAATGTCATTTTTGATGTCCATTAATGTGTCTGCCCAAGAACTTCAAAGTGTCTGTTTCTACTACATGAGGAAAAAGGAGAATCTCCAGTGACTAAAGGTGTATACTCTAGTCGTCTTCTACCTTTACCTTAATTTAATAAAGGTACTGAACTGTCACGTATCTATAACATATCGATTACAATCTTTTGCCCCCACCAAAATATTTCTGTCCTTACAGTTTTGTTTTGAGTTCACATTTAAAAACATTTTCAAAGCCTTTGTTTCTTCTTACTGCTCTATATTTCCACTCAGTGCTTACCTTCATGAACAGGTGAAAGACTGCAAATTACCTACATGGGAGGATTCAAAAGACCCAAAGGATCTTTACATGGCCATTAGTTAGGATGAAACGACTGTGCTGTCCTTTTTGGATGACTTTTCCTCACTTTCTGTTTCATTTTCTAGAAAATATCTTAACGTATCCACTTAACAGTTGTAGTCTTAGATACCATTTTTGGCTGACGTTTCAATTTCTTTCAATTGCTTTAATTTTTCATTCCTCAAACTCCCTCCTGTTTACAGAATCTGCAAGTTTCACATATACATTACTGCAGACCCCTCCCTTCTTTTATTAAGTCACAAACTATCTTTTAATTCTGAAATATTTACATTTTACACTGCAAACAGCTTGTCCAGAAGAAAACAGATGGCTAATTTTTTCTAATAGGTGTAAATCTGAACTGATTAAAAAGGAATTAAAGACGACTAGAAAAAAAGCTGCTGCTAGAAAGGACTATTTTGTTTTAGGAACATTATACATTCGTAATGGCTGTGAGACCTCAGGCTTTTTTGTCTCCCTCTCCTCTTAAATCTATCAATAACAGCACAGCATTCTTTCCCCCTCTTTGTTTCATTCCATCGCTTGATTTTGGAAATATGGGAGGGGGAATCTTGTCATTCAGCTAGCCATGTTTCCTGGGATATGCAAGGTTTATTATTTGTTTTGGAAACACAGGAGCTTTATTAAGGTTATTCTTGGGCATCTGCTCTCTCCACATTTTTCTTTCAGGACCCAATGTGCCTTTTTCAACTTTCTGTGAGTACCCAGGACTTTCACAAAACACCTGCAAACAGAATCATAGGTACTGGGAATCAAAATGAAATTTATATTTTTGTCTCCCTCGTAAACCTGTTGATCACAAAGGTACTGTGTTTGCTTATGTGTCTGGACAGCATCTCAAAGGGTTCCTGCTCAATGACTACAGTCCTTAGGCTATGTCTGTACTAATAAATGAATAAGTGCCAGGGAATGTTCCTGGGCAGCAGAACTCCGTCGTCTGTACAGCTAAATTGTTAGCATGGTCCCTGGTATGCTTTTGGGCTCAGGCAGCTAGCACTCCCAAATATTCCCACGCACTGCTCAGGAGCTAACCCAGGCCATAGAAAATTTCCATTAGGTAGTCTGAATGCTGCCACCCTGTTTTGGTAACTAACAGAGTTTAATAAAAGGTCGTGGGCTGTTCAGCATCAGCTCATATCAGTGGCCCCAACACACTTCATTTTTTAGTGTAGATACAGCCTTAGAGCTCTTCCCATTTCAAAGATGTGCATCCCTCTGATACTACAACTCCACATGTGATCAAGACCCAAGAACTCATAATTTTCTTCAGACTTCACATTCTCAGCATAAAACAATTATTTCAGCTCTTATTTCCTGTATTAGAAGGTAAGAGTCTGTATCTTCTTGGGTAATTACTTGTATTGCAGGCACTTGAAGACTACCATTCTCTTCAGGACCGAGCACGCCAGAGGCAGCTCATTTGCCTTCCCTGTGATCCAACAACTCACTGCATCTGGCAGATGAGATCAAGTATAAATGAACAAAACAGTATAGCAATCTGAAAGCAGAGAAATGAATGAGCTTCATCCTCTCTACCTGGGATCCCATTTTAAAAGGAGCTTGAGAAGAATACATACCTTGCCTCGGAGGCACATCATGCCTTTTACTTCTTTTATAGAATACTGTTTATCTGCTCTACAGCTTTTACTAGCTATTACCAGTTACTGTCTTATTTTCAATTTATCTTCCCCCGTTTCCTTCGGAAAAGGCTGCAATTTAAATTCTGTGTTTTCCTTCTTCTCTTTTATGCCTCTATTAGTGGTCTGAATTTTGATAGTGATATTGGAAGTCAGTGATTTGGGAAGCTGATGACTTTCACTGCAGCGGTTCTTTTCTGGTTATAGCATTACCATCAGCCCTCTGCTTTTCAGATTATTTAATCTGCGTAATTTCTGTGTTTCAGTTAGCTTAATTTGGTGGCTTTGAGGGACTTTTCAAGACTCGCCACTATCCATCTAGCAAGTTTTTCTATCCTCCACAATCAACTAAACATTAGACTGACGAGCCTTGTTTCCGTTACTATTTGTAGACTTTAGCTATGACCTGTCTCAACATCCCCTTTCAGAATATTTTCTGGTATCCCTGTTTTTAACAAGAGGAATATCCATACTACATACAACACTAAGAAGATAATTCATGTTTACCAAGCACAGCACAAAGAAACAGTTTATGAACCTCACATGCGTCTTGACCTGTAGATGATACTTCTTCCAGTCACGATACAGCTGCTACTTAGGTCTTCAGGAAATCTCATTCCATGATCCTTTGCACAGAGCAACTTTCATCTTCTGCAAACTAGTATTTCTACATAGTTAACATAGTCAACGTCCCATTAGCAGCATATCAGTGCTCTGAGACTACGAAGATAAAAAGCTGTGACAATATGCACAGTGGGAGTGTGCTGCAGAGACATACAGCCTGCACTGCACAAAGCCAAGCTAGAGCTACCATTCTGGCTCAACAACTGAAGTTATGGAGTCCACAGGACTCCTGCAATGTTCCAGTACTCTGGGATACATGAGAAATGACCCCAGCAATGGAGCAAACATGGGCCAGTACATACATATCACGCAGTATCCAGCTACTATGTCTCTCCAGCAACGCTGACTGGTGCCAAGACAGTCATTCTGCAGGAGCCAGCTTTGATGTGTCCTGGCTTACGAGCTCCAGTTCACTACAAGCCATGGCAGAGCAGGATACCTTCACCCAGACTGAGATGCCCATCACTGCAGAAGTACATCAATACAGAGATTTAAACCTCAGCACTACAAATGCAAAAACTTTCTAAGAGGTTTTAATAAACTTATAGAGAGGGTACCATATAGAGGGGTACTGTTTAAGAAGTACCATGTACAGGACTTAATGGAAGTAAAACATTCACTGGAAATACTGCAAACAGTAAAAAAATAAAATATTTTAAAAAATCATAAATTCTATGTAGAACACTGTGAATAACTTTTCAATGAAATACAATCATAAATTCGTAAGTGTTTCTCAGGCCAATTTCTCTTTTTTGTTACTGTGACATATTTTATTAGAAGGATTCAAGAACACATTTACACTTCTATTGTAGAACTAGAAATACATTCCCTTTCAGTGTATTTTCAGAGATGATTTTTTTAATGGTTATATCGTGGCTATAATATCCAGCTAAATTAAACTGTTATAGGAGATGTATTTATTAAGAGTAAGTCGAAACTCAGCATCGAGTAAACTCCAGAGAGTTATGGCTCCCTCCCAACTTGCATATGAGAGTTTCTTTCCTACATAACCAAATGGAGACAGGAGGGGTGTGGGGAAGGTGGAGAAGGGGGAAGGACACTGTGATCCTGGAAGCTTCCAGGGCATGTTTTAGATGCAGGGCTTTGGAAGTGTGCACTAATGAGCACAAAGAGATTAAAAGAGCATCAGCTGCTTCTTCAGGCTTTTCTTCTAGAATCAGCATAGAGCAAACAAGTTCAGTGGAAAGCTTTCGGAGGAAGAAAAACCAGTATAGCAAGACCACCAGTTGTCTCTTACCAGCAACAAACTCTCTATTTACAAGTTTCCAAGGTCAGGACTGGCTGAGTGCTTGGGGGAACACACACACATGCACACACACACTCTCTAAAACAATTACATTTCTCTATCATTTGTTCTGTATCTTTCCCCTTTTTAGAGCTAAAGAAAGACTGCTTTTGCATCAGCACTAGCTCGTACAGCGTATTTCACAATTTTTGTCAACTGTTTGCATCGCAGGCCTGTGAGACTAATCCTCAGCTACGTTTACTCTAGTAAAAATGCCCATGAATGTTTCAGGTCACTAATGCCAGTTGGCACCTCGTAGCCCACAACTATGACCACTGCTCTCAGTTCCAGTGAACTCTCTCACTACTAAAAACAGAGTGGCTGCATGAAAACCAACAACCGGGAACAGTTCCAGCAACACTCTTAATACCCAAACTGTGAAGGGAATTGTTTGGGAGACTGTAGATGGCTTAAGCAAAAAGCACGCCAGGGAACTTTCCAACTTGTTACTCACAAACAAAGAATTGGTTAAAGACAGGAAAGTTAACGACAGCCTTGTCTGCAGGGACTGTGAGGTTATGCAGTTCAAAACCCTGATAGAGGCAGCAAGACAAACAGCAAAATTAGAGCCTTGGACTTCAGGAGAGCAAACATGACCTTGTTCAGAGAGCTTCTTGGTAGCATCCTGTGGGAGGGCAAATAAGTCAAGAAGAACTTGTTGATCCTCAGGACGCTCTCCTCAAAAGTAAGAGAACAGTCCTTTGTGATGTACCAAAACTTAAAAAAGCATGGTAGAAAGCCAGCACGGATGAACAACAAAGTCCTGACTGACCACAGGTGCAAAAAGGAAGTACAGGGATAGTGGGAAAAGGAGCAAGCTATTTGAGTGCAATACAAAGATATTGCCCAACCACACAGGGATGGAGTTAGGTAAACCGAAGTTCAGGTAAAATTACAATTAGCAAAGGATGTGAAAAGCAACTAGAAAGGTTTTTACAGATACAATGGTTAAAAAAGAAGGCTAAAGAGAATGTGGGTCCATTACTCAACAGGGCAGTGAATGTAGTGGCATGAATGAGTCTGAGGTACTCCGTGTTTTCTTTGCCTTGGTCTTTACCAGCAAGGTTTGTCATGAAGCCCCTCACATGCCTAAGCCAATAATCGGAATCTGGGAGAGTGAAGCATTATCTACATTACAAGAAGATTCATTTGGGCCAATTGGATATACATAAGTCCAATGGACATCAGACACATCCAAAGTTGCTGAGGGAGCTCACCAATACCATTGCAAGGTTGCCCTCTACTATCTTAGACAGGTTTTGACAATCGGGAAAGGTTCCTGATTCTTGATGACTAGAAAAAGGCAAATGTCACATCCATTTTCAAAGCAGGGTTTCCCTAGAGGTAGGATATGCAGAGCTGTAGGTGAATTAGCCTGATCTCAGCTCCTCAGGAAGGCTATGCGGCAAATTCTCCCAGAAGACATTTCCAGTACATGAAGGATAACACAGTGACGGGGAATAGCCAGCATCGATCACTGAACGGCAAATCCTATCTGACCAATGTAACTGCTTTCTGTGACAAGATGATGGGCTCACTGCACTGAGGTAGAGCAATGGCTGCCACTTACCTTGATTTTAGCAAGACCTTCAACATGATCCCACAGTGGGATAGACGAATTGGCAGGATATGGTTTAGAGAGGGACATAATGTAAGCAGAAAAGTGCCAGGACATTTGGGCTCAAAGGGTAGTGATAAGCTAAAGTAAAACTGCAGCTGGTGACCACTGCATCCCTCCAGGGATGATACTAGTGCCACCGGCGTTTAATGTATGACACAGATGATGAGACAGAGCACACCTTTAACAAGATAGTGGGAGTTTTTGATGCACTGCAGGGTAGGGCTGCTATTCAGAGGGTAGACTAGAGAAATCAGACAAACAGAACATCATAAACTTCAACAAAGTCAATTGTAAAGTCTTATGTCTGAGATGGATTAACCCAATGCAATAAGCTGGAGGACAACTGGCTAGAAACCAGCCTTCCAGGAAGGATCTGAATGTCCTCAAGCTGAAGAGGACTCAGCAATGTGCCCTTGTGGCAAAGATAATCAACCATGTACAACGCTGTATCAGCAGAAGTGCTTAGCAGCAGGTCAAAGGAAGTGATCCTTCCCCTTCATTGGGCACTGGTGAGACTCTGTCGGGCACATCTGGAGTGCTGTGTCCAGTTCTGGACTCAGCAGGACACAAAAAAAGACATGGACATACTGGGGCAAGTCCTCTATTGCCTTCCACTAAACCAATTTCTTCAATTACAACAATCTTTTCCAACTTAACAAATAATTTCCTATATGCCATTGTATCAAATGCTTTATTGAGTTCTGGTAAATTAACTCTATTGTCCTTCTTATTCATATACAATTAGTCTTGCACTAAACTGCAATGCATTTTATTTCATTTTGTCTAATCTTTCTTTCAAATTTTTTTCTAAAACTTTGTGTACTGTTCTCAAAACAGGGTTAGTACATCTGTCATTCACTAGTCATGAAATATCACTCCTATTTGATAGATCTATTAAAAACCGAAATGGCAAAGGAAAGATTGCCTTTAGAAACTGAAAGCTTCTGTTAGCCTTGGAAAAAATTATTGTAATATTTTCCCTATTCCATTTATAACATGTTTTGATTCAACTCTACCAACATGAAATTTCATTTTAAGAAACAGTCTTATAATTATTCTTCTGAGCTTCTGACTGAAATATAGCTTATATTTTATTGATCATATTTCATAATTTCACTTCAATCATCTACCCAGTTTTTTGTTTACAAAACAGCTGAAGAGCAACAGGAAATTAATTTCATGTATTTCAGATCAAATTGCCTGAGTTGGGAAAATGAGAACCTTGTGAATAAATGGAAAGGGAAATGGTTATAATGCAAGAAGGAAGTAGAATGGCAAAACAAAAATAGTGGATTACAGCAGGATATAGTTCAAGAAACAGTAAATAAGGTCTTGGAAAAGCCTCTAAAAGGAAAAGGAGTTAACAAGAAATAGGAGATGATTAAAAATAAAGCAAATATTACAGGAACAAATATATGGTTTTTTATTGTGAAAGATATAAAGGTTAATAGATGATTTTGACCAAATCATAGGCCTTTCTAGATACATGAGGGGAAAGTACTGGAAATAGAAGTGACAGCTTGCTAAGAAAGAATACAAACACAAAAAGAGAATATAGAAGCAGAAAGCATGGGGGGAAAAAATTAAATTCAAACAGTTTGAAGGTGCCTTAAGAGTAGTTGGAGAGTATTCCAAAAAACACATTAGCAGAAAGCAAGGAACAAAGACAAGTCTTGGTCCACTACTCCACCACGAGGGACAGCTACAGTGGATGAGGCTAAGAATCCCAAAGCAGTTAATGTACTGCTGGCATCAGTCTTCACTGACCTTTAATTTAGAAAAGATAATAAAGGGGTTAGAAGATAAAGGGATCCTATCACAATTAATAGTATTAAAAAAGAGAAAAGTCTAAATTACTCAGCAAAGATTCACAATCAAAATGCAAAGACAGACAAAAAAAAGGCTGTGAAGGCTTTACTTTGGAACAGACGCTCAATGTGTCTTATTTTAACTGGCACAATGGAGTAAAAAACGGCAGAGCTGAGCCTCTCATAAGTCTTGTTCTACTTGTTGAACATACTTAAGATGTTCAAGCTTTTTTCAAGATGAAAGATCTTCTAATTTTAATGGGCTCCCTAGCTGGGTGTTCTACATGAGCCTTTGACTTTTCAATACCCATATGAAAATGCGTTACAGAGCCTTTCCATTGTGAAGCAGGAATAAATTCACAGAAGTTCAAATATTCCATTTAATTTGCCTGAAAGATTAATTTAAACACATCTAATGTACACATTTGAGTGTTACACCACCACTGAGATACGCTGAGCTTTGCACTTCTATTGGGTTATCTAAATAACATATACATAGTAAGTACAGTGTGGAATGGGGCACATGAGCCTGACCACACGCTCACACTGTAACCGACAGAACGAGAAACCCCTGGGGCACAGCTCACCTATTTCGCACTATTTTACACATCTTAGAATTTTACATTCAGGTTGATGTAAACTGTGCACTAATAATGACTATTTCTCTCTATTGATTATGAAGGGACCATAGGGCAACTCCAGTGGTCTAATTAATTATATCAATGATCAAGTATATTATGTACAACACCCTGCAAGCTGTCTTTTTTAAGGGAAGTTATGACTAAAGTGATGTCCAGTGATGATGAAAGTTCAAATCAGGGAACTGCTCTTTGAAGACATGCATGACTGGTTTTATAACAACTAAGCTCTGCTAATTATTACTGTATTACCATTTAAACCACTATAACTGTCTGATATTTTCAGTCTGAATACATGTCACTCTTCTAAGAATTTTTTTGGGACCCCTCAATGTAGCAATTCAGCATCTTTGAGCAGCTCTCCAAATGATATAATTAACATTGCCAGATACACTTCACACTCACACCTTTGTTCATAGTCAAGTTATTTGACAACTGTTGCAGATCTGTCAAGTTTCACAGCCTGAGCATGACATTCATGCCTTGACTCCACTCCCAGGCTTCTCTCCCAGGCACTGGCCAATGAGGCCACTGACCTCAGAAGTCTGTGGGGTCTCTGCTTCTTCCAAACCCAAAGTCCCTGAAATGTCAATTGTATTTCTGATGCTTACCAAGAAGTTCAATGAGAAATACTGTACCTGACATCTTAACTGGGGAATGAACAAACCTTTTCCCCAGGTATTACACAGATTAGAGCTGTATGCTGAATCTGGTTCTTCCCAACACAAGTAAAAGGACCAGAATCAGCCTTGCGAATGAGAAGGAGGACCTATTTTAATTGAAAGTTGTCCTAGTTTCTGTGCAATGTGCAGTAAATACTGTAAACTTTAAACAAATGCCATATGTGGCAAGACACTTCCACACAGCTTATAATTAACGGTTCCATTTCTAATTATTGTGTCAAGTGAGATGATGCCTTCAGGCCCTAAACAAGAATTTTGATCATACTGAAATGTACATTTTAGAATAAAGAAAGCATAGATAACACCGGCCACGCTAAACTTGCCCTAAGATAAGGATGTCAAGAATGTCCATTTGCCCTGAGTTGAAAAACTTCACCTATTGTAGAAAAAAAAAATAAATAACTACATCTGGCTGGTTCAGACCCCCCCCAAAATCAAAATTAGATCAACTCACGGTATGGAACTCTTTAATGAAAGCTCACAGCTTGCAAGCGTTCTATACATCTTGAGATGTAATTTCAAAACGGAGAATGTTTCAGTGTTGTTCACACTTCAAGGTCACCATTAACTGTCCTTGAAGTTATTACACTTGTAACTGAAAAAAATCTAGCTGAGTACTGAATTGCTGACACACCAGTATGTATAATTTTCAGATTCAGTACAAATTTTGACAGAATGCGTATAAAAAACCACTGCCATGATCACACACAGGCAACGTTACCAAACCTTGAGGCTCACTTTAGCAAATTCATCTGTAACTCTCAAAATCGAAAATCTCATCAATCCAATGATGTCAGATACAAATTTCAAAGGCATTTAGTTTCACGGTAGTTACAACTGCCAATACAATACATCTCTCTTTATAAAAGTGATATTACAAAACAAATATCCATAATCAGAAAGACTAAGCTTTGTAATTTTAAGACAAATATACTATTTGGGGGGCTTTACATGTATGAAAAAATGGCTTTTTTAAGTTCATAATAATTTCATTTTCAAATAAAATGTTTTTTAATGTTGTCCACCCATATAAAATTTGTTCAAACACTGCTCCCTTCCCCCAGTCAATGTCACAGCTAAGGGTGATCTCCAAATGGTGTAAGCTGTTAGAAAACCACTGATCTTTCCCCCAGTTATGCTGACGTGCATAAAGCCCCCATTATCACCATGATATTTACCTGTATCTCACTTAATTGCATTTATGACATTGCCCGTACCGCTGTCCTAAGGAATTGTTTCTGCAAATTGATAAGAACTGTAAAGATAACCACAAAGATGTCTGAATTGTCATTAAAGAAAGTGGATCACAGTAAAGGTGGGGTTTTTTTGCAGTTTCACAAATTACAAATCATCCAGTCATACTTAATTGCTAAAATGCAAATTGTTAAGGTTCTCAAATCAAAACAAAACAAAACACACACACACACACACACACACACACACACACACCCCGCAGTTTAATCAGTAAGAATGAAAGTCATCCAGGTAATCAGGAATCTACTCAGACTTTCAGCCTACACAATGACAAGCCAGCTGGTAAATATCTGGAGTAGCGCAGAAAACATATCACATGTTTTATAACCAGAAAAGAAAGTCTTCCGTAAGTACAGCAATACTTGGTCAAATCCAGTTCACCTGCAATAAATAAACTGAAGAGATGCCAGATGGCTAAATTAAGCTGAAACTTACTTCTCTGTAATATAAAAGACAAATTTCAGGGCTACTTCAGGAGAGCTATAAAACTACAGCACTGGTGTTCTCATCTTCAACTGTCTGTCTTCTGTAAGAATAGGTAAGTTCTGGCAGTAGATACTTCAGCAACTTGACTACAGCCAAGATAGATCCTATGCTTTTAAACACTTCCTCAGACATATTTAAGTTTGGTTTTTAGTGCTTAAGTACTCTCATTTGCTCTTCTAAATTACATGAGTGACCAATTTTTTTCTGTAATCAGCAGTCCTCATTTTCAAAATCTTGTTCTTCAACTAGGCATGAAACACTGTGATTCTCTCCATTGACTCTGCTGTCAGTTAACACCACTACTCAGTGCTGACGTTTAAATTGTCTCAGGTAGCAAAAAGAAAGCATGTGTTAAATTCATTCTCATTCTAATATCTTACAGTCGATAGAATCTCTTAGCAGATAAAGTCCAACCACTCATCTATGCCAAATCATCTTTCAATCTCTATGCAACTTAACTCGTGCTTTTATTCCCTTTTAATTTTGCAAAACTGGCAAGTTCTTTAAAGCCTTATAGCATGCTTTATAAAATTCATATACAGAAACAGGTTAATTCAATATATGTATAATACCTCTTTGCCTACCCATCTTCCTAACATTATCATACACTGTTCAGTAATATTAAATACCAGAACTTCAATTTTTTTTGTCTTGCAAAATTTCTAACTCATATTATTATCAACAGGATGAAATGACTGATTAATATTCAAATAAATATTACAGAAAACTTAATTTATTGCTCCCCAATGTAATAAACCATAAAAGAAAAATAAATATCAGCATAATTTAAATGACTTACAAGCACAGAATGCCAGAATCATGTTCAGGAATCTGATGTAAAATACACACTGTGAAAACTAAAATAGTTATTTTAATGTATTTTAAACTATCTTTTTCTTTAAGCTCTGTACAATGAAAATACCATGCATGTGAAACTACAAAAAAAATTTTTCGTAGAGGCATAAGAATAAGAGTAGTAAAATATTAGAATGGATTCTTTCAATTTCCTCTTCTGTAGCTAAAGTCTAAGTTCATAAAAGAAGCTCTGTGGTTTTTACTTAGGAACACACTTCAGTTCCATTAAAACCATTAAGACTTACTCACAAGCTCTTAATCACAAACTCAAGTGCTTTCTGAATTGGAGGAGTCTTAAATGTGTGTTCAACCTTACAGGGTAGGCTTAGATAACTCACATTTTCATATTATTTCCAGTGCTCCCTACACCTTTTGTGTACAAATGAATTCAAAAGCAAAAGAAGGTTCCACAGAGCTGTGATTTAAACACATATAATCACATTTGTCAAAACAAACTAATAGTTGTCAGGTGCCTTGTAGTCTTCTCATATTTTTAAACTACTAACAACAGTTTTCCTGGTCAGAAATTAATCACTATTCTGTTTGAAGGGAGCCCCCATACTCACAGACAGCGTCAGAAGAAGCAGCAGTTTCTGCAACGCTGCCTGTCGCCTTCCCAGGCCTGGGGGTTTGCCTCCCCAGACACAAAAATGTCTCTGGCTGGCACCCGTGATTAAGCAGAACGCAGAAACGGGGCAAGACAGATGGACAACTGTGGCACCCTCCATTTTGACATGTGCATTATAAAGCTACTGTTGCTTTTGTCAGACTGGATTTTATGGCATTCTGGGGGATTGCATCTTCAGTACTGCAGTTACATGTTTAGCACATTTCACTTAGAAAAGTTCACAAACTGCATCTCTCATGCTTCAGTTGCCAACCCCTTCAATGTATGTTTATTTTCCAATATTTAAACCGTATTTAACTGCTCTATGAATGTCATGACCTATCAGCAGTAGGTGAGCTCTGCAGAGCACTATATTTTCCTAGCCATAATAACCTGGGGAGTTGTGCAGATGACATCTTGTGTTTGGCAACAGAAACAAAAGTACAAAACTATTAGCCAGTATACACCAAAACAGAGGAAGTAAATCTGATTTCAGGCTTGCAAACAAGACCCATCTGTGACAACACTCACTAGGCCTCTTAGCTTTTCCCTTCCCAAATTTATGATCAGTCAACATAAGAACCCAAGAGTCTTCTCCTCTTTCCAGACAATGGATTTAAGCTCAAGCAGTAAATATTTGTGTTGTTAGCTCTGGAGGGCCTTGTTTGAAAATGCCATACTCCGACTCAACTGCTTTGCTTACATTCGCAATCACTTGCCAAATGCGAGAGCATGGCACTTCGCCATACGACTGCAATAACAAGGGGCTGCTCCGGCACCGAGAAGATTTTCTGCTTCAGACCTCCTGCAGGCTTGTATTTACAAGGTGCGATGCTACGAAACGTCAACCACCCCAAAGCTCATGCTCAAACTGTCCAAGCCTTTAAACGATGTGAATTGGCATGTGCTGGCTAACATCACATTTCAAAAACCAACCCAGATAAGACAGTGCTGTATGACAAGGTGCAAAATAACCCTTGGTCTGCATCCCACAAGGCTGGCTAGCTTGGCCACCCCTTTTATGTACCTGTGGGACAGAGACATGATCCTATCTTCTCCCCACCTCTCTCTGCGTCTCTCAGTAACTCTGCCGAAGGGTATCCTGGCAGCAGTGCCCTACATTTCCTTAGCTCAGAAGCTGCAATTCCCCTTGGGGATGCCATGTGATGGGGAGGGAGAAGAAACTCCTGCCTGCCTTCACACAGTTCATACCCATGTAAGGTCCAGCCGCCATGTGCTCACAGAACTCTTCAGTAGATGAGGAGGAACGTGACACGATGCTGACAGGACAACGCAAGCCTGTGCCAGTGCTGCCAAGAGCTCTGATGAGCTCTCACTGCCTTGATTATTTAATGACAAGGGGTAATTTCCTTTAATGCCATTTAATGCCATCTATTTTCAAAAAGGTTCAAAAATGGAACATGTATGAGTGGATGGCTATATTATATAAATGATTACAAAAGGAGGGAAAACAAACATATATCACAGAATCACAGAATGGTCAGGGTTGGAAGGGGCTTCTGGAGACCACCTAGTCCAACCCCCCTGCCACAGCAGGGACACCTACAGCAGTTGCAGAGGACGGCATCCAGAAGTGTTTTGAATGTCTCCAGTGTGGGAGACTCCACCACCTCTCTGGGCAGCCTGTGCCAGTACTCCGCCACCCTCAAAGGAAAGAAGCTCCTCCTCATGTTAAGATGGAACTTCCTATGCTCAAGTTTGTGCCCGTTACCTCTTGTCCTATCGCTGGGCACCACTGAAAAAAGACTGTTCCCATCTACCTGGCACACTCCCTTTAAGTATTGGTAAGATCCCCCCTCAGTCGTCTTTTCTCTAGACTAAAAAGCCCCAAGTCCCTCAGCCCTTCCTCGTAAGCAAGATGCTCCAATCCCCTCATCATCTTTGTAGCCCTTTGCTGGACCCTCTCCAGCAGTTCGCTGTCCTTCTTGAACCGGGGAGCCCAGAACTGGACACAGTACTCCAGATGCGGCCTCACCAGGGCAGAGTAGAGGGGGAGGATGACCTCCCTCCACCTGCTGGCCACACTCTGCTGGATGCACCCCAGGATGCCATTGGCCTTCTTGGCCACCAGGGTACATTGCTGGCTCGTGGTCATCCTGTTGTCCACCAGGACTCCCAGGTCCCTTTCCACACAGCAGCTCTCCAGGAGGTCAGCCCCCAACCTGTACCACTGCATGGGGTTATTCCTCCCCAGATGCAGTACCCTACACTTGCCCTTGTTGAATTTCATCAGGTTTTTCTCTGCTCAACTCTCCAGCCAGTCCAGGTCACGCTTTATGGTGGCACAGCCTTCTGGCGTGTCAGCCACCCCTCCCAGTTTTGTGTCATCAGCAAACTTGATGATGGAACACTCTATCCCTTCATCCAGGTCATTGACGAATATATTGACCAGTACTGGACCCAGTACTGACCCCTGGGGAACACCACTTGTTACTGACCTCCAACTGGACTCTGCACCACTAACCACAACCCTCTGAGCTCTATCTGTCAGCCACTGTTCAATCCACCCCACTGGGCATTCATCTAACCCACACTTCCTAAGCTTGCCTGTGAGGATGATGTGGGAGACAGTGTCAAAAGCCTTGCTGAAGTCAAGGTAGACAACATCCACTGCCCTCCCTTCATCCACCCATCCAGTCACGCCATCGTAGAAGGCTATCAGATTAGTCAGACATGACTTCCCCTTAGTGAATCCATGTTGACTGCTTCTGATAACCTTCTTTTCCTCCAGATGCTTGGAGATGACACCCAGAACAAGCTGTTCCATCATCTTTCCAGGGATGGAGGTGAGGCTGACTGGCCTGTAGTTTCCCAGGTCATCCTTCTTGCCCTTTTTGAAGACTGGAGTGACATTGGCTTTCCTCCAGTCCTCAGGCACCTCCCCTGTTCTCCAGGACCTTTCAAAAATGATGGAGAGTGGCCCAGCAATTACTTCTGCCAGCTCCCTCAGCACTCGCGGGTGCATCCCATCAGGCCCCATGGCCTTGTGTCTATCCAGTTTACTTAATTGTTCTCTAACTTGTTCTTCTTCAACCAAGGGAAAGTCTTACTTCCTGCAGACTTTCTCTGTTACCCGCAAAGTCTGGGACTCCTGAGGGCTGGCCTGAGCAGTGAAGACAGAAGCAAAGAAGGCATTCAGCAACTCTGCCTTCTCTGCATCACCTGTCACCGCGGCACCCATCTCGTTCAAGAGCGGGCCCATATTTTCCCTGGTTTTCCTTTTGCCTCCTATATACTTAAAGAAACCCTTCCTATTGGCCTTGACGTCCCTCACCAGGTTCAATTCCAAGGCTGCCTTGGCATTCCTTGTTTCATTCCTGCATTCCCCGACAGCATTCTTATACTCATCCCAAGCAGTCAGCCCCTTCTTCCACATACTGTAGACTCCCTTCTTTCACCTGAGCTTTTTCTGAAGATCCCTGCTCAGCCATGCAGATCTCCTGCTTCCCTTGCCTGATTTCTTGCTCTTTGGGATGGACTGACTGATCCTGAGCTTGGAGGAGGTGGTGCTTAAATACTAGCCAGCTCTCTTGAGCCCCCCTACCTTCTAGAGCCCTCACCCATGGGATTTCTCCAAGCAATTCCGTGAAGAGCTCAAAGTTAGCCCTCCTGAAGTCTAAGGTTTCAACCCTACTTGTCGTTTTGTGCATACTGCACTTAATGCTGAACTCTATCTTCTCATGATCGCTGCAGCCAAGTCTACCCCCAACCTTAACATCCTCCACCAGTCCCTCTTTGTTTGTCAGTACTAGGTCCAGCAGTACACCTCTCCTTGTGGGGTCCTCCACCACCTGAGTCAAAAAATTATCATCAATGCACTGGAGGAACCTCCTGGACTGTACATTCCTAGCTGTGTAGCCTTCCCAGCAGATATCAGGGTAACTGAAGTCCCCCATGCGATTGTGAGGTGAGTCTCACCTGTCTGTAGAAGGCCTCATCAACTTCCCCATCCTGATCAGGTGGCCTGTAATAAACCCCCACAACAGTGTCTCTCCTGTTACACTGCCCCTTGATCCTTACCCACAAGCTCTCAACTCGCTCTTCATCCGCCCCCAGGGAGAGCTCAATACATTCCAGTTGCTCTCTCACGTAAAGAGCGACTCCCCCACCTCGCCTTGCCGGCCTATCTTTCCTAAAGAGAACACAGCCCTCCATGACAGGGTTCCAGTCATGTGAGCTATCCCACCATGTCTCAGTAATTGCAATGAGATCATGGCCCTGTGAATGCATGCACATCTCTAACTCCTCTTGTTTCTTCCCTGCGCTGCGTGCATTAGTGTACAGGCATTTCAGAGAGGCCACTGAGTGTGTAGTTTTTGCCCTAGAGGGGTGGTGGGCCTTCCAATTCTCAAAAATACTAACAAAAATATCACACAGTACAGTTTAATGAGCTCACCCCAGTCGCTGAATGTATCTAAATCCAATTGTAATACAGCAACCCAAGAAATACCTGGGGAGATTCAAGCACAGGATGGAACACTGGCACAGAATTCAGACCAAACTCACAAGGTCGCCTTTTCTTGTTTTTCCCTGCTCTAGCGGCATGAATTACTTCTGGTATGAGCCACACCCATTTTTCATCATTACCTTCAGCACAGATTATTACACAGAATTGTAGGTCCAGGCAATAGGGTACGGTACCAGCAAAAAGGTCAGAGAAATACACACAAAAAAAAATCATCTCCAACAGAAGAGCTGGAGAGGATTATAAAGAGGATGATAAAAGTAATGTGAAATGCCTTAACAATACAGCATTTCAGCTAGCTGCCTCCTGTGCTACTTGAAGAGAGAAATGCTGCCACGGGTAAGAAGTCTAAATGAGACACTTCCATTTTATTTTTTTAAACCTTTATTAATTTTATCTATTCACACCTTTTTATTGCTTGTCCTAAACTGAGACTGCTGGGCACAGAGTTGACAACAAAAAAAACATCAAATTGCAAAGTATGAATTCTGGACAGGAAAAAATGTGTCAACCAAAATCACCCCACTATTTCCACATGCAATGCAGGTAAAGATAGAAGATAGTGGAAGACAATAAAAAAAAAAAAAAAAAGACTAATTGAATGAGGGGAAATACACCTGCATGGTTTACGTGCAAAACCCATAGTGTACAATACAAACCAGCGAGCCTGTAACAGGGATATGACAGATCAGCATGCCCTCCAGTCAGCACTGAACTCACACTCCAACACAGGAGTAAACGGTGCTTTAATCATATTTGTCAGCTTCTGGATTGCAACCAAAAACTGAGTAATTCTTTCACCCTCAGGAGATCTATTCAGTCTCTATTTATTTCTTGAAACTATGACTATTAACATCAAATGTAGCTGAAATCAATCTAACCCACTCATCACTACCATTGATTATAAGTGTGTCTGATTTTGCCAGAGAACTGCAGATATGAAATATAACAATCCTAAAATCTTACCAGTTAGCATCAATTTCTAAGTATAGTCCCTAAATTCAGTTATTCATGCTAAAATAGTATTCAGATCCTATTCTTTTCTAAAAATATAGTATCTTTCCAGATACCCTCCTCTGCATCTCTCACTGATCTTGACCTGTCGTGGGTGAGGGCTCTGAACTGAAGAAAATTGCTAATAAAAGAAGCATGGGAGAAAAATATGGACCTTAACATCATGGATCCTCCATGCCGAATAAAAATGTCTCATGTGATTGAAGGAGAACTAGACTAATATGGTAAGTTATGAGTGGATGTGGATAAAAAGGAACTGATATGAAATGAAAGACATGTATACAACTGATTAGGAAGATGACAACCAATAACCTCAGGACTACTTAGAGGAAAGGAAAAAGCACTAAAGTTCTTTTAAATGTCTTAAAATGAAATAGCGATAGGAGAACCTGTTGGAATTAGACAAGTGACTAGGTTTCGGTGACAAAGAACTCCCTTTCTGCAGAAGCAGCACGTACACATTCTGCTCAGCGCCTGAGGAAGAACGGATAGTAAGTCATCCACACTTGGCAAAAAAACAGAAGAGGTTATAACTGTACTAACAACCGCAATTAGCCTAGAGATAACTGTGCTGCCCATAAAACTGACATGCAATAATACATCAAATAGAATTCCAAAAAGGTGGTGTGTATGATTATTCTAGGAGTCACATCTGACTGATTAAGGACCTTAACATCTCTATTCATTTGTTCATTCATTACAGCCTGTAAGACAATGAAATGTGTCCATCAGCTAATATCAGCTGGTCTAACTAAGTATTTCTACAAAATAAAAATTTCCCAGAAGAGCTTCATTTGTAACTTAACCAATGATGAAACGCTGATGTTAACAAGCAACTAGTTTTTTTACAAGCTCAGAGAAAACAATAAATCTAAATCAATTTTTCCTTCTTGGATAAAATAAAGATTTCCACAATAATTCCAGTTTCAGTACCGGACACTTTTTTTCCCCTCCTCTGCTTGTGGGAAGAGAATTAAATGTCCCTATCTATACTCTCCCTGCATCTATGTTAAGAAGCAGTCATTTTCATTATGTAAATGTTATGTATAGATAATTAAATGGAAGAAGAAGCAAGGCAATATGATGAAATTTACCTTAAATGTGTTTAAAAAAACAAAGCGGTATTCAACAGAAAGAACAGCTGAGTGGTGTTACCCAGAAGAAAACTAAAAACAGATAAAAAGCATGAAACTGAATTCCATGAAAACAAGGAATAAGCAGAGTTATTTCTGTTGTTACCCACTATCTGCTGCAAAGTAGGTTGAAGAAATATGTATTCAGTATCAAAAAAAAAAGAGAATTCCACTAAAAATCAGCACAACATAACTTCAGGATAAAGAAGAGTCACTGCAGAAGTTCTTAGCATTTCAATGTATGCTGACACAAAAGGGAAAACAATGTAAAAAAAGTACTTACTTTGGTTTACTTCTAATAACTGTAATTACTGTTATTAAAAAGTAATTACTTTATAAGAATAAAGAAACAATGCTGATGTTTATTGTTCCTTGCTATGCACAAATAAAGTACTTGCTATCTTGACCTAAGGGACCTCAGGGACACTTTTACTGAAAACAGAATTAGTGGCAAGTCACAGATGCAATTTCAGCAGGAAAAGTTCATTTTCCTTTCTCAGACCTGAGATGTAATAACAATTCCAATGCATGGCACAATGTAAAACATGGACCTGATTTGATAGATCAAAGACATAAAATGAGACCTTTAACAGTTACTGTTACTTCACAATTGCAGAATATTTTCCTGTAACATTTGTAAAATTTAAATAACCTTCTGTCCCCTCCACCCTTCAAAAGAGAATAAAAGGCCCTGATATCCACTGAACACCGTGTTGCCTTTGATGCCACAGAACAGAAGAAATCCCTGAGCTAGTGTATTTGACAACATCATTAGTTGTTGTAGCTGTCCAGTTAGGTGATGGTAATAATAGAATAACATAGGGAAGTTTTCACAACCACTTGACAAAGACTTACTAGATCTAAATGGAAATCAAGAGGTTCACTTTCACAGTGGAAAAATGAAGTTTCAAAATACACTGACAAAACCTTGAGACCTTTATCCTCAAGAAGAAATCCAAGGAACAAACAGAACAATTTTGGCTTGCCGACATTTTTCTGGGAGGTTGCAACTGTGGACTGAGATTTCTGTTTTGGCCAAGTTCAAACAGGTCTTTCAACTCAGTCTTTGACACCCCACAAAAATACCTTACAGCTAAATAATTCACTATGTTGAAATAAAGAAATGACAAATCTTCCTAAGAGGTATTTATTCAAACTGACACATAAACACAGATTTTGGAGCACAGACATTGTGGTGCAATGGTAAATACCAACCAAAACCAGTTCTTATTTAATTCTACTTACTATCAAATTATACTGGTTTTGCAACATACTCTAAAGAACTATCATTTAATTAAAAATTTAATTACATGCAAATATCATCCTTTAGAACATAACAGTAACATCTACATCCTGGGCTGCATAA
The DNA here is from genome assembly GCA_017639485.1 of Pluvialis apricaria. Classification (NCBI taxonomy): domain Eukaryota; kingdom Metazoa; phylum Chordata; class Aves; order Charadriiformes; family Charadriidae; genus Pluvialis; species Pluvialis apricaria. The sequence continues at coordinate 15,779,718 of CM030007.1, forward strand.
AAAGCAGCATGGCCAGCAGGTCGAGGGAGGTGATTCTACCCCTCTCCTCTGCTCTCCTGAGACCCCACCTGGAGTACTGCGTACAGCTCTGGAGCCCCCAACATAAGAAGGACATGGACCTGTTGGAGCGGGTCCAAAGGAGGGCCACAAAGATGATCCAAGAGCTGGAGCACCTCTCCTGTGAGGACAGACTGAGAGAGCTCGGGTTGTTCAGCCTGGAGAAGAGAAGGCTCCAGGGAGACCTTCTAGTGGCCTACAAGAAAGATAAGAAGGGACTCTTTATCAGGGACTGTAGCAACAGGATGACGCGTAATGATTTTAAACTGAAAGAGGGTAGATTTAGATGAGATATTAGCAAAATATTCTTTCCTATAAGGGTGGTGAGACACTGGAACAGGTTGCCCAGAAAAGCTGTGGATGCCCCATCCCTGGAGGTGTTCAAGGCCAGGTTGGATGGGGCTTTGAGCAACCTGGTCTAGTGGATGGTGTCCCTGCCCATGGCAGGGGGGTTGGAACTCGATGATCTTTAATATCCCTGCCAACTCTAACCATTCTATGATTCTATGATGCAGAGAATTTGGTGAATCAACGTAGAATGTAAGGGATTTTTTAGTGTGAAATTGCATGTACACTAGCAGAGTTAAGATCCATACAGCATCAGTTCTTTGGAATGGAAGGAAACTCTCCTGCTGGGGAAATAAACTAAACCAGGAGAAATGAGAATCAAAGTGGTCTTTTCATTTATCCAGTGGCAATTACAGGTTCTGAAAAGCAAAATCTTTCAACAAGAATTTTTCTTGCTTGTCTAACTGTATAACTTCACTCCCAGATTTTAAACAAATTCATTAAATTGAAGGGGAGAAAGGGAGATTGTGTAACTTGGATCCAAACTTTAACACTGAGAATTATAGAATAGTTTGGGTTGGAAGGGACCCTGCCTTGCAGTCCATCCACTTGAGAGGTGTGGGGAGAGAGGTTGCCAGTGAAGACTGAGGCAAAAAAGTTGTTGAGTACCTCAGCCTTCCCCTCGTCCGTTGTTACCAGTTTGCCAGTCTTGCTCATCAAGGGGGGTACACTTTCTTTGATCTTCTTTTCCGACTGACATACCTACAAAAGCCCTTATTATTATTCTCTGTGTCCCTTGCCAAGTTCAGCTCCAGCTGTGCCTTGGCCTTCCTGACCCCATCTGTACACAACCGGGCAGTGTCTCTATACTCTTCCCAGGATACCTGTCCCTGCTTCCACTGACTCTGCATTTCCTTCTTGCCCTTTAGTTTGACCAGCAGGGCTCAACTCAGCCATGCAGGTCTCTTGCCTTCCTTTCCTGATTTCTTACACCTGCAAATCGAGAGCTCTTGTGCTCTATGGAAAATGTCCTTAGAGATCTGCCAGCTCTGTTCTGCTCCCTTGTCCCTGAGGGCAGTTTCCCAGGGGGCCCTACTGACTAACTCCTTGAACAGCTGGAATTTTGCTTTCCTAAAATTCAGGGTCCCGACTTTCCTCTTCATCTGACCCATATCTCTCAGGACTGTGAACTCCACCAGCACATGATCACTGCAGCCCAGGCTGCCTCCAATCTTGACGTCACCGACTAGCTCACTTGCGTTGGTGACCAACAAGTCCAGCAAGAAAGCATGTGTATGGTTGCTTTGTAACTCATCTGAAAAGTACCATTTTGCATGCGCTCCACAGAACAATTAACTACATTTTCCTAATGAAGGGAGACAGAATTGTAGCTTTGGTCACAATTGCCTCGCCTGGGCTGGTCTCCCAAGAAAACACCACCAGCTGAACGCACACAGATACACTCTGAATGCTGCTGCCTGCCAAGGGAGTCACATCATGTATGCACTACGGGAAAGAGAGTTCAGCAGAGAGCTGAAACTGTCCTCTACACAGTCAGCCAGGGAGGGAAAACAAAAGTAGTTATTATTTCATCGACTCAGGTATGATTTAGGGTGGCTTCAACAAGCCAAAGTCAAACATTCTTATTTTGGTCATATTGAAACATTTTGGATCAAAAAGCAAATGGTGAATATTTATGAGAACAGTGTTGTAAAGACTTACTTGGTAAAAAAAAAAAATTTAAATGTTAACTTTTTAAAACATGAAAACAGTGACTTTTCACATGAACAGAAATTCCAAAGTTACTCAGCGTGCACTTTTACACAGGACTTGGGAAAATGCGAACACAGTGTTCACATATATTCTCTACTGGAAAAACGAAATTGTTCTGTTTTGCCAAGTCTACAAGGTGACATCTCAGAACGGGAGAACGGTGGGCGGTGGAGGTGAGGTGGAGTGGGGTGGGATGGGATGTTTTACTTACAATTTTTGTTTACTTGAAAGTCCCCCCCCCCATGATTCTCTTGTAAGTGTTATACTACGCAACAATAGTTATACTGGAGCAGTTATACTGGAGTAGTAGTAAGCGTAGAAGAGCGAGGAACAGAGTCATGCGCTCGTGCAGAAATAATCTCTGGGATATAAAGCTAGTCTAGCCAACACATTGTTTCTCTAGATGTTCCATATGACAAGTGTCATTTAAATAGTTTCATGGTCACTTTCTCCCACTCTGCAACATCCAGTTCCAGGGCATGAGAACATACAGCAGCTTCAGTTGGCTTTGCTGTTTTTTGGAATTGACCTTCCATTTTTAGGAAGATGTTGATTGATGTGACGATTGGAGACAGGTGGCAAAATAGTCATTCTTATTTAGTACATCCCTAACTTTCTACATTCCTTTGAAACTTTCCTTCCAGTTACATCATTTTTAGCACCTTGCTGTCTTTTTTTGTAAGGTATTTATCAGTCATAATCTGGTATTTACTGCCTCTTACCTTCTCAGAACTGATACATTCAGGAATACATAGCAGCAACAGATGCTTTCTTGTTCTCTTCCACCTTGTGTCTCAGTCTTGAGCTCAGGGGTTACTAAGCAGATCAAGAGCTATGGTGATCTTACCCTTCAGCCACGACTATAAAGAGATTCCCAGGGTGTGTGAAATGGGATCATGCTAACTTATTCAGAACTTCAATGGGATCTCTAATTTTCAGTTTCTCGTACAATAGTTAGTGATGAAATAACAGTTTGCTACATTTATGCTAACAGTTCAGAAGTTTAAAACCCCATGCCTCACAACTGAAGGTCTCAAATCATTCTTAAGAGCAAAGTCTGGTCAGTTATACTGCTGAATTGTATCATCCCATTACTGAATATACTGCAGTGAGTATCACTGAACACATCCTACTAACAACCCGCTGCCTATGTTCAGGACAAACACTGTAAGTATAGCAAAGTGTGAACATGCCCAAGGAGCATCACAGAAAAATATGCTTACCGAGTACAAACAGGTGGGATATTATGGTGATAAAGTTGCAACAATCTTGACTGTTTGCTATAAGCACATATTAGGGCAGTACAACCTCAGCAGATATGAAGGCAGGATCCCTTACAAGCCAAGGAGCAGCAGCAACCTCCTGTTGAGTCCAGCTGCGAGCTTGCAAAGAAGGATGAACCTGAACTTTCAGGCGGCATTCCATGCTCCAGATATGGTTCCATATTTCTCAAAATAAAAAGCAGCCAGCCATACTGTGCCTCTGTCCAGGGGCTGTATGGCTGGTAGTTCATATCTGGGACAACATTCCTCCTCTCCCAGCATAATATTGATATATCTATCCCTCTCCCAATAGAATATTGACAAATTTAAAATAAAACTATTCCAGATAAAGTAATAAATGCTCAGAAATTATCTCTCACTCAGAAGAGACATTTTGCTGCTGCATCTCTCGCCCAGTTCTGATTCTCCAAAACTGTACTCATGTCTCCAAATGAGACTTTTATCTTTGGTGTCTTTCAGTGTTGAGGAGAAAATGGCACGCTACTCTATGATTAGTAGTGGGCAGGATCCTTCCTTAAAGCCCAGGGACAGTTGCTAGCCACTTGAAACAAAAACCTATATCCACGTAAATAATTTGTGAATGGAGGAAAATAATTTTGGGTGAACATTCACGTTACCAGGATATTGAAAATGAAGACTTTCATTCATTCTTGACCAGAAAATATTTCTGTTTTCTATGTAAACTTTATGCAAATTTTATGCAATTAATGTTTTACAATTTTAAATAATTGCAGAGCAAAATCTTGTTTACAACTGAGGTACATTCTCAACTCCAGTCTGTACTAGCCTGCATCCAGACTGCAGAAGCATTAAATTAATTAAAGGTTATGTCAGTGAGCCATGCATGTAACTCAAGAGAAGAGAACACGATCTGACATTACAGAATGTTAGTAAACAGCCTTAATTGTAAGAAATTCTATTTTGAGATAAGTTACACTCCCACTAACAACACTACTTTATCCACGTCGACCAACTGAAAAAATGGGGAAACAGGAACTGAGATTCTGCAAAATCTTTTGTAATGTTTATGGAAGCTGTAATTACAATCTATTTTAAAAATAATCAGATTTAATACTTTTTCAAATTGTAAGTGAAGATTTTAATGAAAATGAAGGATTACATTTTAATTGGCTGAAATTTTAATTTAAGATTTGAAACAAAATTCCTTTTGTTAAAAGATGAAGTTGTTAGGGTCTATATATCATGTTCTTCCTGCCTGTTTGCTAATGCAGTGCAGACGATTAGCACACAAAATATGCATAACTGTCTCAAAATTTTCTCTCAAAAAAAATTCAGTCGATCTAAATTTTGTGAATTTCAGTAGCTAAAGGTCAGAAAATCCATCCATATATATACACATGTCAGAATTTAGCCTTAGTCAAAGAATTATATGCTGTTTTTCACTGTATATCACATATTTCTCACTTCTATAGTCTGTTCCTGAAATACATCATCTTCCATATTTAAATTATCAATTATTAATATACCCTACAAAACAAACAGTGAAACACAGGACAAAATACGCATTCAAGGATATTGAAGACTGAGGATAATATTCTCCACAGGCATATGAACACAAATCCCACTGAAGTTAGTGGCAGTGCATCTGAGTGTTGTAGAATACAGATTTGCTATTCATCAACAATCCTTCCTCAATAGTTTAGTCACCAGCATGATTTACCCAGTTCTGAAACAGACCTGATGAACTAGCCCCTGAAGGGGCCTGTCCCTTTCACAATCTACAGAAGGAGCCCAGACCACGAGGTCAGGCTGGATGCTTCACCTCAGACAAACCCCTCAGCCTCTCCTACATCTGTTGCCATTGCTGCCACGCCAGCAGCAGTCTTCAACTAAGCAAAAAGTCTGAAGACCACTACAGAGATGAAAGCAGGTACCACCATGATTTCCACTGTCGAACCTCAAATCCCACATCTAAGTCAAAAGCAAAAGAAATGTCAGGTAAAGTTCCTGATGTTTTTACTAAAGGATATAGGATTTGAAAACAAATCATGGATGGATGCCGAGTTTCTGTCAATCCTACTATGCTTGATCCACAATATGCAATACCTGGGACCTGATCTAGAAGTTCAAGACTCAAAATCAGGAACTCACGAACTCAAGAACATGAAGCAATCATAAGTTCTTCATACATCCCCAACACCAGGAGTCCTCCCAAGTTCCTGCACCTTCTCATATGCATGCAACGCATGCTGTCTTTGCGGTGGTATCCGGACATGCACCAGCCCTCCCACCCCCTACCCGAGTTTCAATGGAAAGGAAATGCAGATAGGAACCGCACCACATCGCCCCCAGTGAGGGCCCCTATTTGCTCTCCTCCTCGCTATGGACCTCCACCCCTTTTCTGACCCTCTGGAGATATCAAGATTTGCATGCTGGGAGTAGGTCAGACTTGTCCCAGCCAGAGGTCAGAAAAGGCACACATACCCAGCAGCGCTGCTAACCCGTGCCACCACCTTCCTCATTGATTCACGGAGACAGGTCACGTATCCTGCATGAACTGAAGCTGGTTCATCCACAAAGGCTAGTCTTTCCCTTTAAGGTGTTCAATGCTCTCACTGATAACTAGGGAAATTTCGGCTGGTTTTCAGATTTGATGCAAAAATCAATAACATAGAAACCTCAGGTCATTAAAGATCCTCAGACAGCTTTGTAAGACTGGAGGCATTAGCCTTGCTGACTCTGTAAAGCCCTGCCTAGATTTTTTTTTAAGTTTCCTTTCCTGTTACGTATTAAACGCTGTTGCTGATTTTTAGGCTGGAAGTGGCTGTGGGGTAAGAAATCCCAGAGTATATTTTATATATCAACTTGTTAGGTAAGATCATTATTATTTTATCGTACAAAGCAGTGCTGAAATTTCACTATCACATCAGTTGCTGTTTACCTACCAATGTGCTCACATCAGAGGTTGCTAAATGATTAAATAGCTTTCTGACTTAATCCTCTAAAATTCTTTTCTGAAGAAAAGTGGAGAACATTAACTTCTACCACTTCATACTGTAGGCAGTGGTTCATCCTGCAGACCTTCTGGAGATACTGCTATTGCTGACTTTTCTGTTAGCTGTGCTCCACAAAATGTTTAAATACAATAGACCATATCTTCAGAGACTTATGTTCCTCTCCCACTCTAATTTCTGCTTAGTTGTCAGTTCAAGCTACGGCTATTCTTCCTCCAGAGTACCTGCCACGTTGCTGTAACTCCTTGGCCTTTCTAGGCCAGCAAGAAGCTGTCACGGACACTCACCCCCACCAACGTCCATGGGACTCAGAACAGTAACATGGACTGCACCCCAGACTTTCCAGTGATGTCGACGTTGTGTGGTTTTAGTTTTTAAGATCCTGAAGTGGGAATGCTAATGTGAGGCCATACAAAATATCTAGTACCCTTCGAAAATTCCATCCCATCCCCACCACCTGAAAATGAAGTTGTATTAACTAACTTTTGTTAGCACTACCGCACTTAGATCTAATTTTTGTTAACAGTCATTGCATTTTTCAGTTCAGATTTCTACACTTCAGAGAGAGATTAAAACAAAATAGTACATTGTATGGGGAGAAGTATGATTCTAAGACTCACTTGAGAATACTGTGAAAGCAGCAGTCTTCAAAAACTGTCTTGAGAAATTAATAGGCAACTAGTTCTTAAAGTGAGAGGAAAAGAAGAGTTACAGAGAGGAAGAGTGATTGCTGCCATCCAGCAGCCTGCTCTTTGCATCTAATCTGTGAGATAATTTAGACAGAGCAGGACTTAAATAAGTGTCTGTATGCCTACTGCAAATATCCTCAATTATCCCACTGCATCGGAGTTAATTTAATTTCACCTCCCTGGTACAGTGGAGCATGTTGATCCTACACAGAGCCTGAACCCTCTGAGCAACCATCCCAGTCCACCTGTTCCTACTGGGACAGAGGAAAGCAAAAGCCAGGCGGTGGGCATGGTGCACGGAAATCCATGAGCATATGCATTTGTCCTTCATTTCAGAGCCCAAAATAAAACTTCCATAACCTTTAAATTACCATTTCAAAATCTTTCTCTACTTAATACATTTGGGTCATAGTAGGTTTACTGGAGTTAACTATAAATTAATAAATCCATCAAGAAAAAAATATGTATATATCTTCAACTCATGTATAATCCAACAAACTTAGCAAGTGCAGATAATAAACTAGAAATCTCTGGTAGATGTGATATTTCATTAATAAATTTAAAAAAAAAACCACTTGAAAATTGAAAGTAATTTTAAATTAGCTTAAGGAAATAATACAGAAAAACAAAGATTAGCAGAGTGGAACTAAACTAATATAGAAAATCAATTATTGCATTGCAAAACAGACAGGAAAATTGGTTTATAGTCTTCAGTCATGAAAACCACTTGGTTAGGAACAATCCTCAAAGACACTGTGCTTTCTGAAAGGGTTACCAAAAAAAAAATAATTAATACAATGGTTCTGATCCCACATAAATCACCAAACATAGTTAGAAACTCACAGAATGTGACCGTAAAATTGCCACATACCGCAAATGCTTAGAAAAAAAGAACCCTACAATCCACTATTTTAACTAATATCTGGATCTTTCACAGCACTGAGCTCTCTGTGTGGTGAGGTCTGCAAGTCTACACACGGCTCTCGAGCTCAGCTCTTCAGCGTGGGATGGATGCAGGAGCCCATCGCTAAGCGATCAGACGTATCAGACGCCATCCCCATCACAAGCCCCCACTCAAGAGTGGTTCTGCTACGCGTGACTCAGCACGTGCGTGGGCACGTGGGGAAGGGAGGGCGCTTTCCCACACCATGATTATCAGAGAAATGGTAATCGTGACGTTCGTGGCACGAGGCTCAATGGCACAGACTTTCCAAGCTTTGTGATGCCACTTTCCAAAACAACCTCCCATAAGCTGCACCTCAGCTAAAAGTATTTCCAGGATTCACGCTGGTGGTACCGCTGTTTCGTTCTGCTGCGATGTGCTGGTTGCTGTAGAGGTGTTTAATTGACGCAATCCATGATTTAAAACACTGCTGTTGTAAGAACTGCTCTTGCTGCTGCCAAGCACCCAGCGGCTGGAAGGCTGACAGCTGGACTGTGTGCAACGCGTCTGTTTGCAATGCACTTCAAGAGCCTTACAAAAAGCGCGAAGTATTGGATTATTACCACTTGGCAGGCTTAAGATATGTACACAGAGTGGGACTAAAAAAGTTTAGCAGTCTGACCTGGCTACCTGTTCTAAAAACGGGGAGAAAAATCGTGTCTAGAACAGCTGAGACATGTACACCACAAACAAAAATCTTACGGAAGAGAAAGAAAACATAAATCTCTCCTCAAAGATGAGGGAATCTTCCCTTTTGAAAGACTTCTAAGCAAACAGTCATCATTCCTAAACTCACTCAATGTGCACTAAAGGAGAACTCCAGACTGGGCCAGGAGGAAAATCAGCAGAACCAGATGTCCATTTGAAGTAACACCAGTGCTGACAGAAGACGGTGGGAGGCAACAGACCAGCACCGAAGTCCACCCTGTCAGTCTGCCGGGCTGCCAAGTCTTTTCAACACCTCCTCGGTCTCAGGCTAGTTGGTGTCCAGCTCCCAGTCAGACACCGCCTGCTTGCACGTGGTGGGTCCCTACGTGTCATGGTGAAACCAAGGTCCTCTCTTTTCAAAGCAACAATTCAACTGGCTCCGTAGTAGTTTCCCCTTATTAGCAGCAATTAACCAGCACCTGATTAGAAATATATGAGGTCTCCTGTGCAGCTCAGGGATTATAACCCGCCATATGCACAACTATTAGCATACCACAACCGAGCCAAGCGTGAGTCTGTTAGAAGAGCTATTTGTGCACGTGGTCAGGAGGGGCTGCTGCTGCTGCTGGTAGTCATTTACAACGGAGGTCAATTTGTAATATGAACTTGCTGAACACCTGGGCTCTCCAGCAAAAACTCCGGCTACCTTCAGGAGACCAGGACCTAACTCAAAAGAATATGAAGTGCCATTTGTAAGAGATGCACTGTTTCATTCAAGATTTGGTACCAAAGCAGCGAAGGTTCATGGAAATTCTCCAATCTGAATATTCTGTAAAATTGCTAGCGCTTCACCATACAGACCTTGTGATCTGTACTCTGTTTTCTGAGGTATTTTTTAATCCAATTTGCATCAACCATGATCTTTTGGTTCGTGATCCTTCTTTCTACCAGCATGGGAAGGCCTCACAGATACTAAATAATTTTTAAAAACATTTTAAAAACCCTCAGTAATTTAATCTCTTCATTAAGGTAAATACTGACATCAAAACCAGTATTCAATCAAAAATGAACTCCAGTTGCGTTCTGAGCTGGCAGTGGGCAAGGTTGGTTTTGGTTTTAATTAATGATATATAAGGGAGAACATTAACAGCAGTATGACTAAGGGCACTATTGAAGGAATGTTTGAGCGAAGAAGCTCACATCTACTTCTTGGTGATTCACGATTACTATTATTATTACTATCTGTCATTTTTATTTCATCACTACTATTCCACATTAAAAGAAAGTGGCCCATCCACAACAAAGGTTTCAACCACCAAATCCACATCCACAGCACTGACATTTTGTTCAAATTAGTAACTTGTTTTAAACAAAAGGAAATTACATTCATCTCTTGCAGAAAATAAGCTATCCACGCTTTACACATAGCTTTGAGAACACACCTAAAATGACAATTTTTGATATGCAGTTCCTCTTCTAGTCCACTTACTTGGGGTTCTTGCAGCCAATCTCAGATTTAATTCCTAGTGTGAAAGCTTGTATTTGTTTTTTTTAAAATATTGACAAACATTTATTTAGATATATTAGGTCAAGGGGGACAATAGGACTGTGCTGTCAGTTGTACTAACGGTATGAAGAAGTGTAGTTGTATAGAAATGGATACAGACAATAAACCCAGACTTTAATTAGTCATCTTCACACTACATTCCATAACTTCTATTTTGCTAAAAATATTATACTTGATTATGTATTTAAGTCGTCACTGCTAAACAAATAATAACCATTCTACTGCAAGATAAAAATGTTAATCCATTCCAGAGAAAACTGCATGTAATTTAATTATCACTAAGCTTTTTGTCCACATTTAATTATCAAAACTTACAGTTAAATACTGCGTATCAGCGCAAATCCTTTAAGCCTCCTGTTGAGTAGGCTCTGTGCGCGAGCGCCTGCACTCACAAGTGTGTGCGCAAACACGCATGTAAGGCTCATTTTATGCACTTTAAGACTGAAGCCCTTCGCTAAGTCATTGCCTTGCACTGCATCACAGTTTGAGGTATGAAACCAAGTTATAAAGAATTTGATGAATATAGTTTAACTGCCAAAATTTTCTTTTGCTCATGTTTTCAGAGCTGGAAAGTCTAAACACAGCATGATGAGGTAGACCCACCATGCCAAGTCACCTTTATTTGGGGATACTGATACTCGGCAGGAATTCTTCAAGTAGCCAGTTATTATAACCTTCAGCTTCTGTGGTGGAAAATGCTGCTGGGAAGGTGTTTGACAAAGAGCACACTTGTTATTAACATTTGCGATGAAAACCATGCCATATATATCCCACACGTTTCTTAATCACTACTCCACCTTCCTCATGCAAATTTAACAAATGACTTATATTTACACGGGAAGGTTCAAGTTTTATAAAATTAGGTCCCACAGGGAGGCGATTTTCATTCGTTCGGTAACTGCGTAAGAGTGATCCACAAATACACCCTTTTATTAAGAATGGGTATAAATAACCCTCCAGAAATACTGCAACGGGTCAAACAAGATCAGTTATGAAGTATTAGCATAGAAAACTGTTCAGGTAACGCAGCTGACCAAAGTTCACTGTTAAATTAGTGAGCATACGCAGTGAATACAAAAGTGCCTAACAACTAAACCCAACAAATCCCACAGATCTTCACCAAAAACGAATATATGGGGTTCGATTCACCTTTGAGAGGTAATTTTCAGGCTGTGTACCACTTTCTGCATAAGCTCACCGTTTTTTCAAACAGCTTCAAAGCATAAAATGACCTGGTAGAAAACTCCATCTACAGAATACCGAGTCTGCTCCAGGGATGTGCCGGAGTGGAGCATGTTGGAGACCACCTGGCCCCAACCCTGGCCAGCATCGTGCACTTTACCCACGCAGCGCAGTCCGTAAGCTAGAGCAGCACTCACTAGCAACAGACCTCAGCTCTCCAAGGTGAAATAAATATTGTTGGTTTGCTTTGCCGCTCTTTTAAAAGAAACCTTTATTGAATGTCCTACCAAAAAAAAAAAAAAAAAAACAAACACCAAAAAAACCCCGAACAGTTATGAGGTTTTTTTTTTCCTGATTTCTGATGAGGCAGGAAACATCAGACCACGTGACTGATTTTTTTTTTAACTCATTAACCTGTTAGGCTGCAACATCAAAATAAATAGCTTTCCTTTTGATTTAAAACAGTATTTTTTTAGTTATTCTTCATTCAGATTAAAAAAATGTTTTTAGGAAAAAAAAAAAAGCAGAACTCAACATTAAGCGTATCTTTAGTTCAAAGTCAAGCATTCTCTTCTTAATGCTTGTAGGAAATGCAGAGGGAACTAAAAGCCGGATTTTTAGGGGTTTGGTAATAATGGTGATGTTGTTCTACCCAAGACTTTGGGGATTAAATTCAGTATATGAGAGATACAGACATAATATTTTTTCCTGCGCCTAGTAGGAAGTAGATCCATTAGTCCTAATTCATAGGAAAGTGTTCCATCCACTGGGCTATAAAAGGAAATGATCCCCCTCCATACTCTCTTCTACCTTTTTGCTACCAACAAAGCTATTGCAACATATTTTCAGAGGACGTAGCATCTCAGCAAAGAGACTAGCAAACTGAAACACAGCTGCCACATTGCACAGCACTCCCTGAAGAGATTATGTCTAATGAAGAGTCTGGAAGATAATTTTACAGGTCATTTCAAGCAAGATAGTTGAGGCCGGAGATAAAAATGATGTTATGCCATCAGCAGAAACTGTTATATTGCAGGCAGGAAAGAAATTATTAAACATATTTAACAAAGAAAGGGTTTTAAGGTATGCGTTGGGTTTGACAGTGCTGAGAAACACTTGATCCGAAAACCACAAAAGCTGAGGAATAATCTACGCCTCAAGGCAGTTATGCACATCAGAACACCTTTCTCCCCTGTTTTCATCTGATAATTTATGTCTCATTTACTTTACCACTGACATTTTAATGCATAATTGTCCTTCCTTGTGTGCATAAGAAAATATATTTATTTTTCACGATGCAAAATATTTCAAAGTATAAATAAGCAATATTACCAGCTGTCTGACTGAATTAGTGTATTCTCACTAGCTTAGTTTGCTGACAATCTGTTCTTCAGCAACATTTTTTCAGCAGGGAAGTTTACATACAAGTACTATCACTTTCAAATCCCAGTGCACATCAGCACTCAGATTTGGGGTTAGACCTTAAAGTGCACTTTCCATCCTGTTTTAAACTACAAAACTGGGCTCTTTGCCAATGAAATACTTGCACAAGAGGAAAAAAAAAATGTATCCACGTTTCTGTATTTCAGGAGGCAATCTTCTAACATTTATGTTGCAATATATTTTTTGGTACACTAGGCGAGAGACTTTATGACTAGATGGAAGAGGACTACTAGACAGAAAGTGTTTACTTGCATATCATTTCTTATGTACAACTATTAAACTCTTAAAAAGCAGCCTCACCTTTTGGCAACCATTTAGTTACAAATTCTGCAAACAGGATGAAGTGTGTTTTTCCTACCAAAGGTTCTGAATTTAAAAGAAAAGGAAGTTTTTTCAGCACAAAATCACATTAAAATTTCATTTTGCACCATACCCCAAATAAAAGTAAGAGTCTTCTATCCACTTACTGCCAAAAGACTGTGTGACCCTACTTGGCATGGCTGCTGAGCCCAAGGTACCTTGCTGAAGTCTTGTTTGCAGCAAAGGTAGCACCTACCTCGGGCACAGTAAAGCTGTTCTTCAGGAAGAGCGGTACTGAATTCACACTCATTCGATATGATGCCATTGTTAAGCACAAGTACTGAAACAAGTACTGAAACGCCTCAAATATACGAGTAAGTCTCTTGCTACTCAGAGTCAGTTACCATTGACAGGTCAGTATTTCAAATATTTTCCAATTTACAGGTAATTTAATATTTAAGCACACTTGTCCTGGTTTGAGGTAAAACAGGACCAATTTACTGCCTCAGCCTTAACAGAATAACCCAATCAGCACTGCTGAATTCATTGACACAACATCAAGCCAGCTGGTTTGATCACTAACAATTATTCTTATTTTTAATGTGACTATGCTATTTTACTACTAATGAATCACCTGAAAAATCATCGGGGGGGGGGGGGGGGGGGGGGGGAAGGCAAACAGTGTCTTTTATTAAACAGACAATTATTTGCTGTTATAAAGGAACTGTACATCAAGGCTTAGGAGTAACACCACTAAACTAAAGTAGTAGTTTGATGGATTAGGGCTCTAGCTACAAATAAAAGAAACAGTTCTCTTAAAATGATTACTTTAGAATCCAGCCACTACAGCATTTACAGGCAGTCACAAAACAACACATGAAATACATGTTCTACAACCAGCACACGCAATAATGTCAGTATTAGCACTAAATCACCACCGGAGGAAAACTGTTCCTTCGTATCAGACTATTTTTCAAGCAACAGTCACATGCCATATTACACCAATGAGCGTGTTACCCTCTCAGTAATGTTTAAAAGGAGGTACCCTTCAGCTTTTTTTGGACATCAGCTGTACTCTGCATTACTGTTCTGCATTAATCACCATCATACGAGATGTTCCTGGGGCATTTCTGCATGTGCAAATGATGCCTATCATTTTCCAGTCAGTTTGAAAAATATACCATTAGCAATTGGATATACCAAGAAAAACTTTAAGTGAAATGTAAGTAGCTTCAGTTAAAACATTTTAATACACCAACTGATGTAATCTGGAGGGTTATTTTCTTGTGTTTGCATTTAAGCGCAGACATACCATTTGATCTGAAGGGACATGTAGCTCTATCTCAATGGACAGACCCACAGACCCCATGTTTCAGACTCATAACCCAACAGGCACCAATGATTCATACAAGGACTTTCCCGGAAAAACATGGCAGCATGACCAGCTCCCTGAGCTGCCCCACTCCTGGAGAAGTAGCTAAAGAATAAACAGACAAATCATGTATGGACAGACAGATAAGGCACACCCACTGTGTTCAAGTAGGTTGACAGCACATGAAGTACTGATTTTACAGAATTTATCTGTCAGGGTAATACATGCCCTTCATCAGCAAATCTTTGGGATCTCCAGAGACCTTATGACTCTACAGATACAAGGTAAGATTCATACAATACTCTCTACCATACCAACATCAGGAAATACTGGTCATTTAAGGATTTTCAAATAAAGTAGAGGAAAGTATTCTTACTGCATGTTGATGACAAAGATAAGAAACAGTACATCCTAAACACAGGCCATCTGATTATGTTCATTTGAACGCCACTAGTAAAACTAATGAGTTCTGGCTGAAAAGATACAATGTACCTAAAACATGATGTAGGTGGAATTTAGGCAGGAAAATTCAAAGCCTGTGTTTATGTCCTGGTTTGAGGTAAAACAGGATGAATTTTGTTCAGTAACTTTGCTTCTTAGCAAAGTTTAGTAATTGCCATACCCTGGAGGAGCCTATACTCACTGCATTCATCCCCGCCAGCCAAGGAAGTCCTTGAAGCGGTTGCTTGTAGGCATTGTCTACAGGTGCCTGTGAAGTGGCTCCTTTCCACAACCAGAGAAGCCCCAAATGACAGCTTCCCCATGCCTAACATGCATCTAAAAACGAAGCACTGCCTGCTAAAGCACCCTTTTTAGTAGTATATAAATTTGAGAAGGGGCACATTCCTCAAATTTATACCCACCACGTGTATCACGTATCTTCTGACTATTCTCTCAAAGACTGATGGAAACGCTCTCCATCAGGGAAGGACTCCACGGTCCTGGACCTACCTATACTACAGAATCAGTCATCTAAGGTCTTGACAGGACATAATTAGACATAAATTCCTGCATTTAGTGCTACCCTAGTTCCACAAAGCAACTTGAGTAAGTTGTAGGCTTTCCTTATTGCCACTATGAGATGATGAGAGGCAATCTCCACACTTGTGTGCTGGACCACGAGCCGCTAGCACAGGCTTATACTGCTGAAGTAAAAATATCAGCACTCCGCAGACCTTGCCAATTTTGTTTTAAGAGATGCTTTGAATCCCTTATGCAAGATATATTCTCTCGTAGCTGCACAACCATTCTGAATGAGTACACAGCAAAGGAACTTCAGAATTGGCATATTAGCTCACAGCTGAAGTCCACTAGTCAGAACCAATCTCTGAACTAACCATCATGAGGTTTTTCTTTGGAAAGCATTCTTTAGACAGATGCATTCATATATTTTGAGTTGGGGCTTAAGTCCAACGTGCAATACTGTAAGCTCTTATAGCTACGTGAGCATACTGAATTAGTACTCTACAAAGACACTGAGGAATAGCAATACAGCAGTGAATTCTGAAAACTCTGGTTGTTCTTAACTGAGTTTATAAATAATTAAACACCATGAGCGTTGCTACTTTCCTTACTATTATACCTTTCCTATATCCAGGTAGTTGGCAAGTGGCTGGTAAGTCCCTCATAGGTAAAACAGCAAAAATTAGGAGAGATTGATAACTGGAATTTACCAGTTAGGAAATAAAACACAATTTGTACAAAAAAAGTGCACATCTGACAATCACCTGAGATTTTAGGACTCATCTTGCACTGCTTAATTCCCATTTTCCCCCTCTGTGGGATAGCTTCTCCTCAGAAGCATTAACAAGTGGTAATTATAGGAGTCATGCTGACAACACATAACCAGAGGGACACTGTCAACACTGAACGTCAATCGACCTGGATGTTAAAAAAAAAACCCTGCCGTTCCTGGAATCTTCATCATTTACGTTTCATTTCGTTTCTACCGCCTATGTCCTTGCGCCCTCCTTCTTTAAACGCTAACGACTCGGCAAAACTTGGAGCATTAAATCACACAAGGCGGCACGGTTCTGCCAAAACGCAGCAACGAGGGGGCTACGGCGCTACGCAGACGCCCGTAACGCGCGGTCCCTCCGCGGGAGCGGCGCATCGCAGGAGTTACAGTTTCTGTAACCGTGCTAAACCCGTCCGATCCCCGCCGGGTTTAAGCAAACCGACGTCCCTCGCACCCCTCCCCGCAGCAGGCGGTCAGGCTCCGTCCCTCGCCTTCCCTCACAGCGGCGCCGCTACCGCGGTCTGCGCCCCGCGGAGGGGGGGGGCACACGGGGACCTCCGCCAGGCGGGCGCGGGGTGCCAGCGCTGCTCCCCCGCCGTTCGCAGCACACCTACCCCGCTCCTCCACCGGGCAAAGCGAGGAAAAACAGCCGAGCCCCCCACCGCGGTCGCCCACCAGCGGGTCCCGGCCGCGGAGCCGGAGCGTAGCGGGCGGGCGGGCACCGGCACCTCCCGCCCGCCGCGGCGGCCAGCCCGGCCCCTCGCCGCCGGTTCCCCCCGACCCCAACCCCGGCCCGCCAGCACCGGTCCCGCCGCCGCCTCTCCCCCTCCAGCGGGAGCGAGCGCAGAGCCCGGCGCCCCGCAGGGAGAGACCCCCGGGGCCGGCCCGGCCGGCGGGACTCACACGGGGTAGAAGGCGTAGGGCGGCAGGGCGGTCTCCTCGCACGGCTCCGCGTCGAGCAGCAGGTAGTCCTGGCTGTCGTTCCGCCGGGCGCCGGCCGCCGGGGAGCTGCTCTTCCGCGGGGCGTAGGGCTGCGCCTGGCTCATGTTGTCCGGCGGCTGAGGCGCCCGGACGCGCGGCGGCTCCCTTCAGGGCGCCGCGGAAGCAGCGCGGAACCGGCCGGAGCGCGGCACTGCGGCTCTGTCTCCTCACGGCGCCGCGTCCCCCGGCGGAGGGACGGCTCCCGCCGAGCCCGGTGAGGGGTTACTATGTCAACCGGCGCCGCCGCCCGCCGCCCCGGAGGCCAGGCGAAGCTGGGAACGGGGGGAGTAAAGTTTGCGGCGCGTCAGCTGGCGCGGTTGTCCCCGGCCGGCGGGAAGGGGCGGGAGGTGGGAGGGCGGCGGGCTCCGCTCGCCTCCCCTGAGGGGCTGCAGTGCCCCCTCCGCGCCGCCCTCGCCCTCCCGCCGCCTCCCTCTCCCGCCCGGCCCCGCCGCTGCCGAGGCGATCCTCTCCCCGCTGCCGAGCGGGCGGTCAGCGGCCGCCCCGGTGACTCGGCCGCCGCGGGGGTAACCGCCTCACCTGCGCTACCGCCGTGCGGCCCCGCGAGTAGCGGTGCCCTCCAACTCCCCCCCTCCCCCCCCCCCCCCCAAAAAAAAAGGGGGAGTTAAGGTTTAAAGACAGCCTGGACGGGGACGGTGCGCACCTTCAACCGCTTGGTACAAAGCGTAGCACACGGTGGGCTGGAAAGACTCGGGCAAAGGTGTCCCCCAGGGCCGCGGCGGGGGCAGCCGGCGGCTCGGCCGCTGCGGGGCGGCGGGCGCGGGGCTTCCTCCGGCGTCTGGGCCGGGGCGCGCCGCCGGTGCCGTGCTGGTGGCCCCGCCGCAAACGCTGCTCCTCCGTGTGGCGGCGGAACTTGGCTGTATCCCCGCTAATCGTTTCAGATCAGAACCGGGGCAAAATACCACCCTTCTTGGCAAAAAAAAAAAAAAAAAAAACAACAAAAACCCAATAGTTTTGTAGTAATAACACTCCAGCAGAACTCGGTCCACTTGTGGTTCTCAGTTCTGCTTCACTGGTAGCACTTTGTTTGATAATATTCTATTTGTGTAGACTGTAATAGCTTAAATATACTAAAATACAAACTTTTCTCGGAAAAAATGTGAGGCGCTGAAGAAATACCGTATGACCCATAGGCATCTTTCGCATTATTCAACATAATAGGCTTACTACTTCATAAGGGAGTATTTCTAACTAAATGTTGTAAATGTACAGCTAAAATAAGTGCATCTAAGTAAGATCTCTCCCTCGTCCCCGGCTATGTTCACATATTGAAACTATTGCTGGTGTTTGTGTTTGAATAGCGCACAGCCCTTTGCTCTTCAGGCAAGCACACCGTCCCCTAATTTGGTGATATACTGAGAAACTAACTGGGCGAACTCCATCACAATCCTTTACACAGCGTGCAGGCAGGCTGACATTGCCCCTGCTCTCCATCAGCCTTTGCCAGACCGTGGTTTTAATGAGTGCCTGAGCCGCAGAGACTCATTTCACCTACTGAACTGCAAGAGCAGGAGGTATATAAAGAGATCCACAGCCCATTGAAGTTATGACGGTATTTACGTAGTCTTTAGATGAGGTTCAGAAATGCTTGCCGTCAAAGGTAATTCCACAGTTGCTCAAACTTTCTGAAATTTCTTTTGTCCTTGTAGTTATGGCTTTTAAAATTAGACTCTAACGGGTTTTAGAAATTTTCCTTTCTTTGCAAAACACTTTTTTTCTGTTAAAGAATATTTTATTTTAAATAGGAGTCTTAGCAGCAACATTACCATGGGTATTTTATAGTTCTCATGCTAATTCTTATTTCATATTACTGTAAAAACAGATATTATAAAGTGATGTGCAGGTTTTGCATTTGAGAAATATGCTGTTGATAATACCTCACATTTTTATTGTAACAAAATTGTTTGCCAATAACAGAGTGCTCTGTGATGGGGGAATTTTAATGTGTTCCACTGCTCTTGTCCATAACCATTTAATTTCACTTGTCCTACTCTGTTATAAAGATGTGGTTCTTCTCCACCTAGTATTTTTAGTATATTCCCAAAATATTTGCAGATATTTGTTATTTCTCCATTTTATTTCAGCTTCTCTGTTTGATACTAGATTGGTGTCTCAAAATCCTCTCTTCTAGGTCCCTTTATTTTTTTCTCTGTTCTTTATTGCTCACCCTCTAGTGTATTTACTTCTTTTTTAAAACTAATACCAGCCTACTTTACTGATGGGTTATCAGATCCTTTGATTTCAGAGCCTGCTCAGCCACTTTCTCTGTTTTCTTCTGCTGCTTCCTTCGATCTTCTACTTACTGTTTGAATGCCCCTAGGATTACTTCCCATCTTCCCCATGATAATTGTGCATCTCTCAGCTTCCAGGTGACATTTCTTATTTTCTCAGGTGCTTCCCTTCCTAGATCCCAAGCCTTCCTTGGTCTTCATTCTCATTTCAGCCTGGTAAATTCTGGTATCACCCCAAGCACTCTTTCTCACCTACCCCAAATCTCCCACAAATTCTGAAGCCACGCTCGTAAGTTGCAGTGATGGCTCTCGTGGTTTCTTTCAGGTCGTATCACAACAGTGGCACTAATGAAAGGTGAAATAAAACAATTTTTTTTTTTTATTTGTGCATGTTGTAGAACTGATATGACATGAGAATATCAACTGACTTCAACAAGGAAACCTACATCAGTATTTTTGGTGACTGCTTACTGAAAGTTAACAACAAACAGCTGCTTCTGAATATTTGATAGCTCAGAAATGTGGTAGCATTGTGAAGTCTTCCCGTTTTTCGTTATCTCCGTACAAGCTTTTTGATGATTTCAGAGTAACAGCATGTGATTGTCGTGGTCATTACTTCTGTGATACAGGTTGGTTGTTGAACTATAAAAAGAATCTTTACTGAGAGACAACTGAATAGGCACTGGACAATACGTTTTCCCTAGAACAGAGAAATTACCTATGATCTTGGAAACAGCAAAAAAACCTTTGTGTTTATATTGTCTTTTTGTATTAACTCCCATGATAAATAAAATATCTATACTCTTCTGTCCCTAGGTGCTTTTCAATTGCAAATTACCTTTAGGAAACCACCTCAGTATGGTGCCATTTTGTTTCACTTCATCAAGGACTGGTAAGACTTGCTAAGTTAAACAGTTGTGTGATTTTCAGAAACATTGGGCAGATCGAGTCATAGGAACAAAAAATATTCATCATCCTTGAAAGAGAAAAAGATGTGGAGCTGAAACTGGGAATCTTCACAACTGGATTTAGAAAAAAAAAAAAGTATCTTTCAATGTACGGTAGCAACTGTCTAGTCTCCACTGACTGGTTACAGAGTGAAAACGCAGCACTATGGGATTGGGCCATACTTCTACTAGAGGTTAGATAGGTGCACACCTTCTAAGGTCAGCGGATGTTCCAATAGGCACAAGATGATGGAAATCCTGTCCAAAGGTATTGTGTCCTGTTGCAGCTATGGGCCTTTGGATGCATTTGTGTCTGAATTGTTCAGGATATAGGAGTAAACTTGCATCCTTTTCCTTCTTTGAATAATAGGCTAGGGATGATGATCCATTCTGTAACTACCTGAAAGCTAGTGAGGTTACAGAGAATTACTTTGGGTGGCAGGGTGCTGGGATGAAGAAGCAAGGAGCGATCCTTTCCTTCTGTGAGAGACAAAGAGATTCCTATCAGAGAGTGTGACTTTAACTATTCATTACATTTTTTACAGGTCTTTCCAACACCACCATGAAATGTATATATTATTCTGGCTTTGTTAGTGATTCGGTGTTTCTGTGGCACATATGCTATTTTTTGATGAATTACCCATTATTGGTATTTATGTAGTGTTTCATTAGACATTTAAATTGCAAATCGAATTACAGTGAAATTGCCATACGTGTTCTAGAAAAAGTTACCAGAGCTTCACTGCAGTCTTTCCCATCCAGATATGTATTTTAAATTGGAGTGAATACAAAACTAGACAAAAGAGCTATTTTTTTCTGAGCCTTTATCTGACTTGTACACATGTTAACCTTTCGTTCTTTTGAAATAAAAAATCTATAACCCTGACTGATGGTACAAAAATTGCAATATTTCCCTGCTTAATATCTCCCTTATGTGCACCTTTTTTATTACATAATCTGAAGATATGTCTGTCTTCTCTGGTAAAAAGAACTTACGTATTTAGTGTCAAATGGAAGTGTTAGTTTAGAGCTGGCTTAATTGGTTTTATTACAGACAGCAAGTTACAAACTATTCCATCATCATTCACTCAATCAAGTATAGTGACTGAGATATTTCACTCAGAAAGATGAAAAACAGAAACTGAAAGCTCCTATTCCCTGTACAGGGGAAAGGATGAGAGATGGAGTGAACTCACCTGACGAGTGACAGGCACATTGCTTAATGCACTACTAGAAGTCACTTGGGTACCATGGCAATGAAAGCTGCAAAAGAAGCCATGCAGAACAGCACCATGCCATGATTCAGCCTCACTGAATAACTCACGTAAAGGTTATCTCTATGCAGCAAAATATAGGTGCAATTGTATTGCTCACTTGCAGACTAATCTAAACCTGTTTAGGAATTAAACGAAGTGGAAACAGCAGCCTGTACTTGTATCCTGGAAACTTTCAAGGATTCATAGAATGACGTTTAGTTGCTCATGTTTAGCCAAAGTCTTGTTATGTGAGCTGGTTAGATTGCACTAACAAAGGTACTCCAGCCCACGCCGCAGTTGTAGTTTCCTGGCTCTCTGTTCTGCAGTGGGAAGACTGTCAAAGATACACTTCTATAAACTAGGAAAGGGGCAAGTCAGCGTGAGTGTGCCATGGCTGAGCAGTGTCACTGCTGTGGGTGTGAGCATCACTTGGAAAGAAAAGAAATATGTTATACAGCAAAGGAGCACTGGTTTCTTGGAAGTGTGAAATATGTGTAACCTGCCTGCTAGAATTCCTTCCTACTGCATAGTGCAGGACTCAAGACTTGCTTTTATAAAGCCAGCAAAGGGAACCATTGTGACTCAGTAGTTTTGTTAGTTCTCTCCATAAAAAAAATGAAATAACCATTGTCAACTAGCATTTCTAATCACAACTAGTCCTTGCCTTTGTCTAAATATGAATGAGGATGGAATCATGTTGTGCCACCAGGAAACCTCTAAGTCTAAAAATTTCCCCTAGTGTAGTCTTTTCTGGCCGTGATCCAGCATACTGCTTCACATTCGGCTGTCAGACCTGTACTCCTTCCCACAGAATGCTGCCTGGATACATTTGTGAAACTGAAGTGCAAATTTTAATCAGTGTCAGAAATTACAGTTGGGCCTTTTTTTCTGCAAAGGAGAGCTTAATGAGGAGGTGGGCTCAGACGACTAGTGGATATTGGCACACAACTGAGGGCGCCAGGACTGGATCACAGAAGGAGTAGAAACGTTTTAAAAAGCTGTCCAAAATGTCTTGGCTAAGAAGACTCTGGGGTGTTCAGGAGCTGGAGATACTGAAGGACTTTTGCACTGTAAGAAAGAGGGAAGTAGGGTCTGTGATGAGAAGGGATGAATTTAAAGATGTGTTTCTACCTGGACATTTATACTCAGGACTCTGTGGGGAGACAGAGGTTTCTAGAAGCACCATTATTGCTGGACTGCCAGGGATGCTCCTACCACCATCACTTACACCTGTGTAGACACATACGGCTTACAGGATCCCACTCAGCCATTATCCTATTTTTTGCTGTCAGAAACATACAATTCTCTACGTACTTTCACACAAGGTCTGTCATGCTACCTTTGCCTTGGTTTACATGGTATAATTAATTATTGTCAATTAGTTTTAAAAATCTGAAATGCACTAACACCCACCAGTACTGTATCTACACTGTGAAAGTCAGTGCAACTGAAATATTGTCATTAAATCCATTGCAGTTTCATTACACGTAATTTTGTGGGTTTGGGATAAATACTATGTTTCGAACGCAGTAGTCTGAAGCATGCTGCTCAAAGATAAAGAACACTGCTAGTCATCAAGCCCCTATTCCCATTACAGATAATAAGATAGTCCTTCTGTATTATAAGTGAGTAGGAGGATGTTTGAAGTCAAAACTAGATAGAATTAAGTGGAAAATATCTTGCTAGTTGCCAAGATAGTGGAAAAGTATTAACCTTCCAAACAGGGCATATATGTAAAGGGATGTTGGGCCAGAGATTGTGTATGTTGTAAAAGCAAGAATAACCTGACAGAAATCACTACAATTACAGCATTATTTAATCAGTATAAGTGAAGTCAAAATTAGATTTTTTCCTTTGTCTACCTTCTGTCATTACGTAAAGAAATAAAATATTTTCAATAACTTTATGTTCTTTTAATGACTAATGTGAGAGCTTTTGTATGTGGATTCCAGTTCACTCAGGACACTATATTAACTTCTGTGTCCTGCCCAAGTAGTTCAAAGCATCTCCACTTGTCACCTAATTTTATCAAAGTAAAGCAGGTGATACATTGAAGCCTTTCACGTAAATACAGAATCAATATGTGATGCTCATCTTGGAGATTTGATATTTAGACCTACCAATGTAAAAAGGATAAACAATTATCATAGTGATTAAATTAGAGCTTTAGCAAAAAGAGGTTCTTAAAAATTCAAATAACTCTTGCTGACATTTAACCTTTACTTGGCAAAGTGTGTTTGTACAAACGCGTTGTTTAGCTTGGCATGATCACATGCTGCCATGAAAATGATGTGGTTCACAGCAGTTGCAACATTTCCTATTTCCTTTTCCTTTTCATTTAAGTGATCTTTATAAGTTGAAGGTGTAAAGCTTCTAATAATGAGAAAAGAATGGTCATTTTTTTCTGGTGAGTACAAGAAATCTTGATTTAGCCCTGTCAGTTTAACATTCAGGTTTGTCCCTGTGTCATGTTAAGAGATGACACCAATAGCTACCCTGGTTCCCAAACCAAATATCATGCATAGGGGTATTATTTTATGATTTTGGGAGGCAGGTTCCCCATGCTTATTGATGATACTCATATAACAGTTATCAGTTATCCGCCCAGCGTAACACTAGCAATTTTCTGCCTCCTTTGAGAAACAGATAAAAACACAAAATGTGAAAAATATGTTGACAGGAGACCAATAGAAGAGATTTGCTGTATCTAAAAGCAGACTAACTACACTGAGTACATCCTGAACGTGTCTCACTGCTCTGTCAACTTTATCATTTAGGGATTCTGACATGACAGATATTAGTGTTGCAGTGCTGCCTTCAAGATGGAATTTATAATCGATATCCCACTGATTTCATCCTGCTGTATTAAAAATAATAACTCAGAACACTTTATCTGTCAAAGATATCCTTTCTAAGTTAACCACAAATGATCTCTTATTTATGTTTTCTCTGAATTACATATGTGCATCGTGTTCCTTTATAGTAAATCAGTTTCTACCCTAAATTTCTTTTTACCAATGCTCTAAGAATTTAATCCAATCTGGAATTATATTCCATTTTGCTTTTCTGTTTCTTTTACTACAAGTAGATGCTGCACCATCTTCTTCAGTGATTTCAGTAGTAGAGAGCTTTAATGCTTCTCAGCATTAATTTTTTGAAGGGATTCCACCTTCTAAAGCATAAGGTGCTGATTTTTTTTCTTGTAATTCTAAGGTCTGCGAGCATCAGCGTTACAGAGAAAACATGATGCAGTATCGACTGGCATCAAGCTGAGAATGTCTTTGAACTCAGACATGTCCTTTTTTTTTGTTGATGCTATACATCTGCCAACTATCAGAGAGACTTTCCCTGCTGGCTCCTGCAGGCAGGCCTCTATTTTATATATTTGCAGTGTAGTTCTGTCACCCTGCCTTCTCTCTGCTCTTGCTGCAGGTGATTGGCCTGATCTGTTTTGTTTGGAAATTAGGGAAAAGTGAGTTAGGAACAGAATGTTGTGTTGCGTCAAGGGATGGGCCATCTAAACCAGCTCCACCTGGGGACCACGGGCTTTCCTCCATTATGTGGTGCACCAGCAGCCTTCCAATCTGAGTGACTCTGGTTCCTCTACATTCATGGCTTCTATTATTTCGCATTCACATATTTCTAGATTAGTAAGGGTTCGTTTTGAATACCTGTTTTGAGAGAAAATTCATGTCTGTAATCACACATCAGCAATTACATATGGCCGAGATTGTTTAAGAAAAGAGAGTTACTATCCTTTACTTGCTGTTACTATTTTTCTTTTATTTTGAAAGTTCTACCATGCATTCATAAAGAAGAAATAATGCCATAAAACTTGGATAATTATTTACTCACTGTAACTATAAAAAAAAAAGCACAAAACCAGATTTCTGGGATGAAGTTTGTTTACATACATTAATTGTTGAATTATATGAACTACATTATAAAATATTATATACAGTATATATAATATAGCCATATATATATCTTGAGTAAGAAAAGAGGACTGATATAGACAATGTAAGACAACTCAGTCTGCTACATAATCGGTTTGTCACAAACAATTTGACAAGCTCTACCCAACATTCTGGATAAGATCAAGTCTTGTATAAATATATTCTGCTTATATACGTCCTCCATCCAACAGTTTGAGCTGTGGTGGCATCTGCCAGGATGTGCTTTGACGATCTGTTCTACCCATCGTTACTTCAGACCTCAATGAGCGGTCACTCCGTGTCCTGCCACCAGATGGGACAGTCAGGTGTTTAATTCCATTTTACCTGTAGTTTATGGAACTTAAATTGCATGTGTGTAAACTGGCAGCTGTGATACGGAGCACAGAAGATTTTCATGGCATTCCTTCCCTTCAGTTTTATGTTGTAACATTTCTGTTCATGATCTCTTGTGGGAAATTGGTTGGGTGCTGTAGTAATTAGCCAAAGAGGGCAGAGTCTTATTCACCTCATTTATTTTTAAAGTGCTAAGCTTGCTTTCTAAAACGCAGATAAATACAAGCTTTGGAATATGAGATGTTAAAATGTTATTAGGTGCTACTGATCTCTACACAAGTGTTGGACTGTTTCAATATTGGGTTTGGGAAAAAATGACATGATTTCAGGATAGAAAATGTGCAGCATTTCTGCAGATTTTGTTTGCTTGGAGTCATCATGGCTGTTTGGAATATTTCTCTGCTCCTGGGATGACAGATCCAGCAATCAGTGCACCTCTGGGAGGGAAACTCATATGCCTTACTCCAAGAGCGCCAGCCTCACTGTTTTGGGCATCCCTGAGACGGTGTAAGTGCTCATGAATGGGCACTGTAGGGCTGCCAGATGGCGAAAGCTCAGTCTTTATAATCAGAGAACATTGCTATCCTGGCAGCTGAGTTTTTAGTTAAATGCATTAATACCAGTTTTCGCTAAGCAAAAGGATATTAACTCTGACTCCAGAAATGCTTCTGAGACACAGCTCACAGGACCTTTAGGAAAAAAAAAAAAAAAAGGAAATATCATTTTTTGTTTGCTTTATTTTGCGCTGTCTTTAGGCATCTATTACTGTCAGATGCAGAACACTAGGTCTGATAGATTACTTGGTCTTGTCAAACATGATAATTCTTCAGACATTGAATTATTATTCCCTTCAGAGGTTACATCGCTGACACACTTATGCAAGATGCTTGCTCGTTGTGTCTGGCTATGCCACCACAGTGTCACAAAATACTTTATACTGTTGATTTCACCATTTTAGTAATTCACAGGTGTCACAGGCCTCTGGTTTTACTACACCACGATGCATAACATTTGCCTACTACTTTTACACCATGGCACTTCAGGAATGATGGTCACTACTTACACAGCTTGTGAAATTTCTTTCATCCACGCCAAACCACTTAGTTAAAAAAAATCCAATGACTCATACTCCTTTGTTAGATACTTCCACTGTTGAAGTGTGTTATATATCCTACACTGGCATTATTAGTTTAACTGATGGATAGGTTTAAACTTGCTACTTCTAGTTTTGATATAACTATGATGTTTTAAGTAATGGTAAGGTCTAGTAGTTTGTGGATTTTCTTCCATAATATCTCCAAGAAGTAAGGGCAGAGCCCATAAAACAGAGTGTGCTTTAACATAGACTTTTCATTTCCATTTCAGGATACAAGACACATCTTTTTGACGGGATCACTACTGTTTTGTAGTCAAGAAGTTTGCTTTGAGAAATTTGCTGTTATTTGTTCTGTGAAAATTCTTATAGTATGGAAGGATTTAGAAACACCATACCAGAGAACTAAGACATTTAAGGCACTTACAAAATTGTTGCAGTCCATGGAAAACTACAAGAAATATATTCATAAAACACAGCATCATGTAAGTAAAATCAATTTCAATCTAGAAAAGTTAAAATATGAAACAGATCGTGGCACATCTGCAGTTTCTCTAAAGAAAACTTTTATTCTAATGGGCTTTGCAAAACGCATCGCATTGTTCATCTGCCTAATCCTTTACTGAGCTATCTGCAGTATCAATGAAGTTATACTGGCTGGCTATAGAAGATGAAAGGTGTGTTTGGAGGCAGAGATACGTCATCCATGGGCTTTTAAGAATATCATATGGGTGGGAAGTCATTTTCGCTTACCTTTAGAGGTTTACAGCATAGACGTATAGCTATTTAGGCTTCTTCTACAGGTAGTTGTGTATTTGTTTAGGTTAAGGCTAATTGCACACTGCAGGCAGAAATTTTCCCCCACTGATCTTCAGGGAAGCCTACATAATTACCCCAGAAGTAAGTGGTTTTACATGGCAAATGTGTAAAAGTGAAGCAAAATAAATTCTGCTCCACTGTTCAGCATTTATCTACTACCTTTTAGGCCCCCACACAACAGTCATCACATAAAACTTAGACCATACTGTAGTAATAGATGCCTGCACATCCCATGAGGTCATGATACACAAAACTGGGAAATGTGTTAAACACGAATATTTGTTTCCATACTCCCCTTTTGCAAATGGCAATGACGAGATATTATCTATATTTCATGCCATGGTCACTTAACACTCAAAACGAAAAAAAAACAACCAAACAATTCTAGGATTTAGTAGAGACTCTTTTTAATGTAAAATTAGACCACTAAAGGAGTGGGATGAGGTTAGGGCAGAGGGACAGACACAGCAGCTCTAAGGAATACTATTTGCCCCTTCTGATTAAAAATATTCATTAAGAATTGAACAAAATCTACATCTTTAGAGATTTGGGGTTTTTTTACGATTTTCTTATAACAACTGATATGCAGTAAGAAATCTTTCCAAAATACTGATCCCTTACATTTGGTAGCAATAAATAATAAAATGGCAAGATTAAAATCTGGTTGCATACTTTTTGTTCAGGCTTTGCAAAATGTCCGCATGGTTGGTGTATTTGTAAATAATGCTAGCAAAGAAATAAAATGTGAAAATGAATGCATTGAATTGTTATGCTCATTTCCTTTTCAATAAATATGCAGGGATCTTCTTTTATCCCCTGAGACCAGATGTACCACATGTAATGAGATTCTGCAAAGTATCAATATGCACAAACACCACAAAAGGAATCTGGGGTATTCAGTTCATTCCTGACAAGTAGGATTAATGAGGAATGGATAAATATGTATGTAAAATGCAAGACTGGACTGAAAGTTAGGTTTTATGAACATGATCAATGTTTAAAAGAGTAACGATGTTCAATACATTGAAGAAATTCTCCCAGAGAAATTTTCTATGGGAAAAAAGATGTTTAAAAAATAGTTTTGAATAAACTAGGCCTACCAAGAGACGAGCTGAAGTTATTCACTCAGTATTTCCAGGTAAAGTTTAACAGATTTCTGATTGTTTAGTCAACAGGTCTCTGTGTTTTCTTCACCAAGATGAAGTTGCAAGACAAGTTGCAGTTGCAAAACATCTTGTCCCAGACTGCACACTTCTCAGCTTCTCGCCAGTCTGCTGATTCCTCAGTGCTTAAGAAAACAGACTGCAAAAAATACATTAAATGTATGCGAACTATAGCAGTGATCTGCTGCACACAGCTATACACACATCAGTTACGGGGAACAGTTTGTTCTGTGCAGTTCACCTCAGTTCTGAGATTTTTTTTACTGAATTAGATTTTACTGAGATCCAATGGGAGTATATTTGCAGTAAAAACTCTGGAACTATCCTGCACGGACTCTGTTGAATTGCATGCCACCTATATGGAGCCACAGTCGTATGATATATTTTTAATCCTGTCTGGTTCCTCCAAACTACACCATGGATTAATCTCCTCTTTTAGATTAGAAAAATCCTGCTCATTGTTATAAACAGATGAACCACAATATTTTTAACTCTACATAGCGTCTTTGAAGATATGACTGACAGAATATTCTGCTGGTCTCCACAAGATCATTTTGGTAGGTCTATCTTAGCTGACAAAAATCTGTATAACAAGGACAAACCAAAAACTTACCTGAAAAAACCCCACCCACAAAACTGTGGGTCAAGTGCTGTGTCAAGTAGGCAACACCCTTTGTTTTACTTCATAATATCAATTAATAACTATAAACTCGTACAAAAAGGGATACATTTATTCTGTCAAAGCAATTTGTGCAAACAATTCTAAGAAAAAGTCAGAAAGGATATTGAAGAATTAAAAAACACATAAATGCTGAATCTTATCCAAGAAACACAGGCTAACGCACTTAATGTTAATTATATCCTGACTAAAGCTGATGAAACTTTTCACACAAAACTCGTTTCTGTCCATTTCCAGCAGATCCAGTGTCTCCAAAATGTTCGGTTTTTACTTGGCAGTTGTGGGGTTTTTTTCCTGGAAAGCAATTAAATTCCCCAACTAAAAAACAGCTATTCTTGATCACTTCAGAATGTATCCCCTTGATTATTTTTTTTGTGATCACTTTATTTCACTTTTCATAACTGCATTTGAAAATTTGAGATCCAAATGAAGTACTTTAAACCCTCTCAGAGTGAAATACTTCAAAGAGCCAAATAAACCTGTTTTTTTTCCATCAATTAAGCACAGGAACATTTTTATCTTTTCAGACAGTGACAGTTATTTTGAACTATTTAAATTACTGATAAAGAAACAAATTAATGGTTGTCACCCCCCATAGATAGTCCACCAGAAAACTAATTATTGATATGAAATTCTGATCCCAGTGGAATCCATGGAAATTGTGCCATCAACGGACTACAACAGAACCAAGAGTTTATCCTGGATATTAGCAGGACTGCGACAAAAGCTTTAAGCAAATCTCAGCTGTCTGGATCAGCTAGATCAGCATCTTCGTGTTATTAATAATTCATAATAATCCCCAAAACTCTCCCACAACTATGAGCCAGCCCAGTGGACTTCCATTTTATTCGTTTGGCCTTGCTTACTGGGAACTGTTGAAAATTACTTTGAAAATTATCATTGTATGAATTAAGTTATTTGTGCTTGCAATATTATATTCTGGAATATCATGAATGTTCAGTGGATGCTTTCAGAATCATCATTTCTAAATCCAATCATGTTATAAAGCCAACAAATTCCAGAGGACCTAATGGGCTTCTGTAGCATGACATTTTATACCTCGTAATACCTGAAATCCTGCGGGTTTTTTTAGGTCTATGTAGGAAACCTTGTTCACTGTGGTGGCACTACGTACAGCAGTAGAGCTAAATATGTGATCTTTGCCTGACTGAGGGTCTTTGGAATTGCCAAGACCACAACAGCATTCTAGAGAGGATTTTCCAGCAACAGTTTGCTTCAGAAGTTTGTTTTCTCCAGAGACAATAAATTGTTGTGGCTTAACTGATTTATTAAGTAAATTCTTGGATAAAACTCCCATGGTACTGCTGTCTGAACCACAAGACTGCTGTTATTTTTCTCTGAGCAAAGTGTTGCATATTGAAAATTGCTATTTAGAAACTTGAACCTTAAAGAATCTGCTCATCTTCTTCACTCATCGTCTCTTGGGATCACGTTACTTGCATGAGAGTTCTCACTGAAAAAAGCTTCTAGTCCTCTGGGCTGCAAAGACAGACTTGAAAAAAAGAATCCACTTCATATACCTCTTGGGATTAATGTTAAAAATAATTTTTAGGTTTTAATGTTAAAATTAATTTTGACTTCAAGCGCAGCAGGAATTTTTTCCAGTTATAAGGGGAAAATAAATGCAGTAGACCTCCAGTTTGGACACAACAGCTCTGGGAAGTTCCCTGTGCGTGTGTCCTCCATTCTTACGCACTGATGCAGCAATGAAAGGGCCTTTCCAACCCCTCTCAACAGTACTCAGAAGAAGCTCTTTTTTCACATAGGTTAAAATTAGCACTGAATTACACTCAGTTATGAAGTGTTGTGTTCAAAGTGAGAATACTTCTTCAAAACCATACCTTGCGCACTGAGAAGACCTGAGATGCTCCTTTGACAGGTTTCAGGATTTAAATCAGAAAAGCTGGATCTCCAGTTGTGGAATTGAGAAGTCTTAAACTTGGTCTTTGACAATCAGTCCTAATAGATTTAGAAAATCTATACACTTTATCAGTAGTAAATTCAATTATGTTTAAAATCGTACGTTAAGCAACATATAGTTTCATCCTTCTGAGAACAGGCAGTGGCTGCTCAAGGAGAAAAGAAAGTATAAATTTCCAAACACAGACATATTGCTACATTGCATAGGATGCAAGTGGGAAACATAAGAACAGTACACAACATAATGCTGTGTTTGGAATGCTTTATGCCTTTGACAACTGCGTAGTCCAAAATTCATATGTTCCAAATTCTGTTCTTAGCAATACTAGTAAATATTTGTTCCTACTCTCTTGACTTTTGTCCTGATTAAAACAGAACTGTAATCATATAGTCCAGAACTACTTTCTAGGGGAACTGAGGAAGCAGCAACCTCCACAATTAACACTGGCTGGTGTCACCAATGATCTTATGCCACAGCTGTGAAGCTGCACAGTCTCCCCCAGTGCCTTCTCTTCTCTTGAGTAACTGAAAGCAAAATTCACCTGTTCTAGAAAATGGGTACAACCCATACAAACCATAAGAAGCAAGTGGATCAAAAGTCCAAAACAAGTTTGTCCCCAAGCCAAGGAACGAGCAGAGCTGTTTCAGCTATGGGACACATTCCTATAGTTATGATTGTTTTGAGAACCCACTTTTACTTACTTGGTGCTGTCTGGTAACAGTTAGCTGAAAAACCCCAATAGGACAGGTGTAACAGGGTTCGTCCTGACCCTTTGCCTGGACACTCACAAAAGATGCTAAACTTCCATTTCAAGCTCTTTGTGTTTCTGGGACATTTCCTGCATCAGGAGTCCCTGCTCCCAGTTCATCTGCTCTGGGGCCCAGTGGCAAGGACAGGTACCTGATGACATTACAGTAGTTTAATGGTATGCCCAGGGACAGCTACTAGCTAACTCTCATCACATCAAGGATTTCTAACACAGCTATTGATTCTTTTGAATATTGTAAGACCTGGCAAAAACCATTTCCTAGAATCATAGAATGATAGAATCATAGAATAGTTTGGGTTGGAAGGGACCTTCAAGATCATCGAGTTCCAACCCCCCTGCCATGACCAGGGACACCTCCCACCAGACCAGGTTGCTCAAAGCCCCATCCAGCCTGGCCTTGAACACCTCCAGGGATGGGGCATCCACAACTTCTCTGGGCAACCTGTTCCAGTGTCTCACCACTCTCACAGTAAAGAATTTCTTCCTAATACCTAATCTAAATCTCCCCTCTTTCAGTTTAAAACCCTTACCGCCCGTCCTATGACTACACTCCCTGATAAAAAGTCCCTCCCCATCTTTCCTGTAGGCTTCCTTTAAGTACTGGAAGGCTGCTAAAAGGTGTCCCCGGACCTGTCTCTCCTCCAGGCTGCACAACCCCAACTCTCTCAGCCTGTCTTCATATGATCTATATCATTTGTTGCCTCTCTGTTCTCACCCCTCAAAGTTATTCTTTGGAATCTGGTTGGATGTCCAGGTCTCTTCCCTGTACTTGGTTTTTTTTTTCTTCTCCAAATGCATGTAGCTTGAATGTTTGCTGACTTATTTGTCTTGCAACCTGCAACCATCAACCAGTACTGTCTGGCAAAAAGTGTTTTATACCACAGAAAGCCAACTGAGATTTTTTCATATCTTTTAAGCGATCAGGCTCGTCAGTTGATCAAAATCCTCTCTAGGTGATTCAGCACATGGTCCTGTTCCTTTCGTACTTGTCAACATTCTTGGTCTTCATTTGGAAATATATTGCATTTCCAGATTGTTCCGTTCAATTTGCAGTAGGTTTGAATTGGCTGCTCAGTACCCGACCCATGCCTACCATACCCCAGACCATTTCCTTCCTATCTCCAAAGACAAGACCATAAAAGACACTGTTAAAAATTGGTTGTGCAACTGGCTGGGGATTTTTTGGTGAAAAAAGAAGAGGTCTACCCATTGAAACTAAATTAGCTCTTTTTGATTGGAAAGAAGAATTTTTTCAAAATGAAAGAAAACGAAAAGGAGAAAAATATGTGAAACAGTCAAACACAAGTCCCTGTTCTAAACAACAGATTTGAATCTTATTTTCAGCAGGGAGATGTAAAACTGTTTTCATTCACATTTTTTCATGAAAAAGTATTAAAAATGTCTTCCTGAAGCAAACAAGAAAATGTTGGAAAACTTGATAATCCTCAGAAGGAAGGAAAGCTTATCCATCTTTAATACAGAAAAGGATAAGAGTACTGGCTCATAAATTCAAACTGGAGTTTGCAAGATATACAAATTCTTCAAATTGATGTAATGGATTTTGATAATGCTGAATCATAATCATAATATACCCACGTTATTGCAGCAAAAAGGGCTATAAATATTAAAAAACATGAATCAGATTTAGCTGCGTAAACTCCAGATGCCAAAATCATAACCTCAAGAGGCAGGTGCAACAGGAAGTAGAGTTTGTATGGAAAAGATGGAGAAGAATTAACATTTTTGGTAACAAAATCATCACTGTGTCATCACTGATGCTTGTGTAGCATGTTAAATGCTACAGTTCTATTTGTTCCAACTGATTCCGTTCTTGCACATTAGCAGGACTTACTTACCTGTTGATCTTTTTCTTTTCCCAATATGAAGGAAATTATTATTATTCTGTCATCCTGCCAGAGTACAGCTATTATGTATGACAATATCTGTTTGTATTCATATTCATTTGGGTTATAGAAGACAAGGAGCTTGCAAGCTGGAGAACAAAGAGAACCAAAAGATGAGAGCATCTTGTCATCTGTAGCTACAAAAGAATTTTCACATCCATCTACTCTGTGACGGGGTAAACGGGAAGGGGAGTGAGCACCCAGG
This sequence comes from Pluvialis apricaria, assembly GCA_017639485.1. Lineage (NCBI taxonomy): Eukaryota > Metazoa > Chordata > Aves > Charadriiformes > Charadriidae > Pluvialis > Pluvialis apricaria. The sequence goes on from CM030007.1 coordinate 15,814,272, forward strand.
TAACAGTGCAGGCTTTGGAATAGGCTGTGAATGTAAGCTGGTCTCCCTTGGTATTTTGATGCTATCTATGATGAAACTCATGATCTTGTCTTGTCATCTTCATCAGTATCTATGTTAGCTGGGTTAAATCTAGCTGAGATGCTGTGATCCCATAACCCGGTAGCAGCACACTTTAGGAAGGTGTTTCATTAAGTCACCTGTCTCAGATTTCTTTTCTCTCTATTTTAAATCTAACCTTACTTCCACTATAGTCACAACTCCTTCCCTCTTCTCCTGCTGCTCCTTACTTAGGTTTCTCATTTCAGTTTTAGATTTAATGTGTTGCTAAGCTCTGCTTTGCTAAAGCAATTGCTCCTTGGGACAAAAGTCAATACGATACTCATGGGATTTGGATGACCCATGTCAGGAATTCTCTTCTGTGTCTTGTCTCCTTCCCAGATAAATAGATCCTGGACAGATTTTTCAGAAGTGGTGGACTAACTTAGACATTCAGGACACAATTTCAAAAATGATGTATGCATTTTTGAGCCCAAGTCAAACTGAAGGTGGGATAAACTTCTATGCATAGGCCGATGCATGAAAGCATTCTGATCTCCTAAGGAATGTGTACAGATCAGACATCTCTTTGATGACAGAGTAGTAAAGAACTACAGGCATTAGCTTTAAGTTATTCAGTTCAGGTACCAATAATGGTACAGTCACAGGCTTATTTGCCTTACTGCTTGGCTTCTGAAACTGTACCTTAGATGCTTTTGAAAATTTTACCTGAAGTGAAATTTCCTACATTCCCACTTGGAATTGAAACTTCTGCTGGGAAAACCTCCTCTTGTAGCAGTTCTTCCGCAAGCCAAGGCGTGAGTTGAACAGGTGTATGGCAGCTTTCCAATCTGTTTTGGTGGTAGTGTTGGTTTTCATATCATCCATTTGAACACCAACAACTTCCCGCCTTGTGACTGTAAATAATGCACTCATCTGGGGAATGACAAGTCATGACAAGGCTAGTGACAGGCTGAATCAAAAGAGAAAAAGGTCATCTCCACAACATTAAGATTCCGGTGTGAGTATTGTAATTGCATCAGTACAAAGAGATCTGCCAATGGATCTCTGACTACCATATTTACCCTTCTTTTTCATGGGATGCACAGGGTCTCATTTACCACCATAGCGGTGGGATTACAAAGCCTTCATTCAGGAGAGTTACGGAAAGGATTCTCATTCTCATCTTCAGTCCCTCCGAAGCCATTTATTTGGACTTCACAAAAGGAACTCAGTAACAGATGAAACACAGTCTACTGGGTTGAACACTGGCTTGGGACCTATTGGCACCTGACTTGGGAACTGTTCCTAATTCTGCCATTAACCGCTGTGTGATGTTAAATCATTTTGTTTCTCCACACCTTGAATTATCCATCTGTATGACACAGGTGACACTCTCAGGCATGCCAAAAACAAATGATGAAAAAGAACTAACTGCTTTTTTTCACCTTATTCAAGGAAAGAAAGGAGGTACCAAAGTTTATCTGAACAAGGACCCTTAATAATTTAAAATACTGCTAGCTATTTCATTGTATCATTTAGGCAGAAATCACTGGCAGTTCTGAGGCTGTAACAAAAGCGCAGAAATGCTGGTGGTATTTCATAGCATCGTACCATTTCCCAAGCATATTGGCAGGTTTTCACTAGACTATTAGATGTTACTTCTGGTATACAGTAGAGTGTGAACCCATTCAACAATCCTAATTAAGTGAGTTTGTGATATATGGTATTTAAATAAGGCAATCCAAGTTCCTGATTAATCATCCATTAGCAATAAGTCATCATTATGCGACCTGTTTCTGAAGATATTGAAGCAGTTATTATGCACTCCTTCCTCAATGTTTTATGAGTCTGTTCCAGTGTTTTATGACACTTAATGCTGCATCACAGTTTACATATACGCATTAAAGCTGTCATATAAAACCCTTAATTCTTAATTATCATTAAGGTATTAAAAGAACAGCCTGGCCAAACTTTATTTTCCCTGTGAAATCCTTAAATCTGAGAAGTTTTAAGAAGTTTGTTTCTCATCTCTTAATCATCAAACCTGAAAAAAAATATATTGATTTTCACCTGGACCTTCTTCAGCTACTGCAAAATCCTCACAGAGCGCTCCACTGTGGCCCTCACTCAACAAAGCTTCCACTAAATCTTCCTATGAGAGTTTTGACTGAGCAAAGGCTGAGCAGAGATCTCAGGGCTTGTCCCAGAGGATTTGATACCTCCTGTGTAACACACAAGTTTTGTTGTGCATGGTTTTATATTGTTAAATTTGAATAATTCAACCATCTGTGTTAAATAATTAATTTGGGGGAATTAGCATTTCAGAGATGTCTTGTAGAAAAAAAATTCAAGTTGTGCTATTATGTTTAACTTTCATCACATACAATTACTCACTTGATTTTGTATCCATGTTTTTGTACTTTACAGTCCCAAATTCACACAATCCAAATAATAAAACTGCCCACAGTCCTACACTCCTTGTTTTGATAACTGATAAAATGCACTATCTCTGAACTTCCCTCCTCAGTTTCTACGGGGTCCAATATGTATTTTTTCTTTCATGACAGCACTTACAAATTACTTCAGCTAAGGACTTAATTACTACATGAACACCAATTAATTAATGAATCTTTGAAGCAACTTTGGGAGACAGGAATGAATTATGGATAAATGAAGACACAGAAGAATTTTGATTTGCTAAATTTCAATAGCAAATGAGGAGCAGAATGAAGAACAGCACTGTCTGCATCAAGATTCCTAGTTGTCTTTGCAACTCACCCAAATACATTTTCTCTGTTTCTGTTATGAATACTAACTCTTTCCCTGTTCCTTCCATTTTGTGACTTACCACTATTGTCTCTGCGGTATTAAAATCTTTCCTGTAAGATATGAGTCTTTGCCTGAAAAGTCTCTCAAAGACAGAAGTCATCTATTGCATGTAAGCACATTCCTGCTGGGCTTCCTGAAACCCATCCCAGTGATAATCTCTTTCATGATAAATTCATAAAAAAATATTAACAAACATTCCAGACCTGATTCTCTTAGAAATAGCCCTTCCCACCACTTCAACAATGTTTAAAAGGGACTGCAAACATCCTTCATTGGCATTGTCAAAGCCCAGGTAGTGGGGCAAATGAGCATAAGGCTAACTAGATATGGAATAAAAATGCACTTTTAATTGGACTCTGACAAGATGACTGCTTGAAAACCTGCAAGGGTAACACTTCGAGTGACCGTGGTGGAAATGCTTTCTAAGAGAATTCTATGCAGGTTTGGATTTAATTTCTTTAGCTAGCTTATGCCTCATGCCTCTTTAGCAACCCTTTGGCAGTACAATCAATGGCTTTTACACATTTCAGTCTTTGTTGATGTTAGCTGGAGTTTCCCTAAGAGTCTATATTACTTCTGAGCTATTTTTTGTGTGAATCCACCTCCCTGCTCCCTCTGAAGTTTCCACAATGGAAAGTTGAAACTGATTTGAGACGCTTCCTCTACCAGGGTAGTGATAAATGCCCATAGGAAGTCTGCAAAAATTAGGCACAGATACTTGCGTATAATTATGCTAAGAGAAATAATAAGCAACACATTTCAGTCAATTTTCAATCTATTTTCCCTAAATCTGAGAGTCAAGAATCTATGAAAAATGTAGTCATCTATATAGCAAAAAGATGCGTTTTAATAAGATAATAAAAATTAAACAAATACTCTAAAAAAAAATTGAATTGCCCCTTCACAACCATTTAGGTTGTGGAGCCAAGAAAGCTGTTACACACAAGCACTTTTGCTAGTGCAATGCAGGGTAGTCTATATGCGTGTATTTAAATCCTTCTTTAAACAATCAATCAATGCTTTAAATTATCTGGATAAAACCAGTTGCTTAAAATGATCACACTTAAATTCAGGAGACCTGCTCTGGTTAGTAATTAAATTCTATCTCTTTTCCAACTAAAAAAAATGTTCTTAAACCGAAACAAAATAATGAGGCCAAAGCCATTCAAAATTAACTCAATTACCAATCAACTCATCAGCATCTCTTCATCTTCTCAGTGTCGAGGAATAGCACAAATTTAGCTTTGGGGAATGAGACTCCAACCATGGTAGAGCCATATTTGGCCTACTGAAGTGAAGGCCTCAGAATTAGTCTAACTAAAATAGTGAAGTACTCAATCAGATTCTGAGGTTCATATTCTGCTTTATTCCATGTCCAGATGATTGTGCAGCAGGCATCCACTGTATGAATATGTTCTAGAGAAAAGAGAAGGGGGAACAAGCCAACATTTTGCTTTTTGCTTTGTTTTAACCTTTCCACAGATCTGTGGAGACATCTAAATCCACCACAAATCCAGGGCTCTGGGTGTTTTGAAGTCATTAAGCTACAGAGAGCCTTAGACAATTCATCATTCATGCTTTCCTGCTAGAATAGCAGGAAAAAAACAGAAGAGTTGAGCTACTTTTTTGTGAATATATTTTCCTGGTTCCTCTGAAAGTTTTCCAGGAAAACTTTGGCATTCAAACTGCCAACAGGTTGGATGAGGGGCTGATAAAGAGACTCTTGGTCCCTATGCATGTGGGGCTTGGTGGGATTCAACAGCGTCATCACAGACCCCAGGGGTGCAGGGAAAACCCTTAGAGAATTCATCTAAACAGAACTATATGTTTCATTTGTTTCTCTTCTGGGCTCCCACCGAGGAATAAATAGCAGAAAAACATGAGATGTAGACCGTTAGTCTTTCAAACTTTTCTTGCAAATAGGCATCAGTGTGTTCAGTAGTCAGCTACTGCAAAACAGAAACACTGCTCATCTGATGCCGTACATGTGATTTGTACAAACTAAGCATCTGATTTAGGGAAAAGCTAAATTTTCTAGCTGGACTGTCTGAGATTTTCAGAAGAATGGTTTATCAGTTTCATACTAATTCACAATATTACTGTGTAATTAGAATTTTAAAATCTTATCTTTCTAAAGGCTGTTGCACATAGACTCTTTCAGATTAACCTCTGTGATTTTGAAGTGTTGCTATCAACAGCTGTCCAGCCCATCCGGACCTAATATATTAGCAAAAATCATAGAATCATAGAATGGTTTGGGTTGGAAGGGAGATTTAAAGGTCATCTAGTAAAACACCCCTTCAGTGAGCAGCGACATCTTCAACTAGATCAGGTTGCTCAGAGCCCCATCTAACCTGGCCTTGAACACTTCCAGGGATGGGGCATCCACAACTTCTCTGGGCAACCTGTGCCAGTGTCTCACCACTCTCACAGTAAATAATTTCTTCCTTAAATCTAGTCTAAATCCACTCTCTTTCAGTTTAAAGCCATTACAGAATCACACAATGGTAGGGGTTGGAAGGGACCTCTGGAGATCATCTAGTCCAACCCCCCTGCCACAGCAGGGACACCTACAGCACATTGCACAGGACGGCGTCCAGGTGGGTTTTGAATGTCTCCAGTGTGGGAGACTCCACAACCTCTCTGGGCAGCCTGTGCCAGTGCTCTGCCACCCTCAAAGGAAAGAAGTTCCTCCTCATGTTAAGATGGAACTTCCTATGCTCAAGTTGTGCCCGTTACCTCTTGTTCTATCATTGGGCACTGCTGAAAAAAGACTGTTTTCATCTATCTGGCACCCTCCCCTTAAGTATTTATAAGTATTGATAAGATCCCCCCTCAGTCTTCTTTTCTCTAGACTAAAAAGACCCAAGTCATAGAATCATAGAATCATAGAATCATAGAATGGTTTAGGTTGGAAGGGACCTTGAAGATCACAGAGTTCCAACCCCCCTGCCACAGGCAGGGACACCTCCCACTAGACCAGGTTGCCCAAGGCCACGTCCAGCCTGGCCTTGAACACCTCCAGGGATGGGGCTTCAACAACCTCTTTGGGCAACCTGTTCCAGTGCCTCACCACCCTTAAAGTGAAAAACTTCTTCCTAATGATTAATCTAAACCTGCCCTCTTCCAGCTTAAAGCCATTCCCCCTCGTCCTATCACTACATGCCCTTGTACAAAGTCCTTCCCCAGCTCTCCTGTAGGCGCCCTTTAGGTACTGGAAGGCCATAATAAGATCTCCCCGGAGCCTTTTCTTCTCCAGGCTGAACAGCCCCAACTCTCTCAGCCTCTCCTCATAGGAGAGGTGCTCCAGCCCTCAGATCATCCTCGTGGCTCTCCTCTGGACGCGCTCCAACAGGTCCATGTCTTTCCTATGTTGGGGGCTCCAGAGCTGGATGCAGTACTCCAGGTGGAGTCTCACAAAAGTGGAGTAGAGGGGCAGAATCACGTTCCTCGACCTGCTGGCCACACATCTTTTGATGCAGCCCAGGATACGGTTGGCCTTCTGGGCTGCGATCGCACATTGCTGGCTCATGTTGAGCTTCTCGTCAATCAGCACCCCCAGGTCCTTCACCTCAGGGCTGCTCTCCAGCCGTTCCCCGCCGAGCCTGTATTTGTGCTTGGGATTGCCCCGACCCAGATGTAGGACCTTGCACTTGGCCTTGTTGAACTGCATGAGGTTGGCTTGGGCCCACCTCTCCAGCCTGTCCAGGTCCCTCTGGATGGCATCCCTCCCCTCCAGCGTGTCTGCCTCACCAAATAGCTTGGTATCATCAGCAAACTTGCTGAGGGTGCACTCTACCCCACTGTCCATGTCGCTAACAAAGATGTTGAACAGTACGGGTCCCAGTACCGACCCCTGAGGAACGCCACTCGTCACTGCTCTCCACTTGGACACCGAGCCATTGACTGCAACTCTTTGAGTGCAACCGTCCAGCCAGTTCTTTATCCACCGAGTGGTCCATTTATCGAATCCATGTCTCTTCAATTTAGAGACCAGGATATCGTGTGGGACAGTGTCAAATGCTTTGCACAAGTCCAGGTAGATGACATCAGTAGATCTTCCCTTGTCCACTGCCGCTGTAGCCCCTTCATAGAAGGCCACCAAATTTGTCAGGCATGACTTGCCCTTGGTGAAGCCATGTTGGCTCTCGCCAATCACCTCCTTGTTTTCTATGTGCCTCAGCAGAGTTTCCAGGAGGCTCTGCTCCATGATCTTGCCAGGCACAGAAGTGAGACTGAAACCAGCCATTCCTCGTAAGAAAGATGCTCCAATTCCCTAATCATCTTTGTAGCCCTCTGCTGGACCGTCTCCAGCAGTTCCCTGTCCTTCTTGACCCGGGGAGCCCAGAACTGGACACAGTACTCCAGATGCAGCCTCACCAGGGCAGAGTAGAGGGGGAGGATGACCTCCCTCGACCTGCTGGCCACACTCTTCTTGATGCACCCCAGGATGCCATTGGCTTTCTTGGCCACCAGGGCACATTGCTGGCTCGTGGTCATCCTGTTGTCCACCAGGACTCCCAGGTCCCTTTCCACAGAGCTGCTCTCCAGGAGGTCAGCCCCCAACCTGTACTGATGCATGGGGTTATTCCTCCCCAGGTGCAGTACCCTACACTTGCCTTTGTTGAATTTCATTAGGTTCCTCTCTGCCCAACTCTCCAGCCTGTCCAGGTCACGCTGTATGGTGGCACAGCCTTCCGGCGTGTCAGTCACCCCTCCCAGTTTTGTGTCATCAGCAAACTTGCTGATGGTACACTCTATCCCTTCATCCAGGTCATTGATGAATATATTGACCAGGACTGGACCCAGTACTGACCCCTGAGGAACACCACTTGTTACTGGCCTCCAACTGGACTCTGCACCACTAACCACAACCCTCTGAGCTCTATCTGTCAACCACTGTTCAATCCACCCCACTGGGCATTCATCTAACCCACACTTCCTAAGCTTGCCTGTGAGGATGATGTGGGAGACAGTGTCAAAAGCCTTGCTGAAGTCAAGGTAGACAACATCCACTGCCCTCCCTTCATCCACCCATCCAGTCACGCCATGATAGAAGGTTATCAGATTAGTCAGACATGACTTCCCCTTGGTGAATCCATGTTGACTGCTTCTGATAGCCTTCTTTTCCTCCAGATGCTTACCCCTTGTTCTATCAGTATAGCACCTATTAAAGAGTCTGTCCCCATCTTTCTTGTAAGCTCCCTTTAAGTACTGAAAAGCAGCAAGGCCTCCCCGGAGCATTCTCTTCTCCAGGCTGAACAACCCCAACTCTCTCAGCCTGTCCTCATAGGAGAGGTGCTCCAGCCCTCTCATCATCCTCATGGCCCTCCTCTGGACTCACTCCAACAGGTCCATGTCCTTCCTGTGTTGGGGGCCCCAGAGTTGGATGCAGTACTCCATGTGAGGTCTCACAAAAGTGGAGAAGAGGGGCAGAATCACCTCCCTTGACCTGCTGGCCACACTTCTTTTGATGCAGCCCAGGATACAGCTGGCTTTTCTGAAGCCAAATTGTTGTCAAGTGCAGCACAATGAGAAGCAGTGAGCACCATCGGATGGGGCTTTGAGGGGGCTGAGATGGTTTTAAATGTCTTCGGTCAGTATCTTGATGGGAATAGACTATGAACTACCTGTTCAGGGTGATGCTGAGCTTGCTTAGGATATTTGCTGTCAGAACACGTCACTAAACTTTACGTCTGTCCTGTTTCAGATGCCTGTAGAGAGGTTGGCTAGAATAATAATTCAAATCTCAAATCTAGATATCTAAATTTCTCCTCAGTCCATCCCAAGTAGGATAGTAGGCAATTTCAATGTGGACTTGATTTTCATTTCAACCAAAGGATTCTGATTCACGGCAATAATCTTTAAAATACATAAATTATCATCAGATGTGTAGCTGCTGAAAGAATTAACTATCAGTTAACTTCAATGTTTTGGATACAAAATCATTTTAGTTGGAGATGTAAAGTTTAAGGTACTACTTTTTTATTGCAGTCATACAGAGGGGGTTAAAATATGTCACAGTGTATGTTCTAGTTATTTTGTTTCAAAAATCCAGGCCATAATCGGGTAATACTGACACTGGTCTGGCTGAGGTCAAGTTAATTTTCTTCACAGCAGCCTGAATGGTGCTGTGTGTTTGTATTTGTGATTAAAACAGTGTTGATAACACACCAGTGTTTTGGCTGTTGCTGAGCAGCATTTGCACAGCATCAAGACTTTCTCTTTTTCCCAGCCTGCCCCGGCAGCGAATAGGCTGGGGGTGGGCAAGAAGCTGTGAGGGGACACAGCTGGGACAGCTGACCCCAGCTGACCAAAGAGATATTCCATGCTACATAACATGCTCAGCAATAAAATCTGAGGATAGGGGGCTTTGTGGGAGGTAGCCGTTGCTTGGAGACTGACTGGGCATCAGTCTACTAGTGGGAGGTGGTGAGTGACTGCCTTTGCAGCATTTGGGTTTTGTTTGGGTTTTTTGCCTTTTTACTCTTTCTGTCTATTCAACTGTCTTTATCTTGACCCATGAGTTTTCTTGCTTTTGCTTTTCCTGTTCTTACCCCCTCCCATTAAGGATGGGGACTGAGCAAGTGGCTGCGTGGGGCTTAGCTGCTAACGAGGGTGAACCCACCGCACACCCTCACATTGTCAGAATCTCACACTGCTGCAGACAAAAACAACTGATACCTGAAGATAAAAGATAGGAAAACATAACTGAAATGCAGCAATCAGTCAAAATGATAACCTATCTTATCTATGTAGTCTAAAGGTGTCAGTATATATGAACAGGACCTGAAACATATAAACCCAAGTATTAAGATTAAATAATACCAAGACATACGAAGGTTAATGCTACATAGATCAGAATAACAAAGTCATAATAGGAGCAAACAATCGGTGCAGTTTATGAAGAAGCACTGCATTGGTCTACTGAAAGAAAAGCAAACATTGGTGGCAATTCACTTTTAGCCAATAAGCCTAGAAAGCAGCAGGTTGTAAATGTCCCATATTACTGAGGTTTAAAAAGTAATGCTGTGAGTTCTGCACCCATCTTTCTCCCCCACCCTGCCTTTTTCTGAGGGATGCTGCAGTCTCTGCTAGAACAGATCAAGCTATGAGCACTTTGCAGAAAGCAATTTTCAGGAGGACTCAGATATAAAGTAAACATCTGTCCAAATTTTTAATGTAATGGCTTGTTTAAAAAAAGCTAATCTCGCCTTTCATGGGAGGTGAATACCTTAGTTTGAACGCCACATTCTTTTATCCTATGTAGTCTTTCAAAATGGCAATGTGTCGTTAAAAATAATTTCAAACTTGAGAGTGGAGGTCTGATCTCATTACAGTTCCTCAAGTCAGTAAAGCTTTTGCGCATTAAATGAGATGATTGTTTTCTTGAGAAAGATTCTCCTTTCCTATTCAAAGCACGCAAAAACATTGCCATCTCTTAAATACTTCTAGCACGCTGCCTTTTTAAAAACAACCAGCGTGTTGAGAGAGTTCTCCTGTACACAACATCAATATCCTCTTTCTGTCACGTGGAAGACAATTTGAAGGCAGTACACTAGGTGCTCTGTACACTTGGCAGCATTGAAAACAGGTCTTCAAGCACAGGGAACTCATTTCAGAGACTTCTCAGTTCTGGATGTGAAAAGGCTGAGGAGGAACCTCTGAGCTTTGTCCACGTGTTTATGTGAAAGTCTGTGCACACAAGCCCATGGACATGCACAGACTTAGCTAACAACTACCAATTCCTCAATGCTTGAAAGGACATTGTAAATTTGTTTATGTTCTATTAAAAGAACTTCAAAATTTCATTTTGCTAAGAAAGAACCTTTACATAGTAAAAAATTTTCACTAAAGTCTTTCTGCTTCCACCTTTGGGTGGCCTAAGAGCTCCAGTCAGGCGCACAAGGATTACGATTGCTCTGTTTCCATTACCTTTTCATAGCTCCTTCCTTCTCCCCTATTGATTCTATTGTTGGTATTAGACAGCTTGCACTGACCGGATAGTTGAGGCTAGATGAAGTGAATCCAAACCCAAGACAGATAATACCAATTGTTCCCTGGCTGAATATCCATCATGCAGTGTAAAACTACTTCTTAAAAGGGCAATCCCACTTTCAGACAGACGATTCTCCTCTAGCGCAATATACCTTGATGTTTCCTTACCATCTCTCCCTGGTCTCTTGCAGAAAGCTCTGCACTGGTCAGGGCTGCACATGGTCTTTACAGCAGCAGGAACAAAGAAATCCCTTACTTGGTTGATGCAGAAGCTCAGGCCCATCTTTTTAGCATACAGACTTGTGGATGATGCACCAACACAACAGAATCAACTCAAGCAATGAGTGGCAAGAACACATTTGTTTCCACTGATATCATGCCACAATTCAGCTTTCAGGAGGTTCCTGGAATGCATCGATGATGAATTCCTTCTCCAAGTGTTAGAGGAGCCAATGGGAGAGGTGTTATGCTGGACCTTGTTCTCACCAACAAGGAGGGCCTGGTGGGGAATGTGAAGCTCGAGGGTAGCCTTGGCTCCAGTGACCATGAAATGATGGAGTTTGAGATCCTTGGGACAGCAAGGAGGGAGCACAGCAAGATCTATAACCGGGACAGTAGGCTGGATGGTCGCACTCAGAGTTTCCGTCAACGGCTCCATGTCCAAGTGGAGACCAGTGACAAATGGTGTCCCTCAGGGGCCAGTACTGGGACCAGTGCTGTTTAACATCTTTGCCGATGACATGGACAGTGGGATTAAGTGCAACCTCAACAAGTTTGCCAATGACACCAAGCTGTGTGAAGTGGTCGACACGCTGGAGGGGAGGGGTGCCGTCCAGAGGGACCTGGACAGGCTTGAGAGATAGGCCCATGCAAACCTCATGCAGTTCAACAAGGCCAAGTGCAAGGTCCTACATCTGGGTTGGGGCAATCCCAAGCACAAATACAGGCTCAGCAGAGAACGGGTTGAGAGCAGCCTTGAGGAGAAGAACTTGGAGGTGTTGGTTGATGAGAAGCTCAACATGACCTGACAATGTGTGTTTGCAGCCCAGAAAGCCGACCACATCCCGGGCTGCATCAAAAACAACGTGGCCAGCGGGCGAGGGAGGTGATTCTGCCCCTCTACTCCACTCTTGTGAGACTCCACCTGGAGTACTGCATCCAGCTCTGGGGCCACCAACATAAGAAGGACATGGACCTGTTGAAGTGAGTACAGAGGAGGGCCACAAAGATGATTACAGAGCTGGAGCACCTCTCCTATGAAGACAGGCTGAGAGAGTTGGGGTTGTTCAGCCTGGAGAAGAGAAGGCTCCATGGAGACCTTCTAGTGGCCTTCCAGTACCTAAAGGGGACCTCCAGGAAAGATGGGGAGGGACTCCTTATCAGGGAGTGTAGTGATAGGACAAAGGGTAATGGTTTTAAACTGAAAGAGGGTAGATTTAGATGAGATATTAGGAAGAAATTCTTTACTGTGAGGGTGGTGAGACACTGGAACAGGTTGCCCAGAAAAGCTGTGGCTGCCCCATCCCTGGAGGTGTTCAAGGCCAGGCTGGATGGGGCTTTGAGCAACCTGGTCTAGTGGGAGGTGTCCCTGCCCATGGCAGGGGGGTTGGAACTAGATGATCTTGAAGGTCCCTTCCAACCCAAACTATTCTATGATTATATCATTCTATCATTCTGATGACAATATTTTACAAAAGTCTGGTTTGACTGACTATTCTTTATCTTTGGTCATTTTCACCTCTTGATGAAGCATTCAGTGCCTTCGAATAATGTTCAGCACATTTCTTGAAATTATTTCATGCTCTGTGCTTTTTTGCAGATCTGCTACTGGCCTGAAATGTTTATAGTTCTGTGATGTTGATGAGCATTTTTGGTGTTGTTAAAACCTTTTGTTGAAGAAAATAATTCCAAAATTTCATCTTCTTCATTTGTTACTATTTTTTATATTATTTTACACAAGCAAACATCTTTCAAAATTTGGTGAGACTTACAGATCATTATATAGCATTCAAGATGCAAAATATACAATCCATACAAATCTGTTTTCAGTTTTGGCTTGTGTAGAGTCCTGCATTTTGGGGGAAAAAAGGTTTCTGGAAAAGTTGTCCTAAAATTTATATGTACAGCATTGCAGATATTCACATGAAAAAAATAATAAAACTTGAAAAACTTGTTGGGTTTTTTTTAAAGAGCATCATTACATGAAAAATTAATGTGAAAAAAATCATCTGACTCTATCTGAGCTTTATTCTGTATCCACTTTTGAGAAAGGATTACAAGGAAATATTTCTAAGCATGTCAAGTATTTATGAGATCCAGATTATCTACAGTCTATAACCAAGAATTGAGAAAGAGCAAAGTGCCACGATTTACCCATGATTAACCAGGAATGTCTCTGGCAGGCCTATCCTTCCTCCTTCTGGTTGTAGTGGTGCCTTGAAAGAGTAGCAGGCTACACTTACATTTCAGTTAATCATGTGGTATTTTGGAAAATTCAAACAGAAGATTTCCTTTTTATACAAACATTCCCAAAAGGAGATGTTTCACAAGCTGACAGAGACTTCATTACGTTTTTCTAGTACTTCATGAAGTGCTTTTTCATCTGACAATTTAAAATGCATCCTACGGATAGAAATGTGCAGGCCATAATACATGTAAAGTGAACAGAGCTTTAAACAATGTTTTTCCTGTAAAGGAAAAGAACAGCGACTGAGACATATAAATCAAATTGTTGATTATGGAAATACTGCAGTGAAAGGCAAAACTAACAAGAATAAAGAGAGAAGGATGAGGCTGCTTCTATGCAACACCAGCCCCTATTTCCTTGAAAACCAGACAATAAACAATCTTTTCATAGAGTACCATGAAAGGCTGTTGCTTTGTGCATTTTGTGAGCCTATCCAAATCATGAAGTTGCAGAGTGCCATAAAATAAAGAAAATTTATAATATAAAAAAATATGGTGGGCATTAGTAAAAACCCAGTGTAAATCGACTTCTGTTTGCTGCTTGTTTAGGTCAATTTCCCACAGCCCCACCTCAGGAAAAAAAAAATCATTTGATAACATGTACTTGAAGTTTTACCTGTGTAAACTTCTGTAATCACAATTCCTACAAAGAACAAAACACAGATGACTGAGTGCTATGCCAAAAGCCAGAAAAATGATGCAGAATGCCATTTGGGCTGTTTGTGTGGCCCAGAGTGAGCCTCATAATCTGTGGGGATTTCAGGCATTCCACCTGCAAATCCAGAGACACTAATACTTATCTGTCCTGGAAATATGATAAAACTCATTTTCTGGATTATTTTCCTTGGCTTGGATCTAATGAAAACAATATGATCTAATGTTTAGAAAGGACTAGAGACAAAAGTCTTTATCCTCAATGATGGCATTTGTGCTGTAAAATATACAAGTGGCTTAAAATGTACAGCTGTATGAATAATGTCTCTTTAGTTCCGTGCCCAAATGAAGAGAAAGAAAAAAAACACAACAGCTAAAACAAAGTTGATACGAAATGGGGATATTGTAGTGCTTTTTAAAACTCCAGAAAACTTCATCTTAGGTTAACCCAAAATGTTTCATTCTTCTGAGAACACTTGATTACTGTTCAATTTATGTAAAGAAGTCACCGTGTCCTAACAAGACAGCATGCCACATCCCACCCCACCCAGAGAGGAGGAGCTGAGCCAAGCTGAGAGCTGAAAGTGCCCACTTCATGCCTGTGGCAGTTCTGACAGAGAAGTATTTCATTAAAACATTTCGGCAAAGAGCTAAGGAAATAGTTGCACAAAGAAACAAACTTCTTCAGGCTTGAAACAGGACAATATTTATCCAGTGTGGCTTTATCAGGTACATGATGGTACAATTATGATTTTGTTGTCCGTTCCTAGGAGCAGAGTTTGCCTTTTTAAAAAGTCAAATGAACATGAAAGTGCTCAAGTCTGCAATAGCATCTGAAAAGTGGAGATTAAGCTCCCTGAGGAAAAGCCAGCTCTGTATAACTACACAGTCCCCAATGCCAAAGCATACTTTAAAACTCTGCTGGTAGGCACTAAACACTCTTTGGAAGCATAAGCAGTTCTCCTGCCCTGCCTGTCTACAGTTCCCTCAGTGTGCACCACTTGCCCCATTCCCACTGCGCTGGGCTTTTTTATGTTTGTGGGGAACGTGACTTAAACCAAGGGACAGGACAAGTCCCACCTCCACATCCCAGAGCCTGCTGCAGGGCCAGCAAGTCAAGGTGATTCCTACCTTTGCTCTGGTTTGGGTAAAAGAACCCGGATGGAGGACCCCAAGACTATTTAATTTCATATCTCTGTCACATGTCATTACCAGCCACTTTTGTGACTAATTTTCTTGGATTTCTGTTGAGCACATTTCCAAGACAACCTTATCAAAACTCCCCACCACTATGTAAATCAGCAAATGCCTAAGGAAAGTTTAAAAATATTATTATTATAGTTTAGTGAAACTGAGCAGCTATTCAAATCTGTACCTGTCTCGAAGTTCAGTGTTTCATCTTCAGGTGTGAAGAAAGGGTCGTGTACACACTTGCATAACTTTTTTCCGATAATCCCAGTTGAAAAACCCTTTATGATCTTCTCTGCACAAAGAATTATTTCTTAAAAAGTCTCTGTGGAATCTCATTTGATCATTAGGGGGTATCTGAAAAGTGATAGTGCACACTAGTACATGACTATTCAAAATGCACTAATTAATGCTTTCCTGATTTTTAGCAAAATCAGCCTAAAACGATTGTCATTTCTGCCGTTCTTCAGAGCTGAGCCAGGAAGTCTGCTTCACAGCATTTGTCAGGTAACTAGGCACTGCTGATCATTTACAGCAGTTTTGCCACATGTGTGGACTTGCTTGTTCAGATACAGACAACCAAAGTTATAAAGTCAGTTCTGGCCATGAAACATCTGTGTCACTTGACTCTAGATCCTCTTTCATGAAAGAGAATGAGCTAACCAAACTACTCATTGCCTCCAGTGAGAGTTCCCATTCCTCATCTCAACTCCACACTCCTCCATCCCCTTGACCTTCTACTCACATGCTGCTTGCTCTGGCAACTTGTGCACATCCCTCTGTGAGCTGATTCAACTCAACGGCCTGGCAGAAACCCATGTATAACCCATGTATAGATTTCTGTTGGGTGAATGGGCCTGAATCTTGCACCTTGTCATGTGCAATGGAAGTAAAACACCATCTACATCAGAAGTTACTTTAGCAGAACAGGGAAGATGTTTCCCTAAGAGTCAGGCTGAGTAAAAAAGCACTCATGATCTTATTTTTTAGAACTTGTTCATAAGTGTTAGAATGAAAGCAAATCCCTGTATATTCCCTAAAATATTCAGTTCTTACTGTGAAACACAAGTGACATTTCAGAAGGCAGGGGACTTCCTTGGTTCACTTAGTTCCTGCACAGCAGAATCCTCCCATCACCAATTCTTAATGTTCACCTCCTAGATCCAAGAGATACTGCTTTCATTTACTCCTGCAGTCCAGTGTCTTTGGCTGACATATGTAATTTCCTGAAATTCTGCTACATTCCTTTCTAAAGTGCCTTCTCTGTATTTGGTTTCCTGTCCTAACTAGTGTTAACAACACCTTGTGGCTTAGCATCATCTCCGAATCTTATTAAAGTGCTATTGACTACACCTTTCAGAATAAAAATGACTCTTAAATTAGAATAATAGAATGGTTAGGGTTGGAAGGGACCTTCAAGATCATCTAGTTCCAACCCCCCTGCCATGGGCAGGGACACCTCCCACTAGACCAGGTTGCTCTATGCCCCATCCAGCCTGGCCTTGAACACTCCCAGGCATGGGGCATCCACAGCTTCTCTGGGCAACCTGTTCCAGTGTCTCACCACCCTCACAGTAAAGAATTTCTTCCTAATATCTCATCTAAATCTACCCTCTTTCAGTTTAAAACCGTTACTCCTCGTCCTATCACTACGCTCCCTGATAAGGAGTCCCTCCCCATCTTTCCTGGAGGTCCCCTTTAGGTACTGGAAGGCCACTAGAAGGTCTCCATGGAGCCTTCTCTTCTCCAGGCTGAACAACCCCAACTCTCTCAGCTTGTCTTCATAGGAGAGGTGCTCCAGCTCTGTAATCATCTTTGTGACCCTCCTCTGTACTCACTTCAACAGGTCCATGTCCTTCTTATGTTGGTGGCCCCAGAGCTGGATGCAGTACTCCAGGTGGAGTCTCACAAGAGTGGAGTAGAGGGGCAGAATCACCTCCCTCGACCTGCTGGCCACGCTGTTTTTGATGCAGCCCGGGATGTGGTCGGCTTTCTGGGCTGCAAACACACATTGTCAGGTCATGTTGAGCTTCTCATCAACCAACACCTCCAAGTCCTTCTCCTCAAGGCTGCTCTCAACCCGTTCTCTGCTGAGCCTGTATTTGTGCATGGGGTTGCCCCGACCCATATGCAGAACATTGTACTTGGGTTTGGTGAACTGCATGAGGTTTGCAGGGGCCTACATCTCAAGCCTGTCAAGGTCCACCTGGATGATAGCCCTTTCCTCCAGCATGTGAACTGCTCCACCCAGCTTGGAGCCATTGGCAAACTTGCTGAGGTTGCACTCAACCCCACTATTCATGTCATCAACAAACATGTTAAACAGCACCGGTCCCAGTACCAACCCCACTCATCACTGGTCTCCACTTGGACATGCAGCCCTTGACGGCAACTCTTTGAGGGCACCCATCCAGCCAACTTCTTATGCACCCAGTGATCCATCCTTCAAATCCATGTCTCTCCGATCAGAGACCAGTATGTCATGCAGTACAGTGTCAAATGCTTTGCATAAGTCCAGGTAGATGACACCACTTGCTCTTTCCTTATCCACCAAAGCTGTAACCCCCTCATAGAAGGCCACTGAATTTGTCAGACATGACTTGCCCTTGGTGAAGCCATGTTGGCTGTCACCAGTCACCTCCTTATTTTCCATATGCCTTAGCAGAGTTTCCAGGAGGATCTGCTCCATGATTTTGTCAAGCAGAGGGGAGACTGACCGGCCTGTAGTTCCCCAGGTCTTCCTTTTTTCCTTTTTTAAAAATGGGGGTTATGTTTCCCCTTTTCCAGTTTGTGGGAACTTGACCAGACTGCCAGGACTTCTCAATCCACTATGATGGATAGTATCTTAGCAACTTCATCCGCCAGTTCCCTCAGGACCCATGGATGCATCTCATTGGCTCACATGGACTTGTGACCTTTAGGTTCCTTGGATGGTCTCAAACCTGATCCTGTACTACAGTGGGTGGTTCCTCATGCTCCCAGTCCCTGCCTTTGCCTTCTGTGACGGGCGGTGTGGCGAGAGCACTTGCCAGTGAAGACGAAGACAAAAAAGTTGTTGAGTACCTCAGTCTTCTCCGTACCCCGGGTGACCAGGTCTCCCATTTCCTTCCAGAGAGGGCCCACATTTTCCCTACTCTTCCTTTGTTCACCAACATACCTGTAGAAGCTTTTCTTGTTGCCCCTGAAACGCCTAGCCAGATTTAACTCTATCTGGGCTTTAGCTTCCCTAACCTGATCCCTGGCTTCTTGGACAATTTCTCTGTATACCTCCCAGGCTACCTGTCCTTGCTTCCACCCTCTGTAGGCTTCCTTTTTCTGTTTGAGTTTATCAGGGAGCTCCTTGTTCATCCATGTAGGCCTCCTGGCTTTTTTGCCTGACTCCTTCTTTGTTGGGATGCATCGCTCCTGAGCTTGGAGGAGGTGATACTTGAATATTAATCAGCTTTCTTGGGCCCCTCTTCTCTCCAAGGCTCCCATGGTACTCTGAAAAGCAGATCCCTGAAAAGGCCAAAGTGTGTTCTCCTGAAGACCAGGGTAGTGAGCTTGGTGTGCTCCCTCTTCACTGCCCTAAGGATCTTGAACTCCACCATTTCATGGTCACTGCAGCCAAGGCTGCTCTTGAGCTTCACATTCCCCACCAGCCCCTCCTTGTTGGTGAGAACAAGGTCCAGCATGGCACCTCTCCTCGTTGGCTCCTCTATCACTTGGAGAAGGAAGTTATCATTGACTCATTCGAGGAACCTGCTGGATTATTTATGCCCTACTGTATTGTCCCTCTTACAGATATCGGGGTGGTTAAATTCCCCCATGAGGACCAGGGTTTGTGAACGTGAGGCTGCTCCAATATGCCTAGAGAGGGCCTCATCTGCTCAGTCTTCCTGGTCGGTTGCTCTGTAGCAGACCCCCACTGTAACATCACCTGTCCTTGCCCTCCCTTTAATCCTGACTCATAAACTCCTGGTCCGTTCCTCATCCACCCCCAGGCGGAGCTCCATGCACTCCAGTTGGTCACTGACATAGAGGGCGACACCCCCTCCCTGTCTCCCTTGCCTGTCCTTCCTGAAAAGCCTGTACCCTTCCATTCCAACACTCCAGTCATAGGAGCCATCCCACCATGTCTCTGTGATGGCAGTAAGATCATAGTCCTGCAGGCACGCACTCGTCTATCTCCTCCTGTTTTTTTTCCCATGCTACATGCATTTGCATAGAGGCGTCTAAGTTGGGCCCTCGGTGAAGCTAGTTTACTGGCTGGAGTAGTTGGTATTCCTTTGTGCTGCACTCCAGATGCTTTCCTGCAGACCTGCAAACCTTCTCCAGGCTCTGGCATCTATTGCTGGCATTGGCATCAAACTGGTAGGAGTGGGATGGATTGAGGTTCCCCTCCCTAGGCAACTCTAGTTTAAAGCACTCTTCACAATCTTGGCAAGCCTCTGACCAAAGATGCTCTTCCCCTTCTCCAACAAGTGGACCTGATCAGGCCCCAGTAGATCAGGTTTCTCAAAGCAAGTCCCATGTTCTAACTAGCTAAACCCCTGGTTGTGGCACCAGTCCTGTAGCCATTTGTTGATCTGCCAAATTTGATTGGCCCTGTCAACCCCCTTCCCGTTGACCAGGAGGATTGATGAAAAAAATACCCGCACCCCAGAGTCTCTGACCGCTCCTCCCAGGGCTCTATAATCCTTCCTGGTATTCCTCAGACTGCTCCTGGCTGTATCACTGGTGTCCATGTGAAACAACAGCAGCAGATAATCGTCAGAGGACTGTATGAGGCTTGGCAGTCTCTCAGTTACATCCCTCATACGAGCCCCCTGGTAAGCAGCACACCTCCCATTGGCAAATGGTGCAACTTGAGGCCATTTCCTCTTCTATCACCTAGTACTTGGGAGAAGAGATTGGGTAGTTCTAGAGAGCGATAAGGTCTCCCCTCAGCCTCCTTTTCTCCAGGCTAAACAACTCCAGTTCCCTCAGCTTCTCCTCATAAGACCTGTGCTCCAGAACCCTCACCAGATTCGTTGCCTGTCTCTGAATATGCTCCAGTACCTCAATATCTTTCTTGTAGTGAGGGGCCCAAAACTGAACACAGTATTTGAGGTGTGGCCTCACCAGTGCTGAGTACAGGGGGATGATCTCTTCCCTAGTCCTGCTCACCACACTATTCCTAATACAAGCCAGGATGCTGCTGGCCTTCTTGGCCACCTGGGCACACTGCTGGCTCATATTCAGCTGGCTCTCAACCAACACCCCCAGGTCCTTTTCTGCTGGGCAGCTTTCCAGGCACTCTTCCCCAATCCTGTAGTGCTGCATGGGGTTGTTGTGACCCAATTGAAGGACCTGGCACTTGGCCTTGCTGAACCTTGTACCATTGGCCTCGGCTCACCGATGCAGCCTGTCCAGATCCCTCTGTGGAGCCCTGCTACCCTCAACCAGATCAACACTCCCACCTAACTTGGTGTCATCTGTAAACTTACTGAGGGCGCACTCCATCCCCTCGTCCAGGTCATTGATGAAATTATTAAACAGGACTGGCCCCAGTACTGAGCCCTTGGGGACACCACTCATGACTGACTGACAACTGGATTTAACTCCATTCACCACCACTCCCTGGGCATGGCCATCCAGCTAGTTCTTTATCCAGCAAAGCATACGCATGTCCAAGCCACGAGCAGCCAGTTTCTCCAGGAGAATGCTGTAGGAAACAATGTCGAAGCCTTTATTGAAGTCCAGGTAAACAACATCCACAGCTTTTCCCTCATCCACTAAGCGGGTCACTTTGTCATAGAAGGAGATCAGATTAGTCGAGCAGGGCCTGCCTTTCATGAATCCATTCTGACTGGGCCTGATCACCTGGTTGTCTTGTATGTGCTGTGTGATGACACTCAAGATGATCTGCTCCATGACCTTCCCCAGCTCCAAGGTCAGACTGACAGGTCTGTAATTCCCCAGATTCTCCTTGCAGCCCTTCTTGTAGACCTCCAGTCAACTGGGACCTCCCCAGTTAATCAGGACTCTGATAAACGATGAAAAGTGATAAATGATGGAAAGAGCTCCTGCATAAAGATAGCGGGATCTAGTCCTAATTTAAAACATCTGAAATCAGATGTGTATATGTAGGTGTCTACATTTGAGCTACGTATCTCAGTACTGCTTCCATTGCAATCAGCCAGAGAGCTCTGACATCTTTCTCAAAGTTGTTTATTCAGCACTACCTAGGGCCATTTAAAATAGTTCATTATGTCATTCCTGGCCTCCAGCTGTCAATCCAGAAGGATGCAACTTTTCTGTTGGCAACTCTTCTGTTGGACCTGTGTTATATCTGCCAGTCTCCCACTAATATGAAGGATGCAGCACTGAATTCCTCTGTAAAGACAAATTAATTATTCTACAGGCTCCATTGGCTCCCTGTTGGCTAGACACCCCATTGATATGAACTGAGACACCTATCTTACATGTTGGCACTTAAATTAAGGTGTCAGACTCACCTCTGTGTAATGCTGCCCTTTTATTATCCTACAATTAAAGGTTGTAGCACACATTCAGAGTACGGCAGACCTAGGTTCAATTCCTCTTCTGTATTTAATAAAGTTTACAACTTCTGTCACTTAGGTACATATCATCAGCCAGTTTGGTATTAATTTCAATTTCTCTGCTGGAATGGTTCAGATTTTTTATAAAATGCTCAGTGAGTACAGGGGGAATAAAAAGCGAATGACACTTTACCCCACTACCACCCCTACTTCGCTCACTAGAAGTGAGATACTTGGATCCCAGCGCCCAGTTAAGTGCTCCAGTGAATGCTTAGCTGTTCTCAGACAGTAGAATAATGTCAACAAAAAGCACAGAAATGTGAGTCTTGTAATAACTTTGACTCTTTGACCACTTTCATAGGAGAAGGAAGATACTTTTAAAAGTACTTTGGTAAATGGTATCTTCTTTTTTTCTTTTTTTTTTTTTAATTTGAGTGAGGCAATCTGTATTGAATGAATCAAATAAATACACTTTGGTTTAAATCCTGCTGAAACAAATGATCACACAGCACTGATTTTCCACACCTATACTTGTACTGCAAGTTTTTATGCTGTGATTTCAGTTCAAAAAATCTGGTTCCAGAGAAATTCATTGTCGGAGATGGGTATGTCAAAATATTGGTGTTTAATGGAAAAGAAATTCTAGCAGGATATGATCTTCACTGCAATTTTTGTACTCAGTCTAAAAAATGGAACATGCCAAATAATTACTCTGCACATCTAGTTTAAGCCAATATTTAAGGGGCCCGAAAAATAAGATAATATTTTTGGTTTTACTATATAATATTTATCCTCACCAGTAAAAAACTAGCTCTTAAAACCTTCAAAAAATAGCAATTTTCATCTACCTGGTATCTTTTAAAAGAGAAAGAATTAACCACCATAAGTAATTATTCTGCTGTCAGCCAAATGCAAAATAGAGCAGTTCCAACACTCAAGGGATTTAATACTGTTAAAATAAAAAAGAACATCTGTTTTCATCAGGATAATATTCATAAGTGCATCTTCTGAGAAACAAAAGGTACTCGAAGCCTCAACCTGAATCAGTTCGAAAGGAAACTAGCAGACATGCTCAGTCATTCTTCTGAACAGAACTTGTATGGATTATGATTAATAACGTAATTTAAAAATGTAGAATTCCCAAATTATACATATCATTATTATAAACACATGTGGGGTAATGTGAGCTTAAAGAAGTGGTCATACTATTAATTGTTAATGGAAAGTCTTTCAAAAGCATGTGTGTATCTAATGATGTAAAAAAGCCTGCCATGGAATTTTCAAAAGTAGTTTAAGTATTTAAATGCTTTCAGAGGATTATATCAATTCCTCAACTTGTGCATTCCTCTTTTTAGGAACCTAAGATGGCCTTGGGCAGTAATCTAGCCTTGAAGTCTCCAGAAGAAGGAGATTACTAAAACTGCTCATACAGATTTGTGGGTAAATTCTTCTCAGATGCTGTGCATCTCATAGCATGAATAAATTGATCTAACTTGCCCCTGGTGGGAGAACTGTTTGAAAAATGTCAAGATACAATTACATTTAAAATTAGATTTCAAATTGGAATGCATCATCAAAATTTTTATATTTTCCACGAAAAAATGGACAGCACTGAAAAACTTTGGTCTGATAATGACAAAATGTCACTTCTTGATGTGGTGAAAAGACCCTAAAACATATGTTTTGAACTGATTTAAAAATAAAATAAAAACATTTCAGCATTGCCTCAACAAAGCAAAATTATTTGTTTGAACAATTTCCAGTGCAATCAGTGACATTAACAGAAGCAGAAGTGGAGTACCCTGAAGATAACCATCAATGGGTGAGTCAAGAGCAGAGAGGGATGAGTTCTTCTGCTGTATTTATCTAAAACTAGATTAATTTTTTTTTTTCCAGAAGATCTGGGGAGGATATATTGTTGCAATGTCAATTAGACCTTAAGAAAACTTATCCTTTAATGAAACCAAAATTTTTCCCTGAAACATATAATTTTCTGTTCAGAAAATGTTTATTACATCTTGGATGAAAATTTTGGTCAAAATAAGAGAACAAAAGAGAGAGAAAAAGAGGAAGTGAGAAAGAATGGCAAGACACACTGGTGTTACATCTTTACAGGAGTCAATAATCCAATGTTTATCCACAATAGAAAAAAAATTTTGACTCAAACCACTAGTCTAAATCCTAATTCTCCTATACTGCAAAGAAATACTAAGGAGTTTTAGCTATGTTAGGGTTTCTTTGGATTTTTCATTAAAAAGTAAAAAAATGAGATTAATTCCATTCAGTTACAGAATGAAAACCTATTATAAATTCTTGAAATATGTGGCCCCACAACATTCATGTTTTCCAGTCAGCCCCAGGCTCAGCCCAGTGACTCATCTGCCCACACAATGTTTAGTACCAACCTGCAGGACTGGCTCTTGGCACTGAGGGTACACCAGTTCTCTGCATTTTAACAAAGAGATCATGGTCTAATTAATTGTTAAGGTACTCTCAAACAAAGTATCTGCCTTCTTTAACTTCCCTCTTATTCTTAAAAAGCTTTATATATATTTGTGGAGGGATAAAGGCACACACTTCTTTTGGTCCCCATCTCCATCCCCTTCCAACAGTGGTTCTAAGCAGCGCTCACCTTATGGAGACTGCTCGGCGCTCCGCTCTGTGCCAGGGAACACATTTGCCATTTTACAGTGTCACTGTGTGTGTGTACCTGCTTACAAATTCTGTGCCTTGATTCACGTATAATTATAGCACTGAAGTGACTCAGCTTGGAGTGTTCGTGGAGTCACTTGAAAAATCACAGTAGTTGCAAATGCGGATTAGCCACACAATTATCCAATCTTATGGTGTATGAAATTATTTTAAGGTAATTTATGTGTTTCTGTCATTTTTAAGTGCTCTGGAAATAAAGTAGATAAATCAATTGATCAATCGACCGATCCATAGATAGATAGATAGGTAGATATAGATAGATAGATAGACATTTTCTGTGTGTTATTAACATCTAGTAGTGAGAAAAATTACCAAGAAAAGCACGTTCATCGCAAGAAAACCTAGAATCATTAGGAAGATTCTTAAAAAAAACTCAACGTGACCGTCTATAAATTGTCCTCTGCATCAGTCTCAGAACTTATGAACAAAAAATACTTTTCTTCAATATTCACTGTATGGACTAAATGTTGCTGTTTAACATTATTTGAACGAATTGTGAAGTCCTGAACCACATGAAGGTAGTAAATGTTATATATACAGATAATACATGTCTGTCCTGTGATTCGGATCATTACTAACCCTATTGCAGTGCAGAGAAGAAACAAAAAATATTTCTATATTGCCAAATTTTCAAAGTCACTCAATAGATTTTTTAAAAGTATTTTTCAATCAGGGTTATAGTTTTAAACTTTTTTTTTGGCAAGTTTTGTTTTCTATGAGAATAGAAAAATTTCTCATTACAGATCAGAAAATACGACACTCATTTAAGTAAGTAGGAATTGAGCTGTATTGCTCAATTGCTATGTAAGGCTGAGGTTAGTAAATCCATGAAATCCTGCTGTAATATATGTCAGCTGGTAAATGTATGTTCAACTAAAAATCAGATCAGCCCACGTTGATGTGCTTCCTTTATGCTATTCCAGAAGTGCTATGGTCATAATGGTGGAGGGGTATGATTCTGCTTTGTCTTGAGCTCAGTACAGCGGCAATGCTGTTTCAGGCTTCTGGACTAAGGAAGGATCGCATCCAGTAGTTATGTCTTTACGTGTCTGTAGAGACACACTCTGAAACACACTAAAGGGGTTTCCAAATCCCAGAAAGCTTCTCATAGGAAGTCTGTAACAGAGCATGAAGTTGAATCCAGGACAATGAAATCCCAGACTTGCTCGACATTCAGGCAAGCATTCTTCCTTTAACGGGATGGAAGTGCAAATTATGCAACGTAGGTTGGTTAAATACATTATAATTTGCTCACAGAAATATAGGTTGAAATGAATCTCTGAAGGTCAGAATGCAGGCTTCTCCTTGCAGTGGGACTAACACCAAGACTAGATAAAGCCACCAATGGCTTTATCAGCTTTATTGTGTCTATTTTCTCTCACCTTGATTAAAAATTTGAAACCAAACCAAAACAAAAACCCCACAGTAGAAAACATTGGGTTTGGCTTTTTTTTTTGGTCTTACATTTTTCTTGATTTTAGAAATTCCAACACATTCTCAAATTAGAGAAAGACCAAAACATATTTCAGACATCTCTAAGAAGTTCCCGTTATTTCTGCTTTTTGGTGACATCCAAAATCCAATCTGGGTTCTTGTTTATAACTTAGTTCTTAATGTTGTCAGAAAAAGCATAACACAGATTTTCTCATACTTTCATTAGCTAAGTGATCATCAGTTCTAGTTTGTTCTTTTAGCATTAAATCATCTAAATAATACTGTATTTTGAAAAATAGTCTGTTATATAGAGATCATAGAAATCTAGTAATATGTACCTAGTAGCTCGATACTCTGAGACACTGGAAGCACCAAGTGTGACATTGCAAGGCCAGATGTAACTCTGCAAGTCATGCAACTCTTTTTTCCAAAGTAATTGTGAGGATATTGCAGTGCCATTCCTTCCTCCTCGTGCATCCATTAGTTTCATATTATTTTTTTTTAATTCTGTGTCAGGACAAATATTAGATACTTTTTGCTCATGTCAACAATGGATGGGCAGTGTTACTTTTGATTTCTCACCTATGCATTCTTCTTCTATGCTGGTTGCATATTTGCTGCAGCCTTAATAGCCTCAAAACAAGAATATATACTAAAACTGTGTTATAGCATCTGAGATAAAATGTTCTGAACAAACCTGTGCATTTCCACAGCTCTATTTCAAAAAACTGCCACATGAACAACCAGAAATCTTGGTGATAAAACTTAAATTTATGGCACCTTGAACAGAAACTGCATAGCATAAGTATCCCAGAAGGGTAAGATTTTTTAGGAGACCAGTGTGAAAGAGGATCCCAAATCCCATTTGGTCATTCAATACAAAAATCACCTACTCTTCAGCTGAGCTAACTTGAACTATTTTCTGGTCCCAAAAGGAGTCACTGAGCTTCTCACAAGCCAGTGTACCCCGCCAGGATGGACACACAGCTTGCAGTATCCCACTAACCCAGTTAGCATTAGCTCAAGTTCCCCTGCAGTATTACTATATAAAAAGTTTCAAAAACCTCACTCTAAAGCCTGAGTAGAGAACTATGCATTTTCACATTCAGTTGCATTAACATGAAACTGCAGAATTAAGTGTTTTGTGGGCTCCTTTGTCTACAGCCATTGCAAGTCACTCCAGCTTTAGAGTGAGATACTGAGAGCAGAAGTTCAGCAGCCCTGGGACTATAAATGGCATCAGCAGCCACCCACCATTTCATAAACACGCATTGTGTCTCAAAAAGCAGCTAAGCTGCTGCTTGAATGCTGAGTCCTGTGCCTGAGACACACGCATCGCGGAGATGGTATGAATCCTGGGTTACTCTTTTCATGAAGGGGTTAATTTGCAACCAGCAAAATGGAGAGTCAAAACATTCAGCTTCAGGCCTTCCATCTAGCTTTTCACTATCTGAGGAATAATCCAATGCAAAATCCTAAAGATTTTGTTATCTCAGGATATTTGTTCTCATCTATTCCTAACCTTTCTCTTGGCAAACAGCAGGAGTAATCTCACGGGACGAAATTCTCTGCTCTTACAGCAAGGGCACTACATCGAAAGGTTGCTAGGGCATCAGCACATGATAATTTGGCCTTTTTGTCATTTCTGCTAATCTTAATGAAAATGGCAACATTAACCCTCCTTACTTGACGCATTTAACTTTGTGCCTAAGGTGGGAGCCTGGGTACTGTGTGGAGCAGGCGGTGAGGGAGGCTCCCAGCGCGGCTCTTCTCAATTGCTCTCTAAAGGCTGCCTTTACTACAAAGGGACTCCAGGGTCCCAACATAGGCGACCAAGTCAAAGGTCTAAAATTACCTCCTAGCCACGGCATATCCAATTTTTCTGCATTTCATAATGCCAGGCTGTGTGCAACATTGTGATCAGAGCCGCACCACACAACGGTGCTCAGAGCCGCAGCCCCCAGTGGCACGTAGCCTATCGTTCATGGAAAATCCTGCTGCCTTGGTAAAAATTATAATGACCTGTAATTTTGTTTGTGGAGGACTGTAATTAGCGATAAATCAAAGCTGGGAAATCGTGTAGGTGAATTACAGTATATGGAATTATAGGGCCTGTTCTTTCTGCCATTTGATTTTGTGGGAACAGAGCCGCAAAGTAGGTGCAGCTCCGCTGCTCCCACCCCACCGAGTGGCGTAGAAATTGAACCTGACTCCATCTCCAATCAGGAATTGTTGCTGCTCAGCAAGCACAAAACCTGGAGAGGTAGAGAACAACATAACCCAAGAATAACTTAAAGCTAGGATGTTTCCAGAGACAAAAGGGGCCTGAATGCACTTGGGTACATGAGGGAATTAAATGTGAGGATGCCACGTTCTGAACAAGTGCTAAGATATTGCACAGGAACAGCAGCATAATACTGAAGACTCAGTTTTAAAAGAAGTAACTGTTCCTGCTCCTGCTTTAGAAAGGAAGAAGAGGTGCCATCCCTGCAAAAGGATTCAGAGATGAGAGGCTCAAGTGGGGAGAAGCACTTATCCGCCACGCTGCATGAAGCGTCTCAGCCCTGGAGAGAAATGACATTTAATACGTATCCCATTTTCAGTGTTTCCCCACAGTCTGACCTTAGGCGACTTCCCAGGCAGCGCACTGTGTTTTAGCTGCTCTCAGCTTCAAGCACTCTGTTTTGGGGCACCGCTTTTCCTTTCCGGGCGCTTTATGGGGACATTAAGCATATAGGCTGGTATGGGGGATTTCACGACAACAGTGAAGCGCTTTAACATTTGATTGCACCAGCACCAGAAAAAATTAAAAGTCCTAGTATTTTCCCACCTGATAGCGGGAGAACACAGTGAGAGTCAGAGCACTAAACATTGTGGGGTGCTCGCGAATCACAATGATTAGGGGCTGTAGATCACCGAGGCATGCTCAGCTGCAACTCATTTGGTTTAGAAGCATCTGAACTGGCCTATGCCTGAAGTTACTGCAGCAGAGATTTTCTTTGTCAATATTTAGCACTGGAGAATTCCGGTTAAAGTTAAGTGAGCAGAGAATATTGTGGCAGTTTTCTTTGCCTATATGTTTTATATTTTTTAATTGTCCATGTTAATCAATAACTTATATTTGATTTTTTTTATTCATCAATTGTTTTTCACTAGGTCTTAGTTTCAATCACAGCCTTCTAAATACAGTTCTATGTCATAGCAGTGTTACAGACTGAAAGTAAAATTTTCCCTGTTTGGGAAATAAATAGTATTGCGTAACTGACAATTACTCCTCCTGCATAAGGCACAGAGACCTATTAACTTTTTCATTGGCGTTACAGTGTTGGTCATTTCAATGCATAATTGGAGATATACTGGAGATCTATGGAGAACATGAATTCCTATGATTGAAACCTTGGCCTTTTTTCAAGCTGTGAAATGCTTATGTGAAGGAACATTATTATTATGAATATACGTGCTTGAATTGTAAGCTCTCAGGGTGTAATCTCAGAGTTTGGTATGCATATATGAGATAGTGATACAAGAACACATACGACTTTATTGCTTGAATAAACAGATGATGAAAGTAGTGATTTACTTTTCATGGTATTTTTGTCTCTTAGCAACCTCAGTTGTTTTCATCATAGTGCTTTTATGTTTGAGTTATGCATCAATTTACAGTACTTGAAAGTGGGTATTACTATAATCTTTCAGGTTATAAACTGTTCTTTTGGGCTACAAGCTAATTACAAGACAGGGTGCCACTTTCTGTGTCTTTGAAATGTTAGATCTCATCTAAATGTTTTTAGTGTTATCAGATTAAATAATTCTCTTACTGGAGTATTAACAGGGCTAGATAACCTGAGAGACATCTTTCCTGGAGAATTTAGTCTCAGACCTCAAGCCTGCATAAATGAAAACACATTCTTAACTTTCACATATTCTTTATGTATCACCATTGGATATGAATTACATATTTTGAGCAAATATATGTTTCTTTGCTCTACTTATCAAACACGGACACAGACACTGACTACTTCTCTGCTTTGGCTTTCTATACAACCTCTTTTCTTTGGAGATTTTTTGTTAATTTACTTCAGGAAGATTAACCTGATGTAGCCTAAGAGTTGTACCCTTTTTATAGGAAGCTCAGTTGTTAATTTTCTTATGGGATGTTACGGTAATCAGAACCCTCATAAAAATTGCAAGAGAAGGAAAATGAAAAGACAGTACTGGTAA
Source organism: Pluvialis apricaria (assembly GCA_017639485.1). Taxonomy (NCBI): domain Eukaryota; kingdom Metazoa; phylum Chordata; class Aves; order Charadriiformes; family Charadriidae; genus Pluvialis; species Pluvialis apricaria. The sequence goes on from CM030007.1 coordinate 15,844,337, forward strand.
AGATTCAGGTTTACATTGGTGTTCTCTTCAAAGGACATAAGATCAGATGACATCCATGAAAATATACCAGAAATATGAGAACTCTTAGATACATTTCTTAATATTTCTTCCTTTTTAATTCTAAAATCATGTATAACTTTAAGCGTGTAAATTATTAAAATCATACAGAAATAATATTTCAACTTATGGAAATGGCTATCTTGGAACAAGCATGGTCTTGCTAAACTGGGAACCAGAAAAGATCATAATACAAACAATGTAAGTAATCTAAAATGTAACATTTCTGACTCCAGTAATTAGGTCCAGATCCCTGAGAATATATTCTTTCCTTTTCTCCTACATCCATAGTTACACTTCTTCACATGTTTCAGTGACAAAGGCTTATGAAAGTTTAAATAAGGACACTGTTCTCAGAGTAAGTGCTCTGGTACCTAAACTGGACATTCAGCTAATTCCACCTATAACAATACAAGTTGACAACAAGCGATTAAAAAAAAGATAATAAATATTCGGGTAAATAAAAAACACAGACGCATTAAAATATAAAACTCCGTGCATTTATCATAAGTGAAGAAAACAAAGCTCCCCCTTTTTTTTCCTTTTCTAAGTTTACATCTATTGCTTGATGATAAAACATATGGACTATTTTCACTATATTATGCACTAAAACCTCCAATATACTGCACTACTTTGGACTGCTTTCTCTTGGGCTGGAAATATTAACAGAATTACAGAACCGCACAATTGCATCCTGACTGAGGTGGGAAGACACCTCTGGAGACAGTGTCATCCAACACCAGGCTCAGAGCAGGGCCAGCTACAGCAGGCTGCCCAAGGCCATGTCCAGTTGAATTTTGAGCATCTCCAAGGACTGAGACTCCACAGCCTCTCTAGGCAACCTGTTCCATTGTTTGACTACCCCAAGCATAAACAATTTTTTTCTTATGTTTAAATAGAATTTCTTGCATAACAGTTTGTGCCCATTACCTCTTGTCCTCTCACTGGAAACCACTGAGAAGGGTCTGGCTCTGTCTTCTTTACTATCCACCACCAGATATTTATACACACTGATACAAACCCCTGGAGCCTTCTCTTCTCCAGGCTGAACAGTCCCAGCTCTCTCAGGCTCTCCTTATATGAGCTCTCTGGACTCACTCCAGTATGTCCATGTCTCTCCTACTGGGGAGCCCAGCACTAAACACAGTACCTCAGCATCTCCGTGTGTCCACTCCAGTGTCTCCATGTGTCTCATCAGTGCTGAGCAGAGCAGGAGGATCACCTCCATTGACCTGCTGGAAACACTCTGCCTGCTGCAGTCCAGGAGGCTCAAGGGCACATTGCTGGCTCACAGTCAGCTTAGTGTTGACCAAGACATACAGGTCCTTTCCTACAATGTCACTTTACAGCCCGTTGTCCCCAGCCTGTCCTGGTGTCTAGGGTTATTGTTCCCCAAGGGCAGCATATCCCTTTGTTAAACGCCATGAAATCCCTGTTGGCCCATTTCTCCAGACTGCTGAGGTCTGAATGGCAGCACACTCATTGGGTTTATCAGTCACTCCTTCCAGTTTTGTATTGTCTGCAAACACGCTGAGAGTCCATTCCCCTCATATAACCCAGCCAGTCATCTCATCATAGAAGGCTGTCAGGTTGAACAGTCATGATTCCCCCTTTATAAATCCATGCTGACTACCCCCATCACCTTCTTGTCCTTAATATGTTTGGAAATGATTTCTGACGGAATGTCTCAGTAGTGGAACATTTTGCCAAAGGGAACTGCAGACTTGCCACCCCTGGATGTGGCTGAATGTAGTTCTGAATCATAGTACCAAAATAATACTGAAAATGAAGGCTGAAACACGTCATGTCACAGTTCAGACTGATGGCCTGTGACAGATGTTCTTGCACCTCAGGTGGGATGTACTTATGCAGTTCTCCTGGTGCATGGACTGATCATAAGCACTTCACCACGACTGCAGAGTACTTGATTCAAAAAACAGCTGTGAATACGAAAACAAGCAATCTGTTTATTAGTGTAAATGCATAGAAGTAGTCATCTCATCATGAGAGGTCAGTTGTTTTGCAAATTGAGAATATAGTTATAATTCAGTCAGAAACTGTGCTTTCTTGTTTATCTTAATACATGCTTTTTCAAAAGGCCTCAAGAGTTGTTGCTGGCTAAAATAATTCATTTGGGCAGTTATGTGGAAAGTGGAATCATTTTTTTGTAGAAGGGACTTCAGGTTATGTTAATGAACAGAATTTTCATTAAGACTTTAAAAGACTGTTTTGGATTGTTTAGAAGCTGCTTTTCGAGGAAACAAACCATAATACGTCAGATGAAAAGTGTCAACTGCCTGTAAAAAGGTTACAGCTTATAGAAGAGGGACTGCAGTAAAAAAAAAAAATCTGCAATTGTAGTTAGACAGGCCTGTAGGAAAGACAATAGAATTTAGTTTTCAGCCACTGCTTTCATGTAAGAACAGCAAGGCTTGGACTACTGATGAGGCATGGCTACCGATAAGTGATTAGGATCAGAAACATTGAGGTAGTTTCTTTCTAGTCAATAGAAAATCAGTAAAATGGTAAGAATAACATGTAATCAAATAAGGAAACCTGTTAAAATAGCCTAGTTGGGAAAAAAACGTGCAAAGAGCAAAAGAAAACCAAGATAGGTAAAAACAGAGAGAACTGTCCTGGATAGAAAGACAAATCAGAGCAGAAAGAAGAAAAAAATGCCAAAAGTAATGTCATTTTTGAAAAATCATAATCAAGCTGTAGCACTCTATTAAACAAATTTGTTCAGAAAAATGTCATGAATACATGGTAACATCGATGGAGATATAGAGAGAGTGAGTCCATTGGCCCACTCTTTGGTCTCTGATAGTTGTCAGTAGTGGAACATAAGGGAAGAGAATAAGAACAAAACAAGCTTGTGGATGTTCTTGATAATGAACTATCAGGAATTTTCTGATATGTTGTACTTAAGTATGAAATAATGTATTTAGTAGCCCCAAATGGATTCTGACCCACAATTTTGTCAGTCAATTTATAAGCTAATATAAAATGTTATCATCACAATATTACAGGGCAACCTGTTTCAACACTTAGCTCTATACTGGATGAAGAATTACTTTTGTTCATTTGTTTAGAACTTGCTTCCTAGGAGTTTCACTTGGTGCCCTCTAGTTCTTGTATTAGAAGAGTTAGTGATTAGTCATTGCCTATATCTTCTCTGCTCCACTCAGGAGTCTGTATTATGTGCAAACACTTGGGGGGGGTGGGGGGGGTGGGGGAAGATTGTTAAGAAAGGATGTGCTAGCAAATAGAAAAATTTAGAACATGGCATAATATACTATATGATATTACTAGAAGTACACAACCAGACTAATCTGACATTTCTTGTTTAAATAAATTATTTTCTAGACAAAAGAAACATTGTAGTTTTGATTTATTCAGAACTGCAAATAAGTATTTGATAGGCGATAAATGGAAAAAAAATATTTAGGTTGGAAAAAATGAGGTTTGTTGTAAGAACTGAAGAAGACATAAGAGACTGAGAGACCATAACTGGAGTTGTTACTGCTCAAGTCACCTTAGTAATGGCTTTGGGAATAATTATTAATATTTTCACCTTGGCTTAAAAACTGTGCCCTTGAAATTTCCTGATGAGAAAGTTAGATGACATTGTTAATCAGAAAAAGGCCTGATATAGGAAAACCAGGTGCTTTGAAGATGAGGGTATTAGGAACAGTATGAAATGTTGCTCTAGAACATCCAAATCGTGAATAGAAGGATTAATAAATGTGATTTTTTACTGCAGCAGGGTAACTCAGATGGAATTTGACAAGTAGGAGAGATCTAAATGTCTAAATCAAATCTTGGCATGAAGGTGAGTCACCAGTATTTATAACCATGACAGAAGAAATGCAATTCTAGACTATAGCAAAGTGTTTCCTGTAGAGAAACAGAAGCACTGATAACTGTGTCATCGCAGGCTCGATTCAGTTGCCTAAACTCAGCCATTTGCAATGCACTGATGTATCTAAGACACCTTCATGATGATGACATATTTAATAACAGACCATGCCTGACCTATGAATGGCAATGGGAAGCTAAATAAGACATCTCATATTGCACTTGTCACGGATGTTTAGGCAACTGAAATATACCCTGGGATTTGTATCTGTTTAGGTTCATTGACTATAATAAGGAAAAGACAATGGAGTCCAACAGAAGAACACGTGTCTTCAACTTGATCTTCCAGAAGAATCAGTTTCTTTAGGCCTACAACTTTTCAAGCAGTTCATTTTATTCCCACACAACAAGCAGTTTTACTTTCCTCAAAGTAAAACTTCTAAAAGCAAAGAAACAATATTTAATGTGTCCCATCAAAATATTTTTGGCTTTACTTAAATGAAACTACATCTTCTCAGGGGCACTCTCCATTCCATTAGGAAGTGAAAGCATTTAAAGCTCATGAATGCTGCTTTGATGTTCCTTTTAATAAATGGAAATGTGCCAAGATGAACTGAAATATAGCTTATACTGTACTTCATGAGCTGGTTACAGCTACACTGTACTTCACCCAGACTTTTGCAAGAGCATGGGAAAGAGAATACAAATCTCCTAAGTTTTCCCTAGACTTAACTTTCCAAATGCCAGTAGTGTCTACCATACATGCCCATACTCAACAGACATAGCCCATTTATTTGCACACACAAAAGAAGACTGCTGTCATCAGGATATCTGTCTTTCCCTTTGTCAAGTCTTCTCACATCCAAAATATGAAACTCAGTGAATGTATATTGTTGTGTTTCTAATGCTATTTCTTGGAAGGAGATGAAAAAAAGAACATCCACAGGACAGCACGCTTTTCACTTAGATACATGGAGGTGTTTAGCACTCCAAGTCAGCCTTATTTAGGTGCATTTTAGAGGGAGGGCAGACTGTATTGACTGTTCTAGGCCTCTGATGACACATCTGCTAAGGTCAGAAATATTTTTCATTGCCAGAGAATTTCACACTTGCTGTACCTAAGGCCAGTGAGACTGAAAGAAATGACAGAGTGTGCCCATATTTGGTGAACATGTTGTTTCATATATTTGAGTGTTTGCTTTGGAGCAGCTACTATACTTCCTCCTGTTTTCAAAATTAGTAGAGTATCATCCTGCTAAAAATCAACTGACTGCAGCTGTCCTGTGAAAATGCCACTCCTTGTTCCAATATATAAGCAATTTTCCCCTAGTTTTTATGTCATTTTTGCCAGGGGTTGCCCATATCTGCATATTGGTTTATGAGCTCCCTCTGGACTCCTGCTTCTTCTGGAAAAAACATTCCTCACCCTAAGAATCTCTTTATAATTGTGAGAATGTTGAAAATGGAAAATATGGAAGACAAGAAAAAACGCTGTAAAAGTATTGTTTGCAATATGAACCTAATGCCCCAAATTAACAATGAAATCTGGTCACCACAAAATTTACAGAGTCACCACAAACTTCTAATGTTTTAGCAGATGGACTTCCAGAAATGAAGATACACAAGTTGGTGAGAGAAAAAGCACTACCATTCTTTCCATGAAGTTCACAGATCTTTACAGCCCAGCTCTTGCCTTTGACTGATTCAATTTGATTTGCCATAGTTTTTCGCTTATTATTAATGACCTTGTTTTTCTGGTCATGCACCAAAGCAAACAGAACAAAAGCTTACTGTGCTGGAGGCTATACAAAAAGAAAGCCCAGAAGGATAGGGAAGGATGCTGACATCAAGAAAGTGAACAGAAGGGAGGCTGAACACAGAGGTGCCAAAAGGGAAAGGAAAGTCTAGCTATTAGCGGCAGAAAATACTCTAAATGTTCAAAGACCCCTTTGGTGACTCCCGGATCTACTTCCACCAGCTGATGTTACTCACTGATTTATCTTCATGACAAAACCCCAACATGACAAAACTCCAACAAACAAAGCCCAAAAACTCTACTACACTGATAGGCAAGGGTGAATGGGGACAAGAAAGGGTTTCCCCAAGCATGAAAAAGGCTCCCGTGTGGAGTTATTTGTCTGAGGAAGTCTAGAAGTAATTGCATTTTAATTGGACATAGCCTTATTGGAACAGGGAATAGCAAATGTAGCAAATTAAATAAATAAAATCAAACTACTTTCTAATTACCTTCTTACAATCTCAATAAGGAATTCACAGTTAGATTAGGGTGTTTCAGGCAATTACATTAAAGACTTCCCAATTCAGAAGAGAATCCAGCTGGCACTTGAAAAGCAATATGGCCTTTGCCATGCAAAATGTAACCTGCTCCTGGTTTTGCTCTTCCCTTCCCCTTCCCCTTCCCCTTCCCCTTCCCCTTCCCCTTCCCCTTCCCCTTCCCCTTCCCCTTCCCCTTCCCCTTCCCCTTCCCCTTCCCTTCTCTTCTTGTTCCCTTCTCTTTCCCTTTCCTTCTTTTTTCTTCTCTTTTTCTTTCCTTCCCTTTTTTTCTCTTTTCTTTTCTGAGGAAGGGAGTAGGGAGGGAGCTGTTGGATCCTACATCAGCACTTCCTACTGCAAGTTTCAACCCATGGCACACAGCAAAGAGGTAACTGTGTGAATGCAGAACCCATTTTTACCTACACCACCATCTATCTACCATCTATCATTATAGCTGTATCTGCTCTGCATCCTGACAAAAACTATATACAGGCAGGCTATGACAAAATGCAAGTAATGTTTTCATACATTCATTTTTCAGTCTATAACTCCAGCTTAGACTGAGTGGAGCAGAGGAGGAGCATTCTTGATAAATGCCAGCCTAGGATACTTAGAACTGGCTAAAGCTGCCTCAGAGAAAGTGGCTGCTCTGTTTGAGAAGTTCTGGAAGATAGAAAGAGTGCAAACATGGCTGTCCTTAAAAAGGAAGAGCTAAAGGCTTACAAACTAATACACTTAATCATAAAAATTCTGCTAAAAAAAATTAAGTAAGCACTTAAGTGAAGATATACAGACACAAACTTGATATGAACAAATACTGTGAAACCAGCAAAGCTTTTCACACAACTGCATAGCAGGCAGAAGTAATTGTTTTGACATAAGCCCTTGATGTGCTTGTCAAATATTGCATAAAATTTGATAAGCAAAACAAGGATTAGCCTTCCCTTTTTTAAAACATGATAAAACTACCATGGGTTGGACATAACATTAGTTAGAAAACTTCATTCAGATAGTAGCTATCTGTTGTTGATTATCAAAATGGAAGGATGTACTATTCAGAAGGGATATGTCCTGGATCCAGTACTATTCAATAACCTCATTTACCACCTGGGTGACTGAACAGAAAGTACATGCTATTAAATTTGCAGATAACAAGAGGCTGAGAAAAAAAGACTGCCTTGGGGACAGAATTACAATAAAAAATGAGCTACTGTGGAGGGCTCTGGAAAACAAAGACAAAATTTAACAGGCATATGTACAAGGTGTTTGTTTAAAGATATTGAATTTTACAAACACCTAGGGAAACAATTCATTAGAATTATTTTGTTAGAAACTTAAGAAGTCATGAGAGATCACAAGCTGAAAAGCAATTAGGAACGTCTTACTGTTAAAAAGAGTGCATGTATTAGAATATGGCCTGCAAGACACGTTACTCACTCTCTGCACCCCACTGGTAAAGCCTTTGCTCTAACACTGTGCCCAGTTTTGGGAACTGAACTTCAGGGAAAACCACTGAATACCAGGGATAGTTCAGAGAAGAAAACAATAAATGGTTTATGAAAAAGGAAAGAAAAAAATTGCTTTTCATGTCCATGCCCAATGATTCCAGTAGCAACAAGCTTGAAAGGTTCACTGTAGACAAGGTGGAAAGGTTCACATTAGATACCAGGAAAACCTTGCTAATATTGTGGCTCGCGACACTGTCTGGGAAATTTGGTTGGAATAACAGATTCTGGTATGGAGCAGGGGACCAAGCAAGACAATCTCATTACATTTCTTTCTACTGTTTTTCTAAGATGTTCTGAGTAGTGAAACAAGACAATAGCCATCAGGAAAAATGTTTAGATGCATAACATGCCCTCATGCACACACCAGGCTGGGCAGCATTATCAGAGGGCTACAGCTTTTTTATTCTCCTAGCCATTCCCCACTCGAGGAGATAAGAGGAAGTCTACTAAGGCTGAAATGTAAATCACACTGATGATACCAGTGCAAAGCTGTCTAACTCCAAAGATGAGATTAAATAACATACACCAGATTAAATAACAGAACGGGATGTGTGTATCCTACATCTACCATAAAAAAGAGTGTGGAAATTCTTGACAGTGATTTATTCTCAGAACTAAATAACCAGTTTGAGGTCTCTTCAGAATTTTAATCTATGGTGCATCATATCCCCAGCTAGCAGATAACACTGGCATACAATGTAACATGGAGATTTTACAATGGGTATAATTTTTTTTGTTAACAGCTTTGGTTCTTATGCGTAGACTTCTCATATTCCATTTAAAGCATCTATGCTCTTTCAAAGTGACAAAAAAGGGTGCTTAAGTTTCTTCGGTGCAGCAAGAGCGAGAGTAGCAGCACCGCTAAAAATCCTCAACTACAATACTTTTTCTTAGAACTACTCTCCCACAATTTTGAGGCAGAGGGTGCTGCCTTGATTCTCTGCACACAGCCATGAAATGCGTTATATTATAAATTCTTGAGCAACTATTTAAAACTCTTTTAAATCAGATGAGCAGTAAGACCTGCAGAAATCTGTCTCTTAACATACTTATAGAATAGAATCATAGAATTGTCTAGGTTGGACAGGACCTTGAAGATCATCAAGTCCAACCATCAACTTAACACTGCCAAAACCACCACTAAACCATGTCCCTGAGCACCACGTCTACCCATCTTTTAAATACCTCCAGAGATGGTGACTCCACCACTGCCCTGGGCAGCTTGTTCCAATGCTTAACAACCCTTTCTGTGAAGAACTTTTTCCTAATATCCAATCTAAACCTCCCATGGCACAACTTGAGGCCATTTCGTCGTGTCCTATCACTTGCTACTAGCAAGAAGAGGTTGACCCGCACTTCTCTTCAACCTCCTTTCAGGTAGTTGTAGAGAGTGATAAGGTCTCCCCTCAGCCTCCTTTTCTCCAGGCTAAACAACTCCAGTTCCCTCAGCTGTTCCTCATAAGACCTGTGCTCCAGACCCCTCACCAGATTCGTTGCCCGTCTCTGAACATGCTCCAGTACCTCAATATCCTTCTTGTGGTGAGGGGCCCAAAACTGAACACAGTACTCGAGGTGTGGCCTCACCAGTGCCGAGTACAGGGGGATGATCACTTCCCTAGTCCTGCTCACCACACTATTCCTGATACAAGCCAGGATGCTGCTGGCCTTCTTGGCCACCTGGGCACACTGCTGGCTCATATTCACCAGCTGTCCACCAACACACCCAGGTCCTTTTCTGCCGGGCAGCTTTCCAAAACCTCTTCCCCAAGTCTGTAGCGCTGCATGGGGTTGTTGTGACCCAAGTGCAGGACCCAGCAGTTGGCCTTGTTGAACCTCATACCATTGGCCTCAGCCCATCAATCCAGCCTGTCCAGGTCCCTCTGTGGAGCCCTGCTACCCTCAACCAGATCAACACTCCCACCTAACTTGGTGTCGTCTGTAAACTTACTGAGGGTGTGCTCCATCCCCTCGTCCAGGTCATTGATGAAATTATTAAACAGGACTGGCCCCAGTACTGAGCCCTGGGGGACACCACTCATGACTGACTGACAACTGGATTTAACTCCATTCACCACCACTCCCTGGGCATGGCCATCCAGCTAGTTCTTTATCCAGCAAAGCATACGCATGTCCAAGCCACGAGCAGCCAGTTTCTCCAGGAGAATGCTGTGGGAAACTGCGTTGAAGGCTTTACTGAAGTTCGGGTAAACAACATCCACAGCTTTTCCCTCATCCACTAAGTGGGTCACCTTGTCATAGAAGGATATCAGATTAGTCGAGCAGGGCCTGCCTTTCATGAATCCATTCTGACTGGGCCTGATCACCTGGTTGTCCTGTATGTGCCACGTAATGACACTCAGGATGATCTTTTCCATAACCTTCCCAGACACTGAGGTCAGACTGACAGGCCTGTAGTTCCTGGCCCTTCTTGTGGATGGGTGTCACATTTGCCAACCTCCAGTCAGCTGGGACCTCCCTGTTTAGCCAGGACTGCTGATAAATGATGGAAAGTGGCCTGGTGAGCCCTTTTGTCAGCTCCCTCCGTACCCTCAGGTGAATCCAATCTGGCCCCATAGACTTGTGTATTTCTAGGTGCTGGAGCAGATCACTCACGATTTCCCTGTGGATTATGGGGGCTTCATTCTGCTCTCCTCCCCTGTCTACTAGCACAGGGGGCTGGGTACTCAGCGAAAAACAACTCATCTTACTGTTAAAGACTGAGGCAAAGAAGGCATTAAGTACCTCAGCCTTTTCCTTGCTAGTGTAAATAAGTATGTGATGATATTGAGTTGGTGCTCTACCATAATAAACCTTCCAGTTTATGAAAGCTCTTTCTAGGCTTGTAAAGTACATATTTTGATAACTGTATTTCATATCTACCTAAATTCACTAAAACTGACAAATTCAGTTCATTCCCATCTTGGTCATTATTTATAGCAAATTGTAACTAAGACTAGTTTACTGACTGAATTACCGGAATTAGCAGAGCTGTTCATTTCAGCTGTCCAAAGAGAAGAACACTGAAAATAATCAGATTTACTCTCAGAAAACTCAAAGGGACACAACAGATTCATCTGCTTCCCCAGTAAGTGCAGAAAACATAGCACAGTATCGAAAAGGTGCTTTAATGGAAAGAATAGCAATAGTGAAGCTTATAATAAGTTATGAAATACCAGAGTGCAATATACAGATTTCACAAAAGGAGAATTACTGCTCATCCTCTTACAGCTGTAAAAAGAGAAAACAGGGCCGTGAGATCCTTCTAAAACCTTTTTGGACACAGAAGGTAAATGTGGACTTAAATCAGGAGAAACACAAAATCATTTAAGAGAATAATGTCAACTGTTTTAAAATTCTGACCTCAATTTTAAACAGAAATTACTTCCAAGTGGCTCTTTTTCCCTGATTTATTGCACCATGAGAATAAGATAGAAGAAGTCATGCTTGTAGCGTTAAGTAGAGACATGGGAGACCTCATTTTCATTTCTGTTTATGGCAGCATCTCCTTATATCAATACCAGCAAATTTTAATCTCTCTAGACTTGTGCTTACAATACCTTCTACTGGGGATATGAACTCTTCCCTTTCTGAAAGTGGATATGAGAATAACTTGATAACACAGTGATAAGTAAATAGATAAATTCAGAAGAAAATGCGTATCCTAACAATCATTGAAGCACACAGAATTTTGGTACCAGACTGAAATTCACCCAGGACCCTACACTACTACCTACATAAAATAAAATGTTATCTCAGTTAGGGCCCAAGAAGAGACTAGGTGTGCCACGCACTACTTGTCTTATAATCAATTATCATAGACAGAGGTGGACTGAATGGAATAACTGCACAGCAGACAATTATTCACATGTCAATTAATCCCTTTCATAATGCTAGAAGAATTTTCTACTACCATAGCATAAGGCTGCAGCATTCTTGGAACAAGACTAACCAGAGAGAAAATACAGGCAGACTAGTTCTACTAGTAAATAAAATAAACCTTTCAATTGCCAGACCAAGAAAATAAAGTTATTCTCATGAATTATAGTGAACGTAGGTCAGAAGAGAAATTAAAATTCTTTAGTAGCATTTAAAAATGTCTGTGTCCATTCTGTTCTCCTCTGTAGAAGTTAAATGGAAAGGTAGGCTCCAGCTTTACTGCCAGAGCACACCGGCTATTACTCACACTAGGCACATGGCAAGTGGCAACTTTAAAATACCCACAGAAAATTAATAGGAAATACGTAGAAGGTAAAAATATCTCCCCTATGGTCCAAGTAATCCAAAATACAATAACAGATTAGAAAGGCCAAATGTACAGCTGGGATCACTCATTATGCCAGTTCCCATTGGCAAAGGTCTGGCTGGCATTTTGAGAGCAGAAAAAAAAAAGCAGATCTGAACTGCAGTTGTCTTACAGAGCTCAAAACAATTAAAAAAAACATTGTAAAAGTAATTCTCCCTCTATTAAATCACCTGAATTAAATTTGTCCACAAGTACAGTTCTTGTAACACAAAAGTCTGGGTAACCTTCATTTCTGGAAAGGAAAACATCGATGATTTGCTCAGTTGCGAACTCACATCACTGGGATCTGACTTTGAGATGAAAAGAATCTTTTTTAAACCAACACAGATAAGAATGTGAAGAGGCCTGGGTAACTCAGCTGAAACTGAAGCTTCCTGGACTGTAAATATTTATAATACTTTCTACTGCGGAATTAAGCACCACAAGATTCTCCTGTTACATCTCTATTCCCAGTGCCTTGCCTCCTGCGTAGTCACCTGTATCAGTGAGGTGTGTGTCTGTGTTCAAGCATTTTTTCTGGATCAAGACGGTAACTTTGCATTCTGTTGGTTGTTTTTTTCACAGACCGCCTCTTTTCTAGTAATTTTATTGATATTGTTTCATAGTTGCTACATTAAAACAGAATGGCTAGTACTTTATAAATTATGATTAAAGTTGTATCTGTAGTCTGACAAGCGAATATCAGCTCTTTATTAAAAGGATTTAGTTTAATTAACAATTAATATCATTCCTTCACTGTGCAAAATTCTCTAAGCATATAATTTGTAACACCTGGATTTTTCATTGAAATAAACCGCAGATATGCTACATATGAAATGCAAATCGCTTTTACCACACATGAAATTATTTTTTTAATATGTTAAGCTTCGCTTGCCTCATTACTTAATCATCCTGACTCAACTGCGTTCATCAGGACAGTAGCATTTAAGGTACTGCCGTGATTCCAGCAAGAGCACATTCACGGTGCAGAAGAAATCCTCCAGTTGGTGTTAACAGGATTTTGTAGGATGCCCAGCAGCGTCAGCCCATGCCCTTTGCTGAGGAGGACACAGCCGTGATGGAGGCGAGAGACACAGTCATTCCCTCCGTGCCACCCAATGTACACGCTGTGCCGGGCTGCCAGAAGGGGCTCAGGGACAGCCGGGGCAAACCCCACGCTGGGGCACTTTCGCAGGCACTGCTCTCCTCCTCTACACCACCTCCCTGCTACTTCCCTCCAACAGACCCCACGGGCATATTCAGGATTGGGGTAAAGAGAAACGCAGAGACAGCATGAGATGGAGAGAGATGAGCGGCGTGTCTAGCATGTTCTTTTACAGATAGGGCTCTGTCCAGCTGGCTTGTGTTCTGGTAAGGCTACACCAGGAAGGGTGAATAGTAATCTAGATTATTTATTTTAATTTTTTTTAGGGGGTGGTGTGTCATTCCTACAAATTTTCTCCCCAGCTTGTTTCGCTCCAGCCATCCAACTCCTAAGATATTAAAGATACTTGACCACTTCTTTAACATGGTTGTTTATCTGAGGCGAGACTAAAACACAGACTTTCCTCCCAGAATTTCTACAATTCACATGTGACATTTACATATTCTTTTAAAGATGTTAGAGAAAAGTATTAAAAGCCTCTGTCCTGTAACTTTTAAACAGAATACCGATATTGGCTTACATGCAGAGATAAAACACTTTATTACGTTGTGTTAAGTGCCTGAATTTTTTTCTATGAGGTAGCTGGGGAAATCAGAACCCAAATTTTGTCCAAAGATCTTTCCACAACACTGTGTCCAGATGCTAGAGGCAGAATTCATTTTCCTAGCCATGGGTACCTAGTGCCGTTTAAGGTGCTCTAGTGATATCGAAAAACCTCCAGAAAGGACTGGCACACTGATGCAGAACTCACTAGAAATCCATATGTTGCTGGTACGGCCGCTGGACGCCAGGCGAAACAAGCCATTGCACCTACAATGACATAAAAACATTAATGATTAGGCAAGCGTACCCTGCCCAATGTATATTTCCTTTGGGTATTGGAGACATTCACATGGGGTTTGCAGCTATGAAACATGACGTGTCTGTAATCCGTGTCTCACTGGAGATGGCTAGACGCTCATACATGAGTGACCAACTTAAACTCCAAATCTCTGTTGACTCTAATAGGAGCTTAGACAACTTCTGCATGAGCAAGCATTTACAGACTTCTTAACTGAGGTATTTTAATTGCAGCCTGAATCCCATCCTCAATGGCTTGTGTTGCTCTAGGGCAATGGTAGCACTCCTAGACATCTTACCTTGGGTTACTGAGCTCTTCAGCTTTAGTCTGTACAGGTTTGTGTCCTGTCTGCTGGACTGTCCTCAGTATCTTCTTCCTCAGTCACTTTAATGCCCTGACAGTAAGGGCACTTTAGATGAAACTAAAAGAGCTTCACTTTTATCGAACCTACCTTTTTTCCCAGCACTGTTACAGAACAGATTCTTTCCCAGCTGGTATTTACCTGTATAATCACATTCTCTATTGTTAGAGCAGTGCTATGCAGCCCAGCTTTTAGCTGTTTTTGTCTTCTTTGTAGTGCTAATATCATTGTTTCTGGCACAACTTCTGCCTGTTCACCTTTCTTTATCCAACTCAAAGTTGGCAAATGTTGTGTGTGCTTTCAGTTTGCCTTTTGCTGCAGCATAACCTTTTGCCTTTAGGCCTAATTCTTTTGAATTAAGGGCACTGCTTCAATCCCCCAGTCCACGCTGTGCACACTGCTGTCATTTGCAAAGCCCAGCCAAATAATATAATCCATTGCTGATATTACCTTCTCTCCTTTCCAATCTCACCTCCCTATCCAAAAAATGCTAAGCGAGTTCTGGAGCTACACTGGCTCTCAGTTCTTTTTTACCTTGGGTCATTTTTCTTCTATTTCATGTTGTCTGTCATACCTACAGTGTCAGAGCCCTCTCCATACCTCATCAGCTTCAGTCTGAAGGGAGGGGTGAGGGTGTCTAGATCTTCTTGGCAAATTCTAATGACTCTGAAGGGTTAATTCTATTTCCTAGTGAGAGTCTGCACATCTGCCTCTCCTGTCGGCATCCAAAACAAATCTAATTATTTAACCACAACACAGTCCTGATGACTGAGAGTTGTTAAAAACAATTGTTAAAAATCCACCACCAGAAACGTAGCTACACTCAGACCTCTTGCTTTCATGCTGCAACCCACTGGTTGCAGATTCAGAGTGTCGTGTGAGTAAATCTTCTCCACATTTCACAAATGTCAAAGCTAGCAGAGCTTTTACCCTCACCAGTCTTTCTCTCAGGGTGTTGTTTTCATCACCATAAAACTGACTACCTATTATTTCTTATTGAGCAATCTTAGAAAGGCATTTCACTGCAGGAGCATGACTCATTTCCATCTAAAATAATTTATCCTGAACATATCTCAAGGTATTATGTTACAAAAAATTTCCAGGCTGTTGATTCCACAAAGTACAGACAGAACTGCTTAAAAGCTTTACTGTGGCAGGGTCGCACACCCTGTGAAATAAAGCACAGGTATCATCCTGTTTACATCTCTTTAGAGCTGGCACAGTTATAAGAGTTGAACTTCACATACCAGTGATTATGTCTCAGTTAATAGCAGTGTTAAACTATCTAACCATTTAACAAGGTGTTCTGCTTAGCCTCCGCAAAGGCGCTTACCACTCTCCCTTGACTATGCATCAGACTCCTAATTTCAATCCTCTGATGAGGATGTAGTAGATGATGTGTCATTCCCTTGCTTCCCCAATTTAGTATGCAAGCCCTGGTCCCCAAACAGCCATCTGTTTGCAAAAAGCATCTGTATGTTGAGGCATCATGTTGCCAGTTTGTGCAGTGAGTACAGGAGGCAATAATTTGCCACGAGACAATCCGCAGTGAAGTCTCATTAAAATATGGTTCTCATATTTATTACACAGTATAGTAACAGAGATTAAAAATCACATTTTAACCCCCTTTGGATATATTACTCAGTCTATGGCAGGTGATGCAGATCTAAGATAACGATATTAGTGTTAATGAAGCAATTCACCACCAGTAATATCAGTTCCTTTTATCTTCCCCTGTTATTTACAGAACATTTGATATTTTTGTACAGTTTAATCCAAAATGAACCAGAAAAATCAGTAAGCAGTTTTAAAAAACTGAGCGTTGTGAAGATGTTCTAGGCCCTGATGGTACCCACCACTCTAAATGGACATGTGCATGAGTCCGCCTAACATTTCATTGAGTCAATAATGCTTTATGGAACAGTAGTTAAGCACCTCCTTACTTCAAACTATGGTCTCTTAGTTCAGCTCACTCCAGTTTTTCTGGTTCAGTTAGCCCCACTATAACAAGTTGTACCAGGAGTAAAATCAGAAGACAAACACTTAGAGAAATAATATCTCCTTTTTCTCTGACTGAAATTAAGACCTGATATTTCATTTACTTTGATTATAGCTTCTCCTGTTTTCTTTTTTTTTGTGAGCAAACCTTATGCCCTAACAAGATTTGTCTGGTTTTTGACTGGTTTTTAACTGGTTTTTGTCTGTTTGTCTGTTTTTTGACTGTCATGAGAGTCTTTCTATATTAGCAGTTTGCTCAATATTAACAGTTTTACTAGTGTAAAAGTATCAGCCATAGTGCCTGTATGAAGCAGTCCAACCATTTTCCCAATATGGCATAAATCACCATCCTTTAGTCATCGCATAAACATTTCATCAGCCAGCATAGAAATGAGGACACCCCAGTGCTATTAAAACAATACATGCATTTAGATATTTTACTATCACTTACACAGTCAGAATTTGAGAAAAAAAGATCACAAAAACCAATTTCTAAAACCTTCTGTTGAAAACATGATGGTATAACCCCCACTGGCTCTTCTGCCTCTGGCATCTCTTGGGAGGATGATGGCCGTCCAGGCCTCCAGATACATCCAAGGTATCTGCATCATTCAATTCTCAGCTTCATAAAGTGCAGCACTTCCCTTATAATATCCCCATAAGATGATTCCCATGACTTTCTAACAGTTCATGCATTTCCTGTTTGCTTCTGGGGGCAAACCGCATAGAAGCAGCAGCTTCCCCAATTAACTTGATATTCACAGAAAGCTGTGCAGCTGCAGTGTTTTCTAGTAGTTTCTTAGCAAGAAGTGAGGCCGTGATAAACACACATTATCCAACACTTGGCCTAACAGCTTTTTTTTTTCCCCTTTCATCTTTACTGCAGGAATTCAGGTTTTTCTTGTCCAGACATGGACTGTGTTTCCAGGTGAGATGCATGACATGCTAACAGCTTCCTTAGAGTTGGTGTCTGTTTGA
The DNA here is from genome assembly GCA_017639485.1 of Pluvialis apricaria. NCBI lineage: Eukaryota > Metazoa > Chordata > Aves > Charadriiformes > Charadriidae > Pluvialis > Pluvialis apricaria. Next base: position 15,861,659 of record CM030007.1, read on the forward strand.
AAGATTAAAAGGCCTCTGGTCCTTCTCTGAAGCTTTTCAGAACTCAGTTCTTAAGAAGAAAAATTACTCTCTGCTTCCTATGTCAAAGCAGCATCTTAGTGCTTCAGACATCTGCAGGATACACTGCTTTGCACGTATTGCACATGCTTTATGGACCATTCAAGGAACAATTTAGTTCAATCTGGGAAAAAAATCAACTACAGTCCTATTCAGGATTCAGGTTTGATTTCAGTCCTCAACAGCAGAGTTTAAAGCATGCCTTTCTGCCCTGAGGTGAACTATATATATGCCTAAATATACACACATGCAAGCCCACTTCCCAACTTTTCCATGTACATGTGTATAGCTGATAACTTTAGAGCATAAGCATGCGCAATTCTTTGCTCCAGTCTTAGTAATGTTCAGTACTAAACACTTTTAATGATGCGAGGACAAGGGCCGATATAATGAATGTCTTCCCCCTCTTTCTTCTTCCCCCTCAAAACAACCTAGGAAGCAAAAAAGGTATCCTACCTCTGCAAAACCTGAAATATTTATGGCTAATTCTTTAAAATATTTTTTTAATCAACTGCTGTATAAATAAATGGATGTAGATGCTACATAACTTACATATTTCTTGCCATCAATGAAAATTGTGTGGCATACTATGGAGTTTTCAATAAACAATTTTCATAGAATACTTTTACTTCATATTATTTGAAGTAGGCTTGAAGAACACCTCCTGAATCATTACACTTAGGCTACTGAAGACACCATGTTATATAATCCCAATTATAAATTTATTATTGAGTTTCACCTAAAAGGGGGTTTATTTTTTATTGCTTTCCTAACTGCTCCAGAACTACTCCAGTGGTCAAGTTTAGGAACAGCCTTTGGATTTTCAGCCAAAATTTATTTGTTGCAACCTTGTTCTTACCTGGTTTTATATATCTGTTCACCTTACTTTCACCTTGCAGCACGTCCCTTGGAGGTATTTATAAACAGTCACAAGGGACTCATTTTCCTGGGGGTTACAGATAGATGGAGCGTGAATACTTACTGTGTAAGTATTTAATGTACTTTAATGTACTCACATAATTCACAAACATGAAATAGTTTGCTATTGATTTACAAAAATGACTGACAGTCTTCAAAGCTTTCTATTAAAAAAAATTATCTAAGCATCAAATGCTCCTTTTTCACTGACTTTTTCTGTTATATCCTGGGTGCTTTCTCTTGGTCTGTAAACATCCTTTGCTCTACCCCTGTGACTGATAAAGATCTAGGCGAATATGGCTATCTTCAGTCTTTCTAAAATACTCAAACCAACTGGTGAATACTTCCAAGGAAAAGAAAGCACATCCTTAATGGAAGACTTTGCTCTTCTCCCTTTTCCAGCTACAGGAAGGTCTGTATACAGATGTAGCACCTGGTTTTCAGTACAGGCATGTTGGCTGACACTTTTGGGGGATTGTTGATGGACCCGATTATCATCTGCCTGGTTATAGGGGGGGGAAGATTTATGAGAGAGGGAAATTGCAACAGGCCAGGAAGTCTGCCAGTCCAGTTCCCCTAGGACCCGTGTATACAGAAGCCTGACGGCTGGGACCTAAAGCAATAGTAAAATCCCACATCTCCCTCCCCAATGATGAACACAGATGGCAGAGGAGGCCTCAGGAAGAGGTGAACTCTGTTGCTATCTGATGGATCAAAGGGAAGACAAATGAAATGGCCTTGCTGTGGCAGGGGGGTTGGACTAGATGATCTCCAGAGGTCCCTTCCAACCCTGACCATTCTGTGATTCTGTGAAAGACACTGATGGACATGACTAAAGCCCATGAATTTGGCACATGCTGTGCTTGTTATGAAGGCAACCCAGCTGGACAGCAGAGCAACTCCAGTTACGGAAGGGTAAGAGTTCAATGTAACACTCCCTTGCTGGGCATTGCATTAGGGCATGACATTGGGCAAGAGCACCCAAACCTGGTGATCACTGCAGCGTAAAGCGAGGCCCTGCAGAAGAGAAGTGGCAGAAGAAATTCAAAATTCTTACAGTAGAGAGCTATGTTTTGGTCAAGGTGCTAAGGAGCAGAGCTGCCAGCAGCATAGCTGTGATGAACGAAGATGGTTACGAGACTAAGGAGGAAGAGGTAGTGTGGCGCAAGGGGATGACACCAGCAACAACCAGCAGCACAAGTTATGCTACAACAGCAGCTATGAGTTCAGAATTACTTTATTTGTCCACCTCTTCAGACTTCTCTTTTGCCTTTAATAAAAATATTTGTTAAGCCAATTTCTAGGACTTGTAAGTGAGGAAAACTAGCTCAGTATCAAAACTTACTATCAAAATGTTAGTCTAATGTTCCTTTTTCCCCTTTTCTGGGAGGAACAAACCAGCATGTTAGCAGTGACCCCTTTAAATGTAAACCTGTCCCTTGCTTCCAGTCAGGTGCTGACAGAAGGGTTGTACACAGTATAATAACCAGTGGCTTTCATGATTAAACATGTTAATCTTCAAACTTACTCTTCAAGTCAGCCTGAACAACAGTCCTCCCTGGAAAGTCTCTAACTTCAAACATACCTCCTTGTTCAGTCAGCAGTGATTTTTCATTAAAACTGTTACTGTGTGATGACCAGTTTTCCTATAAATTTATTCCAAACCATCTCAAGAAATAAGTCTAAGAAACAAATGAGGGGCACAAATAAGGCTTTAGGAATATTAAGGCCACCCTTCATACCAACACCCAACATGGATACCTGTATATTGTCCAAAATGAGGTTTATTTGTTAACACTAGGAGTCCTTGAAGTACTTCTTCAAAAAAGTATGGATCCAGGACAACAGTGCTAGAAATATTAGTCACTGCAATTATAGCCCATTTCATATGCAGAGATGTCAAGTAGGAGCTGAATTTTTCCTGCTTACTGCAGTGGTAGATGATTAATTCTCATCCAATTACTCCTTGCAGCATACATTTTTGGTTTCCAAAGATCAGAAAAAATTCTGATACTGGGTTCAACATTGTAGTTTCTCAGCCATCACTGTTACTAGGCAAACAGCAAAGAAAGATACATAAATTCTCTCACCCACCTCATATAGCTTACAGAAATCCTATAATATTGGCCCCCTTCAGCTTTCATTGGTGCAGTTTACCCCCTCCTCCTTTAGTTACTCCATTTCACTCTTGCTTCGGAGGTGTCCAGAAGCATCATCTGGTCTGAAATTGGCTTGGAAAACAGCCTCCCAGCCCTGAACAGCTTGCACCTGGGCATTCTCTAATTTTTTTTCACCACTTCACTAGCAATTATGTTTTGAATTGCAGCAGCTGGCACAGAGAAGAGTCACCAGAAGCAAAAGATTAACAGCTAATATATTAAAGAGTAGCTTGGCTAATATGTGTACCCAGGATGTTATTGTGTTTTACCCTCATAGGATAGCCTCTGTCTTAGTCCACTTAACCAGATACTTAATGTGGATTCTCTCGAGACCAATCCCTGGCTGCTCTGTGGTGCCAGGCTTAGCTGAGCAAGTGATGCTGGATTCAGGTACCCTCTTAGCCAGTATAGAATCATAGAGTAGTTTAGGTTGGAAGGGACCTTTAAAGGTCATCTAGTCCAACCCCCCTGCAATGAGCAGGGACATCTTCAACTAGATCAGGGTGCTCAGAGCCCCATCCAACCTGACCTTGAATGTTTCCAGGGATGGGGCATCTACCACCTCTCTGGGCAACCTGTGCCAGTGTTTCACCACCCTCATTGTAAAAAGTTTCTTCTTTCTATCTAGTCTAAATCTACCCTCTTTTAGTTTAAAGCCATTACCCTTTGCCCTGTTGCAACAGGCCCTGCTGAAAAGTTTGTCCCCATCTTTCCTGTAGGCCCACTTTAAGTGTTGAAAGGCTGCAATAAAGTCTCCCTGGAGCCTTCTACTCTCCAGGCTGAACAACCCCAACTCTCTCAGCCTGTCCTCACAGGAGAGGTGCTATATAGTGATTTTCTTTCCTATTACCTTCTACATTAATATTGTGACTGGTATTTACAGAAAACCCAATATCTCCTTGCCTCCACCAAGTATTTGCAGAATTGTCTGAAATACCCCCAATCTGCCCTGGGAAACTGCTAGAGAAGTTTGTGGAAGCATCATCAAAGATGCTGCAAGGATCAAGGCTGCTGTCTCTAGGATAACAGCTCTTAGATTGCCCCATGCTCTTTGACTTCAATCATCTCCTTTATGAATTTTTTTTTAGGCAAAAGCACTTGTGCCTTCCAAAAGCCACTCAGACTGGTTGTATTGGCCTCCTGCAGGAACCTAGCGCTTTGCGGCATGCGGGGTGGGTAGCCCAGTACTCCAGAGGGACAGGCACCACCTTCATCCTGGTATCTTTTAAGCATCTGAGAGTTCATGTGAGTACACAGATGTGAGTGCAAGTGCTCTCAAGCTTTTCTTGGACCACCTGCCACAAAGCTTGGGTTTTGGGAACTACCGTAATGCAAGATGAGACACAGAACCCCCAAAGTAGGCTTTAATTTGAAATTTCCCTTTCCGGAGCAGGGATAGGCTGGAAGCTGAGAAGAGGTGGCCTTATGTTGTTCTACACAGCCAGTCATGAAGGTCTTGTGGACACTGCCTGGGATCTCCATCTGGGAACCCCTGGAACTGGCAGGGCAAGCTGAACTGCCCACTGGGGAAGTCCTCTGGGGTAGACAGCTACCAGCATGGCTAAAACTGGGGGGAAAAGAGATTATTTGGAGCACACACTGCATACCCATTTAATGGTAATCTGGGAAAATCAAAATGTTTGTATGTCTCCAAACTTAACCTCCTACTACAAAAAAAAGCACTCTGGAAAAATAGCTATTACAAGTACTCTTAGAACAAAGTTAAGCTTCTAAAAGGAAGCATATTTGAGATCAAAAAAACTCACAAACTATTTTAACCCCACAACTCGTTTATCTGACAGTATGAAGGCCAGTGCTATTTAAAAATAAGTTATAACAGGAACTACATCTTCATTTATTTCCACAGAGAAACATATGCAAGATATATTGATTTTGTAATTTTTTTCTTATATCGTCTAACTCTATCAGATTCAGCTAGGAGAGACTTTTCCTCGCATCTTCCCTCCCTGCAAGTCATTGTGCTGTTTTACAAGGACCCTGCCACAAGTCCTGGTCTAGGCATTGCTGGTTGTTGGAAGCTAAGAGATAAGCTGTCATAATTTAGACAGCCTCTTAAGCCTGTTTGAATTCAAGACTCCATTCTTTCTCAGCCACAAGACAGAAATGAGAAGGTAAAAAGGTAATTTACAGTGACCTCAGTCCCTCCTCAGGACCCCAAGGTTTGAATGTTGTGTTGTTTCAGTGAAAAGCAAAGGAAAATCACATTCCTATCATGCAGATTGAACATCCATTGGGTTATTGCCGTCCGTAATGGCATTTCAGAAAACTATGATGTTATGTGCTGATTTCACCTAATGGAAATCAAGTTGTCTTAATAATTACAAAAATGCAGACTATACTTTCAGAGCATTATTTTTTTTATTTGGGTATTTCCAAAATTTTGAAGAATATTTTATGAATACATAGAATTCTGTTACTGGGAAATTATAAAGTACTGAAAGTATCTTAAGAGTTTTCTTGGAATTAATCAGTTGAAAATTGGTTGATTATGTTAGTTACCTGGTAATGACTTTTGCATGAGTGTCTGTGCCTTATCAAATTGATTTTGATACCTTTTCTACAGTGGTTGTGTAATAACTATAAAACTTGGTACAACAATTGTATAGACTGTAGTTAAGAAGGGCCTTGCACCAAGGTTGGATCAGCTTACACAGGGATGAAAACTTACAAATTATTCTTCATGTGTTTGCTCTTAGACTGTGCAAGCAGATTATAAAGAAAATAGCATTGCAGTTTGCAGTCACTTCAAAGGACTGAGATTTTTAGCTGTAGTTGTTAGTACCAATGTTATGCTGCTATCTGAGCAGCAGAAGAAAACTTGGGTCCACCTTCTCATTTTCTGTGACTGTCATCTTCCCTCCTTCTCTTTCTCCACAAATATTATTTATATTATATGAGAAAACACTGAGCAATTCCAGATGTTCTGAAGTCTGAGACCAAATTTTATAAGATACGACTGCTTCTTTATTTGTTTACCTTTCATGCATAAATGGTTTTAAATTAGCCATTTTATCATTATGTTTATTTACTGTTAACTATTATTTATGATAATTTACTTTTGGCTGATTAAAAGCTGAGGTTTTCAAGTGTTTGCTTGGAGATACTGAAGTTTAATCAGCAAGCAACATTTCTAGCAATAGTTTATGATTTTTCTGTCAATGCAAAATAAATTTCACTGCCATTATGGTAGCGTTTTCAATACTCCTTTTTGCTTGGTGCTAAACTTAGCCATTTTACTGAAGGAGAGAAATTGCACATTACTTGAGACTGCTGTAACTTCTTCACAGCACCATTAGCATCTGTTAAAATCTCCTTTAAGGACACACACCTGAGTTACTAAAGCCTCCTCTGCAGCTGTGTGTGCAGTTAGCTGCACAGCTGGGCTAGGGAAGGCTTTAACCTCTTGTCCCAGGGACTGGAAATGCCAACCAGCTCCCCAAAATTGGAAACAGGTGAGAGGCAGCAGAAAGGGGGCAACTTTAGCTGAGAACAGATTTTAAACATGGTTAGGGACAAAGAATATACTCTAAAATGAGAGTTCTGCATTTGCTACATCAAATTGTTGAGCAGAGCTTAATACTCAGTTTCTGTCTCCCAAAAATGGAACTTCTTAGCATATCTCTTTCTATATCCTAATGTAATGGTGCATTCTCTTTTTGTGTGGCTCCTAATGAGATAACAGTATTGAGGGCTGCATGGACTGCAGAATTTCTTTCCTGGATTTCTCTACCTGGTTTCCTCTTTTGGAGAATCACACACGGCATGCAAGTGTACAGAATTCAGACACTTGACATGAAACCTAACATCCTGAGTATCAGCCGGCTAGTGGAGCTACTGACATAGCCACAATTTATCTGTAAGTTGCTGTATTTGTCAGCCAAGTGTTAGGAACTGGGTACAGCTCCCTAAATAGAGGTACTACTCAGAAGTCACCCACTCTTTTTCACCAAAAACTAAACATCACAGTCACTGGAGTGACATGCCAAAAGCACAGCTGTATTTTCTAGATGTATAGAAGTTTTAGCAAGCAAGTACACAGATTTTTGCAGCTATGTCACCAATATCCTCAATGGTTTAGAGACCACCAGAAGACTTCTAAAACTCTGTGGCTGCTTAGGAAGTTCCACCACCCCAGTTACCATGCTCCATTCAGTCAGAGATTTGACTGAACTGTGATTCTCTCTCTTTTTTTTTTTTTTTTTTTGTAAGCATGAACAAATATTAGAAGGTCTAGATCTTTTCATTTATGAAGCTCACAGTCCCAAGAAGTAAGTTCATTATTATTTTGAATATCCCTTCAAATACTATTTGTGATAAAATCTCAGGCTGAAGTAATGACAAGCAGCATTGCTGCAGTGTACTTTGAACACTAGTTCTAAGTGATGAAATTCACTTTTTGTAGTGGTACTTGAAAACAGCCCTCCTGGAGCCTGTCATTGTCTATTTGGATCTCAAATTTACAGGACAACGTACTCTGTAAATTAAACTTTATTTTATGGGCTTATTAGGAAAGAAAATAAACAAACATGACAAAGGCTCAATCCCCTTAGTACAGACTAGTCTAACAAGTGAATTCACTAATTCATTGCTTAATTCATGAGGTTTCTAACTCACAAGTTCTCTAATTCATAACTTGCAACTCATAACTTGTAACTTACGTACCTATGAGCAAGTTACCTGGTTGATGGTGAGAGTGCTCATACTTTGTCCCCTGTCACAGTGCAGGCATCCCCTGTATCACACCAGCAAGCACAAAAGCCTCAGCAGTCCAGCTGCTGTTGGATCTGCTTCAGAACCTTTTTGGGTAAGCTGATGTGTTTGTACCTTCCAGCTTGGAATTTTGGTCTATACCGTTTCCATGAGTTAGCAGATTCCGAAGAAACTACCAAACAATCAATATTCAAGGATTATGGCTGCAGGAGACAACAAGCTGCAGGAGCTAGTGGCTGCATAGTGACCTTTAGCCTGTTCTGGCCACCGTGTCCTGCCTACATGTTGTCCTTGGTTTGACCTAATGGCACTGCTCCCAGCATACATAAGGCGTTAGCAAGAGCTGCATGTTAGCCAAAATCTGAGCAGGAGTTGGGTGAACAGTCACACCTAACCCATTTTCCCATTACAGATAAAAGCCTTTGGCAGTTAAGTAACTTATTTGTTTAAAATTCCGTCTATTGAAATTCCAATTGTCTAGGATATTCTCTTTTCTTTTTCTCATACTGCCTTTATTTGTCAAACTGTATACAGAAGTCAGATGTTTGATTGCAAATATGGCCTTAGATATCCGTTATCATCTGAGAAGAGATTTAGGCGTGACTTGGACACAGAACTTTCTGCAGAATACATTAGCTATCTTAGGAAGAGCTGCAGAATACAAAAGGGACTATTTTCTTTTAGGGAGCTCAGGGGAGTTTCAGAACTGTCACTTTAGCCTCTATGTATTCTATAATATTTACTCTTGCTTTAGATGTAAATAATGAATTTAGAAAATAAATGGGGAAAAGTCCAAATGTTTTCAGCAAACTGATATAGCAGAATTTATACCATATAGTTATTAGACCTGATCCTAAAAATCCTCATTCAATTAATACTTACAAATATGAGAAAGCCCACTGCGTTCACAGCAATGAAAAATACAGGAATAAAATTTGCAATACTCTATATCCCCTCCCTGAAAGACTTTACAATTAAATGCAATTTAGTTCATTATCTGAAGATGGAGACAGATTTTAAAGTCAAGAATATTATACCCGTGAGAAAAGAAAAAAAGTCTAAACATGTTCTGTCCCAATTCTGTCTTCCCCTGAATAGACACATGCCTTAGGCTTAGGTGCCTTATGTCTGCTCACATACTCCCTTGCTAGAGCTTGGCTTTCGTCCCGTATGCAAAATAATTCAACATCAGCCTCAGGTTTTTCTTTTAAGGCTGTCCCTGCAGCTTTCTGTAAGCCACCCTAACTTTAACTCTCTTGTTCACGCTACCTTCAGGGCTGCTCCTGTCTCACTTTCATTGCAGAAGGAGTTGAATGGCTCTCAGTTATGTCACCTCCTGCAGAAAGGACTCCAGCACTCCCTCACAGCCACTGTCCCTCTCTTCCCTCCATGAATTTTCTTACCTAGTACTTAGGCATATTAAACTATCTCAGCTTCCATATTAATTGCTTTCTGTGTTTATTCATATTCCTGTAAAGGTATGCTTTTGTTTGTAGAATTTGCCAGACACTAATGAATTCTTTTCCCCCATTTCAAGCAAAAAAAGAAGTTACTTCTTCTTCTGAATTTCTTTTCTGTACTTCTTTTTTATATTTTGGCCACAATATTATATACTAGGCAGAATCATATTTTGCCTTGTATAGCATGTACTGCTTTCTTCGTGCCTAAATTTCCTAGGTAAATAGGAGCACCATTAAAATGGATAATGAATGGAAGTCATTCTTCACATGACAGGGAACTGCCTCAGGGACAGTGTGCTGAGTTTGAAGTTTCACAAGAGGGCTGAGCAGATCTAACAGCTATTACCAAAAGGTAAACCCTTCCTCTCCTTCCCCTTCTTTCTCCTCCCTTTCCAGTTCAGTTCTCCTGATTTCACAGCCCAGCCCAGCCCTTGAAACCACTCTGGTCACCATCTGGATGAACCAATTCAGCTCACTAAATTGGCAAAGAACTAACCCAGCAGAACCAACTTAATTATTTTCTGCCAGTTTAAGGAGCTGAATCAGCTCATCACAGGACCTGACACGTGGCAGTGCCAAGCAACGGAAGCATGGCCAAGGGAGGGGAAAGTAGTAGGAATGCTCCTTTTGGTAGCTGCAGGCTGTCAAATTGCTCCTTGGTCTGAAATTACTTACTCAAGGTAAGTAGAGGAGAAATCTAGGTTTTGGGTCATTCATCGTCTCTGGAGCAACTTTGCTATCAGCCATAATGTCAGCAGCTACTTTAAAAGTGAATAGAAACACTACTCCAAACACAGTCACTCTCATTTTTCACCCCTGCTCACGTCCCTAGTAGCAAAACGTCATGCAATAATTCCACTAAAGTCAGTGCTTAAGAGCCTTTTAGGGCTAGAGTCAGTAGGAAGCCTGTTTTTCTTTACATAGCTAGGTAATGCTGGGCTTTTGTATAAATACAGAAAATGTCTGTCATATGATGATGAGCAATTACTAAAGCAAGACAATAATTGTCTGTCGCTTAAAGCATCAGCATCACTACATAACTAGCAAATGATGTCAACAGCTGACATTATCTGATTGCTCAATTTTTACTTTAAACTAACTTTATCACCTATTAAACACCTATTGCCTGGCAATAATTCTATGGGAGGCTTGTTATCTCAGTGCTTTCTCCAATCCTGCTTTAGTAAAGCAAAAGGTCTTATAGTTCTGCAACGATAAGACTGTGGTAGCAGTACAAATAATATTCAATCTGAAAAAATAAGAGGCATTCCTACCACAAGGCTGCTCAGCATATCCTCGCAGGCTAATGTAAGGTTAGGAATTTTGGCAGTCAGACACTCATGGAGGCTGCATTTGCATCCTCATGTGACCCTCTTTACATATGCTCAGGATGCAAGTCGCTGAGCCTCTCAGCTCACAGCTTTCCCTGTTAGAAATCATACAGCTTTGTGTTGCTGTTGTTACCAAGTACACGTGCGAAATGGCACATGGCAGAGGCAATACAGGAGAAGGGGGAAGCTGGGAAATGAGAAACTTCTGACTCCTGTCTGTCCCAGCCACTCAGTGATTCATAGTGTGCCAGCACTCGGAATCTATTTCTTTGCAATCAAGGTTCTCCCTAAATAAATAGGAAATTATGTTGAGGTTTTCGTATAAACAGTTAGTGTGGGAAATTGCAAAATACCATTTTTTTGCAAAGCCCTTGAGATCATGAAATGTGTATTGCATATCTTTCTCATGTCATTTTATCAGACATCTTCAAATACCAGTAAGAATCTTCTGAAAGGCTACATGAAATAAAGATTTGAGTTTTGTAATCTCAGGAAGTTTTATAAAATTATGGTGTTCACTCTCATTGAAGTTGTTTCAATATAGCAGAGTATAAAAAACATAAGTGAGAAAAAAGCAATTATTTCCCATGAAAAAATTGCTACATTTTTAATATCAAATGAACAGTTATAGTTTAATCCAATTGTCTTAGTGGTTGTTAACTGACCTCAGTAATTTACAAAATTTAATTGTAGCTGTTTTTTAGAAAGTCACTTTTCAATTAGATGGTTCATAGCAGACAGGCTTTTGGAGCAATTACTATTTCATACACCAACGTAGGCTAACCTAATAACTGTAGGTCTTGATTATGCCAACTATGAAGATAACTGATGAGAATTGTCTTTATTGTTGTTAGGAAAAATGACATTTTGAAGTTACTTCAATTTTTGAAATTGAGTAAAAGTTCACATGGAAATTGACAGATTATTTTTCACACTGGAAAAACAACAACCAAATATAAAACAAAAAAACAAACCTCATAAAATTCCAGACCTAAACTAAACCATAGAATTTATTTCTAGCTGAGTACTGTGTCTTAAAAGAAAAGTTCAAACTTGGCTGAATATTATAGCTATGTTACATAACTTGTGAGATAGGACAAAGTGTTGCAGGACCCAGTACATTACTTTACTTGTTAGCTTGCTAAAATTGTAATTCAGAAGTTTCTTTTTTATTAGGTGTGAGGAGTCTGACAACTGAGCTCACACAAATATTAGGTAAACATTAAATGACTGAAGCTTTTTACCCTCAACGGTTGTTGCAGTGGCAAGTGTTACAGCACTATTCTAACCATAAATTAACTCTCTTTCCTAGTACCTACATCAACCATTCTTAGTATTTTACTGAAAGCTCCATATGGGCACAGAAGCTTCCATGGGAAGATCAATTTACAGGAAAAAGGCTGAATTCCTACTTTGTTCCTCAACAATGGCTACCTCGACAATCTGAGCTCCACTCAGTTACCTAAACACAAGTACCGGTGTTTGAGACACCACAATTTTCTGAGACAGCCTTACAGAGGAGGCTAATGTCACACAGGACCTGTGAGAGCCCAGAGTCCTTCAGGAACGGTATCTGGAGGTCAAGCAGAAGGCGACCTCAAACACATCTGGCTAGGTGTCGCAGCCTACAGTGAGCAATATGTTGCTGAGATTACACTAGCAAATTTAAGGCTAGGTCAGATGTGTCTGCATAAGCAGCAATCATAAAGAGAATGATGGAAACACAGCAAAAGGGGATTAAAATAACCTGAAGAGAGAATGCAGTGGTTTAGCAATTTCCTGAAGTTTCCTGATGAGAGAGGCTGAGCCCATGGAATTCTCACTGATGCAATCCAAAAATAATAAACCATCTTTCCTGGCACAGAAGATGACCAGATATAGATCCAGTGATCCATCAGCTTTTTTAGTCTTCCTGTAATACTTTGTCCTTTAAGGACCTTGCTTATTGATTCACATTCTCCACAGTTTGCTCTGCATCAATTTCAATAATCTTTAATTAAAACTGAGCTGATCCCATAAAAGCTGTGGATATTATCATTAAAGGTTGCAACACTGATTTAGTGAAGTTTTTGCTTACCTTTGATTGCATAGTTCATGAGATTCAAGGAACTGGTGGCAATTCATAAAAATTAATATGAGTGACCTTGCCTGTAGACAAGCAATTCTTTATAGAGCCTGTAATAGTTTCGGCTCAAAGATAACTGCTAGGGAGGTTCTCACACCATCCTTGACATGCTCTTTGTTCTCCACCTTTTAAATGGATGACAGTGATTCATCTTCTTATTTAGCCAGATGTCTGAAAGCCTTGAAGATACATAATAGTGACTATGGAGAGAGCCACATTTGACACTTCCAATTCTGGCACTGACAGTGTCTAGAGGGTTCAAGAGAGAGTGCGTTTGGAACTCTCTTTATATTTGTTTCCCAAACCAAACACAAGTAAATGATTTAGGGGAGATAGATACTGCTACCCTGGCATCTCTGAGCAGTGCATGTTTTCCCCAAGAGCAGCCCAGGCTCAGCTGCACATCTTGCTGAAGAAAGTAAATCAACTCAGGATATGCAGCAGGATTTATCAGAATAAAACTTTTCATGTTTTTTAGATAGACCCTACATGCCCTGATGCAGATGCATTGGGCGGCATTTGAAAATACAGTCAATTATTGCCTCTTTATGTCCTCCAAAAAAACACTCCCCAAGATATGCTTTCTACTTGCTACCATGAAATTGCCCCCGTTCATCATGAATTAAATTTTCCTACACTCCCCAGAGCACAAGTTTTTGAAAATTTAAACCTCAGCCTTCAAATAATCAAGTATCCTGCCAACAGTTCCTTCTCTCATCCCAAAGGAGTCAGCACAAGTCCTTCACTGCCTGCAGAGAAGCAGCGTCAGCGCAGATAGGATGACAAGAAGATATGTTCAAGTCACACTGCCATTCTCAGCCAACACCTTAAAGTTTACCCACATGGCTGGTGATGTCAAATGTTAATAGACCACAATAATAGCCCAATTTGGTTGAAATCTTCCATATTTTGTCTAAAAACAGTGGAAAATTCCTCATTTTTGGATCAGTTCTGCTGGCAGCAAACCATGCCATACTACGAGGAGCTAGTGAAATTGCACTTGGGTTTCTAGACATGTCAGTCCTGAGTTTCCTGAGAAACAATGACACTGGACCTCAAGGGCTGCTTACTTTCCTGTGGAATAAGATCTTCTACTGATATACCATTCAGGTTTCATTGGGTGGTAGATCTTTGTAGTCTGATGATGTAAGAATTTTACAGTCTAATATTATTTATCAGAATTCAAATTCATTAATTTTTGAGAGATTATTTTCTTGCTTATACCTTCCAGGGTTTTTAAGGAACGCTGTTCATTCAGGAGAGGCAGCGACTACGTATGGACAAGTTTCACTTGATGAGCAGTAATTATGGAAATTTAGGAAAGGCTTGTCTATAAACTGTCACTGCCAACTCCAAAAATGTGTAGGGGCAAGCTAAGAAATTGTAGCTTCTATAAACCATTACTATTTCATTTTTGGTTTATGTGTTCTTAAATCACTAAGTGGTTTTAACTGAGACCATGTTTGACAGAGATGTTACCTTTGCACTTTTCAAAAATCCGTTAGTCCAGAATAGAAATTCTGGACTAATTATTTTACAGATATCTCAATTTTACTGAGCTATCAACCTTGCTATTAAACAAGAAATTCAAGACTTCTTTGGAGCTAGTTCTCATTGAGAATGTGAGAGAGAAGTTACAAGGCTCTTATGGTATCTTTTGAGCTAAATTCTGAAATCAGAACTGAAATCAATCCAGTGGAAAATATAAACAATATTCACCAATATTTTGTTAAAATAGATCTTTAAATTTTTCTTCAGATGGGGAAGTACTGCATTGAAATTAGTTTATTAGTTCCAATAAAATTTAATAATAAGCAATTTAAATTACTAGGAATTAATTTTCAATAACCTTGAGTAAACTTACTTAAAGAATTAATTCCACATGAGATTAAACAAAAGAATCCATGAGGCAACATAATTGGAAATGTACTTTTCTATATTCTTGTCATCTTCTCTTTTATGTTGCTGGCAACTTTCTGTGTTTTATCCTCAGGCTTTGTTTATTGATTGTGCCCAACAGGACAAACATGAAAAGAATGAGAGGGCAAACTAAACTCTGTCTGCAGAGGAAGGTCAAATTCACATCATCTGATCTCAGGAACACAAATTTCTCGTTATCTCTAAAATGAAATACCATGGACACTTAGGCTGAAATACTTGACATCTATGAACTGATTTAGGAAATCTTCAAGTAACCTCTTTTGCTTATGAGAGGAAAAATAATGGCTGTGGAGTGCAGCAGGGGGACCAACCCAAAACTGAGAAAACCCAATTCCTACTGGGTCTGGTGCCAGGCCCTGAGCACACACTTCTCCCTGGGACAGCCACCTCCAGCAAGGGTGGCCCTGTCCCCGTAGGATTGTCCAAGGGCGGCCACTCTCAGGGCTGTGGGGAGGCTGTGGCCAGGCAGACCCTGGCCTGGGATGCCCCTGTGCCTGGGACGATGGCTCTGTGCCGAGGCAGCCCTGCCCGGGGCTGCCCACCGCCACGCTGGTCCAGGACCCATCCCGCAGGACGATGTCCCAGCCCAGCCTCGGCCCATCCCTGTCCCCAGGGGGCTGCCCCAGTGTCCCCCAGCTGCCCTGCTCCTGGCTGGGGCAGCAGGACAGGCTCTGGCTGCCACCCCGGGGAGCCCCGGTCCCCACGGCACCCTCATGCTTAGCTTAAATACTATTTGAATCCTAGCTGGTTTTGCAGTTACATTAGCATCCAATGGAGATGAGTAAACAGTGTCTGTCACATAATTTGAAGACAACAGCACTTCAAAATGAAGATAATAAATGAGTAGCAGCCAAAAAAGAAAAACCATAGTTCCTGACCTTTTCTATAGAATCGTATTAATTTCAGAAGGTCAGTGTGATTAAAAAATCAAACAATAAACTCAATCCAGTTCCATCCAGCAAAAACCAAGGCAATTGTAAATACCAAATTTGACACTCCAAGGGAATGGAGCATCTCTTTTACGAGGAAAGGCTGAGAGACCTGGGTCTGTTTAGCCTGGAGAAGAGAAGACTGACGGGGGAATCTCATCAATGCTTACAAATATCTAAAGCGCGGGTGTGAAGAGGATGGGGCCAGACTCTTTTCAGTGGTGCTCAGCAACAGCACACGGGGCAACGGGCACAAACTGGAACACAGGAAGTTCCATCTCAACATGAAGAAAAACTTCTTTACTCTGAGGGTGGCAGAGCCCTGGCACAGGCTGCCCAGAGAGGCTGTGGAGTCTCCTTCTCTGGAGACATTCAAAACCCACCTGGATGCATTCCGGTCCAACCTGCTGTAGGTGATCCTGCTTTGGCAGCGGGGCCAGCCTAGATGATCTCCAAAGGTCCTTTTTAAATACTGCTTATCTCTGGTTATGAGACAGAGTTTTCTCCTGGGGTACATCCTCAGACTGACAATGTATGTGATTCTGTGATTCACTGACACAGAGGGAAAAGAGCATCCAAATGAAACATCATGCTGATCCATCCGGAAGAGGATGCCCATCTTGTGACTAATGAAGTCAAACCTGGGTGTCACAGGTGGATTTTACAGCAGCAGCAATAGCCCATAAGAGACTCCACCACACTGAGAGAGGCCTGAAGTCTATTTTGTTGAACATTTGTAAAGAAAATTCATTTTAACAAGGAGATTTCAATAAATTTATGAGAAACTTTTACGTTACATACTCCTGTATCTCTGGTTATGAGATGGAGTTTTCTCCTGGGATACGTCCTCAGATTGACAATGTATATGCTTTTTGGGGGGGGGTGGGGGGTGGTGGTATTGGTCTTGAGGGGGCAGTGTTTTATGTCTACAGGGTCTCATTTTTCAGTGACATCCCTATTTGACCTAGATGTTTTCCCACTGAAGTTTGTGGAGGTTTTACAACTGGAATTAGTCTGATTTTGCACTGCATTTATACTACTGGTAAAGCGTCATCAGATTTCAGTACAGGCTTTGTAAATCCCATTTATCTGTAAACATTAAAGAGAATGAAACAGTCTGCAGTGAGCCATATAGATGGAAGCTAATCTGTGGGTTTTGTTCTGGTGTCCAGCTAAAGTATGTAGCACAGGACAACCCCTGTCAACACCTTCACCTCATTTCAGGGAGAGAAAGGTGCCGTTCTTGCAGTTCATGCTGAAACATCCTCAGCGCTGTCAGTCCCTCGTGGTCGCAGGGTTTGGGGGTGGGCATGTCTTTAATTCCAGAGGTGTGAAATAATACCTTCAGTCAACTTGATGAGCATTTTTCTTCCAGAGTTTAACCTTCAAACCCACAAATCTCAGCAGCAAGTACCACACAAATCTGATGTAAAATTGGGCAGTGGGCAGGACCTGCTGCTTTTAATTCTCTTTTAATCTTTGCTGAGCTGCTTTTCTTTAAATTGCTGCTACAGCCACTTAATTTCCCTGCCCAGCATTACCAGTTGTTGGGGTTTGTGTTTGTGGTTTGTTTTTTTTTTATTTAATTGTTTCTTCTTGCTTGAATGGTGGAAGATAATAGCCACCCTGTGGTTACCTGGAACAGCTTCCCCAAAATGGATCAGATCACAGCTTCTGAACAGGTCTCATTTCTTTAAACTGCTTTGCCATAGTCTTACAGAAAGCTGGAAGTCTTCCAAGCCAAGATTAATGTGCCATGGCTGTGGAGTGAGCAGAGGGCAGGTATTAATAAAGCAGCATGAGCATAGTCGTAGATTGAAGTACTTTGGACTACTGTCTTCAGAGTAGTGGCTAAGAGGGTTTCAGGTACAGGAGAACCAAGAGGAGGCATTGGGAAACAAAGACCAAAGGGCTGTAGCACTCTGGATTAAAATCTTTAACTGAACTTCTGGATCCCAAGGCCAGAACTGCCTTTGCTCAGTTCCTCACTAATCCTGAAAGCACCAAAGTTTGCTGGGTGCCCCTCGCTTAACTTTAAGAATCCTGAACTTTCATTCCATGTCAGCTCACTCAGAACTAGGCTTCTGGGCTCTGAACTCCTACCTAATATCAACCATTAGCCAAAAACTAGGTGAAAACTAGAATCTTCTGGGACCTCTGATTGGTTCAGGTGTCTCACAAAATCTGCTTTCTTTTTAAAATGCATTCATAGGACTTCTAAGAGCTTAATGGCCAGTGCACTCAGTAAGGAAAAGGGAGCCTTGAATTTTAGATCCCTTTTAGCCCAGGGTTTTCCAAACCTGCAGATCCATATTCTTGGAGAAGAGTGATACTGCTGGCTACTTCTGAAGATTAGGGGGTTCCTTGCTTTTTTTCCGTTACACCCCTTTTTTCTCCCCTTCCAAAAAGAAAGATATCATAATTATCTTGTGCTTTGCTCAACCAGCGGGTTTTGTTGGTTAATTGGTTTTGATTTTCTTTTTTTCTTTTTGTTTGTTTTGTTCTTGTGGAAGTGAAGGCAGGATTAACAAAATGTGGAAGAACAGAATATGCTAGAGAATTTGCTACAAAAGGCAAGTAGTACCAGGAACTATGAGTTTTTTAGGGAAAGTGGTTTCTAACTAATGCAAATCCCTACAGTTAGGAAAGAAAAGAAAGGGAAAAATTTAGATAAAATGGGAAAACGTAAGCAAAAGAAAACAAACCTCACAGTGGAGGTTGTTTTAGTCTTGTTTCTATAAATGTTATCCTTTTTTTTTTCACAGTAGTAACTGTAACACTGGCAGAAGTTAGAACTTAATCACACGGTGAAAGGGGAGGTAAACTATGAGAGGAAACTGTCTTTAACCACACCTCTATATAGAACATATAAACTCTGAATAACACAGATTCATGACATGTTGCAACTCACATGGTAGTGGCATCTCAACTATTGTGAAAGCATCATAGCAACACTAAAGTTAAACCTTAGCAGATAAAAGAAGGGAACAAAAAATTTGAGTTCATCTTTAAAGGACTATCACAACCACAAGTATGTTTAAAAATGAAACCCGAGCTTGATGAAGAATTTCAGATACCTAAAGCGGCATTTCAGTACAATCAGATTTTGTTGTTCAAACCCTTCAGACTGGAAGACTGAGCATGCAGGTGTTTTTCACCAGTAGATTCTAGTGCAGAATCTACCCTTCTTCAAATCTAACATTGAACGGAGAAAGAAATTGGAGATTCCAGCACCTAAAGGGGGCCTACAGGAGAGCTGGGGAAGGACTTTTTACAAGGGCATGTGGTGATAGGATGAGGAGGAGTGGCTTTAAACTGGAAGAGGGTAGATTTAGATTAGATATTAGGAAGAAGTTTTTCACTTTGAGGGTGGTAAGGCACTGGAACAGGTTGCCCAGAGGAGTTGTGGAAGCTTCATCCCTGGAGGTGTTTAAGGCCAGGCTGGATGGGGCTTTGAACAACCTGGTCTGGTGGGAGGTGTCCCTGCCCATGGCAGGGGGGTTGGAACTCAATTATCTTTAAGGTCCTTTCCAACCTAAACTATTCTATGATTCTACGATTACAGGAAAAAAATGCCTTTGAGAACCAAGGCCAGGCTCACAGTATTAGTCTCTCAGGAGTGCCTAGACCCAGGCTAGAATCAGACTTGTGTCTGTTCTTCCCTTGGCCCTCTGACTCACATCCCTGGATCCCAGGCTCAGTTCCAAGAGGAGCTGTAGGAAGCATTCCCACTCCAACATTCCACAGCACTGTGGTGAGGGCACTTTTCTCAGAGGTGGAAGAGTGAGTAGAATCCATAGACTGGGGAAAGCTTAAGGTGCTAGTGAGTGCTTTATTCAGTAACATTTAGTGCAAAGTCACATGTAGTACCTCTTCTTCCAGGACTTGCACAGTCTGTAGATGGCTGTCTGCCTAAACCTGGATTAGGATAGAAATTTAGCCTGGAGATATGTGCTCACCCTCCTAGAGCAAGCACTTTGGAGCATGTTTGAAGAGCTAGATACCTGGAGGACTTTCATGCTAAGCAGGTAAGTGCCTACAGGACTAGGCAGTATTTGAAAGCTGCAAGTCTAGGTTGCTGTCTAGTAGAAATGCACACAGCTTTGCTTTAGACGTCTATGTCTCAAGTTAGATGGGATTTTGGCAGCCTGGTTCCTATCCAGAATGAATGTAAAAAAATATTTTTGCCACCTGCTGATGTGAAAAATTTTGTCAATAGTCACTTTCTACAGTGAATTAAAACTAATTTATTTCCTGCATTTAGAGCTAAGCCTAAGATGACAAAAAAGGGTAGGTAAATGATAAATAAATGCAATGCAGATCCTTAATAATCCTTGATCTTCTGTGTCCAAAGGACTATAAGGTCAGGAACAGTTGCAGGTATGAGTAAATGAGGAGCCAGGAGACTTACAATTGCATCACAAGACCTGGACTTGTCCTGGCACGCCACATAGGTCAAGCCTTGTAAATCCTTCTGAGAAATCTGTGTCTGTATTCACTTATAGAATTATTCTGGATCTATCTAACTTAAATTACATTTCTAAGACTTCCCAAATCACCCTATAAACTGTTTCATATTTTAGAATCTGTCTAAATTCTACTGCTGGTTAAATCTAATGCATTTATCCTCTGAGTAAAGGTACAGTAGTCCTGAAAACAACAATTTATATTAAGAGGTAAATACATGAAAATAATGAGCAGGGAAGGAAGAAGTAGCTATTATAACTAAACCTGTCTTCTCCCCAGACATCTTTGCAGGAAATATTAAAGCTATTATTTCTAGTCTTCAGGATTTAGACTTCATCTGACATGAACATGGAATTTTCATTAATGTTAATGGAACTTATGCAGATGCATCAAGTGAAAAATAGCCAGCGAGTAATGAAAGCTGTAGCAGAGTAAAAACAGGTGGCGCCACACAGAGATGGCTCAGCAAATCCAATATTTTAATACGGATCTTCCATCTTCCCCAAAATTACAATATCCTAATCAATTCTAGGAAATGCTGGAAACATTATTTATGTGTAAAGATTCAAAAGGACCCAAATAGTTGGAAAACTCATCAAAAGTTTGGTCTGTCCCTTAATATCCATGTTTCCAACTGTCCTCCAAAAGAAAAAAATCTACTTTGAGTGTTCATGTTGCACTGTTTCTTTAACAAGAAAGCATTCATAAGATGTTATTTCTCCCTTTCCCAATACAAAAATTCATTCTTCTATATGAGAATTAATTTTTTTATAGATACCCACTAATTTTCGTGGTCTCTCTCTCTCTAGTTTACATATATATACGTATACAGTGGATTTTTTTCTGTCAAAGCAAATTTAACTTTTTTACCTCTCTGAAAAGCTGAATTGGCAAATGCTTAACACAGGCAAGCTAAAAATAAGCCCAATTTTTGTGGCTGGATAGTTTCTTTCTGAGATGTTAGTAATTCAAAGGCCTCAAGATTCTTCCGTGCACTTTCAAAGGGAAGCCAAATGACAAATTATATAGAAAAGGAACTCTTCTGTATTCTGGTTGTTCTTTGTAGCAGTAAAAGTATCTCCATCTACCAACTCACTGTTTTTATTTGTAAATTAATTCTGCACTTAACCACATTCCCAGATGGGAAGAACGGAATCAGAAACAATCCTGCTTCTATGAACTAGACGTATTTTTTTTTTCTTTCTGTTTCTTGTTCCAACTTTTCTGAAATGCTCCTGTGTTTACTAACATTGCCTCTTTAGCCTGCAAAGTCATAATACTGAAAGGAGTAGCCTGGAAGAAATTGTTTTTCAAACGTAGGTGAATAGGAAGCTGTAAAAAATGTGTCTTTATGCCTGAGTCACATAGGGCTTTAAACTCTAATCCAATTAGCAACTAAACTGGTAAAGTCCCAAACCTGTGTTCTGGCTCTCCTAACCTTGTGTTTCAAAACCCACTGCTCCCCCAGGGTTAATAACTTACCTGCATAGTGAGACAAGCGTGGGCTAGTTTCATTCAGGTAACTTCATTTTCCCTGTTTTCCACTCTAATCTTTCCAGACCTATTCAGTCCTTGCTTAGGATGTGGATTAAGCCTACGATGGGTTTGACAGAGGTGATGATATAAGATCATAGAATCATAGAATGGTTTAGATTGGAAGGGACCTTGAAGATCACCTAATTCCAACTCCTCTGTCATAGGCAGGGACACCTCCCACTAGACCAGGTTGCTCAAAGCCCCATCCAGCCTGGCCTTCAACACTTCCAGGGATGGAGCTTCCACAACTTTTCTGGGCAACAATACCCCATATCCCTCTCTTCCTCCTGGCTGCTTATTCCCACCCCGTGCCTGGGACAGGCTTTAAAGAAAACCTCGTAGAACTTGCTAGAAAGAAAAAACCCTAGGTTTGCTCCTGGTCTGATTGACAGAGCAGGCATACAAATGCTGGTGCTGACACCCCGGGCAGTGGCAGCAAGGAGGGACGGGCAGCAGAAAGGAACCCAGTAATGCCTGTTGCACTGAACCGTTTGTTCTGTAAACAGGGGCCTGATTTCCCATTTCACAAGTGCTCATCCATCCTTTCATAAATTGGCAGGTGACTGCGCAAACACTAAAGAAAAAAAATAAAAAGTGTTTGTAGATGTTTAAATGATCTTTTAGCAGGTAACAGGCAGATGGACTCTGCCTGCCACTGGCAGCGAGGGTGAGTACGTTAGCCATTGCTAAGAATAGCTGCCTGGAAGGCTTTGTAGTTCTCTGCTCCTTTCCTGCTCTACACCATCACTGGCTGCATGATCGCCTGTACATTAACACAGCAATTAGCTGAGAAACAGCAGCTGGCTACCATCAGTTATTTTGGAACACTAATGGTTTCACCGGGTAAATGATTAGCAGCATTCTCAATAAACTGGAATTTCTTTTTTTTTTTTTTTTGCATCTAAGTTACAAATGCTGTCTTGGATAATGCATGCCTAAATTGTCTATTTTGTCAAGTCAGGGCTCTGACCCATGGTGTAGAAGTAATGTGGGGTATTTTCCCCAAATGTCAGTCATATAGTCTTGATATTTCCTTCTTGTTTTTTATAATGCACTTGGTGTCTCCACTTTGCACACCATTATACCAATCACTTCAGTGGTCTATTTTCAAGCCCGTGCTTTCAAGAATAACAAAAAATACGACTCAATTGCTTTATAGTACAAGTGATAATAATGAAAAAGGACATCTAAGTAGCTCCATGGAACATCTGCTCTGATGTTAGTGTTCAAAAATTTTGATCTGTTATTTTTGTGTGGACACACTATGTTTTGGGAAGGTTATAAGGCCATATGAGTGATAGTACTTGAAGCTTGTGATTCTCATCATTTGAATCAGTGAAGCTACACAAATACTAGGTGATATTGAGAGAATGTCTGAAAAACCCTTAACTTTTTGTGTCCTTTTATGGCCATAAGGCTGTAAGTCTTCATGTCATCTCAAATATCATCATCAGATACATGACGTTTACAGCAGCAGGAGAGCTATAGCAGTGCAAATAAAGAGCCTCATGTTATTGAAAACACTTTTTTCTATATTTTGAAAAAATTTCTTATATTCTGTAAACCAAACCATACACAGCTGCTGTCCATATCTAGCAAAGTCCTAATGCCCTCTTTTTGTTGAGTGGGATCCTTCTGAGCCCTAAAAAAGAAGTTTAACTTAAGCAAGCCTTATTGGTTCTTCAATTGTAATGGAGAGACACAAGCACTTCCAAAAGGTATCTGATCTCACATGTTTTAGACACCTAAGTTAGGATGAGATTAATTACCCCACAGAAATGCCTTTTTATTATCAGGGTCTATGGAGGAGCCCAGGCAGCTGATTTAGACTAGACCTCTCAGGTTTAGAAAGCTGTATTTAGGTGGAACAAGTCTCACCCTTTACACTGGTTTTCAGAGATGACTTTTCATTTAGGGTAATATTTTTTAATAGTTTTTCAGCAGAATGACAGAATAACTTAGATTGGAAGAGACCTCCAGAGTTCTTCTAGCACAAATCCCTGCTCAAATCAGATCAGGTTGCTCAAGGCTGTGTCCAGCTAGTCTTGAAGAACTCCAGAGACAGAGATCCACAGCCTCTCTGGGACACTGTTCCAGTACTTGACAACCTTCATGATAAAAAAAAAACACAATCCTAATATGTAATTGGAATTCCCATATTCCAACTTGTGTCTATTGCCTTCTATCACTGTACACCTCCAGAAAGTCACACTCCATCTTCTCTGTATACTCCAATCAGCTGAAAACAGGAATCAGGTCTTCATCTTCTCCAGGCTGAACACACCTAGGTCTCTCAGCCTCTCCTTACATATCTTGCAATCCAGCTCCCTGACCATCTTGGTTATCTCTGTTGGACTCACTACTGTATGTCCATGTCTTTCCTGTACTGGGAAGCCCCAAACTGGACACAGAACTCCAGATGTGTCTCACAGATGTGGACTAGGGGGCAAAGATGTTCACAGGGTTGTGGTTAGTGGTGCAGAGTCCAGTTGGAGGCCAGTAACTAGTGGGGTCCCTCAGGGGTCAGTACTGGGTCCAGTCCTGGTCAATATATTCATCAATGACCTGGATGAAGGCATAGAGTGTACCATCAGCAAGTTTGCTGATGACACAAAACTGGGAGGGGTGGCTGACATGCCGGAAGGCTGTGCCACCATACAGCGTGACCTGGAGAGTTGGGTGGAGAGGAACCTGGTGAAATTCAACAAAGGGCAAGTGTAGGGTACTGCACCTGGGGAGGAATAACCCCATGGATCAGTACAGGTTGGGGGCTGACCTCCTGGAGAGCAGCTCTGTGGAAAGGGACCTGGGAGCCCTGGTGGACAACAGGATGACCATGAGCCAGCAATGTGCCCTGGTGGCCAAGAAGGCCAATGGCATCCTGGGGTGCATCAAGAAGAGTGTGGCCAGTGGGTCGAGGGAGGTCATCCTCCCCCTCTACTCGGCCCTGGTGAGTCCGCATCTGGAGTGCTGTGTCCAGTTCTGGGCTCCCCGGTTCAAGAAGGACAGGGAACTGCTGGAGAGGGTCCAGCAAAGGGCTACCAAGATGATTAGGGGACTGGAGCATCTTTCTTATGAGGAAAGGCTGAGGGACTTGGGGCTTTTTAGTCTAGAAAAAAGAGGACTGAGGGGGGATCTTATCAATACTTATAAATACTTAAGGGGAGGGTGCCAGGTAGATGAGAATAGTCATTTTTCATTTGTGCCCATTGATAGGACTAGAAGTAATGGGCACAAACTGGAGCACAGGAAGTTCCATCTTTACATGAGGAGGAAGTTCTTTCCTTTGAGGGTGGCAGAGCACTGGCACAGGCTGCCCAGAGAGGTTGTGGAGTTTCTCACACTGGAGACATTCAAAACCCGCCTGGATGCCATCCTGTGCAACTGCTGTAGGTGTCCCTGCTGTGGCAGGGGCGTTGGACTTAGATGATCTCCAGAGGTGCCTTCCAACCTTGATGATACTGTGATACTGTGAAAGATCCCTGGACCTGCTGGCTACAGTCTTACTAATACAGGCTTCACTCTTGCTAGTACACTTTTGCTGATAATGATATGACAGGCAACCTAGAGTTGTACAAAATTAGACCATGGGAGATAATTTAGTCACGAGATGATCATAAAGGTCTTGGTATCTACAGCATATCTCCAGAAGGTTGTGTGAAGGCAGCTAAGACAGTAATTCCTGGAAACAAAGTGAAATTCAAGGAGATAAAATAAGCCAACAAATAACACGCAAAGAAACAAAAACACTTTTCTGCTGCTAGGTTTATTTTTTAACCATGTCATTTTTGTGACTCAACAATCTGCTGTATAAACAAAGCTGAGGAGCATGATTAACCATGGTACAGCATAGAAACAAGGAGCAGTTGCAGGGGAGGTATAGGTTTTCTTTAACATTTTCCTATTGGAAAATCTGTACAACTATACCCAAAGGAGAGTAAGTCTATACTATTATCACCTGAATTTGTTAATTCAGGGTCCATAGCTTCCCTGGAAAATATTTATTATTCCACAAACAGATTGAAAACTACGGAATTAGTACAGAAGGACAAGAGGAGACAATCGACTCCACTGAACTGGTTAAAGAAGAATGAGCCGTTCCAGTTAAGTCAAATAGAGAATACATAAAGACAGTCCAGCATATGTTTGGCAAGGTGCTTTTCATCAGATTCTGCTAGACTGACTAAATTTCATTGTCTTGCAGGTTCTCTGAGATACAGAGAAAACAATTTAGCGTCCCAATAGAAGCTAAATCCCAATAGATGTTCCCTTAACTAACCTAACTGTAGGAGTTGCATTTGCCGCTGTGACTAAAGTATTTCTGATGGAAGAAGAAAGAAATTCCCACTATATACCAAATTGTATAATAGTCAATTGTTTTGTGAGGACCTTTAGCTGGAATGTGGAGTCCTCAGCTTTGGACAGACCTTTAGCCTGCTTTATGCTTATATTTAAATATAGGAGTATAAATACAAGATGATTATAATAGTTACAGTTATTACATTATAAAATGTTGGGCAATTACAGTTGTTTGTGACATTAATTATATGCTTTTTGAATTCCTGAAAATCAAGTCCATAGTTGTACTTCCAAAAAAATACCAACTTTTGAAGACAACTCTAAAGATTTTGCTCATAGTGTTGACCTGGAACAACATTGTCATGCAGCAAACCAACAAACTCCTTTATCTGTACATTTCTTCCTTCCTCCCCCTAATCCTTCTTTAAGGAGGCTACTGCTGTCACTAGTGAAGGTTATTATGGCAAAACCGATCAGGTCCTCAATGGAAGAAAAAATTTGCTTAATATCATAGAATCATAGAATGGTTTAGGTTGGAAGGGACCTTGAAGATCATCTAGTTCCAACCCCCTGCCATAGGCAGGAATACCTCCCACTAGACCAGGTTGCTCAAAGCCCCATCCAGACTGGCCTTGAACACCTCCAGGGATGGGACCTCCACAAGTTCCCTGGGCAATTTGTTCCAGTGCATCACCACCCTCATATTGAAAAATTTCTTCCTAATATCAAATCTGAATCTACCCTCTTCCAGTTTGAAGCCATTAGACCTCCCCCTGTCACTACATGCCCTTGTAAAAAGTCCCTCTCCATCTTTCCTGTAGGCACCCTTCAGATACTGGAAAGCTGCTATAAGGTCTCCCCAGAGCCTTCTCTTCTCCGGGCTGAACCACCCCAGCTCTCTTAGCCTGTCTTCATAGGAGAGGTTGCTCTACCCCTCTGATCATCTTCATGGCCCTCCTCTGGACAGACACCAGCAGGTCCATGTCTTTCCTGTGCTGAGGGCTCCAGAGCTGGACACAGTACTCCAGGTGAGGTCTCACCAGAGCAGAGTAGATGGGCAGAATCACGTCCCTCCACCTGCTGGCCATGCTGCTTTTGATGCAGCCCAGGTTGTGGTGGTCCTGTTATTTTGGGCTACAAGCACATATTGCCGGCTCATGTTGAGCTTCTCATCAGCCAACACCCCCAAGTCCTTCTCCTCAGGGCTGCTCTCAATCCATTCTCTGACATCTCTGACAAATATGAGATTGCCCTGACCCACGTTCAGGACTTTGCACTTTGCCTTGTTGAACTTCATGTTTGCATATGCCCACCTCTCAAGCCTGTCCAGGTCCCTCTGGATGGCATCCCTTCCGTCCAGCGTGTTGACCGTGCCACACAGTTTGGTGTCATTGGTAGACTTGCTGAGGGTGCATTCAATCCGAACATCCATGTCGCCAACAAAGATGTTAAATAGTACCGATCCCTGTACCGACCCCTGAGGAACACCACTTGTCACTGCTCACCACTTGGACATGGAGCCATTGACCGCAACTCTTTGAGTGTGACCATCCAGCCAATTCCTTATCCACCAAGTGGACATCTTAGCAGTTTCTCAAATGCAAAGGAATTTGGGAGATCTATAGATTTCTAGGAAAGCAAGAAGAAAAAGAAAAGGGCACTATATAAATATATTAAAAACAGAACATTTGCTACTGACAAAATTTCAATTAATATTTACAGAGGATGAGGTAAAGAGAAGAAAGGGTTGATTCATTTGCTGTCCACCGTTGAAGTAAAATTAATTATGGAGCTTGGTCTCACCTTAGGTTAGGGTGACTGATTGCATTTAATGCTAACCTGAAAGTGCTGATGTGTTAATGCTTGATGTCTTTTCTATGCAGAAATTATGGTGAACATACCCTTCAGTAAGAAGCCAGAATGTATGGAATGTGTCCTTTGCACTGAGTGGCTCAACCATGTATCCATTAGAGGAAGAATCAAACCCTCTCCTCCAATAATAAAAGAGCTACCAGGTTCATCACGGCTCACAGCTCCACAGAGATGGAGCTGGGGAGAAGTAAGACTGGGAGGGAAAGTGTGTATTCTCTCTAGCTCCGCAACACCATGGGAAAGATTTCATGCCTCTGACAATGCCTTACTGGAAGAGAACAAAGACGGATGCCCAGACTGATAATTTAAAACTGTATAGGTTGAGACCAGAAACTTCAGGATTTTTGTGGCTTTGCATGTTCCAAACTTCTGATTGGCAAGATCAGGCCAAAGGTTGACAGACAACAAGCACATTTTCTTGTCTCCAACAGTGAAAAGCAGCAAATTTTGAAGGAAAGACTATAAGCAACAGGATAAATATGAAATAATCATTTTCATCATATGACTTCCCAGCTTGGATAATCTCACTGAAGAATATAACTCATGGAGAAAACAGCATATCTGAAATTGGAAGTTCTCCAGGGTTTAGACTATTTCCATAGTCAGTCTGGGAAGGCGAGAACCTGTAACTTACAGTAAAAGCACTCACATATTTCTGATGAAACAAACATTTCCAGAAAACAACAATCCAGAGCTTTAAATGTTCTCTGGCTCTTTCCTCCCACACTACAAAA
The DNA here is from genome assembly GCA_017639485.1 of Pluvialis apricaria. Lineage (NCBI taxonomy): Eukaryota > Metazoa > Chordata > Aves > Charadriiformes > Charadriidae > Pluvialis > Pluvialis apricaria. Next base: position 15,890,218 of record CM030007.1, read on the forward strand.
TATACAAAGGGAAATGATAAACCCAAATAAAAAAGATTTCCACTTTTTACCCATGAACTTCAATAATCCATCTGAAAAAGAGAAAGTTCAAGACCCCCCTCCTAATCTTCCTCCAGAATGCCGAAGTAAAAGAAACAGATTTTGCCAAAGAAGACAAAAAAGTCTCTTTGCCTCAGTGTTGATTGAATAGAATAGGTAGAGAAGAGTGATTGCGAAGGAAGACCATGAAGAGACACCAAGGTCCTTTCAGTTCTCTCTGCTGTCTAGTGTATTATTCACACACTAGAGAGCAAAGTTTATCTTCTTCCAGTGAAACGTTCACACTCAGGGCATACTCTTCCTTCACTGGAACTCTTATAAAAAATCTTTCCATCTAAGGGTTTTATACCCAACTGTAGAATGCAAGTAGTAGCCACTTGATTATGAGACAAAATTAAATTAGCTGTATCTTACCATCTTAATATTCTTCTCCTGCAAACCTGTTTGTAAAGAAATTAAGTCAGTCAATGCGACCTCTGGTATTGCTCACTTTCACAAACTTAACACTGAAAAGGTAATTTGGTCTATAGAATTTAGATTTAAATGATGTGATATTACAGAAAAAATAGATCTGTGTTTACAGAATTACAGTGTTTCCAAGTTGTTTTAATTGTTCTTAGTATTATGGCATAAAAGTACGATTCTGCCCTAAAAAAAAATACAAAATATTCACTGTTTTGACCATCTGTGAATTTATTTAACATTACTATTTCATGTTTCATTATATTTGGGCAATTTAAATACTATATGAAATATGAGCAAACAAACGCCATGTTGGCAGGTCCTAACCCATGTAACATTGCACTCACTGCACTCTGGACTGCTTGTCGTTTTTGACGTATTAGGTGTCTATTTGTAAGAACTGACTGTCAGAGTTATCCATCAGAGGAAGGAGGGAAACAGGATCAGAGGATGCAAATTTGATGGGATGTAAACCATAGGATTCCAACTGACTGAGCAACTTCTTTTCAGGCACTCATGATGACCTTGTAATTTCCAGCACTAGAAGGTGAATGGTTACTTTGAAACATTTAACTCTTCAATTAAATTTCATTTTGGCCTTTACCTCTTTCTTGTTAGTATTGTATATGAGAATTTCCTTTCCCCAGCGTAACTTTTCATTGTGTGCTGAATTACACATGCATTTATATCCTCTTCTCAACCCCCTGTCATTTGTGACATGGGAAGAAAGGTTAAGCGAAACAGGTCTGTCTAACCTAAACATGGCAGGTTCAATGTTCAGGGAGCAAATAGTATTTTCCAAGATTTAAGTCATAAAACCTAGGTCAGCCCTTTCAAGCACAAAGTCTCTGACATACCCGTGGAGGTCACTAATGTGGGACCCTGCAACGCCAACTCAGAGTGAAGCAATTATTGTGACAGCAGATTTAGCTTGTTCTGAATATGCCACTGAAATCTTACATCCTCCTCTTACATGTGAGTCTGATCAACAATGTAGACTCTAAAGGACTTGCCTGACAGCCAGGGCTGCTAAAAAATGTAATCCTGATTAATTCAGTCTGCTTTCTCAAAGATGTTCTCTGTAGCCAGCACTACTCAGTCCTTGTTTAAAGCAATCATTCCAGTAAGTTACAGCCAGCTGCTTCGCACACAACAACTCGTTGGACTCATGTCTCAAGTTTAGACTTCTGTTCCCATAACATTTTGTGCATATAGCTGTTTCTGGTGTAAATGATCTGTCCTTGCCTTAAATATTCCCCGTAACTCTTCCTCTGTCTGAATCCAGCCTCTTATTAAGTCAAACTCCTGCTACAGAATTGTGCTAATATCAAAGCAGTTTCTCTGCTCCTGCCAAAAAATCCACTTCCCTCTACGCAACATGAAACTTGGTGTCAGTTCTCCCACTGACTCTTCCTCAGTTAATTCACTGGAAGTTTTAATTCTTGAATGCTACTAGAGAAGCAATAAAAATCTTTTCAAATCCCCCAAACTGCCTGAAAATGCATGTCCTGCACAGCAACGTCATCCTACTGCCATAACCCCTCATCCTCCATTCTTCACAAGATTCTCTCTCACTGTCATTTCACATCTAAAATGATGCTGCAAGATTTTAGGAATGGAAACTTTCTTTTTTATCCATTTATTGCAAAGAGTAACTATAATAAAAATAAGGCAAGTGTGGGACATGTCTGTCTAGTAATGCTCTGTTCCTGGAGACAACATCTAGCCTTCCGTCTGAGTTCATATTTGCGACATGGGAGTAGTAAGTCTCTGAATTTTGCACTTTCTCTCTAGAACATGCATCTCTGGCCCTTTGGAGCTGACGCACTCTGTCAGTCTTACATTCATCCTCTCTGCCATCACATTCATTCCCTTTTATCTGCCAGCAAAACTTTACAACATGAAGGGATTTTCAATATGGTCATGTACACTAAACATACACACAGGGCCATTCAGCTACGTGCCTGATCCTAATTTGAGGCACAGCAGACTAAAGTATATGCAATCTCAGAAGCTCACTCAGTCCCAGAGCTTAGCATTTCCCCCAGACATGGTGAATTCCCTCTTGCCTGTTAGTGAGCTCAGAGTTTTCCCCCTTCAGCTCAGCCAGAAGGTGTTGCTGTTCAGCAGAACTTTTAGCAGCATTTTAAGAAGATTTTCCCTGCTTGCAGAGGTGAGTGAAGCTAACGCACATGCCCTGACACTCCTAGTCCCCTCAGCAGTCTGCCAGAGCTGAGAGGCAACGGAAGAAGCTTTGGATGTCCGCAGATCTCACATCCGAGCAGCAAATTCCATGCTAGGATCATACTCCAACTTCACTGATTCCAGTGTGGTCAAATTTCAAGTGCGTTAATGTGCTTGATGTGCTGCCATCCAGCATGTTTCGTCAGGACTAACCTGCAATTTCTATGTAGATGTGCTCAGTGTCTTGGGCTTTGTTAAAAGCCCTTTTGGAGACTGACTTATTTTCAGGATTTCTCACATTAAATATTGGGAAAGTTACCGATGGGAACCCAGGGAACCATGACCATATTAGGAGAACATTGGAGCATGGCCGGACACCCTTATACCTTTTATCCCACTTAAAAATCTTTGCCCTCTCCTGGAGAGAAGGACTTCATGAGCTTTGGGGGGAAAAAAAAGGAAAAAAAAAAAAAGAAAAGCAAGCAAGAAAGTAAAAACTGGAAAGTGGCATTGAAAGAAATTCTAATTTATATTTCCTTTGTGACATACTGGGGGGGATTTTTATTTCCTTTGTGGGATGAGGGAGAAGACAGGGTGGTGTATTGTGTGAAGTTAATATAAGCATTCTCATATCTGTGGACCTGACTCTGCTTTATTTGTGAGTCAAAGTGCTCATACACATACAGCAGCGACCTGGGGAACCTCAGGCTGAATCTAAGGTTCACGTGGAATCAGTGAGGCAATAGATGTATCATTTAGCAAGCCTTAAAAGAACCATCTTCTGCATGAGAAAAGGTTTACAGAACAAATGCGGCATATGTTGAGCTATAATTAGTTCCTCAACTTTTGGGCAATTTTTTGAAAGAATTGCTACAATCTATAGTGCAATAGAGTACAGAGCATAATGTAATCACAGATTATTCTTTAATTTACGCAGTTTTCAGTGAGTATCAGGGCAAACAAGTTGAACATCTGGTAGCAGACAGCTACCAATGAACTTAGAGCTGTATTTTAATTCATGCAGCTGTCCTAGCTAGCCAGATTAAAAGCTTTTGTTACTCTTGATATCTGCAACATATGTGTAAGAGTCTGTGGGAAAAAATTAAGTCTCACATCATTTGCAAGGTCTTTTTGTGAAGGAAACTCTTCCTCTCATAAAATATGTATTCATTCAGGCTAAAAATACAGCTTTGTAAGTCATGTTCACATGACCTATGTACTAAGAATGTGCCTATGACATCAGAATAGTAAATGTACTAGAAGGACTGACAAAACAGTGATACCTGACTCTGCATTGACAGGGTTTTGTTCCCTTGTGAGCTTTTTTAGTATTTTTCCCAAGGAATCGAAGCATCATATATTTCTTTCTATTCCTTGCAAATGTAATGTATTTCAACTTGATCCAGGTTACGTGCTTCCTGCTGCCCCACTGACAGTTAATGACCTTGCACAGCGTGTGTGTCAGCAAATAATTTGGAGGACAAATATAGTATGACTAATGCACGCTGGACCCTTGAACTAGTTTTGTACAGGGGTAGAAGATGATGGAGTAATCACATGAGAATGTTTCTGCTTATCCAGGCAGTGGAGGAATGCGTAACATAGTCCTGAATACACTGACCAGAGGAAAACGAGTCGTCATGTCTGCCACCGTGAGCTGGGACCTCTTGGTAGAACCAAATACTACAGAATGGGTTTTATCCTGCACATTGCCCAGTGCAATGATTTTTCAGGGATGTGTGGTTGGACATCTGGCGAACCCATTCCTGATATAATTAAAAACTGCTCTAATGTTGTCGCTTTAAATTTTGAACAAGAGACACGAACAAACCAATATTATAAGTCTGGCATTTTGAGCTTTCATCTCCCTACTAATATGGGGTTGCTGCTAACTGCAGGATATTTTATCCAGCCTGGCTGTAAATGTGACACTTCATTGGGCTGTAGACATTTGACTAGTGTCCTCATTACATTATTCTTATTTGTGATTGAAATGATTCCTCTTTATAGAGTCAGCAGCCTCCAAAAATTGTCTGCTGTCCTGAACCACCTTATTACCAATATATTATTTGTGCTGCAGTACACATCAGCGGCTCCAAATCATTAGTCAGGATCCTACGGTTGTAGGAATTATATAGACTCATAAAGGTAAAAATGGGTCTTCAAGTTTGTATGCTAAATCTAGGAAAGCTTTAAGTAGTAATATACATAGTTACAGGGACTGTCAGGCAAAACACGTGTGATTGATAGGATATTTAAAATATCTCTCAGCATGCAAACATTCCACACTTCTCCTAAGACACGTCTTATTGACATGGGCTCTTATGTTATTCAGACACTACGTTAATTTCCAGGCAAGATGGGTCTTCAGTAATCAAGCTTTACACCTGAAATTCAAAATGCATGGAATTTTACTTGGGAGTGGGGTAGTAATGGCCTTATTTAATAAATGCCTCTCTTGTGTTGAAGGTAATGTAATTACATATTAAAAAATGGAACATTCGTTTTTTGGGCTACTATTACTGTGTTAAAGATCCTTCAAAATCAGTATAAATTTGTCCTTAGTACATGCCTTTCTGAACTCACGATACTTATGTTTCTGGGAAGAGGATTTTAATATCAACAAACAGGGAAATTGTCACAAAGGCAAGAGTCATGCAGCACGTAGCCTTATTTCAGGAAACAGTAACATGCGAGAGTTGCTGTATGTAGCTGGGTTGCTATTTGGGTACTACGCTAAGGACAGCGTGTTTAATTAAGAAAACCAATATTCATTTCCTGTTTCCTATTTACTAATAGGCAAGCTAAAGCAAAATGCAATTGCCAAGCATTCATATAATGCTGAAAAAAACACCTGGAACTCAACCATGCTCATGGATGCAAACGATACTGTGTATTTTCGTAGTGCCTATGAATTGTCCAGTTGGACCCGTGGGCACTCTCTTAGAAGCATTTGGTAACCTGAATTTTCTGACGATGCCAACAGCCAAAGCCACACGCAGTACTAGAACCGAGGCAGTTTTCCTTGCGAGGTTTTATCACCTCTTGGAGGGACAGCTAACATATTTATAGCAGAGCTGAGAGCAGGGTTCTAGGATACTGTGTTCGAAAAGAGGCATTACATGACCTTGTACTATGTTTCCTGCCAATTATGCTTCAAGGCATCATATCCACTGCTGTGAAATATGCTCCAAAATAGAAAGAAAGTTAAGACTTTTGAATCAATGCTATTTATACCTAACTACTGTGCTGGTCTGGTTTTTAGGTCTGTCTTGGCTTTGTGTTTACCTGAGAATTCATAATTCTGTTTTACCATACATATCTTGACAGCCTGTAATGCTGCACTTTTGCAAGGCATCATCATAAACATTTTTATACCTTTTTATGTGTACTGAGCAGTCAGTTCCTCATCATAATTTAAATAAGAATTACAGGAGACCGCTTTGATTTGAACCACTTATCTGAAACTTTTAATGCTTAACTCTGCCACTCGCTAATAGTGTGTTGATCTTTACAAGGTTCAAGAATCTACTTAAATTAGTATAGAAAATTCTGGAAACACAGAAAAAAGTAGGTAATTCTGAGGTAACCCATGGAAATTGCTTTATCAAGTTTCTTCTCAAATTATAAAACAAACATGAGAAATTATAAGCCAAATCTACAGAATCTGAAAGGTAGAACAAACATTACAAAGCAAAATAATGGTAACAAAACTAAAACATTTCTAAGAAGTCATTCTGTTCAGTCTGATAGTGTCAGTTCTATCCTTCTTTTCCTGTTTGACAGTCTCTTCTGTGTTAATAGCCTTTGGGACAGACTGCATGGGTGTAATGATAGGAATGGGGGAGAGAAGATGGAATGTGAGAGGCTGGGATATGTGGAGAAGCTCTTGGATGATGCAAGCTTCAAGTGAATGGATAAAATGCAAGACAAAGTATTACAAATTAACTCAGAAACTATGGGCAAAGTGGAGCTCATAGATGAGATTAACCTTAAAATGGCTGTGTGGATGAGAAGGAAGGATACACTAGTGGCCAGATTTGGGAATGTGAATGATACTGCTTTTAAACATAACAATGCACAGAAGGCTCTCCATAAAGGCAGTCCCATAGTCTCCCCAGGCAGAGGGGAACAGAGAGTGTTTTCAGCACCATATGCTTCACACTGATACAAACCGATGTCTTAAATTAGTAGAGTAATTTATTAATTTTAGTTCTGATTAATTATCAAGCATATCAGTGGAAGAGGCTAATAACTATAAGAGATATCCAGCTAGAAATGTCTGAAACAGAACGCTAACCGTTCCTCATGCAATAATCCAATGGACACAAACACTATACAACCGTTCCTCTATAAAATCATGTGCACATGTTCATGTATGTTAGTAGGTATGTGTGTGACCGGGACAAGCAGAGTTTTAAGCATAACTTGGTGGAAAACAAAAGACTTTTCCAGTGTAACAGATATTTTCCTTAACATTGTAAGTCTGATAATTCTATCAAGTAAAATACACATAAACAACAAGTTGGGGTTTTTCTCTTTTCTTTTTTTTTTTTTTCTTTAAAGACATCTGCCAGTAAGCTGTGATGATTACTTCACTCAAAAAGCAGCCCATCTGAGCTAACAGAGGATGGTGTTTAGGATTTGCCTCCACATGTATTTTGCCATCTTATCATTTTTCATAGAAGTAGCATATTAACTGAGAGATCAGAAATGAATACATCAAATGTTCATCCTTGTACTTTTGTTCCTGTAAGTTTCAACAGGGATGATTTTTGTCTGAGCTGATGGCGTGCTGAACACTGATCACAATTAGTTTCTTCTAATGAAAAAGGTACTGTAATAATGAACCTTTTATAGCCTTTCTCAATTTCTCTCAGTTTGTCTCTGATTGAAAAAACTGCTTGAGAACCTTCAGTATATGCAAAGTCATACTTATTTTGAGTAACATTATTTTAATTCTGTTTATTAGTTGACATAATGATCACAGCTTTTAATCTCAGAAAATTCACCCATATTGGGAAATCTACTTAGCATCTTGCTGGATGATACCTGGGAACCAAATTCCAGCAAAGTGTAGTCCAGGCATTAATGTATTGGCTGAACTGCTGGGTTGAAGAATTTGTTGTGGATGAAGAACACTGCTGTATAAATGCTTAGCACTGTATTTACACATATAACATGTACCTTATTACCTGCAGAACAATTTAATGATAACAGCTCAGAACAAAAAAAAAAAAAAGAAAAGGAAGAGTCGGCATGCTGTGAAAGCAAATTTCAGCTTTAAAACTTCAGGTTTTCACAGGAGGTACTTCTCCCAATTTATCATAATCTCCCTATTCAGCCTAAGTTAAGAGTGCTGAATGTTTGAAGTAATACATGCAGTCATAAACGGTGAATCACTGGCATAAGTGAAACCCCTGACATTTCAGACACTTCTAGCTGGATATCTCTTATACTCATTACTTTTGATTAGAGCGTTCACTGGCTTTCAAACAATCAACACATCTCTCAGAATGTGTTGTTAGTGGTTACCAAGTAAAATAGAGCTATATTTGTTGCATTAATTATTGTGGTTACCAGTTCTAATCAGGAACACGCTTGGCCCTTTCTTCTGTAAAGCAAAGCTAAGTCCTCTGGCAATTTCTGATGGCTCTGGCTGCCAGGTAGGTCAGGAGCACCATGAGAACAACTCCTCAAGTTGCATTTTGAACCTTCCCTTTCTTGTTTTGTCTAGTAAATAAGAAGCACAGAGGTAAGCCAAAAAAAGTCACAGAAAAGTACAGGAGAGTTTTTTCAAGGCTTAAAAAAGTTTCAGTCTCAGTTTGATGTGAAAGTTCATGGGACTTACCCAAAACATTTCCACCCTATTAATAGCCTTGGTTTAATATAGGCACAGAGCAAAGGCACTGTGAAAACTTCCCCACATAAATCTGTTAATGCACTTCAGGGTTGAGTTACATAATTGCTTTTCCACTTCAGAACCTCTTCAGATGCCAAACTGTATTATGCAAAATTTAAAGTCTTCTAGAAATGGTTCAGGGCAGTGCTGTATAAGATGTTTCCAAGCTAGCAATGAGAAAGCTAAGACACCAACTAGTTCTCCACCAGGTTAGTATTGTGGTGTTCACCAGTTCACATGGGTGCAGTACCAGTGAGTTTTTCCACAGCTTTGTGAGAAAGTGTCCATAGGGAGGTAATTTTTCAAGCCTGGCCTTAGCTTTTGGAGCTGCAGATGGTGCTACTGAGCCATGAACTCTTTTGAAAATCTGGCTCTTAATGGAGGAATCAAATTACTTGAAAAAATTATCAGGCATCACCCACCGTGCAGCTGTCTCATGACTGATGTCACTCTTGATGTCAGTTTACCAGACAGTCACTTAATGATCATTACCCTGTCATACTTTGTAGTGAAAGTTGCTCGGTTTGGCAGCAGCAAAGAAGATGCTCAGTGTGTTTTAGCACTGGAGTAAGCCCGGGAGGTATTTTGAGTTTTTGGCATCTTCTTCTGAATGGAGATTAAATGTTTTAAAATTTGTGAGAGGTTTTAACTCTTATGTTCCCAAATTAGTAACTTTTTACTCTGAAATTTTGTTTATTCCAAGTGTTCAATTTTATAAAAGGGTAAATAAACTGATTAGCTTTCAGCTTCTATTAATATACATCAAGATTCTCATTTATTTCAAGATATTTTTTTTTAAAGATAAGTGCAAATTCACTCCCTGGCTTTTGTTCCAGCCCTCCTACCAACTAGGGGAATTAAAATAGGATTTCAGTTTGCATTCACAAATATAGGAAGGTGATACTCCTGAATGGGACCAGGGAGGACACCAGAACAGGAGAAGTCCTCAGGCACCCACCAAGACCAGGGGTGGGGAGAAGGAAGACCCAAGGAGTCAGCCACAAAATAGGAAGGGTGTGGGGAGGAGCTACGTAGTAATGATTCTGCTTTGGGTATGAACTGATGATGATCTAATAATGCCTTTTTCAATGATTAACTTTCTGGCTTAACTTTCTGACTACTGCTGGAAATGATAATGGAATTTTTTTTGCAGTGGTTACAGGGAAATAAATGACAGTGCCAAAAAATGAGGGATGCATAATAAACTTAACATCTGTGAGGCTCTCAGTGACAGATGCTCAAACCGTGTCTCCTGGGGAGATAGGATTCCTGTGACCTTGACCCACAGTAGTCGTCTCTTAGAGATGTCCGGTAAAATGTTGTTATTCACAGAAAAGAGACGTGTCTGAAAAACACTGTCATGACATACAAATAAAATTGTGTTGCAAATGGTCTCATACTGGGGGAGGAACCCAGAATTTGTTTTCATTCCGGGTAGAATCACATTTCATGATCTCAATTGGAATATAAGTGCGAATACAGCTAAGAAAATTAATCAAGCCCCCGATTCCAGCACATGCTGGAATATTATTAATCCTGGGATTAATCCCATGGGATAAATCACTCCAAGTTAGTGTTAAATCATACTGTATTTGAATTTTGGTGAGAAAGGCTCAAGTGTATTTTATTTTTTTATTGCTTTAAACATTTTTTGTGTAAACAAAAATATATAATTTTCATTTCATTTTGCATAATAACAGTATGGATTTTCTAGAAAAACTTTTAGAAATGAAAGAAGACAACAGTTCTTCCATAAATTTCTCTCATTATCTCACAGTAAAAACATAATCAAGAAATGTGAGAAAGTTAAACAAATAACTCTTGATTTTGGGGATAAGGTATTACAAAAGCCATCAAAACAATAGATATACAAACAGTCTTTTTCCTGGTATCCTGTCTAAAAATAGGCAGAAAACTAGGAATATTAAATAAATCAGGGCCAGCAAAATATTCAAACACTTTAAGACAAACATTAGAACAGGATAAAAGAAATTTAAAAATTGGAATTGTGTGCAGTAACAATCAAAGAATGCTTTTAAATGTTGGTCATCACTAAATCCTAAATTCTGCCACTACTGTCATCTGGGCATCCCAATTGAAAACCATATCTTACTCAGCAGTTCCATACAAGACAATCCCTACAAACAAGATGAAGTGCTTGTGAGGCCAGCCTAGATTAGTCTGCCTTTATGTAGCCTGTTCTTAGGTGCTGACACCGTCGCTCGAAGGCGTACCAACCGATTACCTCCTCAGATCTGGATGGTTGGAAGGGGAGGTGGGTTAGCACCAGCCAGGCCAACTCTGCACCATTCATTCACTGACCCGCTAGTGCTATGGGAAAATTTAGCTGGTCATTTCTCTTTGTCTTCATGCTCCTTTGTAATACAAAAGCTTATATAACACTCGTGGACCCCCACTGGACCTGAGGGGTTCGCGTATATAACCATTTGAAAGGCTGCAGAGGTATATCACATTGTTTTTAAACCTAACACATTGCAGTGGAAGGAAAACCTTCACCTAGCAGGAAAATAAAGGCCAGTGATGGCTGCTGCATTGGAAAGCAAAGTGTCAGCCTTTTTCCCTGTTACTGTTTGGAAGCTGTAGCACAGATGCAAAAAAGCTAGCTGTAGGCAGTTAATTCAGGCATCCACATTGCAAACTGATGCGTTTTCCTACATGCTCTGTCAAAAAAGTGAGGCACCACCAGGTGGGCATACAAAGGAAGGCACCCCAACTTGGAAATGCAAACTCTCCCTTGTTTTCTCCTAGGGAGCGCCATAAAGGCCGTTGAGTCTTTATTGGCCCCTAAGCTCCCATGATGTTTGCTTAATAAAAGATGATTGAGCCCTCATAAAGAAACTCTTTAGGGAAATCACAGAAAGAAAATTCCCAAGGATTGGGAATCTGTTCAGCACTAAGAGTCAGCTCCTTCCTATCACAGACCTTCATACCAATTTTTTTCTACAGGGTGGCTTTTGAAATGACAGCTTCTCAGTGATGTAACTGTTTATTTTAAGGTTTCACTAGAAAGCAGTCATATGAGAGGCTTCATAGAGGAAGAAACAAGGGGGTGGAAACAACCTCCATATCCAAACTTACCCATTGCAGTGACATTCCTAAGAGGCAATAATTAGGAAAAGATAAAGAAATTTTAGAGAAAATCTTGTGTTTATTTGTAGAGTCCTTCACTCCAGGATTTAGATCCAAGAATCAGCTATAAGCTGATATGATAGTCATTAAATATTATATTCCTCACATCTAATTCTACTTTCATGGGCCTGTCACACTGGAGCAGGAATAAACACTATTAACAGTATGCCTGGGGTATTTTTTTAATTCTATAACCTTTAAATAGGAAAATATCTTCAAATGAAAGTGTTATAACTTCCAAGAATGAATCTTTTAAAGAAGATAACTATTGCAAGAGCAGATCAGATATTATTTTCTGCAAAATAGAACAATCAGTGGACTTACCAAATTGAGCCCTCTGCTTGAGTAATCCATTCTGTCCATATTCTCTGGCTAGCGTCAATTCACAGAATTTAATGCAACATTTCTTTGGAACACAGTTCTGTTTGCTCCATTTTTTGACTGTTTCATGGTCAAGAGTAATAGAAAATAGGTTCACTATAATTAATTGTTCTTCTGAAAAGATAAAATATTGAATTTATTAGACATAGAAGCATTTAAACTATTGATTTCTCAATGACAACACTCATCCTGTTTCCTAAGGCAATTCAATCTTTGTAAGAGACTGCAGGGAAAATCTGGACCTTTATGTAGTGATGCTGCTCAAACACAGTGAACATGAAAGATGCAACCAGAAATGCAAGCAACTCTGCAAATACAGACTTGTTCGCACATGAAGCTCATTAGAGCACACACTGAAATCTGCTTGCCGAGCACCAATCTTACTACTAAAACATAAATTGATAAAAGTCATGAAATGAAATGAATGGCATAGGCACAAGAAGAAAGAAACACCACAAACTCTATCCCAAAGCATGTCACAGGTGGCCAAATTCTGGAATTTCTGTTCTGTGTGGCTATTTAGTTCTTCAACATTTCCTTTTGACAGAAATTGAATTAAAAAGTCAAAACCACCCATGAGTCGCAATTTCTAGAAAAGTTCACTTCAGAAATATTGGATATTATCTGGATTTTCATTTCAATAAATAAAAAAGACTGTTCTCACTAAAGCTTTCCATGATACATCATGCTATAAAAGTCAACATGATAAAGGCAGAACAAAGTACTTCAGCTTTATCACAACACTCCATTATGAAGCTACTCACAGCAACCATGAGAAGGGACAGTTCCTGCAAGTGTGACTTAATCTGATCTTTGCTTTTCAAAGAGAAAAGTTTTCAGAGGTCTTTAATACAATAATACACCCATATATCAGGATTCTCAAACATTGTCAGAAATTTGAAGGACTGATAAGATCTTTAAAAGTATTTTTAGAAGTGTGTATTATTGTCCGCAGAAGAATAATTTGTCTTCCTCTGTTTGTGGTTAGTTTTCCTTGATGCTCCCAATTTTTCTTTTTTCTCTCAAAAAACATTACATGACAACAGCTGCTTTCCTCCAGTCCCACAGAGCCCCACAGCACAGCAAGGCACAGCTGGCAGACGCCACAGTTCATGCAGCGGTTTCTGGGCTCCACTTCAAGATCCTGTATGTCTTCTGGGAACTTTTACTGAGACTGTCAAGGGACTCCTGGGAACACTTAGAGGAACACCAGGGTGCCTGCTGCTGCCGGGAAAGGTTGGCCGTGAGAGGCTGCGACCACCCGGAAACTCTCACAGTGGGAGGAGGCCAGAAGCCTGCACAGCATCAGAAGAGAGTGGCTGGATCCTCTCTGAGACCTGCAGTCTCGTGAGCTTCAACCCCAGCTGCTCTGAGAGAGAGGCCAGCAATGCCTCTTCTTACCAGGTCGGGAAATGGTGACTTCCAGAATGGGAGCTGGTGAGTTGGCCAACCAACTCTGGCTAACCAGAGGCCAAGTGGCTGGAAAGCAGCTTTGCAGAAAAGGCCCTGGGGGTCCTGGTGGAGAACAAGTCGACCACGGGCCAGCACTGGGCCCTTGCAGCAAAGAAGACCACCAGCCTCCTGCGCTGCATCAGGCAAAGCATTGCCAGCAGGTCAATGGAGGTAATCTGCTCAGCACTGCTGAGACACAACTGGAGTGCTGGGTCCAGTGCTGGGCTCCCCTGTACAAGAGAAACATGGATGTACTGGAGTCAGTCTAGTGAAGTGCTGGTGAAGGTGATCAAGGTCTTGAAGCATCCACCATACAAGGAGAGACTGAGAGAGCTTGGACTGTTCAGCATGGACAGGCAAAGGCTCAGGGAGATTTTAACAGTGGATAGAAATACCTGATGGTGGAAGTAAAGAAGACAGAGCCAGACTCTTCCCAGTGGTGCCCAGTGGCAGGACAAGAGGTAATGGACACAAATTGAAACACAGGAAACTCCATTTAAAAACAAGAGAAAAAAAAATTTGCAGTGAGGGTGGTCAGATACCGAAGCAGATTGCCTGGAGAGACTCTGAAGACTCCCTTCTTGGAAACACTAAAAGCCCAGCTGGATATGGCCCTGGGCAATCTCCTCTAGCTGACCCTGCTCTGAGCAGCGTGGTTGGACCAGACCATCTCCTGAGGTGCCTTCCAACTTCAGCAATTCTGTGTATCTGATAAAACCACTTTCTGACTATAATCATGCCTTTGTCATTGCAATATTATTGCTTTGAGTAAAAGAAACCACATATGGTGTCAAATCCTTTCTCAGTGGACTTCTTTTTCTTAGCTTTCTACCACTTATCTCCATATCAGTGCTGTCTTATTCTCTTTGTTATCTCTACCCTATTCACTGGCAGACAAAATATGTTTGATTTTTCTGAATTGTTGAATTTTAAATGAGATGAAAATAGAATCCAATTTGAATAAAATAGAAAAAACATCATAGTTTCAATAGAAGATCTAAAGTTATTTGATTAAATTCTAAGATCAATACATATTTCATTCCTTTCATGAAATTCATCTGATCTCAACCTGTATGTTTGGCCTGATTTTTGTCTGGTTGATATTTTCATGGTTTTAAGAGAACAAGAAATGGCTTGACTAATATTTGCTTAATTGCTGTAGTTTTTCTCTCTTTTTTTTCATTTCTCGTATGCTACATTTACATAAATGACATTTACATAAATGACATTACAGGTCATTTATGTTAAAAAATCCTACATTTTAAAGATGGGATTAATACAATATCTGTATTTTTATTTAAGAGATTATTGGACATCCTGCTCCATGCTGGAGGTGAAGAAGTAACACCAAACAGTGACACAGCTGTCACAGCAGAATGAAAACCTAAAACAAGGTAAGAAACAACAGAAGAGAAAAACTCTTGCCTGTCAGCAGGAAGGATGAAATAGAGGGCTCATGTGGCGCTTTTTCTTCCTCAGCACTGTGCTTACACTGCAAATTACAGCTCATCCTTTGATCTTTCAATTTAGACAGAATGGCCGTACTGGGTCTAACAAAAAGCCCATCTAGGCAAGGATCCTCATTCTGTTTTCTAGTCAGCTTCCGTTGTTAGAAAAAGAACAGGATATTCATATGTGATACTTCACTCTAATACTCTCCTGATTCAGTTCTCATCTAAATTTAGACACACACAACAAAGATGTCTACATCTGAGAAAATCACTTTGGGAACCCCATCATATGGAACATGCATTTGATGAAACTTACCTGACCTACTTTAAGCATCACTGTCACGTTGAGATGAATCATGCTCTACAAGTAGTTTCTTATTCCTTTAACTATAGAGGGAACCAAGCAAGATTAGTCCAGGTGTAAGTGTCTTTGTAAGAGACAGATGAAGTTACCTGAGATTAATTTCGTTCAAAATACCTGTAGTCAAGCTTGGATTTGGGGTTTTAAAGTCAAGAGGTATGGGCTAGGGCTCAGTCCTGTGCTGTGACCCACACCCAATGTAGCTATACCCCAAGGAAGCAGAAATCTCACTGTGCTGAGATGTGTTCAGCAAAGTGGGAATAGCAACAGTAAAGCGGTGACAAGAAATAGCAGCAGAAACAGCGTTCAGAGGCAGTCAAAGGAACAGTAAGAGGATAGCAGGCAAAACAAGTAGCAGGTTTTTTGAATGAGATCATAAGCTGGCTAGGAGCTACGCCATGAGCACCTAGTGCAACATAAACAGGGGAGAAGGGTTGTGGCTTTAACCGCATCAGTAAATCTCAGTTGGAAAAGTATTCATTTGAGGACTGTTACCACCATTTTTTCAAGAATGCCAGTCCTTCCCACTTTTAACTGTATCAGCTGTTTTTCCAAGATGATATTATAACTCCGCTTTCCTTCCCTCAGACAAAGGGGGACCTTTATCTTTCTGAAGGCCCTTCTTTACAAACATTATCTGTGTGTGAGAGCTGTTTGCTGTGAAGCACCCAGAAGGTGCAATTTAGTGTCTGGAATGAAGCATGAGCTGCAGCTGTTTTAACTTTTTCTAGTAGAAATCCTTAGAAATTGAACATAGACCTTTTACTATTTAAACACCTGTGACAGGAGCGTTAGGTCAGACTGAGATTGACTAGTGCTTCCAGCAAGGAAATTGTACAAAACAGCAGCTTCAGTCTGTACAGCATCTTTCATGCAAAACAGCACAAATATCTTCAAAAGCAAGCGAGAACGATAGAATGATTTCTCTTAACTAAACCCAACAAAATCATAATAAGAAGCAAAACTAAACAAGGACAAAGCTAAGGAAAGAATTCTAAGAATCAAAACAAATTAAGAACAGGAAGAAACAAGAAATCCTGGTAGGTTAGTTGAAAACAAGCAAAAAGTACAAAATGCATCTAGACAGTCATAGCACCAATATTTCACTTTAATTTACTTCGCAAAATGAGACCACGGCCTCCAGACTTTTTTCTCAGATAGTATTTGAAATTCAAGCTGCCTTATGGCAAAATAGATCAGGTAAAAGAAAACTACTAAGGATGAAACACAACTTGGTTATCTCAAGAAAATGTAGTGTAGCCAACCTCCTGTGACACCATAAAGGCGGTTCTTATTTAAGCTTGATGAGCATAAATGTATTGTATTAACTACTATATTTAGAACAAAACGTAACTTTAAAGCCCTTCTCATGAGTAAGATCCTGTCTCATCACTGTTCAATATTTGGCACTGGAAATATTGGTAATCACAAGTCACAAAATGGCTGTAGATCAAACTTTCTTCTGTTAACTGAAGCTCTTTCTCATCACTCTTCCCACTCTTCTGTTTTCCAGGCTTACACCTTTTTTTCTGCTGGTGTTAAGTTAAAAACACCTTTGCATGTTAGATGCTTTGTTGTTTGCCAAGAAGATAACTGCATTTTTCCTTCCAGCAGTTCTCATCCCACAATCATCCCTTCTGCTGTCAAACTGGTTTACTCTGCAATGACTCTTGAGGTTACCTTTCACTCAAAGAGGAAAAAAATTGAGACTTGTTTCTCAGCTTTCATCCTTCTGAAACTGGTTACTACCATGTCTCTACCGATTTCCCTGTGCAGTGGAGCATCAGTGGTCTGGCCACCAAAGGACCACCTAGGGTTTAGCTTTGATACTGCTTCCACTAAGCCTAGCTGTAAAGGTTTGGGGCTTTAATGGTGCAGAATCAGGCTCTTGATCTTGTTTGCCATTCAGAATGAAATTCCCTGTGCATAATCACACTGGAATGCAAAGTGCTAACAAGTGCAGCCTACTGCAGTACTTCTTAAGTAATGAACCTCAGGTGGAAAAAAAAAAGGATTTGTACACATTTTTTGTGCTGTATGTGTATAAGAGTCTTAATTTTGGAAAATTAAATATTGCACATAGGGTCTATTACCATTTTTAGAATCAAAACAACTTCAAAGACCATAAAGTTCATCTGCAATAAAAATATTTATTGTGGGTTTTCAAGAGAGGCCATGAACAAGTGCTCTGAACTTTAAAAGCAATCATGACAAATCATTTAAAGCAGAGATGCCAAGTGTTTTGAGATCCAGGCCACATGGCGTTTACAAACAGAGACTGTGAGGCAGAGTGGAATTGCTCCCTTGGGTTATATGGTCTTTGTTTCCACGACCTACTGTGATCCTCTTGTTCAAGTGTACTGTACATTTCCTTTCTATGTGAAACACTACTTTTTCCAGTTCATAGAAGGATTTAAAAGGTCACTATCAAAGCATGTTCTAAAATTCACAGGCTTAGCCAGATTCTCTTGAATTTTTCTGTGGCCTGTGGCATAAGGTTAATGATCCTGAAATTGAGCCATTTGAACAAATTGCTTCCAAAGAACTTGCTCTCCACCTGCTCCCAAAGCAGGCCAGTATAAGTTCAACAAGTTCTCCTGACTTTTTTACCTTCACATGGAGCTTGAAAAATGGTGCAGATCAACAGTGCTATGTATTTTTCCAGGAACAAAATGTACGATAACTGCTAACCAGAATCTAACGCTTTCTTAACAAAGGCCACACTTGTATTTTGAAGAACTGTACCAAACAGGCCTGATACTTGTCTGGTTTCAAACCCAGACTTTCCTCCAGAGGAATACTTGTGCATTTTACAGGCTTTTCACCTCCCATGAGTACTTTTAATCCATGCATTTAAGAGGCCATGGAGCATCACACTCTGGCCTAAAGCCACCTAAATATCATTTTAGCACATTCAACAAAAGTCAGAACTGATATAAAGCAAATGCCTTCCCCCAGGTTGTACACAGATTTCTACCCTTTCACTCCAAATATAGGAGAAAGGGCAGGGAGCACTGGTAAGACACCTCATCTTGAAGGACTCTCATCACCAATTACCTCCTATCTAAAACACAGGAAAGATTTCCCCAATTTCATAAACTGCTGTTCATCAGTTGAGCCACAGTCAGGAATCCTGTTTATAATTCTCAGTTTTGAGAAAACAAGATAATACATATTGATGAAGCAGATTGTAGCTATTCCATATTATCTCACATTTGCAAGGAGGTAAGAGCACAGGTGCAGTCAGATATTGCTACTCCATGATACACAGTGATGTTTTAAATCACAAAACCCATGAGTCACAGCTAAGGCAATATTCTCCAAGCTACCACTCCCTATTTTCTACAGCCATCTGGGAAAACTCAACGCAACCACACTATATATGGATTATTCCCAATGACTCCAGTGGCTCCATAACACAAGGGCTTTGGAAACTATCCGAACTCTCTACTGTGCAAATCACAAAGCTGATTACTAAAGGTTTCTGGTTTGCCTTGTATCTTCACAAAACTTCAGCCAGTTTTCCAAACAATTTATGAATATTTAAAACTCAAAAAATAAACTAAGAGGTTTCTGAAAGATGAAATCTCTAGCTATAAACATTGCAAGGATCAGTGGGCCAGTTCTACCCAAAATTTAGTACTTCCATGTGTCTTTTCACTCCTGTTTTTACTCCAGTTATTTTATGTTGGAAATATTAAATGGTTATTCTGTGATCCAATGGAAGGTAGCTCTCCATCTAAGATCTAAGCTCTTCATCTAAGCTCTCCATCTAAGATGGAAACTGTAATCCAAAGGGAAATGGTGAGGGACCTGCTTCAGCACCTGGAGGTGCACAAATCTATGGGGCCAGATGGGATCCACCCAAGGGTACTGAAGGAGCTAGTGGAAGTGGTCACCAGGCCACTTTGCATCCTTTATGAGCAGTCCTGGCTAATCGGGGAGGTCCCAGCTGACTGGAGGTTGGCAAATGTGACACCCATCCACAAGAAGGGCTGGAGGGAGGATCCAGGGAACTACAGGCCGGTCAGTCTGACCTCGGTGCCTGGGAAGGTGATGGAACAGATCATCCTCAGTGCCATTACACGGCACATGCAAGGAGAACAGGGTGATCAGGCCCAATCAGCATGGGTTTGTGAAAGGCAGGTCATGCCTGACCAACCTGATCTCCTTCTATGATAAGGTGACTCACTTAGTGGATGAGGGAAAAGCTGTGGATGTTATCTACCTGGATTTTTGCAAAGCTTTTGACACCATCCCCCACAGTATTCTCCTGGAGAAACTGCCTGCTCATGGCCTAGACAGGTAGACTCTTCACTGGGTGAATAACTGGCTGGATGGCCGTGCCCAGAGAGTGGTGGTAAATGGAGTTAAATCCAGTTGGTGTCCGGTCACAAGTGGTGTCCCCAGGGCTCGGTGCTGGGGCTGGTTCTCTTTAATATCTTTATCAATGATCTGGATGAGGGGATCGAATGCACCCTCAGTAAGTTCGCAGATGACACTAAGCTAGGTGGGCGTGTTGATCTGCTTGAGGGTAGGATGGCCCTGCAGAGGGATCTGGACAGGCTGGATCTATGGGCTGAGGCCAATGGTATGAGGTTCAACAAGGTCAAGTGCCGGGTCCCGCATTTGGGTCACAACAACCCCATGCAGCGCTACAGGATTGGGGTGGAGTGGCTTGAAAGCTGGCCGGCAGAAAAGGACCTGGGGGTGTTGGTGGACAGCCAGCTGAATATGAGCCAGCAGTGTGCCCAGGTGGCCAAGAAGGCCAACAGCACCCTGGCCTGTATCAGGAATAGTGTGGTGAGCCGGACTAGGGAAGTGATCATCCCCCTGTACTCGGCACTGGTGAGGCCCCACCTTGAGTACTGAGTTCAGTTTTGGGCCCCTCACTACAAGAAGGACATTGAGGTGCTGGAGCGTGTCCAGAGAAGGGCTACAAAGCTGGTGAGGGGTCTGGAGGACAAATCTTAGGAGGAACGATTGAGGGAACTGGGGTTGTTTAGCCTGGAGAAGGGGAGGCTGAGGGAAGACCTTATCACCCTCTACAACTACCTGAAAGGAGGTTGTAGAGAGGTGGGGGCTGAGCTCTTCTCCCGGGTGACAAGTGATAGGACAAGAGGAAATGGGTTTAAGTTATGTCAGGGGAGGTTTAGACTGGATATTAGGAAACATTTTTTCACTGAAAGGGTTATTAAACATTGGAATAGGCTGCCCAGGGAGGTGGTGGATTCACCATCTCTGGAGGTGTTTAAAAAAAGGGTAGATGTGGTACTTCAGGACATGGTTTAGAAGTGGGTTTTGTCAGGGTAGGTTAATGGTTGGACTTGGTGATCTTAAAGGTCCCTTCCAACCTCAGCAATTCTATGATTCTATGATTCTACGAAACACTGCTAAGGCACATGGAAAAAGAGGAGGTGATTGGTAGCAGCCAACATGGCTTCACCAAGGGCAAGTCATGCCTGACAAATTTGGTGGCCTTCTATGAGGGGGTTACAGCAGTAGTGGACAAGAGAAAAGCAACTGATGTCATCTACCTCGACTTGTGCAAAGCATTTGACACTGTCCTGTAGGGGGCCTACAGGAAAGCTGGAGAGGGACTTTTTACAAGGGCATGTAGTGATAGGACAAGGGGGAATGGCTTCAAACTGGAAAAGCATATATTTAGATCAGATATTAGGAAGAAATTTTTCACTCTGAGGGTGGTGACACACTGGAACAGGTTGCCGAGAGAAGTTGTGGAAGCTCCATCCCTGGAGATGCTCAAGGCCACGTTGAATGGGGCTTTGAGCAACCTGGTCTAGTGGGAGGTGTCCCTGCCCATGGCAGGGGGGTTGGAACTAGATGATCTTCAAGGTCCCTTCCAACCTAAACCATTTTATGATTCTATGTAACAAACTAAGCGACAGAACTGAGTTTAATTACAGGGCATGTGGTAAGGCCTGTCAACACTGCCTAAATATCAAAGCCTAAATCCCAGTCACACTGAAACACCTCCCAGAAATCTTAGGAAATTCAGGAGGCCAAGATTATAGCTTTTGAGTTACTATGTCTATGGGAAGCCGTCACTTAACAAATTACATACCAATCATTAAAACCAAAAAAGGTGACACTAAGGAGTATCCAGAAAGATATCTGGTTTATATTTCACCATCTCTTGTCACATTCTGTAAAGACAAGACTTGTATTGCAAAGAAGCCATTCTCTGACCTTTTCCCAAACTAGCAATGTTTTCACAGAGAGCGAATAGCAGTTATTTTCTGTTACATGAGAATCCATTATATCATACCATAGACTATTATTCTTCCTAAGTGAAGCTGGAATGAAATCAGAGGAAAAGAAATCTCATCCACTTAAAAGGGACTTGACAGAGTAAAATCTTGTGTTTGATAAAAATAAACATGTATTGAGTGGTAGGAACACCATGTCTGTCTTCAGCTTCACATTTAGCTGCAGATCATGAACAGTGAAATATCTGATGATTCAGCCAGAACTGACATATGAAATGGGTCAGAGGAAATACTTATTTATAAGAAGGTTTTATGGCTCTTACACTAATACAAAGAAGATATGTCATGTTGCCAGGCCATTTGCCCCCAAAGACCAAGGATGTTTTGTTTAGAGATACGGGCATAGTATTAATTTTTGCTGGGCTACATCCTAGTCACAGGAGTTTTGCTGTTGACCACAGGGCCCTCAGGAGGTAACCTGACAATATCAATACAGTTGATTCCAATCTCTACGCTCTTCTTCTCACAGATCTCCCTTTGAGAGATATGTTCAAAATGAGCACTGTAGTTTCTATCTAACACACAGATTCTAAGAATTACAAGACTTCTGTATGAATTTTTTTTCCCTAAGGAACAGCTGAACATTTCCACATGCACAAACAGTGTTTTTAATACAAGTGCACAAGTTTTACTCAACAGCCATGTTGAGTGATTGCTCCACAATTTTATACTGAGTGCTTCAGCACTGGCAACTGGGCTCAAGGCAGGTCAAATCGTACTAAATGAGAGGCAAAGACTGACTGGAAAGCCAACCCCAAAGATCAAAAGTTAGCACTTGATTCTGACTTTTAAAAAAACACATACCGCAGATTTACCCATTGCTCCTAGTCTATTTTAATAGCAGAAAAGACAATTCTGACTGGCAATTCCTTTTGCTCCCCCACCACGATTGCCTCTGCATGAGGAAGACATTGATACGGTAGTTCACAGCGGTCACTTGAGTCTTTAGATAATGTAAGTCATGCACATTCATACTTCAGAAGAGTAGAATCAATGAAAAAAACATAGAATGTGAAATGAGATTCTGGAAAATAACTGGTTTTGTGCTTTAAACTAACTCATCATATGAATGGTATTCTAAAAATGGAATGTATGTACCAGAATTTATTAGGAAATTTTCAGAGACTGCTTTTTGCCAGAAAATACCTCTTTATTTTAGCCATGAATTTAATGGAAAAACTGAGGGAAATAAAATTATGTTGTGCTTCTGTTGCCTAAACATTTCATAATTGTCACAGTGACCTGTTTTCCATATGAAGAATTCTGCTTTTAAGTCAAATAATTTTCATTACAAAATCTAGCATATTCTAAGCTAAAAAAGTTAAAGTTTTAGAAGAAGTGCTAAATTCAAAGCAGAAGTTTCTACTGTCTGGAACAGGCATTCTTAAATCTAACTCGTGAAAACGTTGAGAATTTTAAGGATAGTTTCAGACAGGATTCAATTTTTTCAAAATTTCCTGTAATTAATTTACTCCCCATTCTTAATATGTAACCTGATTCACATTATTCATGCTGCATTTCCACAATTGCTGTATTAACTGCAGGACCTTGATTTTCCTTTCATGCTACTTTTTGTGACAGATGATTTGAAAGTGTGCCCTTAATGGAGCTGGTTTGTTTTCATTTACATTTCTGTAAAGGTAACCATCAATTTCTGGGGACATATTTTATTTGCTACTACAAACAAGGTCAAAATCAGATTTCCTTCCAAATCATGTTGTAACAAGTTACACTGAAGTGGTTCTATCAAATATTTTCTAAATCACAGTAAGCAATTTGAAGCTGCTTTAACAACGTTACGGTATTTGAAATTAGAGCAGCCGGCTGTGGTCCACACCAGGGTAGGGAAAAACAGCCTTTTTAGTCTGCTAAGGTTCTTGTTAACAAGCATATTGTTTTATTTTACATTGTCTGAAGCTTCACATTTGAATTTAACTTCAAGCTAACTTAACTTAAGGGTTTTCCAATTTAGACTTGTCAGCAGTGAATGAGTTGAAACTGTTTAAAACAAAGGGGTTCCAAATCCTTAAAACGAGTCTCTTCAAGCTTTGTATAAATCACGTTGGAATAATCCAGATTTTTTGGTTTAGACAAACTTTAGTTATGCTTCTGCACATGAACTGTAAAAAGTATTGGATTCAGTCATGCCACTGCTACTTTTTTTTTTCCATATAGTGAAATTACTGATTAAACTGATATGAGAAACTCAGCTCTGTCTTTTGATTTTTGTTATAAAACCTATTTGGAAAGGGAGTTTTGCTATTCTTCAGACAAAATATAATATAGTTGTAAATGTGTTGTCTTTAATGTTCTGATGTATAAGTCCCATGTCTGAGAAGAAAACTGGACTGGAAGAATATTGAGGAGATCATAGCACAAAGGCCTGTTATTGTTTTATGATTTTATACCTTGCAAAGTGGTTTCTTCTTGCCTTGAAACTGCAAACAGCCTTTTTATTCAAATCTTTCAAAAAGTAATTTCAAAAAACCCTGTAAATAGGTTACTGTAGAACAACCAGCTCTCAGAAACCGAGCATGAAGCAGCACGTAACTGCATCCCCTTCTGGGAACCCTGTATTCTGCAAGGCCAAAATGATGCTTTCCCATTTTCAGGACATTTTGTCAACATTTTGGGGGATTGGCCCTGAACTGGTAAATTATTTTTCCTTTCTATAATGGACATTCCAGAAGATAACTAGAAAATTTGGAGGGACAACCTCCAAGTTCAATGTACTATAGAGATGGGTCATGGGAAGCAAAAGCTGTATTCCTATGTAATGAGTCACCCAGCTATTCAAACTGTATCTTTGGGCTTTTACCAAAATGAAGGTGTCCCTAAGTACATTTTTAGGCAATGACATTGCAATGTTAAAGTAATAAATTAGTAGTAAGGATATAGAATTAATTTGTGCAGTAATTGAATGTGTGGCATTACTAATTTTAGTGTGTTTAGTATTGTCTGATATCTCTACTGCATGATTCAGCAGAGACAAAAGAAATATGCGATGCAGGAACACAGGAAAGCGAGTGGTCTGTCTGTGGAGTTTTAATACAAAAGTAGATGCAAGAAATCTGACTTTCAGAAAAAGGAAAACTTTCAACTCCCACCTTAAAAACCTTCTGAAAGACAAGCATATTTTCTAACCTCCTAGCTGCTGAAGAAAAAGGGCATCAGCAAAGACCCATCACCCAGTTTTTGTTTTGTTTTCTTTTAGGAAGACTGACCCTTTCTCTAGTTTTTAGAAGAAAAAGATGTGGGCACTTATTTCCGGAGCAGGTCTTGGCTTGCAGTTCTCAGGCAGATGGAGGGTCTTGGGCTGGGCACAGCTGGCTGCACGCTGACTCTCCCTGGTGGGCATGGGCACCGGTGTTGCTTCATGCACTGCATCCTACCCTAAGACTTCCCATTAAAAAGCAATGCAGTGCAATGGAAATGAGCTGGTACTGAGGGCCCAATGTGCACAGTAGATGCACACTGGGAAGTTTAACTTCAGACTAGTGCTAGTTTGGCCCTGGGAATTTAACACCTCTTAGCAGGCAGAGTGCATTGGATGCGGTCGTGAAGCGTATCTCCCAGTTCAAGTTTCTCCAGAATGAATTGAGTCTACCAAACCACAATATAAACTGAAGAACAGTGAGGGCATTGAGATTAGGATTCACTACTGAAATGCACTCCTAACCCAAATTAAGATGCTACCATAGATGCACTCAAAGGTTCCTCACCCTCCTGCACTGGAGAGAGACTTGGTGCTGAGTATAACGTTATTAATTCCAAGCCAGAGAGTCCAGCAGCATGAAATTAGTTGTATGTGGGGATCAAAAGTCTGATAACAATCAGCTCACAGAAGTCTACCAAAAACAAGTTACTTTTGGCCTTAAGAGAGATTTGTGCTAGTAAAAACGATGCATTGCATTTTATTAGACTGTCACACCAGCCAGTCACAGTGATTGCTCCCAACCTTACATGCTGCAAACCATGGAGTATACTCTTTATAGGCCAGGCACAGTCCATTTGGCAGAAACAAAATGATATCAACAAAAATAATTCAGCTCAGTGGTTATCAGAAGCTTTTAGTGTTCAACATGACCATGCAGCTAGTGAGTGTTTGAAACAATTTGCTGTGTCCTACTTTTTTTCCCTTTCCTGTGTTACCTCTACTCTTGAAGCCAGTTTCCAGGCAGCATTCATCAGTAAAGGCCATCACTTGCTATTACCATTTAGAAATGAAATCCTTCTCTGACAACTCAGCCTGCTGGAAAAATCCAGCTTTTGCTTTCCTACTGTGCCACCAAATAACCTAAATTAACTTCCAGAAAGGACATGGGGCTCACTCTCCTGCATATTTCAGCTGCTGGCTGTCAACAGGGACTTGCAAGTGCTCAATTAAAAGATGTCAGATAATTTTGTCTTCTCAGGAACCTTATAAGAGCTATAAAAAAAAAAAAAAAGCTATATAGTGCCTCCTCTCTAAACAGAAACATAGAGAGCTGAAGAAGAAGGACAGAGGTTTATTTGCCCTGCAAAAGGAGCCTGTGGCAGATATCATAAAATCATAGAATGGTTTAGGTTGGAAGCGACCTTAAAGATAATTAGTTCCAACCCCCCTGCCATGGGCAGGGACACCTCCCACCAGACCAGGTTGCCCAAGGCCCCATCCAGCCTGGCCTTGACCACCTCCAGGGATGGGACATCACAACTTCCCTGGGCAACCTGTTCCAGTGTCTCACCACCCTCAGAGTGAAAAAATTTTTCCTGATATCTAATCTAAATCTACCTTCTTCCAGTTTGAAGCCATTACCCCTCAAAGATATCTTTGAATTAGCACAGCACTGCCAGGAGGACTGATCAGCAAAGATCCAGCTATAGGTTTGCTGCACTCAGGTAGCACTTACTATTAATACTGGCTCTTATCGAATGTGTTTAGCTCAATTGCAATATTAGGCTAATGCTGCATAACTGTGGCTATACTACACCTAATCTGTAGCAGCTCATAGTAAGCCAGCTTAGGTGCCTCCACACCCTGCTCTTCCATCCTGCTGGCACCAGAGTGAGCCTGAACCAAGCTGTGACTGCTCTCGTGGATGGAGATATACTCCAGCCGTTCCCAGCCTGGGAGGCACAAAGCTGGCTCAGCTCCTGACAAGGTCACCCTCATCATGACTGCAATGACTGCAAGTGGTCCTGGGCTGAGCTACAGCCCACCCGAGCTGTGTCTCACACACACTCATCAGTTGGCAAAAGATGTGAATCATGCATCTCTCATTTGAGAGGACAGAGAGGGAGAGCACGGGCTCACTTTATTGCAGTATATCCCTATATACCGTCACCAGCTTGACTTTGACCATGGGCCTTCTGGAATTCCTCCTGGCCTCTGATGCCAAGATCTCACGTCAGCAGTGCTCACATGAAGCTGAAATTTTCCAGCTGCCCACTGGACACCCCCTTTCACCACCAAACCTAGCAATATGCGCTAGATCCATACACATACAAATGCAGTCATTAAGGGCCTCCTCCCACTGAAACTAATGAAAGTTAACTTAATTTACATCACTGGAGGCTGCACTCGGTTCCTTATCACAGAAAATAGAAGGACCGAACACAAAAGAGATGACAATGCGCTTGCTAATGTACCTAGTGCTGGCAGTAATACTAAAGCACAACCCCTACGATACTATTTACAGCTAGACAATCACTACGCGCTGGGGACCCCAAAACTCAACATAGCATTACAGCCCTCATTAGCAGCAATGAGATTTCATGCACACCCCCTGTGAGTCCCATTTGACGCACTGACAGTAAATATCGAGGCAATATGCTTGTGCATGTATCCATTAATGCAGTTAAAATGCTTCGGAATGAATGCCTGATAACAGGTTTAGTACTTTAAATTAGCTTAGAGGAAATACCAGCTGGTAAAGCCAAGGCATTATTTCAGGCTTGTTATTTTAAATAAAATTGATAATAATTATGCTTGCGTTTTGGCAGCCTACTCAAGGCTACAGATTTGCTGCGCACCAGTCTGCAGTACTCTCGTTCATGCAGCAGTCAATTCATCTTCTGTTGGTGTTAAAAATGGCATTGGAGAAAAATGAAAAGACCGTATCTGGGGAGGTGGGGGTGGGGGGGGAAGCTTTTAGTTTTTGGGGCACTGAGATGCACAGCAATAGCAACGCTGACCTCAGAGAGTCAGGCTGATGGCTGAAGCAGCTCAGAACAGAGCCAGCCCTCAGTAACACTGAATCGCAGCTCACAGCATTTCTACAAGTTACCCCTGTACCTGTCCACCTTCAGTTACAGATCCAATCCGGTCACCTGTAGGAATCCACCCTCAGAAAGATCCCATCCAGATGAACGCAGGTTGATTGCCCCAGAGGTTTGTGGAATAAAGTGGGCAGCACTTTCCCGGCTCCAGTGGTGACACTGATGGCTTGGTTGTGTCCACGTCCCTGTTGTCCCCTCCTCACTGAAGGTGACTGTCCCTACAGCTTCCCTCAATTAAGTGGGTCACGTGGATGCTCCTTAGTCTATTTAGTCAGAATAATCCAGACCCTTTGTTACACTGGTTAAAAGAGTTTTGCTTGAAGCAGAGTGCAGGGCACAGAGATGAACAACTCTTCAGGAAAAGCTGTAGGCTTCTACCTTCAGTAGAAGAACAGACATGCCATCAACCCATGAAGCTGTTTGCTGAACAAACGTCTCCCAACAGCCCTGTATAGGTGTTGCTGTTCCAGTATAATATGCTTTTACTTAGAGGTTTATCATTTCCAGGTGCAGGAAGATTACTATGTTAGATCCGCTTGTATAATTCAAGCGAGACAAATAATTGAAGTGCAGACAAGGTCTCAGCAACCACTGCCTCTTCTTCTTCCAATAACTAGTAAACATCAGAGGTATGTGCTCTCCAGCTTCCTAGCGCTAGGGCATCGATAGACAGTGACACATCAAAATGGAGTACCTGTAACAGAAGAGCTCTTTAAGGTACACATGCTCCTGTAGATTTTTTTAGTAGTTGGCAGACACAAAGTACTTCTTCCATGTATGATTTTTTTAATTTTCATTGCCAATTACTTACAACAAAATGTTGGATATGAAATACAAGAGTATAGAAAAACAGAGGTTAAATTAAATCTGCATATTTCTGCTTTTCTTCTCCTGCATTTTTCCTGCTTTATGCTCACCATTTCATTCTCAGGATACTAAGGCAGCTTTTAGTGTAGCGAGTATTGAAAGAGTTGTAAAATATGAAGCAAGTAATTTCCAACTGAGATGAGTTAATAATAGTAATAAAACAACAACCTACATGTTTCTCAGCTGAAGATCTCAAAGCACTCAAATGAACACATAAAGCATCACAGACCTTTAGGAAAAAAAGTTATAGCTAGGAAAATTGAAGTATGAAAAAGTGGTATGATTAAAGCACAGCACTAGCAAAACTGGGAAAGTCCTGATTCCCATCAGCTTTTACAGCTTTCAAGGGCAAGGCTCTGTACGGAGGTATGCTTGAGAGGTACAAGCCAGAAGTGAGATAACTATTCAACCGAAAAAATCATAAGGAATTCCATCATTTCCATCATCTGGGAACAGCAAGTTTCTCTTTTGTTCCTGCAGCACAGTCCTCTCATTCTTCTTTCCCCATTATCTACTTGCGAGATATAATATTGAGACACTGCATGTCAGTTGCCCAATTCAATAGGTATCTCTGAAAGGCAGGGGATGCCTCTAAAATACTTAATATTGTTAGGAACAACTATGCTGAGCATTTTTTACAGCCAATAAATTTAGTGAGAGCTTACACTCTTCAAGTTCCCTATTGGGAGGAGTGTTAAAGACTGGGAGCTTGTCTTTACGCATAACATCTCCTGTCAAGGAAGGGGTTTGTTGCAATTCCTTAGCCATAAATGTTTTAGCCTGAACCGCAGAGCAATATCAGTTTCCCACCCCTGATGACCAACCATTTGGCTGAGCCCTGTTTGACCATTTACTGCCTCCTTTTCTGTAATGCAGATGTTGTAGGAATTGCATGCCTCAAAGTTGTACGTTTCAGCTCATTACATCATGGAAATAACTTGATTGGATTGAAACCAAAGGATTCTTTGGAATTCCATTGACTTTTTTTCATATTGCTTACCCAGGGAAAAATATTACAGGCATCATGGAAAGAAGACAGAGGCCTGGAGGAGATTTCTCTTTCATAGAGGTTTCTGAAATGTTTTGTTTCTAACTGTGAGCTCAGATCTTTTCTCTAAGATCTACAGTGTTCTTCCTCAGGCTGAGAATATACTTTTTGGTTAACAATGAAAAATACTTCCAGTCCTTACATGTTTCCTAACAAGATGTGTTCTCTTCCCTGTCAATGTTGTGTAAACGCATAGGTTTTACAATACTCTTCAAGGAAGGATCC
Organism: Pluvialis apricaria; assembly: GCA_017639485.1. Lineage (NCBI taxonomy): Eukaryota > Metazoa > Chordata > Aves > Charadriiformes > Charadriidae > Pluvialis > Pluvialis apricaria. The sequence continues at coordinate 15,920,291 of CM030007.1, forward strand.
TGGGGGAGATTTGTGTTGGGAATGGATAGGTAAAATGGATACATTTTTTAATTTCCAAAATATAGCAAAGAAAATCTTGAAGATCACTTTTGTAACATAGGCTTGCTTCAATGAACACATGACATGGAGCAATAATGGCAGAAGTAGTTTGGTTGATGCTTCACAGAACATGCAGCAGTTCATCACACTCGCCTAGTCTTAAAGTTTTAAGACCATCACAAGGAATTTCTAGCACTTCCAACAAAAAGTACACAGATAACAATATCTGCCAAAATGTGTCTTCATTGTTTGCCTATTGTTGCACCTGAATGTATCTACAAATTAGAGATTGCTGTGATGGGAGCGTTCAAAAGACTGATAAATCAAACTTCACAACAAAAGAATTACTGAACTGACATTGACTAAAATACACATTGCTATACAGTATCATGAAGCTGAAGCCACACAGTTGGTGCTAGTGGCCATGGTCCTTGATGGTCTTACTTACCTAGGTGGAGGTAACCGTGACTGAGAGCTCTTTGAGAAGGGAAGCTGGACCAGAAAGAGGTCTCATCTTTCTCCCCTCCCATTGCCCTCAAATTTGAGATTTCCTTTCATATGAGTTTTCTGTCTCTGGACAGTTCTGAACTCTTTACCTCTGGATCTGAACTAAAGGCTGGGTGATGCTAAAGTGGGGTTATTTTCCAGGCTGTAGCAGGTATTTTATTGTGTCACTTGACTTTTACTTTCTTGCATAACTGCATCTTCTTGTCTTAAAGCAAAGGCAATCACACCAGGTCTTAACCAGTAGGTGACCATCAGCTACTTGTTCATAGTTCTCCGGCCTCTCTTTCCAACCTGTGCTCATACTTCCAAGGCCTTCACTGTTATCCCATGCTTCAACTTCACATCACTGCAGGAGACACCTGGTACCAAGTTCCAGTTCACACAGCAAGCTCTCACAGCAAGGTGGCAACAAGCCCAGACTGGGGCTTGTGTAGTTAGCATAAGGCAGTTAGCATAAGGAACAGCACAAGGCGTATGTCCTGCTACTAGCGACAATATTATTTGTATTGGGACACTGTGTACAAAAATGGTTACACGTTGGTTACCAGTTATGCTACATTAGCGCGTTTATGTCTGAGTTCAAGGAAAGCTAATACTAATTACATTCTTCTTCGCCTGTTTCTACTTTACAGGTACAAAAGATCTGAGCTTGGGCTTCACTGTCACAGTTGAACCATGGAGAGCCATCAGGTCCAATGCTGCAGCTTCCTGTGGTCTCCATGGGAGCAGCGGGTGATTCTGCAGAGAAACCGCCCATTATTAGTTCAGAATTAAACCCTTATGCCCATTAGCTGGAGAAGAAAGGGTGATGTTTGTGGAGCATACATTTCACTTTAAAAAGTACAAGCTCTCAGCAGTCTTGCTGACGTTATCCCAACTAATAAGCAAATGGGCTTTGGGACAGCAGTTGACTCCATCAAACCCGCACTCCAGGGAGTGCATCAGAAACAGGAAGGGCCACGTTAGACAACATGTGAAACAGCCACTGTTTGTGCCGATGCAGTTTTCTTTTTTGCACAAATCCAAATTGTTTTCAAACATAATTACCTCTTATTATTACCAAATAACAACAATTTACTTTGGAGCACAAGAATTTCCTTGAGAAGAAACATTTAGGCAATTTTATAGTCTTCCCAGCTCTTTAAATCCCTGGTTAATGACAGCACTGGTTGCTATTGTGCTTGCTCATTTGTTTTCTAGTTCAAGGATTGTGCAATCATTAGTCTAAAGCTTTTTCCACTAGGAATTAATCCCTGTTCCAGGGAGATGGCACTGATTCATTTCTCACTGACCGGAGATGAAGTGACAAGTTTCTTTCTCACTCTCTCAAGCCCCAGTGAGCCAGGCAGGTCAGGAGAGCCATTCTGGTGATTCTTCCTGCCATCATGCACTGGGGAGAGCAGGCAGGGACGCAGGATGAAGCTTTTTCACTTACTTCACATGTAAGAAGCTACACACTAAACACTGTGGGTGCACTCTTGGACTGCCTCTGTGGATCTGAAAGGGTATTTAAAGCCTTCTGTGTAATGCTGAATATGTACGGAATGAATTAAATTGATGTAAATCAACACTGATTTAAGTTAGTGAATCACTACTCACGCAAGCAATTCCACCAGTGATGTGAAGTGTGCAGAGCATCAGATAACAGAAAATATTTATATCTGCACCTGGCTTCCATCTAAAGAGCTGCCCTGTTCAGTTTATTCATACAAGCTACTGTCTTCCAGGAAGAATTTTGCATCACCACATGGTTCAAAAGTTAGAAAAACTATCAATAATTACGAGAAGATTTTAGATTTTGAATTATGCGGTGTAAATTTTTTTTCTGTGAAAATATCCTTAGAGTAACATGAAAAAAGTTTTGCCTCTATGTTACTTATGATGCGTTGCTAACAGGGAAACAAGGAAATTGGATAAACTCAGCTTCTGGTAATTTCCTCTGTTATATTTTGTTTTACACAACAATAGGAAGAGATGCATAAAAGCAGAAAGAATAAAGCTGCAATATTTACATAATTTTATGTTAGATATTGAGTTCTGCTAACTGTAGGGAACAGTGGAAACAACTTGAAGTTGTATCAGACTCTGGGTTCCCTTGAAGCATCTTAGACTTCATCATCATCTTCATCATCTTCATCATTCTGTGATTCTTCATCATCATCATCATTCTGTGATTCTGTGATCTAGTGTCTGTCTTCACCTATAGAAGCTAATTTCTTGAGATTTGCGTTTCATCATAATAAACTCATGTAAATGTTACTCAGAGTTTTTGAGTCTTAAATAAGATTTTGTGATGGCTGACAAACCAAAGAATTTCTTTTCTTCACGCAGCTGAGGTCTGAAGCACTATCTGCCTGATCTTCTAGCACATCAACCCTCCGCGCGATACCATGAGCCGCTTCAGTAGTATGCAGACATTTACATTATGAACTTGCAAGGACTGTTCTAGAATCACGGAATCACAGAATCTCCTAGAGTGGAAAACACCTGTAAGATCATCTAGTCCAATCATTAGCCTAACACTGACAAGACCACCACTAAACCATGGCCCTGAGCACTATTTCTACACCACCCTTAAATACCTACAGGGACAGGGACTCCACCACTGCCCAGGGTAACGCGTTCCAATGCCTCATGACCCTTTCAGTAAAGAAATTCTTCCTGATATCCAGTCTAAACTTCCCTTGGTGCAACTTGAAGCCATTTCCTCTTGTTCTATCACCTGTTACTTGAAAGAACAGGTCGAGTCCCACCTCTCTGCAACCTCCTTTCAGATGGTTGTAGGCAGCGATAAGGTCTACCCTGAGCCTCCTTTTCTCCAGGCTAAACAACACCAGTTCCCTCAGCTGCTCCTCAGAAGACGTGCTTCAGACCCCTCACCAGTTTCAGTGCCCTTCTTTCCACATGCTCCAGCACCTCAATGTCCTTCTCGTGGTGAGGGGCCCAAAACTGCACACAGTACTCAAGATGCGGCCTCACCAGTGCCGAGTACAGGGGTAAAATCACCTCCCTGGTCCTACTGGCTACACTATTCCTGATACAGGCCAGGATGCTGTTGGCCTTCTTGGCCATGTGGGCACACTGCTGGCTCATGTTCGGCCGGCTATCAGTCAACACCCCCAGGTCCCTCTCTGCTGAGCAGCTTTCCAGCCACTCCTCCCCAAGCCTGTAGCATTGGCGGCGGTTGTTGTGGCCAAAGTGTAAGACCCGGCATTTGGCCTTATCGAAACTCATACAGTTTGCCTTGGCCCATCCATCCAGTCTGTCTAAATCCCTCTGCAGGGCCTCCCTACCCTCAGGCAGATCAACACTTCCACCCAGCTTGGTGTCATCTGCAAACTCACTGAGGGTGCACTTGATCCCCTCACCCAGATCATTGATAAAGATGTTAAACAGGACTGGCCCCAGTACTGAGCCCTGGGGGACACCACTCGTGACCAGCTGCCAACTGGAATTAACTCCATTCACCACCACTCTCTGGGCCCGGCCTCCCAGCCAGTTTTTTACCCAGCAAAGTCTATGCCCATCCAAGCCATGAGCAGCCAGTTTCTCAAACAAATGTAGGTTTGTGTCTCGGTGCTCCAGTTCGAGCTGGCGTCTGATGCTCCAGGTCACCTAGAGCTAGATGGTGTGGAGAGCCCTGATGTGGGATTATGAGCAAGAAAAGTGGCAGAAGGATGTCCAAGAGACAGGGCAAAAACAGGCCTCATCAGGGATGCGCAACCAGGACCACCATGCCAATTTCTGTGGAAAATGGCTCCTCAGGATTGGTGCTGGCCGCAAAACATGTAACCCCCATCAGCAACTTGGCACTGGGACTTGGTGTCCTTTGGCCAATACCAACAGGGTCTATAAAGTTCCTGAACTTTGATCTTGAAAATGATGCTGGAGCCTTCCTTCTTATCTCTTAACAAGCTGTAGTGGCAGTGAAGCGGTTCTCTGCAGCTACACAAAATCCCATTAGCAAGGGCAACTTCCCAAGCTTGAGCTGGAACCCGACAAAACCCCAGGTAAAGCAACATTTCTGCACCAAATCTCCAAGGAAGAGTGATGGGGAACTGAACCTGTTGGACCCAAATCATTTGTTCTGAGGGTTTGCTGTTCACGATTCACCTGAAGATGTTTGTCTCCCACCTCTTCCTTCCCCAGTGCCACAGCTTGCAGCCCCATTAGCTGCATTGAGATAGCTGTTTGCAGAGCAGCTCGAACAGTGATCACCGAAACAAGTGGGCTGCATTGCTACTGAGAGCAATGCAAAAATCCTGGAGACTCAAAAAAAGCACACAGTAGGGGCCGAATGCAGAAGCGTACTGGGATGGAAACTCCCTAAGAGCCATCCCTTCTCCTCAATTTGCTGAGGCCTTTTCCTTGGAGAATCAGCAGTAAGAGACAGGATGAAAACCAGGACTCCTTCTCTCTCTAGGGAGTCCCCATCCCATCAGGCCTGGGAGTCAAGCTTCTTCTTGTTTGTTCTGTCTATCTCTGGCCCCTTGAATCTTTCCTTCCTTTCTGAACAGTGGCCCAGCCATCTCAGATCAAGAGATTTTGCCAAAGGAATGAAGGGTATGCAGCAGTGGGGCTAGACATCCCTCAGGGTGACTCAGGAGTTCATCAGAACATTGTTCTACACGGCAACCTTAAGAACGTGAATAAATAATAGCAGGAGATAGCGTACATCCACAGGATCTTTACTGAGGGAATGGCTAATTAATGAGAACAATCACAGTAACAAACAGACATAAAAACCATAATAACAATTGCATTGTTATCTTAACAGATGCTGGATTTGTATAATTGGTGCACACATACACTAAGAGTTTACTTCTAATCCCTTTGTATGCAGTTGATTTTTACACTATGTCAGTATTATTCAAACATTTACACTAGAGATTTTTCCCACAGCAAGCCTCCATTTCCTGTCTGAAATCCAGTGACCTTAAATACTGAGGAACTCTTTAAATAGCCTGTGGTGGGTGACACAAGCTGATGTTTTTATTTTAATGAGAAAATAAGCATATCTAATGAGGACCATCTACTCATGCAATATGAATCACTGGGGCAAAAATGTTTCAATTTACCAACAATACAAAATGAAGTGGGTCAGGTCTCATGTTAAGAAAGCAAATCCCTTTTTTATTGTGATGGAAAATGTCAAAATCTAACCTCAGTTTTCTTCATCCTCTCTCTGTTAGCTACTAGAGTACAAGATCCCTGGGTAGCACATACCAAGGTTTGCTTTTTTTTATTTATTCCAATTGAAAAATCATTTATATTTCTCCAGTTTTCTTTCCTTTATACATAAAATTAATAATCATTTCTGCACTAGTGTCTACCCATAGCATTGAGTTCTCGTATCTGGCATTCTTATCAAACAAATGGAAAGCAGGATCCCAATCTGCCAGTGAACCACACCAATCTTATGTTAATGTTTCTTCTTTGAAATTGGTCATGTGACACGAGTGTAACATCGCAATCAGATTCTCTCATTTCATCTGCTGAAAGTTGATAACGAGAAAATCACAGAAACGATCAACTCCATTCCCATCACTAGGTGTGTGTGGCAAATGGTGCCACCAGCACATGTGGAAAGTGAGAAACTGCTACAAAACTGTCTTTTCACTAGTGAATTCAGCATTGCGATCTCCAGCCTGATTCTCTACTGCTCAAACAATGATGAAATCCTAACAGTACAGACTTTTTTATAAAAATACCCATGGCCAGGTGAACCAGCCACCTATATTATCCCGCCCATGCATCCACTGGTATCAGACACTGAGCTGAATTTTCAGTAGACCTACAGAGTGATGGGAAAAAGGGACAGGCACATGTTAAATGATGCTGCAGTTTGCCTGAAGAGGACCATTGCACCCACAAGAGTCAAAGGGAATAGGAAGTAAGTCCTTCAGTCAAGCATGAAATGATAGCCATAAGTTTGGTTGTGCTTAAGGTACACCACTGTGCCAACAAGGGAGAGGTGCTGTGGCCAGAAAAAGGCAAAATGTGCTGTGTGCAGTAAAACCATAGTAAAATTCCTCACAACCCTCCTGCACCCACCCCGTCCCTCTCTCTCCTTCCTTCCAGGGCCTTCTCCCTTCCTTCGTGTTTGAAATATCATCCTCTTAGGAAAAATTCTTGTACGGCTCTTTGGCCTCAGAATTGGTGTCACTGTTATGTGTCTCACTTGGCTTTCGTTTTACACCCTTTTCTCCTCCTCTGGGTAGAGCTGTCCACCCTGGCAGGCGTTGCCATCACTCCACCTTTGTGCCTGCCCGAGGCCTGCCCTGGCTGGACGGGTCTCCTGACAGGCCTTCGCACCCCGCACTTTATTGGCAAGTTCGTACATTCAAGTGATTCAATTCTCTCATTCTCCATTCTTTATTTCACTCAAAGGGCGAGATTCTTCTTCTGTTTTCTGTCAAAAGTGTGTTAAATCATGACAGTATACCAGATGGAAAGGGGCCGTGTCAGCCCCAACGGGTATGAGAGTCTGCGGTGTCTTACTCAGGCCTGTCCTACTAATGCCGTAGACATCAGGCATCACAACAAGGCTTAACGCAGTGATATCACACTGTTAACTCGTATGTTGTTTGTTAGTTCTTCTAAACAACCCATTCTGTTCTGCAGCGTTGGTGCACAGCTCTTCTTTGTACATGCCCGATATTTAACTGCCATTTTGCCAGTCTTCTTCCCCTTTCTTCTCTCTCTGTCCTCTGAAAATTTTTAAACCCATTGATCAACTTCAGTCAAATTCAACAGCAGGAAGAATCTCACAGGTATAACAAGTTTAAGCAGCCAGGGAGATAAATTGTATTAAAACTCTCACTTCTGTAAGAAAAAGTTCTAATCAAAACTTACCTGAATATTTTAGGACTTATTAGAGCTTACTATAATTCCCATTTCCCTCTATTGAGGGAGTGGCTACAGGCTCAGTCCCTCTTACAAATCTGAGGACTCACACAGGAGCTCAGCCTCTAAGCCCAATTTTGCATCAGTTCCAGCTTTCATGGAAGGACTTTTTTGTTTCAATCTAAGTGTACAAACCAAAATCTGCAAGTAAGCTGAATAAGGAACCTGGATCCAACAAAATTGTGAGTCTCCTGTTCTTTGGGGCAAAATTAGGTCTGATGATCCAGTGATAAAGGCATGACAGTGAATCTGGAAAACAAAACTCCTGAGTCCTTATTGTTACCAAAAGTTTCTTGTGAGATGGTAGGCAAGGGCCGTAGTCAAACAGCTTCAATTCCCCATAACTAATTTTCTAGTGGTTTGGCTCTAGCTGGCTTGATGGCCTTCACAGACACCCAGTAGATGATATTAAGATCAGAGATCTAAGCTAACCCTTCTAATTCCCCTTGTTTGGGTTTTTTTGCAGTTCAACTACCCAGTTGGTAAATTGTAGACAACAGCATTCCTCTGTTTTACACGTAAGGAAGAACGTATTAAAAACTGCAAGCGAGGAGGGCCATATAAATACCCATAAAACACAAGTAGTATTCCCAATACTAACATTGACTTAGTAGTTTGATTCACTGTTTTGTTCTTCTGCATTAAAATCTCCCATCCTTCCTCAAGAAAGAAAAATGCAGTGTTTAAAAAATATTAGATACCAAGTGCTAATATGTTTGTTGTTGTAACATCAGTATTTTTCTATTTGTGATGGAAATACTGCTATCAACTTGCTGTATTTTATCTGTATAATATAGCCTCTGTGTTTGCACATATATATATCACACATATGCACATATATATTGCAAAGATTTCTGTCTTCAAGAGTCAAAGCAATGTTACTTAAGAGTTTACTCAGTTTAAACTCACTGGTAGTATAGTCTTAAAGAATAACAAGATGTGGATATAAATAAATTAAAGAGGTCCTTCTGGAGCAAATATTTCTTGAAAAACTGAATTACTGTCCAACATTCACTCAGGAGGAATCAAAGACATATGTTAAGAACCACTATTTTTGTGTTGCTTCCAGCCTTATGTGTTGCTACCGTTCTGGGTGGAAACAAGAGAAAGCATGATACTTGTCTAAATCATAAAGTAATTCACTGTAAATCATAGTATGTATTATTATGCAGAATTAGAACTTACCGAGTTTTCTGGGTATCAGTCTTCATAAAACTACACTATTGCTACTCTTGTCAGGAAGTGAAAGCAAAGAATAATGCTCTGTAGTACTAATTCGGTATATTCAGGAACTACTTAGCAAGAAATGGGGCCTTATTAAGGCATTGACCAAATTTGTAAGTGCAGTTTTCCATAATTATGATGAAATAGGCTAGTGGTCAATCCAATATTGTTGACTGGTTAAGTAAAATTTATAGAAGTGTGAGATCACTAGAGTCACTCAAGAGAAGTATTTAGAACATGAATCTGATGAGGGTGACCTTGTAAAAGTTAAAAGCAAGTAAACAGTAGCGTGAACACAACGGATATTGTCAGAGAGAAAATCAAATTTTATCAGAGCACAAAAAAATTCTCAGGACATTACTAGCAATCAAATCCTACAACTTCCAGAGGTCCAGTAAATCTTTTGTAAACCTTTGGAAGCTTAGCCAGTAACACTAAGAACATCAAGAGGTGATCTTTACTCCCCATTTTTTTAAGATTTAAAACCACCTCTTTTTTAACCTCTTTTTGCAGTGAGAGTAAGTAAGGAAAGGATAGGATCCCCTAAGTATTATTAATTCTCTTTTCTTATTCACACCATAGGAAGACTGTGGCAGCAACAATAGGAACTATGGACTTAAATGACTGTAAAACCAAAAAAGCTGAGAATCATGCCCTGCATTTCCATGGTGCACATTAGCAAACCATTACAGTAGGAGATCTATCCAGTATAGGCTATCCTCAGATGTTTCCTGCACCTAGTTCACAGTACAATGTTAGTCAGGGGAGGGATATCTCCAGTTTATTTTCATGGAGATTTTACTTAAAGGCTTCTCATTGAACATCTAAATATGCTACTGATGTACTTTTACTGGTGAGTTGGTACTCTGTCCCTACAAGAACTGGCTTAGATTCTTACACAAGGAACTGGTATTTCATTTTCAGTTGGGTCAATTCAGCTGACCAAACACCAAATTCAAATTTACATGTATGTTTCTCACTGCTCTTCCTTTAAATAAGTTACCAGGCTAAGTGGAATCACTCATACAGGATGCAACCAAAAGCAACCAAACGCTAAATATTGCCTGTCACCACTGAATACTACCTATATTGTCCCATTCTGCAGCAACATAAAAGTAATCAAATAATGTAGCAAGTTGTTCGCAAAACTATTTGAATGGCAAGGTCCACACAGAGTTAATCATCAAGGATCTGACAAAGGTCTGTGCTCCTGTTGTAGGTAGTAACGATGAGAGGCCGTAAGTAACTTGGAGCCATAAGAACTTGGACAGCCACTGTCCCTGGATGCGCCCCACAGTGTTCCTGAATGGTCTCACCCATGTTTAGTGATGCTTATTACTGACTACAGCAACTTGGGTTGATTTGATGATAGAATGAAGTGTCTCACCCTGCACAGAGGGCGGAAGGGGTTAACAATTGCATCCCTGCATAATTTACTGCAGGGATGGACTGAACTGAACATTATTGAACATTACGAAAGCAACCAGTCAGCAACATCATTCCTAGACTGAATGCCTGTGGATTTGCAGTCCATCTGTGTTACACATAGTTATCATGAGGCCGAAGCAGTTTACATTAATTGTTTATGTTTAGATTAAGTTAAAGAGCCCTCTACTGCATTCCTTCTCTGTCTCTCCTTACAAAGAACATCTTACATGGGTGAAATTTTAAATGAAGCTTCTTTCTTCTGTGACTACCACTTCCCAGCTCATCTTCTGACTGTACTCATTCCTGGCATTTGCTTGGAAGCCGCATGGCAGCCGTAGCCTCATTGCAGAACTTGGCTCAGAGGACTTTGTGTTCCTCTCAGAAATCCCCTTGGCGTTCAACATTTTTGTTGCAAATAATACTATCTTCAACTAAGCAGGATCCAGTATGAATAAATAATGTGTCATAAATTTCATCAGTATATTTACAATCCTCTCTCCCATTCTTTCTCATTTTTCATTGTTTATTTCTCCCAGAGTGTCACCCCACTCACCTCTCCCTACTTGTTTAGTCTGGTCTCTATTGTCTGATTTACCATACTTTTGGATTTTGTGCGGGGGAATAGTGATCACCTACTCTTCCAGACACACAGACCTACACCGGCCTCAACTGGAGAATCACAGTCATTATTATGACTGCCATACGCAGCAGATATTCAAAGCAGGAGCCATCTCTTGGGTGACTGAGTTCAAGCTGAAACAGAAGCTTTAATGAAATATGAAATGTTGCCTTTGGGTACATCATGAAACTTAATCATGCACCTAGTGGAAAATATAAGCTTGATCCCTCTCAGGCTGGAGAACGCAGCCTAATTTCTGGAGCTTTCCAATCACTTGTTCCATCCTGTAAAAAGCATCTGCCATTCAGAAAACAAAGTGTATGCTAGTTGTCTGCAGTTCAGAAGGCAATTAAAGTACCCAAATCGGGGACAGGGTTTCAACTTGTGGTTCCCAGTCAGTCTCACATGGGAGAAGGAGAAATACTCAAGTCCTCCCCCTTTCCACCTCAACAACTCTTCCTCCTGGTTGCTCTGGATTTACTCTAGAGAAGGGACACCCTTTCTAAATGCACAAGAGGGGGACGGCACCAAGGCTGGGCCAGGGATGTGTAGTGAGAGCCCCTGCCTGCTGTAGGTGTCCCTGCTGTGGAGGGGGGTTGGACTAGATGATCTCCAGAGGTCCCTTCCAACCCTGACCAGTCTGTGATTCTGTGTTCTTAAGAGCTTGTCTCATGCACTGCAGATGCTGAGTGAGGAAAGGTAAAGCTGGTCTCAGAGATCAGCTCAATGATTTGTCTAAAAGACTGATTTATTCCTGAATCTGCCTCTGAATGCCAATTTGATTATGCATAACTAACTTAAGACAAAATTTTCATGAGGTGTAACTAAACTGCATGTTTGGTGTTTTCTGGATATCTGACAAGCAGCCCCAGGGTGTATTCTTCTGAAGCACTGAGCATTTCCATCTGTGTTATATACTACAAAGTATTCTGAAAAGACTTCATATTTAGCAGACATCTCCATGTGCCTCAGTCCCCAAGATGTGCAATGGGGATAAAAACAGTCCTTCATCTAGCAGTATTTTTGTGAAACCAAATTGGTATGTTAGAAAGTCTTATATTGCATATGATGATTGCCATGGAAACGCCACAAGGAAATTATTAGTTTTATTTTCAGAGAGGCGTACAGTAAATGAAGGACAAGGCCATAGCTTGAACAACGAATATGAAACAGAATACTGGCCAGTGTAACACAGTCAGTCCATCTTGTGCACTGAATGACTCTGTGTACCTCTGCAGAGAGAATACGCAATCACGTCATGAAGCATTTAGTCATGCACACATGTATTTTCAAGTGTTTTGCTCTATAATCTTCCCTCTCTTTGATCATTCAATAAAAATGTTTATCTATATACACACTCATGGATAACTATATAGAGAAGTGCGTGCCTATATAGATACACACACACAGAGACACGTGTCTATCTATACGTATATGTAGGAACACTTCACAAAATCTTTGCATTAATGACTTTTAACATTAAAAACTACCTCCTCTTTTCCCTGTCCTATAACATTGCTATTAGTATATCAAAAGCTTCCTCTGCTGGAGATCCTGTACATGCAGTGGCATTTCTGGTTTTTGCATCCACACTGCTTCTTTTCAGGGGAGTTCTGAAAGCATTTCTTTTATTTTTTCCTAAAATATTTTAATAGTCAAATGGTGAGAAATGAACTTCACAATTTTGCTCTTTAACGATACATGCAACATTGAGATAATCTTTTATTAAAGCACTGTTGAAAACAAAGGTGAATTATATGTATTTGTTTACTAATTTTTAAATGCAATAAAAATTAATTCTATTTTTTAACATCTTTGCTTCAGTGACCTGCTGTTTTTAAGTTTCACCAACCCTTCCGCTGATGTTGCATTACTTGTTTGAGTTAGGAATGACTCACATAAGGTACAGGTATCTTCAAGTTACCACTGGCATTTCAACAAACCAGCGTTAGTTGGGAAGTCTTTAACAAGACCCTCTGTTCACATGATCCTACTGTCCGGGGGGTTCTGGGATTTGATGACAGGTTTTGTTCAAGTAAATGAATGAACATACAAAAGCTTTTCTTCACAGCAGGCATAGATCTGGGGGACGGGGCAGAACAATCCCTCAGCGGAAAACAAGAGTAGTAGTAAACTCCCTCCTTGTGCAAAGTCAAATGAGAACTCCTGAGGAATATTTTCCTAGCCTCAATAATTTTCAAAATGGCAACTTGTTTATCATACACTATAAAAAAGTGTAACAGGATATCATGTAACTCAGAGTGTGTATAACTGACACTACTGTATTGCTTAACCATCTTCATGGCAATACATTCTTGCTGGCTAAGCTTTGTTGACAAAGACAAAATTTGGTTGTGTCTTTTCTGAAGCTCTATGAAAACTTCAGTTTAGAAATCAAAACAACATCCTGCATCTATCTAACAACAGCTAGAAAAAAATATCTCCTGCCTTTTTCCATGCCTGCACTGGCATCCTCTCCATGTTGCAAGAGATTCAAACTTACTGACCTCACCTTCCTAATTCTTCAACGACAGCGCTGCCCATAGTCTTGTATCCAGTTCTGCCTCATCCTCCACCTCGCACCATCTCTATGTTCTGCTCAGTCCTCTCCTCGACTTCCTCTGCACCTTTTCCTGTCCTTTGTACCTGTTTTCTGCCAACACATGGAACAGATTCCTAGCCCCTCTCCATTAGGTAATTTTCTGTTTCTCCATATTAGTTCCTTAAAAATTCACTGTCTTGCCTTCATGACTCTCCTTGGACTCCCAGGTCCATGATAAGCCCCTTATGATGGTCTGATTTCTATCTGTTCAAATGAGATCATCATCAGCTCAGAGCAGGGACTTCTCTGTCATGACCTTAATCCCAAAGTGGACATCTTCCAGAATTCACCACTTTCTGGGCTAGTCACTCTGAGAGGATACAGGAGAGTACCTTAGTATCGAGAGTGGGGTCAGGTCAATAACCTTGGAAGGGAAAGCTTACCTTACCTTACGGACATAAATATACACATTTTTCTGCAACTTTTTTCTCCAGACACCACTTCCATGCTCTCCCTTGAGCAGGGACTGGCTTTGAGGGTCAGGCTGAGATCAGAGATGAACTAGAAAGACTCGACATGATAGCAAAGGTGAGAGGCAGAGCTAGCTACAAGCAGGAGATCACAGAATCACGGAATCACAGAATCTCCTAGAGTGGAAAACACCTGTAAGATCATCTAGTCCAATCATTAGCCTAACACTGACAAGACCACCACTAAACCATGGCCCTGAGCACTATATCTACACAACCCTTAAATACCTACAGGGACAGGGACTCCACCACTGCCCAGGGTAACGCGTTCCAATGCCTCATGACCCTTTCAGTAAAGAAATTCTTCCTAATATCCAATCTAAACTTCCCTTGGTGCAACTTGAAGCCATTTCCTCTTGTTCTATCACCTGTTACTTGAAAGAACAGGTCGAGTCCCACCTCTCTGCAGCCTCCTTTCAGATGGTTGTAGGCAGCGATAAGGTCTACCCTGAGCCTCCTTTTCTCCAGGCTAAACACCACCAGTTCCCTCAGCTGCTCCTCAGAAGACGTGCTTCAGACCCCTCACCAGTTTCAGTGCCCTTCTTTCCACATGCTCCAGCACCTCAATGTCCTTCTCATGGTGAGGGGCCCAAAACTGAACACAGTACTCAAGATGCGGCCTCACCAGTGCCGAGTACAGGGGTAAAATCACCTCCCTGGTCCTACTGGCTACACTATTCCTGATACAGGCCAGGATGCTGTTGGCCTTCTTGGCCATGTGGGCACACTGCTGGCTCATGTTCGGCCGGCTATCAGTCAACACCCCCAGGTCCCTCTCTGCTGAGCAGCTTTCCAGCCACTCCTCCCCAAGCCTGTAGCGTTGGCGGCGGTTGTTGTGGCCAAAGTGTAAGACCCGGAATTTGGCCTTATTGAAACTCATACAGTTTGCCTTGGCCCATCCATCCAGTCTGTCTAAATCCCTCTGCAGGGCCTCCCTACCCTCAGGCAGATCAACACTTCCACCCAGCTTGGTGTCATCTGCAAACTCACTGAGGGTGCACTTGATCCCCTCACCCAGATCATTGATAAAGATGTTAAACAGGACTGGCCCCAGTACTGAGCCCTGGGGGACACCACTCGTGACCGCTGCCAACTGGAATTAACTCCATTCCCCACCACTCTCTGGGCCCGGCCTCCCAGCCAGTTTTTTACCCAGCAAAGTCTATGCCCATCCAAGCCATGAGCAGCCAGTTTCTCAAACAAATGTAGGTTTGTGTCTCGGTGCTCCAGTTCGAGCTGGCATTTGATGCTCCAGGTCACCTAGAGCTAGATGGTGTGGAGAGCCCTGATGTGGGATGTGACGACTGTGTGCTGTGAATGAGGATGCACCTTTTTGTGCATGCTAACCTCTCCCTGCAGGCGAGCCTTACGGCCGGACACTGTTAACTGCAGCGGTAATTAGGTTAGTTGGCAGGGCTGAGAGTCATTGCTGGTTCTGGTGTATTTAACTGTGTCATTTCCCATAAACTAACACACAGACACGTTATCCTGAGACAGCAATTCCTGAATCTTGGTTAATATTATAGTACAGTTCAGGCCACCAGTACCAGGCTTATGCAAAACCTTTTGTAAATTTTCACCAGCTAGGAATTTAGGAAACAGCTAATATTTTTTTTTGCTTTTGAACTGCAAATCAGGAAAGTTTAATTGCCAGTGCCAGCAGAGATCACTGTTAGGAAGCTGTTTCATGACTGTTTTGAATAGGACAAGTGCGAATTTAAAAATGGACACAAGAAGACACTTTATAAAATAATTTCTTCCCAAGTTCTTTTTCTACTTTCCCCTTAACCTTTCTTGCAGATTGTAATTTCATATTTACTTTCAACAGTCAGTTGACAGCAAACTTGTGACAAAGCTGTTAGACTGAACCAGGGGAGGGGAAACTATGAGATACAGAGAAAAATGCAGTAGTTGTTTGCAGGTCTCAGCTTTTTTATGGTATGTAGCTGCAGATAAAAAATGTCAAAACTCAATTACTTTTCTACAACAAGCAGATATAAAATTTTTCTTCTATGTTTTTTGGTTACAAAAGTAAATACATGAGTTATGAAACTGAGAACTCATCACAGACACAAAAGTACAAAACTATGTATTTAAAAAATAAGGCTTCATTTTGTATGGCTCCTGCCTGTGAGAACAAATTCGTTTTTATGTTTGCAGCTATTTTTGCCTCATAATATTCGATAAAGTCCTGCATTATTGCAAGGTTAAGTATTTTGCAGACCTTTCTAGTGCTCTGATTTAATTCTGATCCAAACACATAGACTCACAGTCCACTAAAATGACGATAAATGAACAGAACAGAATTCAGCAGACCAGAGTACAAAAGCTGAGAAGGGCCAAGTAATACAAAAGAATATTTTGATACAAAGCCTGTTAGATATTACAATTTTAATAACTTTTTTCTTATTAGAAAATTTCAGTCAGAAGAAAAAGTACACTCTATTTTCTAGTGAAATATTTGAAGGAGTGCAGCTATGTAATTGTTCACATTTTGCTTTACATTCTTTTGCTAATATCTTTTTAGATGCTTAAACAATTTGTCTCCACTTCCTTTCTGTCCTTTTTAATTAATAATTAAAAGGCAGAAGCAGAAATAACTCCTTCATTCGAATGAAAATGAATGATTGATTAGTGCTTATCATTCTATACCACCTTTTATTTAGCAGGTTTGAAAAAAATTTTCAGGTGTGACCTATTGTACAAATCACTGCTTTTGCCACGGTCAAACAATCACTTTAATTCCCAGTGAGGTACAGATACCATCAAGGTGAAATAAAGCAGTTTCCTCAGCAGCCTGATCCTAACTGGTAACTCAAGGAAGGCAGCACCTGATTTACACCCAGCAGCTCACCAGAGCATTTTATAACAGCTCAGCAATACAGGCTGGGCAGAGAATGGATCGAGAGCAGCCCTGAGAAGAAGGACTTGGGTGTGCTGATTGATGAGAAGCTCAACACGAGCCGGCAATGTGCAATCACAGCCCAGAAAGCCAACTGTATCCTGGGCTGCATCAGAAGAAGTGTGGCCAGCAGGTCAAGGGAGGTGATTCTGCCCCCCTACTCCGCTCTCGTGAGACCCCACCTGGAGCACTGCATCCAGCTCTGGGGCCCCCAACATAGGAAAGACATGGACCTCTTGGAGCAGGTCTAGAGGAGAGCCGTGGAGATGATCAGAGGGGTGGAGCACCTCTCCTATGAGGACCGGCTGAAAGAGTTCAGGTTGTTCAGCCTGGAGAAGAGAAGACTCCGTGGAGACCTTATTGTGGCCTTCCAGTATCTAAAGGGGGCCTACAGGAGAGCTGGGGAGAGACTTTTTACAAGGGCATGTAGTTATAGGGTGAGGCAGAATGTCTTTAAACTGAAAGAGTTTAGATTTAGATTAAATATTTGGAAGAATTTTTTCCCTCTGAGGGTGGTGAGGCACTGGAACAGGTTACCCACGGAAGCTGTGGCTGCCCCATCCCTGGAGGTACTTAAGGCCAGGCTGGATGGGGCCTTGAGCAACCTGGTCTGGTGGGAGGTGTCCCTGGCCATGGCAGGGGGTTGGAACTCAATGATCTTCAAGGTCTCTTCCAACCTAAACCGTTCTATGATTCTATGAATGGCAATGAGCATTAGCAAATACTATAGGGTTTCATATGTGTTCAGCAGGGATCTGTCTCATAAGAGAGAGCACCTCCTGGGCTCTCCCATTAGAAACAATGGTGTGCATAAACCTCTCTGCAGTGGCATAGACTCTATGTACAAAGAATAACATTTATTTTGGTGGGAATACTGAACTGGTGCAGTGAAATACTGGTGCTTAGTGGCCTAGGAGGTACTGGAAATAGGAAAGCTGGCACTGCCATTAGGGAGTACTCCACGGGCTAGGTGGAAGCTGGCAGTTCTGTGATGGGAAGGCTCTGGCATATAAGGCACAAAATACTGGGGGTTTCAGTAGGTGGACACAATACCCTCTTTTGTTGGACATTGAGGTTAGTGCTCAAATTATCTAAAAATAACAGTCACATTTTTAATGACAGCAAATGGATGGGAGCTTGGCTTATCAATAGGCCTGGCAGGAAAAATGTATCAAAATTGCTGTATGAAAGAAAATGTAGACTCCGAGTCTTCAGCCAACATTTTCAGATTTTCCTTTTTTTTGACAAAATGTCAAAGTTTTATTTTTGATGAAACACCTTCCTCTGTGCTCCTCACATGTGAGTGAACAGATGGGCATCGCAGGAGCCTGCGGAGCCCCCACAAGGCTACTACCCCACTGTCTCAGTGCTGGCTTGGCGGGCTTGGGCAGCCCAAGCTCCCGAAGGATGTGAGTGGGTACAGAGTGAGACCATGACTGTGCTGCAACCTGTGGTCTCCGAGCCATCAGGCTGCTGAGCCCTGGCCGGCTGCTGACAAACTGCCGTGGGTCTGGGGGCAGCTTTGCTGTTGGGTCTGGCTTTGTGGAAGGGATTTCCCTCCCAGCTGAGAAATTCCCCATGGTCTGCCCAGATCCAGATGTTAACAATGGGCATGTTTGGATAGGCTGTGCTTAATCCACCTCCAAACACAGGAGATGGATTGAGCTCTTTTATTAATAATCTTTTTAGTCTGGAACTCCTCTTTTAAAAATCAGTGTGGATCTAATCATCTGCACATCTTTATTGTTTTGTTTTCTTCTTGAGAAATTTCTTTTCCTTTGGAGGTTTCTCTCACATCCATGCCCCTGCACCACATGCAAAGCTGCCATCAAGGTCCCCTCTGTAGCGCAGACAAGCTGCAGTTTTCAGGGACTTCAAAGCAAAGGAGAGTCCATAAACCAACTGAAAGGAGTAAAAATCAGCAAACTAATCCCATTCTCCCATTTAAAATAATCTCACTGTCTTCAGATGAAAGATTACTATGGTCAGAACATTTAGGGAGAATTTTAGAAGTGTTTGTCAGCACTAGAGAGAAGTCTGCTTTCAGGTTGTCCACTGGATTAGGCTGGGTAAGTTCAGGACATAAAAGCAGTCTGTTCTTAGCCATAACAGGATTTAAAAATGCTAGTGAAAACACAAACCTGAGAGGAACCAAAGATATACTACTTAAATTTACATTTTTATTTGTGTAAATCCCCAGTAAGTCCATTTTTTCTCCTTGCTAGATATTTTTTCAACAAGAGGTTTCCTCAGAAGTGTTCCCAGTTAGCCTGTCTTAACTCCTCTTAGCGTCTTTCCCATCCATTACCCTGTGATTATGGAGAGGATTTATGCCTATTCTGTGCTGGCCTGAGCGCGGGGTTCCATCAGTTTGTATTCACATGCAAGACTTATTCTGACCGTCAAAGAAAGAGGCAGCACAATGAGGCAAAGAGGCTTTATAAAATCATCTCCACTGAATTATTTTGTTTTCAGCAGTGTCTGTCCCCAATGCACACCTGGAGTGGGACATGGGGTGGAGGCTTTGCAAAGGGGCGTCCATCTCTGACCTCAAAAATGATTGTCCTCCACCGCGGTGGGCTGAGGAGCACCTGCAGCATCATCAGGCCCAGCAATAAATAATCATTTGTGGGCAAAGTTTTAAGATATGAAGCCGGAGGAGGTGGGTGAGAACAGTCTCAGAGTACAGACTGATAGGATATTAATACCTAAATTTAAGTTACATTTTTTAAGACAATAAAAGAAATGGCATCAGCCTCAGGACTTGTTTTCCATACCACTAAGAAAACTGGATGTGAATATGAAATGCATTGGAACTGACAGATAAATAGTAAAAAAGAGCTAGTTCAGAAAACTTTGAGTTGTATTTATTTTGCTATAACTGCAGGTGGAAATTTAGTTATGTTGCCTCAGTTTAATTTCTGTGACAAATGTGATTTAGCCATATAAAATAGTCAAAGCCTGCAGCCAGCTGCATTGGGAATGTAACTCCTTGATTTACACATACAAAAATTCCTTGGAGAGATCTATAAATATCACTTTTTAATGTTATTGTCTTGAGACAAAATACCTATACTTTTAGATTTTAATCTGTCCTGCTCGCTGTTAATTTCTCTGATTGAGCTAAACTTTTCTCTTTGTCTTCAGTGTGGCAAAAAATAGGGGGTGTAAATTTGTGGTGAGACAATCGTTGAGTCTTTTTGCCGTATTGCAGTTACAGCCCCAATCTCCTAAAATGAAATAGAAACCAGAGTGAAATTAAGAGATTAAACCCAGCCAGGAAAGCAGAGCCAGCCTTCTGGTGTCCGCTGGGCTCTGACAGATGAAGACGGGTACCTGGGAAGATGCTTTGGATTGGGCACGTCTGTACTGGCAATCTGAGGACAGCCGGACTTGTGCACCCCGGTTTTCCCTGTCTGAGCCCTGGGAATGGACCTTCCCTCCACACCGCTGGAGCCTCGCTGGGGCTGGAGGGTGGGAGCCCCTGCACCCTCCAAGGGCTCCTGGGTCCTCCTGCAGCTTGGGCACCCCTACCCAAACTAGCTGCAGGTTGAGCTAATTACATATTTACCAGAATGAGTGTCTGGTGTTTTTCTGGAAGCTGAAGTCTCAGTTTAGGACCCAAGATTAGGTAATCAAAGCAAAAGTTCTTTAGCTGAAATCTTTAATTAAATTTAGTACCAGACATATTGGTGCAAGGTGTTCTGTTGAGTTGCATTTATAGAATGTACTTCAGTTTTGTTATAAAGTCAAATCTCTATTGAATTGAATTAACTGTGATTAAGCTCCTTCACAGAAGTAACTAGGCAATAATTTTAAACCTGAAAGCCTGTATGTTTGTGTTGACTTTGAAGAATGTATATGATAAAGTTTGATTTGGTGAGTTTGTGGACACCTTTTAAAGTGTTACTTGGAGAAAGCCTCCGGTTAATTTATTTTCTGGGCTGTAATGAGAGAACATTTAAAAGAATAGGAAAATTCCACAGGTAATTCAGAGACAATCAAATATAGTTTTATTGACTAGTTGATGCTGTTCATTATAAAACCTCTGTCTTTTCTTACGTCACTACTTACAGAGTTACTGAAGACAGTCATTGTATGTATGACTATGCTAACACATGTAGTTAATGTCATCAACAGCAGATATGGTCCAATTATTTAGAAACTTGCTTTCTCAAATTACATCAGAACAGGAAATGCTCAAATTCTGGATTCGACTTTTTTAGAAGTCAGCCAGGAGTGAGGAAAGCTCACAAATACGCATCACTACCTCGAGCCAAATATATACCATTCCTGATTAGAGTTATGGGAAAAAATTCTGTGGAATTTGGACTCTTCCTTGTAAGGAATCTCTCTAAGACAAGGATATGAAGGAGGGATGTCCGAGTCTGCTTTAGGCTTGCTCCACGGTGCCTGGCGAAAGTAAAGTATCTGAGTGCGGCATCCAGAAAATAAAATCATGAACTGAAGAGGAACTTAAATTAACTACCACAGAAATGACCCCAAATTGAGCAAAGGCCACCTGTCCCCCCAGCACCCCACTCGGACACCTCCCGGGGAAACCAGTCCTGAGTGCAAACTGGAGAATGGGGACGTGCCTTCAGGATCACCAGGAAAGCCAGGGGGGCAGGTTTAAGTCATGCCCTCCTTCGCAGGGTGCCCGTGGCTGGCTCCCCGCTGTCGGGTTGGAGGGACCCCACTGTGCTGGGGCTTCGCGTAGGCAGGGTACTCAGGGCTGTGGCGTCTTAGAGGGGGACCTGAGGCTCACAGACAAGTGTGCCGCACTCACTGGCGCTGTGCCTACGCCACGTTGCACGGCAGATCCAGGCCTTGCTGGTTGAACTTGGTGTGGGATGGACCGGGTGAGCGGGTGAGAGGTTTTGTTTGGCAGCTGCAGGTTGGCACCAGGGCAGAGAGGGGAAGAGACCCGCAGAGCAATACATCAGTGAGGTGATGGAAGGAAAACACTGCTCACTGCCCAAAACCCTGCTGCAGAGCTTGTGTTTTCTCTTTAAATAACTTCAGAGCTGCATCTGGATTTCTTCAGGAATGCACTGGAGCACCCCGCACCGGCCGTGCTGGGTGCTGTGGCTGTGCATACAGCCGGATACAGTGCAACAGCAATGAACACCTCTTCCTCCGCCACCCCGAACCTTCATCCACCATCGCACACCGGATTTGGGGGCTGTCTGGTACATCAGCTGGTGCTTTCCATGCTCCTGATGGGGTTTACCTACCATGAGCTACTGGGTTGGGATGGACTCTCCATGCATGGTGAACTTGTAGTAAACTGATGGCAGAATATGCAATGGAGTGACTGATTCGGGGCATTTCTTTTCTCAAAGGCCGATGGATACTGTGCAAAACACACTGATGTCCACTGTCTGTGGCACACTGTATGGTTCTGTCATGGTTTAAGATGTCTTGATAATGTTACCCCTTTGGTGACAGAACAGCTGTCTGTAAGCTGTCGCTTAAACAATCATGAACTTGTGTAGCCAGTGGAGAGGAGATGTTGTTTCAGTCATGCTCATGTAACGCTTCTAATAGTTCCCTCAAACAGGAACCCAAAGTTGTTTTCAGAAACTCCTATCAACTCTGACATAACCAACTCTTATTTTCTCATATTTGCTTTCCTGTGATTTAGAAGCAGAGAAGGAGGAATGTTATACCCAAACAACTTCTGTATTTATGAGATGGCTCTTCACTGGTTTGTGTCTTCATCTCCTAGAAGTGGTGGATGAAGACATTTTGTCACCAGATTTCTTTTGACCTGCCAAGTATTTGAGTAATCTGGGACTGTGTGTCAGTCAGAGTGACACTGTGACAGGCTCTCTCTTAGGGTACTTTCTGGAGTTTACATTTGCTGAGGGCAGAGATGCCGTTTGACATGGCCTGCTATGGAACTGCAACCAGCGACCACAGCTGCAGACATCAGTGACCTGTGTGCTAAAGAAGCAGGGCAAGAAAGGACAGTATATGCCCAGGAAATGCACTGGGTATTGACCCACAGCCTATTAAATTCAGCAGCAAAAACCAAGTGTATAAAAAATAAATTCCTTGTGTGAAGCTATATTAATAGGCAGATCTGGAAGGTTTATAGTTTAGGCAAAAGATTGGCATCTCTGAAAAGAAACAGAAATAACTGATATGATCTTAGACAACAGGAAAACCCAAAATCACAGCCTTTCCTGGAAGCACAGTGAAGGGTAAGGGCATATTACCATGGACTGGACCCTCTCCAGGCAGATGTCGGCAAAGAATAAAGTGGGGCTCATGCTTGTCCTTTCATTGGGTATGAAGAACATCTGTGAATCAATATCAATCACTGAGGAAGCTTTGCAGAAATATGTACATTTGGAAATGGTTCTCCAGTTAACAGCCAGCAGATTTTGCACCCAGTCTTTAGCTAGACCCCGTGTAATTGACAAGTTAGAGTACTAGTTTTATTTAGCAATAGTGAATAGTAGCAAAGTGGAAGCCTTATAAACTCTTATATTTTTGCTTCTGCCTTTGTAAATCAGGTTCATAGTCTGATCGTGAAAGAAAATCTAGTTCATTTGATGAGATCTGGTTCCTTTAAAGCCATGCAGACTGGTATTTTGCTATTCTTGTTCTTCTGTATTAATCAGATCCCTTGTAGAACTTGCTATTTTTTTGCCTGGGATTAACATCAGACAAACTGACATCTAATTCTGTCAGACAACCTGCTTGCCTTTTTTTAGTATTGGTAAAACTTTTGCAGATGTTTAGTCCCCTCATATTTCAAGATGTATTAAAATTTAATACCAGTAAGTCATATTTCTCCTCATCAAAACTCTCTATGGTATGCGGATGCAAATTAATGAATCCTGTTGATTTAGAATGCTTCGACCTCATAAATGC
This sequence comes from Pluvialis apricaria, assembly GCA_017639485.1. Lineage (NCBI taxonomy): Eukaryota > Metazoa > Chordata > Aves > Charadriiformes > Charadriidae > Pluvialis > Pluvialis apricaria. The sequence goes on from CM030007.1 coordinate 15,943,873, forward strand.
TGTTTTACCTCTCCGGCTAATAATGCTAGAACTTATTTTGCCATCCTCCTGTGATACACCTATTGGGTTTACCTGGAGCCAGCTGCACTTTCTCCCAGATGCTTATTTGTTTCTGCACTGGGAAATTGGAAGGACAGGACTTTCACATCTGCACGTGTATGTATAATATATGTGTTTATTGTACACCATGTGACTACAACGTATGTATGTGTAATACCACTATACGTGTTCAGCAGATCCAGGAAGAGGTTGTTGACAGCCCTGTGAGCCTGGCAGTTCAGCCAACTTTCAATCCACCTCAATGTCGCCCATTTATCTGTAATTCCTCAGCTTGTCTTGAAGGAGACAGTGATGGGAAAAATTGTCCAAAGCCTTGCTGAAGTCAAGATAAACAACAACCATGGCTCTCCCCTCATCCACTGAGCCACTCATCTCCTTGCAGAAGGCTACCAGCTTGGTCAAGTATAGTTTCCCTTTGTAAATCCATGCATTTTGAAGAGGTGCCAACTCTTCTTGATTTCCCAGAAAGGGTATGAGAGCTTCCCCCATCATCCTGTCCTCTCACCACTTCTGGAGTTGTGTACATACCCTTAAGGTGGGCCCCCTTCAGCCCTGTTTTGCCAATTATGAGGTCCCTCTTGTCCACGTCAACCTGCCCCCTTTGCTTGCCAAGCCAGGCCACCATGCCCTCACTTGGTAGTGGTTTGTCATCTCCCTTCCTTGTTGCTCTTAGTTTAAAGCTCTCATCTCACAGGATACTCCTGAAGACTTGCAAGTATGGACAAGTGAAGAAGAGCAATGCAGATCTTCTGAAAATCTTCTTGGGAAAGAGAGAAAAAAAGAAAAAAGCTGTACATCCTGAATGGGAAAGTAAAGAGCCTTGCAGTGCACTGAAGCGTGTAATCTTAGATTAAGAAATGGGGGTTTTTTTGAAAGAAAACCTTCAAAAAACTTTTTACTGGGAGTAGAGTATGTTTTTCTGTAGTTCGTAATAGTCAGGGTCATTCTGGAACCAGGTCTGCTGTAGAAATATGTGATTATTCTTGTTGCTAGATAGCAGACCTCAGCAGATCCATTTGGACCAGGCATATTTGTAAATTGTGTAAGTCTTTTTTGAAGAGGCTAATCTTTAGAAAATTTCAAGTTCCTCAGATATAAAGAAAACACCAAAAATATTATATAAGTTTTTGAAATCACTACTTCAAAATATCCATCATTTGCATTCTTTACAGTTGTAAGTGTAATGAGTTGATTAAATTCTGGAGGTAGCAGGATGTTTCCTTGTTTGCACACCTATGCAATGATTTTCTCCAGAAATACTGAAAGCATTTTAAGGTGTTTGCTTGTCAGCTGAACCTCTGCATATTGTTCTTAGAGAATTTTTTTTTTAAATCTCCTTTACAGCCGGGGAAATGTAAATAAGTACATTTAGTGGAGCTGGTCAGAAGTTTTTCTGACTAACAGTTTTTTATTGAAAAATGTCATTTTTAGAAGCTGTTGGAAATGCTTGCTATGTCAGTTTCTGTTTATTTGCTATCAGCAAAATTTGCTATTGTTTATCAGCTGGGTTCTTCAGTTGCTTTTCAGAAGCTCAGCGTGACCTGAGGCCTGGGACCCCACGGGAGATCTGAAAGCCTCCTCTGGCACGTGGAGCAGGAGCCAGCAGTTATTTGAGAGGTGGCAAAAGCACAGCAGTAGCGGGCAGGCCCTGCAGCACCTCTTCTGCTCCAGGGAAATTATCCATACCACAGGAGCAATTGGCTGAGCGCTGAGACCAAACAAAAGCCCATCTTCTTGTGCGTGCCGCCTCTGCCCCGTGCTGAGCCCAAGCCCTATGTCCCCGGCTCCCCCACTGCACCAGGGCTGAGGGCTCAGGGGGCCAGCACTGCCCTGTGCCTTCCCAGCCTCTGCTGCAGAAATAGCTTCCCTTCCACTCGCAGATACCCTGAAATGCTGACTTTGCAGTTGTTTTCCAAATTAATTTGTCCCCACATGGCTCCCACCCCCAGCATTTCCTGTGGAAGAGGATTTGGGGAGGAGAGGCTGACTCAGGGCAGGATAAGATTTGCTAGAACTTAGCATGGAGGTATCTGGAAGGGGAAAAGGAAGGAAAACTGATGGGGATTTGTTGATTCAGACAGGGTCAGGGAACCCTGCTTTGCCACATATGTCATTTATCTTTGGCCAAGCATACTCCCTTAAAATGCCGTGAAACTGAATGTGTTCACTGGATACCTAGCACACCTCTGTCCCAGGAGGAGCCCTCTTCATCTCTCTGTCCCTGCAGTGCTCTGCCAAATGTTGAAATCGTCTGAAGAAGAATCACAAGAATCATTTGCACAGGACAACCAGATGATCCGGCCCAGTCAACATGGGTTTATGAAAGGCCGGTCCTGCTTGACTAACCTGATCTCCTTCTACAACATGGTCACCCGCTTAGTGGATGAGGGAAAAGCTGTGGATGTTGTCTATCTGCACTTTAGCAAAGCCTTTGACACTGTTTCCCACAGCATTCTGAAGTTCTTGTATGTGGTCCCAGAAAAGAGGCACAAGGAGGGAGAGGGTGATGCCTTCCCCCTCTGCACTTACACATGGGTGTATGGTAAACTCAGAAGTCCTGATCTGCCAAGTACTCTGACCAGCACCTGGTCACAGGGTGCTATAACACCTGCCGAGGAAATGCCACGTGTTACTTCTGCATGAAAACCCGGGTGCGTAAGAGGAAGAGGGGTCTGGCACGCACCCAAGCACAAGAGGAGTGAAGTGCAAGAGATGTTAAGCCACTGCCACAGCTTACCTGTCCCACCTTAGGAAATGGGAAGTGTTTCCCATACCTATACTATAAAGGCAACTTATGAGCCCTTACAGAAGGAGATTACACACCCCACACATTCCTATTACACAAACTGCATTCAAAGGTCCACCTAAACAATCCCCACATCTGATGGGAGCCAATGGCAGATGCCTGTGGAAGCTATAAAGATAAATCAAAATTCAGTAGATAAATCAAAATTCAGTCAGCCTCCAGAAACCTCTGGTGCAGGGGTTTCTGCAGGGGTTTCCTGATCTAGTGTCAACATCTGTCCAAGTCCTTTTTGAATACATACAAACTTTTACTGCCTTTTTAGCAAACTCCAACGCTTCACAAGAAATTGTGTGTAGATGTACTACTTGTTTATTTTGAATTTGCCAACTGCTGATTTTATTTGCTAGGTCTTGGTTTGGAAGAAACCTGACAGCTGTTCCCTCTTCACCCTTTCCACGTCACCAGAGATGCTACAGATCCCTTTTATACTCTCTGCTCCCCAAGAGGGGCAACTTACTTAAGAGTGTTAATCTATTTCTTTCCTCCCACGTGGAAGCCATTCCCTAGTTTGAATCATCTTTGTTTTCTTGCTTTGTATCTTCTTTCTTTATAGCTTGCATCAGCTCTGGTCCTGCAGTGTCAAACCAGACACATACTGTATGCAGGCAGGCAACATATTTAATCCACACTAAAACAATGTCCATGCTGCAACCATGCTGGTTTAGCACCCTAAACCAAAAGAGCAACTTTCCTTTGCCACTGCTTACTATTTGCTTGGACTCGGAGTCTCCATGCTGTTCTTGCACATTCTACATTTGAAATGTGCTGGCAAATGGACATATTTGGTTCTGTCTGTGCTTTCCTACACCAGTGTTTCAAAACACAGATGTCTCCCAGCTTGAGAATAGACTTGCACCCAGTTTCCCAGACTTTACTGGCTTACCCTGAGAGCACTGATGCAGGGAATTAGCAATGGAAGACCTAAAGTGATGAAAATGTATACCCAAGTTTACCCTGCCGGGCCTGTATAAATGGATTTTGTAAGTCTGAATGGTAAGAAAATATCTAGAACTGTTTGACTGAGTCTTTCTTGTCCCATTTCGTTTATCTAATACCTCATTTCAGAACTGTCTACAATAGACATCTCCACTATGAGTAGAAGGGGGTAAATTGGATGAACATTGAGGCTACTGGACTGCATAGCTTCCCATTCCTCCCTCTGCCTCACCGCCAGGGGTTTTGCTTGGGCTCTGAGAAAGTTTGGAATTGACTTTAGTTTTCTTGGGTTGGGATTTTTTTTCTGGATTCACCTGTCAGCTTGCTTCCAGAGAGTGGATCGTGACTTTTTTCGCAGCCTCTGCAGCACTCCCCCCCAAGATCCACCACCCTCCCAGAGGCAGGTGGTAGCCACAGCTGCCTCCACGGCCATCCTGCAGGCGGACCCTATGAAGGTGCCTCAGTGACTTTGGTTACCGCAGTTTGAACACCCGGGAAATGTCCAGTGCAACTGAATTTGTACCTTCTGTTTTGCTGTTGAACATTCGGTGCCTGTGCGCTATCCGTTGCAGAGAACTGTGCGGTTACTTTTATGAGGGAAGATTCCTCAGCATGAGCCCCTCTTCCCCAGTGCTACATCTAAAATATCCCCTAAAGCATTCCATGGCACTGCACAATGTAAATGCAAGACCATATAATATAAAACAAAAGGAAATGCGTGAAATGCACAGAGCACGGAAGCTCTGAGGGAGCCTTAGGGGTCTCCTCACAGAAAGCAAACGCCGCCGCCTTCGAGGCCCAGCACAGGCTGCGCCCCCCGCCACAGGTAACAGCTGACATCAAACCTGCAGGATACGCAGTGCCAAATACGCTCAGGGTTAAAAGATTAAAAAAAAAAAAAAAAAAAACCAAACAAACAAACAAACAAAACAAAACACCAAAAAAAACCCACCACTTTAAAAGCGGAGCCGCGGCTGGGCCCGGCGCTTGGGCGCCCCCTGCCGGCCGGCCCCGCGGCACACGCGTTACCGAGGCGACGAGGCAGCCGCCCTCCCCCCTTCCCGCCCCGCTGAGCGCGGAGCGGGCCGGGCGTGGGGGAGCGCTCCCCGCGGGGTACCCAGGGCCTGCCGGCGGTCCGCAGCCCCCGGTTTCCAGGCGTTAAGCGCCCGGAGGCCGAGCGGCGCGGTGGGAGAGGCCCGGCCGCCCTTTGGCGGGCCGCCCCGCCGCCCGAGCCGGGCCCTCGGGCCTGTTTTGACCAAGTCCTGAGAGCACCGGGTGAAAGGCGGGCGGCCCTTCCCGCCCGTCACACCCCGGCCTTGAGACCGAGGGGAGCCTGGGGACTTGGCAGTGCGCGGTTGACAGGCGAAAGATGAGTACCTGGAAAAACTCTCTTAAGTTTTGAATGGTTTTTATAACAAAGCTTTGCTGGCCTCAAAGCCGAGCCTGGTATTTGCTTCTGAGGGCTTGTTTTTGTTACACAGACTTGTCTGCAAGCCACCTCCTGCCAAGGACGGTCTTCTGCAAAAATAAAAAACAAAAATGTCAGGCCATATGAGGCTGGGGAAAAGCTGAGGCAATGGAGAAAAGCACATGGAAAATAAATAAATGTGTGCAAGCCCATTTTCTACAGGCCTTACCAGACTTCTCCCTCACTGAGAACGGCATTAGAAACACGTACCGGTGTGTGTCTGCTGGTGTGCGATCCCTACACACACACAAAGCGAACATCTGAAATCACGGAGCAAAAAAGGATTCTTTAATGAAAGGACTATTCCCTTCTTTACATGATTGCTGTCTTTATGCAGTACTGCACAGTACAGTGATGTTTGCACTGTTCCGTATAAGGATTTATTAGAGCATGTTGTGAAGTAAGAACTGAACTTCTGGTCGATGAATATAGAATATGTCAGCAAAACCCGTGTCCACTGAAAGCCAAGAATGCCTTTCTTCCCTCAATTTTAACTCATTTTACAATGAGCTGCAAAATGAAGCGCTGCCTGTCTTTATAGATTAGAACATGAGGCAGATCGATGCCCAGCCCCGAGACGGGTGTGCGTGTTTCCAGTGCCCTTCTGTAAATAACTTCTGCTCCCTGTACAGCCATGCGAACAGAAATCCCACAAAGCAGCTCTCCTGTCCCGATGGATTATCCCTGCTGGCTTCTGGTACTGGGGCTCCTGCAGGGCATGCTCCAGAGGGATCAGTGCAAAACAAAGCTAAAGTCACCAGAAACGTTTCTAATTCACCAGTTGTAACTGTAAAATAGCTCCTATTCTTCAGGCTTAGGTGTAGTAAATATAAACATAGTTGCAGTGGCTGTATTTAGAAAGGGTCTAAGTCAAAAGTAGAAATGACATATGTGCAACATCTTGGCAACTCCCTGATTACAGAATCACAGAATCTCCTAGATTGGAAAAGACCTGTAAGATCATCTAGTCCAATCATTAGCCTACCACTGACAAGCCCACCGCTAAACTATGTCCCTAAGCATGTATCTACACCACCCTTTAATACCTTCAGGGATGGGGACTCCACCACTGCCTGGGGTAATGTGTTCCAATGCCTCATGACCCTTTCAGTAAAGAAATTCTTTCTAATATCCACTCTAAGCTTCCCCTGGTGCAACTTGAAGCCATTTCCTCTTGTTCTAGCACCTGTTACTTGACAGAACAGGTCGACCCCCACCTCTCTGCAGCCTCCTTTCAGATGGTTGTAGAGAGCGATAAGGTCTCCCCTGAGCCTCCTTTTCTCCAGGCTGAACAACCCCAGTTCCCTCAGCTGCTCCTCATAAGACTTGTGCTCCAGACCCCTCACCGGTTTCAGTGCCCTTCTTTGGACACACATGGTTCAATGCAGTTTGCCAGCTGGAAGCTCCTCTCTAGTCATGACACCAAGTACATCTATGGCAGCATTTCTGGTATGAACCACCACTGCGGAGATAAAAAAAGGGAGAATAGATAACATCGGTCTGTATCTCTTAAGACCTCAGGGGGAGGCACAGTTTCACTCCCATGGAGACCAGTTTCGTACTGGCCTGCCCTGCCAGGATGTCACTATCAAAGTTGTTTCTAACCTCTTCTCTCTCACTATGTTGTAGCAAAATTGACATAAACTAGGAAAATGAAATGTACAATGTAATTGAAGCAACCAAGGAAACCTGCTGCTGCTCAAGTCCTCTATACTGCCCCAACCCTATTTAATTATTTACCTAATATTAAAATAGAGAAATAGTAACTAGACACGATTTATCTACGATTCAGTTAAGGAACTAACCACCAGACAATGTAGCATTGTTAATAAGCAGGGTATTCCTGTCAAGAGAGTGATGAACTGTAGGCCTGGTCAGCAAACCAAGAAAACCACTTGGAACTGCCAAGATCAGAGGAGAAGTAGGTAAAAAGTAATTCCAGAATGGGGAGATTGCGACCACTGACTCATTGACCACCTACCCAAATGATACCACTTACTCAAAAGAGAACAATGGAAGAAGAAGACAGAGTCTGTGCACTAATTTACATAGGAAGTGAAGAAAACTCAAATAATCATTAAAGAGAGTAACAATATGTATTAATTGTTTGAATATGTAATAATCAGTGTATAAAAGTGGAGATTTTTGAAACTAAGGTGTGCTCCTGTTTTGGGACGAGCACCCCATTTCTGCGCATTAATAGAATAAACTTGGAAATACCTGTGCTCTGTGTGTTATTGGCTTGCACACCTTCTTTACACAGGTAAAGAACCCAGATTTGGGACAGCAACTGCAGACAGCCAGATCTCTCCTGTTGGGAAGGGCTCAGGCACCTCGAGTCATCTGAGGTGTCCTCGGGTATCCTGTCTGGCCTCCACTGCAGCTCCAGGGCAGCCAGTGTCTCCTACGGGACCTGTGTGAGACACCTCAGATGTGCCAGGATGTTTCCAAGGGCTCTGATTGCCTCTGTGTAGGCAAATGAATCCCCTTCTAAAGGTCCCCACGCACCCAGGACTTGGTTTGTCCTGCTGAGCTCCGGGCACCCTCCAGGGGAGCTCAGGTAAGAAGTGCAGGTTTCATTTGCTCCCTGTGTAATCAACAGAGACAATTTGACTTTCCTCAGAGCCATTTAAGATCTGGCTCAAGCTCTTGATGTGCATGTCTTCTACTGATGAGATGGGGAGCACTGAGTAACTACACTCCCAAGTTAAAAGTCTCAGCATGTCAGAATTTAAACTTCCTTTTTTTTTTTTTTTCAATTCCAGTGATGAGGCCAGCATAAAATTATAGCTGCTCAGATGGTTATTTGTTAAGCCTGAGCACTCTTCACAAATTTGGAAAGTAAGCAACAAGGACTTCAGGGCACCTGCAGATGGAAACCTCTGCGTAAGCACAGGTTCAGTGCTGGAGGAGCATAAATCTGATGCAGATTACTTATTTTATTGACTTACCACTACAACAAAATAATCTTGATCCATACTAAGTCATGACCTATAAGCAATGTTATCCTGTTCTGAGGTATGCAAGTTTAGAAACCTTGGTTAATTTATGTTAAGGCTGGCTTTCTGACCTGTGCATGTGGGAAGTATTAGTTTATTTCTCTCTTCTGCAACTTCTTATCTGCAATATTTTCCAAGTCATCTTATTTCCTACTAATCTAACTAAAGCTAAGTTTAAAAAATGCTGCCTGCTGTTACTCATATTGGGGGAGCAGCCACTCGAAAGAAAACTATCTTAACTATTTCCTATATAATTTTTCTGCAATAAAAGACTAAGTGATAGGCCTAACCTGGTCAGATCACTGTTTTGAGCAAAAAAGTAATGATTTTATTCTCTGTTTTAATCTTGGAAAAATTCTAATTACACAGTGTCCAAATGTAATGAATCTGTCCTTATTTTATCTCAAATCTTCTTAGTGAATTCATTCTTTCTGCCCGCAAGGAGAAGAACCCACACATCAAAACTTCCTTACCCACTGCAATCTCCTCTCAGTGCTGAATGCCAGCTTTACCCAGTGGCTTTATTTTTATTTTGACCGAACAAGAACCTTCCTCCACAGTCTTCACAGGTCTCTTTCAGTCAAGCCACAGAATCACAGAATCGTTTTGGTTGGAAGACACCTTTAGGATCATCACGTCCAACCGTTAGCCTAACACTGCCAAGTTACCACTAAACCGTGTCCCTCAGCACCACAACTACACATCTATCAAATACCTCCAGGGCTGGTGGCTCAAACACCATCCCTGGAATGTGGTGATTTCGCTACTTTGGTCTCTTCCCTTTGCATTTCATAATAAATTGCTAACCGTGCACACTTACCCTTGCCACCCTCTCTACCTGCATTGATTTCAGAGCAAAAAAAGCCACCGTTTTTCTCTCCCTCTGTCTTCTTCCTCACAGTATGTGTTCTTCTTATGTCCGCAGTATCTCACTTATTCTTGATACTTTCAGGTCAGGAATTTCACTTATTCCAAAGAAGTGCTTGGCAGCATTGCTACCTACTTCTCCTTTTGAAATTTAATTCATCTTTGTTAAAAAGACGTCTTTCCCCTGCTTCAAGAAAGAATCTCTCTCTGTCATGCACTGAGCACCAGACCCCATGCACAGCTCAGAGACATACCCCGCCTGATGTCACAGCTTCCACTTGGCCTGCGGTGGATGTTTCAGATGCTCCAGGAATCCGTGTGAGATGAGAGGAGTTAAAGAGTGACTTCTCCCTCATACCTTCCCACCTTCGGGGAGTTTGACATTTAGGAACTTCCTGAAGCAAATCTTGCATTTGGAGTTTGCATCACATTTAGCAGTGCCTAAAGTCATGATTATGTCTTATCCTTTCGTGAACACACTTGTATTTTTGGCCTCCACAATACATGATGGCAATGAGTCCTACAATTTAATCACATATATGAAAAATATTTCCTCTGTTTGTATTAAGCCAGCTGCTCGCAGATTGCACTGGGAGCCACTTCACAAACAATGAGCAAGGATTCATCTTCTCTGTGACATTCACAGTTAATCACAGATCTCCTTATTATACCTTTGTTTTTCTAACCTTTAGTTTATCTAACATGTTAGTCATTCTTGTCACACTTATTTGTACTACTTCTACTGTGACCTTTCAGAGGTGGAGTGGACAGAGCTGCATGCAGTGTTCAAGATGCAGGCACACTGTTTGTACCTAGATTATTTCTTGGTTCCATGAACTCTTTGGTAGGCTTCTTAGTAGTGATGTGTTTGAAAAGTTATTATTTGTTCTTTTATCTTTAGTATGTTTCTCCTGAAAGTTGCTTTTAAACATAAAGCTACAAATGATCAAGCCAAGTTGTATTCTATTAAATTTCCTTCATGCAACACAACTTCGACCTTTTATTGGAGTCTTCTCTTAAATTTCGAAACAACTCAAAGAGAAGTGCCATGCACTTTATCTGCAACTGGAGCATGCCTTTGGTGATGGAAATAATCCTGCCAAGGAAAGAGGATATCATTAAACATTCATGCTTTACGCCTATATTCTATTTTGCAGCATCTAGCAAGTTCAAAGCAGATGTTATCTGTCTTTCAAAATGTAATTGTCTGGGACTGTGTTGCACATCTAAATAGGATAAACTACAGAGTCAACAGAAAATTAGCCTCATTTCTCAAAAATCATGTCAAAGTGTTCCATGCTACCTAAGTTAGTTTCTTTCTCGGTACTCGGATCTTGATTCCAATGAGCAAAATGCTAGCAGATAGCATTCCTTCTCACCTTCTTCATCACATCACTTTCATGTACATCACAGGAGTTTGAAGCGGCTTGTCAGGGCTCTTAGAGAGGTGCAGAGCCTCTGAACAGTTGGTTCCTAAATGTCTGCTGAAACGGTGTAAGTTTGAACTTTCTCCTTTAGGCACTGGAGTCTCTTCAAGTTTCAAAAGCATCTATAAACAGGGAAGATTGTCAATGTTGGCAATGTTCTCTTTTCTTTTTTTTCCCATATTCTAACACGAGTATGTTTTTTATTCTCCCAGTGTCATCTTTACAGTCTTACTCTTGAATATCTTTCATCTATGGGAATTCTGTAACTAGGCCTCTCACCCATTCATCAACTTTCTTGTCTGACATTCCAACTACCATCATAGGACTGTTGTGTAGTAGAACTTTTTATGCGCATAAATCTCTCCTTAAGTTTGAACACTGATTCAGTAACTGAATCATTATTAGACTTAGTCCAGTAATATTTTTGTGTTACCATCAGAAGCCATTTATACTTTTTCTTTGCAGGGAACAGAGTTTGAGTTCACTCTCTTTGCTTTTGGTTTAAGATGTGGTGTTACAAAACCTAATCTCTCTGTTACTGGGAGTGAATTCACCTATTGTGGTTTAGAACTGTGTTTCTCAAAATCCAGCTATGTTGTAGTGCCAGTTCAGAGAGTATTGTTTCCTACATTTTTTTAAAAGATTCATTCAAAGCATTTTTGTCATGACATGGCTTATCATGGTGACAACTGTCTTCTGCCTGACAGATCAGTGGTTAGAGCAGCCACCCCTGAAATGGGACATCTGGTTTTAGGCAGTCTTCAGCCAGAAATCCAGCAGAACCATGTCTTATCGACTAGATTAGTGTCTTACTGAAAGCAATCTCTACCTCATCCCTTGGCTATTGTATTCAAGACTGCTGAGTGGCCAGTTTCAAAAAGTTGCCCTAGAGCTTGTAGCCAAAATAACCTCCTACATACAGGTGATCTGACATAAACTCTAAGCTTGAAGTTGATGCCCGTGCAAACCTCATGAAGTTCAACAAGGCCAAGTGCAAGGTCCTGCACATGGGTCATGGCAGTCCCAAGCACAAATACAGGCTGGGTGGGGAATGGCTGGAGAGCAGCCCTGAGAAGAAGGACTAGGGGGTGTCGGTTGATGAGAAGCTCAACATGAGCCGGCAATGTACGCTCACAGCCCAGAAAGCCAACCGTATCCTGGGCTGCACCAGAAGAAGTGTGGCCAGCAGGTCGAGGGAGGTGATTCTGCCCCTCTGCTCCGCTCTCGTGAGACGCCACCTGGAGTACTGCGTCCAGCTCTGGGGCCCCCAACATAGGAAGGACGTGGACCTGTTGGAGTGAGTCCAGAGGAGGGCCATGAAGATGATCAGAGGGGTGGAGCACCTCTCCTATGAGGAGAGGCTGAGAGAGTTGGGGTTGTTCAGCCTGGAGAAGAGAAGGCTCCAGGGAGACCTTATAGCAGCCTTCCAGTATTTGAAGGGGGCCTACAAGAAGGCTGGAGAGGGACTGTTTATCAGGGAGTGTAGCAATAGGACAAGGGGTAATGGTTTTAAACTGAAAGAGGGTAGATTCAGATTCAATATTACGAAGAAATTCTTTACTGTGAGGGTGGTGAGACACTGGCACAGGTTGTCCAGGGAAGCTGTTGAGGCCCCATCCCTGGAAGTGTTCAAGGCCAGGCTGGATGGGGCTTTGAGCAACCTGGTCTAGTGGGAGGTGTCCCTGCCCATGGCAAGGGGGTTTGAACTAGATGATCTTTAAGGTCCCTTCCAATCCAAACTATTCTATGATTCTGTGATCTAAACTCCTACTTCATGGCAAAGTATTGTAGACACTGTAAGTCATTATGCAAACAGGGAGCATTTGAACTATTATCTTTTTTTTTTTTATAATATCCAAATGTATCGTCACAAAAGGGGAGAAGTTAGGATCCTGAGTGAATGAGGCCACTAAAATTTTTTCTTTTTTCCTATGTAGTCAATGAAGGGAATAAAACATTGGAACTCTTTCTGGAGGACTTCAAAAGGTGGATCTCTGGAAAGTGGAAAACACTTTTTTACTGTGATGGTGGTTGAACACTGGCATAGATTGCCCAGAGTGGCTGCGGAGTCTCCATCTGTGGAGATACTGAAAATGCAACAGGACATGGTCCTGGACAACACACTTTAAGTGACCCAGCGTGAGTACAGGATCTCAAGAGTTCCCTTCCAACCTCAATGATTCTGTAATTCTGTGATCTCTGTCCATTGATACTTTGGAAAATTGAAACAGAAAAAGAAAAGTGTCATTGTCGTTGCTCAGGAATTGGGAGTTGAATTTCAAATGCATCTGAGCCTACACTGCGGACAGTGGATCCTACCTTAAATTCCTACTTTACGCAGATATTCAGAAAAAAATCACCACACTGCAATTTTAGTACTTATTTGAAGAATCTAACTTGCACTAGGCAGATATTTTTATGCCATGGGCTTATTTTTTTGCCGTTGTCACACTACTCTTCAATCACCTTTCAACTTTGGAAGCAGCAAAAAATAAAATTATATGAAGAAGTTCCAAGGATTTTTTTGTTTTAAGAGAACAATCCTATCCTTCTGTTTCATTCCTGGAAAAGTCATTCAATTTACTATTATGACAGAAAGAGCTCACATGTATTTCCCTGTGCAGTAGAGACTTGTTGCAGAAACTTGACTTTACAAAGAAAAATGATGTTATTGTTTGCTGTTGGTCTGTAGTTCTGTAACTGGGATGATGTCACCACTTTTGCAATAAATAATTGCACTGCAATGAACTTGGAGGGTTTTTTTAATCAAAGACATAGTATATACTATGCAGAGCCAGATTTTTCTCCAGACAGGGGAGTAATCAATTCTTAGAAAAGAAGAGTTCTTGTATGTGAAATATAGTAATGCCCTCAGGCCCTGATCCCTGCTCTGTTGTAATAATTGCTATAAAAAACACACAATAAGAAAGATGATCATCGGAGAGCTTTAGAATCTAGGTAAACACCCCGAAATGCATACATCTGCTTATCCATTCCAAAGCACAGGAAGGCAGGCAAGCACGGCAGAAGGCAGGCCAGCATGGATGAGCATGGAGCTCCTGCGTGAGCTCAAACACAAAGGACCCAGAAGGTGGAAGCAGCAACAGCCTATTTGAGAGGAGCACGAAGATGTTTCCTGCATATGCCTGAGTAATTTGCAAAGCCAAAGCTCAGCCAGAGGTGAAACAAGCAATGGAGGTGAAGGGCAACAAGAAAGGGTTTTATAATTACACTGGCAGCAAAAGAAAAGGTAAGGAGAATGTGGGCCTGTTGCTCAAGGGGGCAGGGGACCTTGTGACTAGGGAGATGAGAAAGGATGAGGTACTCGGTGCCTATTTTGCCTCAGTTTTCACTTGTCTTTGGGCATTCCTAGTCTCCCAAGCCTACCAGCAGAATCTGTGGGAGTAAAGCAGGACCCACAGCGGAGGAAGAGAGAGTTAAGGATCGCATAACTCAGTTCAGACATACACGAGAAATCAGAGTCAGTCAGTATAGGACAATAAGTCGCAGACACAAGATGGAACATGGGAAATTCCAATCAGATATTAGAGAAGAAAAATCAGAGGGGCCAAATACTGGAACATGTAGCCCAGAGAGGTTGTGGGACCTTCATATTTGGAGGTGTTCAAGACTTGAATAGAAGAGTCTCTGAGCAACCTGATCTAACTAGATGTGCTGTTAGCAGGGAGCCAGACTAGAAGAGCTCCGGAGGTCATCTATGATTCTATGAACTTTACCTTGTTTTATAACCCCATATAACAAATACTTCTGTCTCTACATTTTTTACAGGCACCATGACAAACTATAACTAGAACAGCTGGAACAGATGAGAGAGAATAAGGGCTATAGTGAAGGTTCCCAGAAAATATGTGTTAAAGGGTCAAAATATATGCAATGCCATGTGTACACACACACAAATCTTAAAAAGGACATAAGCTTTTTCTCCTGGCTTTATATAAGCCTGCATGGAGTCTGGTCCCTTAAACAGACCCAGCCAGGTCGCCTGACCACAGGAGTCACAAGGAGCCACTAGTACCTCTTTAGGTTTCTATTAAAGGTAAAGGCTGATAAAAGACAGTATCCATTGGGACTGATATCTGTGGATGACTTGTACAAAACAGGATCACAATTTGCTCTGAAGATCAGGACAAGTCAGGACTGCCTCTGTTTTACTGGATCATCCAGCAGCCTTGGTCAGGAAGAATGAGAGCCCATGCTTATTAGACTAGCTATGGGCTTAGCTAGTACACTTTGAGTATGCAGGAAAACTAACCAACTCTACACAGACCAGTCACTGAACAGAGTTTCCAGATGAAACTGTGGGCATTTGCATGATGAACTACATGTAATTGATTGTTAGAACCTTTATGAAAAGAATTGTGGGCTTGGACATTCACAACAAGCAGCCATGGGGAGGCCTTGAATTTTAATCGTCTGCCATTACTTCTTCTTTCTTGACTTCAAAACGGTCACGTACAAGTTAAACTGTAGGCCCAGTCTCATTTCACTTTTCATTCTTCCTTCCTTGCTCACTACAATGTTGAGTTCATTTTGAGCTCTGCATCCCAACGAGCCAATATTTCCATTAAAACCACCTGAGATTCTGTTAAAGGGAATCTACAGAGATTAGAGTGAGGCTAAAGAGAACTATAGCATGTTACTGCATTTAGTGTTTTAGTATTTTGTCTTTTACGTATCAGATGGGGAGGAGGGAAAATCAGATATTCCTTCAGTCTCAGCAACTTCTTCATATAGCTTTGTACTTCATACCGCATTGTGCACTGGCAGTGGAGCAGTGCACTCTGCTTTAACCCACCAGAGGCACGCATCAGAATCCCTTGGTATCGTGTTTTTCAGGTTGCAGCATCTTCATCTTAATGGTCATGCTACCACCATTTGCAGAACATTCAACATAGTAGTTTTCAAGCAAGAATTCTTAAGATATTAATTTAAATAATTGCATGTTAATTATGCATTACATTAGCAATCTTTAAATAACTGGAAAGGCTTATGGAAACTGTTGCATGCAACTGACTAAAATTTAGAGTCAAGCTATGCATCAAACTTTCCAACTTGCAACTTGGAGTACTGTACGATGTATATAAACATGCTATGTATTTTGTAGTGAAGCATCAGTATGATGTAGTGTTAGAGTACTTTTACATAAATATGTTCTATAACAGAGACCAGTAATAAAGCCAAAAATGTTTTCTCATGTTAATGAAAGAGGACTGATTATAAAGTTTTAAATACAAGCCAAAATTTACAGTAAAAAAAAAAAGAAGATGTAATCTAAGTAGTTTAGAGGATCTTTTACTGTCCAATTAAGGATTTTCCAAGTGGAAAGTGAAATGCCTTTGGTTGTACTATTTTGTTATTTCCAGATGTCTAATACACTCAACCCTGCACTGCCACGTCAGTAGTACTCGGGCTGTGGAAACCATGTTGTCATTTATTTATACTACTGTAGCATCATAAACTGGGTCAAATCATTTGAGTTCACCAAACGGAGATTTACAAATTGAAGACATACTCTTGGAAAAAGAAAACAAAAGAAAGAAATACAGTTTCATAACATCAGAGATTATATGTCCTTTAAAGACAACTTCTCGTAGTCTAGAGTATCATTCCTGGAATAGATATTAAGTATAGTTTATCCAAGTTACTTTTTATTTGGAACACTATCAGTTTCTCTTAATATGCTACACCCTACGTTCTCCTTTTTACTTAGTTGAAACAAGACTGTCTGGGCAATAACCAGCTGATTACCAGTCCTAAATATATGGCCACAAAAATCTTATGTATGGTGGTTGGGAACCATCAGCTGTAAATACAGAACACATGCCCCTGGAATCAGTTTAATGTCCTTGTAAATTCTCTGTGTTTAACTAAAAAATTACTTGTTTTCACAGTTGTTTTATTCTTTGAGAGGAAATGGAATGAACCTTTGAAGACAGCAGCAATCTGTCACATGGAAAATGTTCCATTGTCATTGCTGCATTTCAGATTTGCACCAGGCAAGCTGCCAACTAATCTCTAGCACTCTGTTTCTCTAAGCATACGGTAAATTTTAAAACAAAACAGTCTATACTAATATATTTCAGCACACTCAAATGATGATGAACTATGAGATTCGCATGCTCAAAAGCTTTTCATAGAAACTTTATTCAGATACTCTCAGCTGCTGGACTCCATGAAATGAAATAAAATAATTAAATTATCATAGAATCATAGAATAAGTGAGGTTGGAAGGGACCATTAAGATCATCAAGTCCAACCGTTAAATTATTATCTAATTACTTGCTTTTGTGCCACAGAAGCACTAAGTGTGATCATGACTAGCAGATAATATGGCAAATAAAAGAGAAATTCGTAACAATCTCTATGTTTGTATATGGTTTCTAATCTGAAAGTCCATCTCTTGCTTAAGAACACTATATTGAAAATTCATACCTGAATGATTCAAAGAAGTTAAAATCTGACCAGTATTTGCAATTTGGAGGTCATCCTGTTTGCACTTTACATTGCAGATCCAGCTCTCACAGCACAACTAAGACATGAGGCAAAGCCTGGGGCAAAATGAATTCATTTTATCTACAAAAGGAAGGAATTCTAAGCCACAGAGAACACAGTGTCTACCTGTGGCCTTGCTAGTACAGCAGTACTTAATGGTATTAAAGCATATGTATTGAGTTCAAAGCAGTCTCTGCAAATAGTCTTGGAAATGTCTTTATCTTCCAAGGAACAGTAAACATTCACATGTCCCAACAATACTGATATTGAGAATTCAATTAATTTTTTGTACAGGTTTACAATTTGACTTGACTTTAAGATCCAATGTCTGTTTGCAAAATGACCCTTCAAGCTTTAGTTATCTTTCCAGGCCCATCTCCTCTGTGATTTGTTACTACCAGCTAATCTAACAAACGCTGACAAAAAAGATATTAAACCTGGTAATTAAATGTGGTAATATCTGCCAGCACAGATCTACAATCTTCATTTGCCGGCTTAATTTTTAAGCAGGGATTCTAATAAAGCCAAAAGGAGCCTCAGGGTGTCAGCAGACTCTAACTCTACACTCCGCATCCAGATTCCCTACTTAGACTCTTCCTTTTTGCTCACAGGCTTGGACCTGGTTGTCAGAGCAGAGGTCTCACCGTCAAAGTTCGACGCTTTCATCAAAGCCATTAAATTTCCATGAAATTTAGCCACTGGCATTTTCCAGTAGGACTGTTGTACTGCAGCCTGGGGACTCTCTGACATAGTAGTCCTAATACAGTGACAACATCCAGGCTCGCAGCCAGAATACTCTTTAGACAACCACGTAACTGCTCTAATACTTGTTAATCAGTGCAGACGCTCTTTCATCACAGTATCTACCTTTACGGGTCTCCTGGGTCCATGTTGCTGTTAGAAGAGACTGCATTCCTAATTAGCCTGGAGTGAGAGGGATGGCTAAAGAGGGTGAACATACTGCCACTCTGCCTCAAATTCCAACAACTACAGGGTCTGACAACAAAATCCCCCCACGCTCAGAGAATTCGGTCTGCCCAGGGAGCATGAGCTACCCCCTCTCTCACAATTCCTCTACAGGGCCGGTGATATTTTTCCTCAAGCTACTTCCTACCATGCTTCTACCATAGGCCTGGCTTCTATCTCTAGCAGAGAGAAACCCCCTGCTTTTAGCAACTTTTTACCTCCAATTGTAAAAGGACTAGTCAAGCATAGAAGAAAAGAGGAAATTTTTCTCTTCCTTAACATTGTAATAGTATACGTACCCTATCAGAAGCTTAATTTCCTCCTATAACTGCATGTAACTTTGGAATGAAGTTCTAAAACATGGTAGTTCTGAACTGATGATGGTTTCTGCTCACTGTATTAATGTTTGGTCAAAGTGCAAGACAACAAAGAGGAAACCCATAGAGTTTTTAAATCTGATTTCATTCCACATGTTACTACAGAGCTGATATACTGAAACTGAAGCAGATATGAGAAATACCATGCCTAGTTGCTACAGAATAGATGGCAGGTTCCAGACACACTGCTGTACTGACAATATTCACATTTTTATTGATATTGTTCTATTTTTACTGACGGAAATTCAAACAATTCACACGATTTAATTTAAAATGTACTTACACAATTCAAATTGTTTTTGTTCATTATCACATGATCGTTCACAAAGTGAAAGCCAATAAGAATTAAAAACATGAGATCAGGCCCATATATCCAAAAATTTAAACTCCAAAGGTTATATGAAATGTTACACGTTTCCTTTGAAATAAAAAGTGTTCATTTGTAGTGAATTGTGAAATAGGCAATGGTAGAGTAGATATCTGATTATGAAACACATTAACTGTGAAAATTAAATGCAAGACAGACCATAGTTCTTGCATGTCAGTATCTACCTTACTTGTATAAAAATCAGGCCCTGAGAGTACACAGAACCTTACGTATGTGTTGAAATAAGTAAGTGTTATCTTGCCTGATAAGGAATGCAGAAAGAAGAGCTGGTTCTGGAAAATTACCCTAAGGTGAAGAAAAGGTATTTTTCCTAAATGCAATGATGGAAATGGCAGGTATATGGCTTTTTAAAAGAAAACTTGCTGAAATTTCTTGGCAATTCAGATATGCATAGAGCATAGAAAAAACACATTCAAAAGTCAGCATTACACTCTTTTTTATATTTTTCTGCTAGCTCTGAGATTGCATAAGAGGCAGTTGAATAAAAGCTGACAAACACTAAGCTTCATCCATTTTCTGAAAACCCTGTTCTTCTTAGGACCTTCTTACTCAAGCCGGAACACTACAAATGCTGACATTTCATAATAAAAATGAGTAACTGTATTATGGAAATATCTAATAAAGTTTTAAGACTGAACTGTTCAAGTGATAATGAAAGGTATTTATGATGCAGCCATACATTATCCCACATAACTGCAAGACGAGATATATTTCTATTTTCCTAGGTCAATGGAAATATGGATTATAGGTTCTCCGAATTTTCATTGAAACTGATTTAATTTTGACTGGTTTATTGTTCATTGTCCATGTATCCCAGTGAATCCCAGTTGCAAGAAATCTACCTGTGTAGCGATGAACACCGTTAAGATTTGCAAGGCCACACTGGTTGAACCACCATCCAGTGTTATCACTGAAGTTACTGCAGCTCTTTACAGGCTGTTCTTTAATAGTGCACATTGGCCTACATCCATCATTATCAACATCAAATGTGCTGAAAGGCATTGAATTCTGGTTATCTTCTTTTTTATATCCTCTAAATGCATCACCTAAGTAAAACAGGTAAAACAGAAGGATAAAAGAGTTATTTATGGAGAAACGTAACATTTCTTACTTGTTGCATACCTTGCAAACTTTTCCTCTGAATTTATCAGAAAAATAGATTTCTTCAGAAGTGGTTCAAGAACACCAAATAATCAGCTGGCAGTGTGTTAAATGCATAGGAAAGAAAAAGTATAAAATACTGAGAAGTATGGAAGATGTTGAAATTCAATGAAACATCTTTACAGGGTTGTTGCTTTTAGGGACACACACCAGCTATGAAGGTAAAGGCCTCTCTCCTCAAAGACAGTGGAAGAAAAGATAAAACAGAGAGTTGTTAACTTCACATTTTCCAGTGATGTGCCCAAAGCTCCAGAGTGAGTCATGAGATAATATCGAATTGTTAGACCACAGAGGTCAGCAATTACTGGTTCTGTTGTCTTACTAGAGAAATAAAGTTTCTTACAAACATAGGTAGAGTAAAGCACCAGCACTTTTAGAAAATAACTATTATGTCAGTAACAAGGAACATTCTTGCATATTAGTAAATATGAGGCAAAAAAAATTTAGAAAAAAGCAGTAAGACATGATGTAATACTTAACACAAATCTTTACACATTTGGAATAGCTACGATATTAAGGGAGATATGGAATTGTAAATTCATCTGTACCTATATATCAGCCAGTAACTGTTGTACACTGTAGGCCTAATTTGTTGCAGTCAGTTTCCTTCTCTATCCTTTGTACACCACTGTCTGGGCACTTCTGAACTAACCAAAGCAACAACATCAGGAAGACTTCCACTAATATCAGCAAATTTGGGATGAGATAACAGACATCTAACGAATTGGACCATTAGATAGATATACACAAACACACACAAAATCCCATACATATTATATATTCAAGTCTGTGGACTTGAAAGGCTGAGGTACTTGGGTCTTTTTAGTCTGGAGAAAAGAAGACCGAGGGGGGATCTTATCAATACTCATAAATACTTAAAGGGAGGGTGCCAGGGAGATGGGAACAGTCTTTTTTCAGTGGTGCCCAGTGACAGGACAAGAGGTAACGGGCACAAACTTGAGCATAGGAAGTTCCATCTTAACATGAGGAGGAACTTCTTTACTCTGAGGGTGGCAGAGCTCTGGCACAGGCTGCCCAGAGAGGTTGTGGAGTTTCCCACTCTGGAGACATTCAAAACCCAACTGGACGCCGTCCTGTGCAACTGCTGTAGGTGTCCCTGCTGTGGCAGGGGGGTTGGACTAGACGATCTCCAGAGGTCTCTTCCAACCCTGACCATTCTGTGATTCTGTTACTTGAATCCATTAAAAGTTCCTTTATTTTCTTTATTCCTTTTCCTTTATTAAAGCAGTATTTATTCAATTATTCCATTGAATATCTTGAAGCAACAGTATAAAATGATTTCTTATTATGTAAAGATTGATTTTAAAGATGGTCGGTACTGGGACCCGTACTGTTCAACATCTTTGTTAGCGACATGGACAGTGGGGTAGAGTGCACCCTCAGCAAGTTTGCTGATGATACCAAGCTGTTTGGCGAGGCAGACACGCTGGAGGGGAGGGATACCATCCAGAGGGATCTGGACAGGATGGAGAGGTGGGCCCAAGCCAACCTCATGCAGTTCAACAAGGCCAAGTGCAAGGTCCTACATCTGGGTCGGGGCAATCCCAAGCACAAATACAGGCTCGGCGGAGAATGGCTGGAGAGCAGCCCTGTGGAGAAGGACCTGGGGGTGATGATTGATGAGAAGCTCGACATGAGCAAGCAGTGTGCGATCGCAGCCCAGAAGGCCAACCGTATCCTGGGCTGCATCAAAAGAAGTGTGGCCAGCAGGTCAAGGGAGGTGATTCTGCCCCTCTACTCCGCTCTCGTGAGACCTCACCTGGAGTACTGCATCCAGCTGTGGAGTCCCCAACATAAGAAGGACATGGACCTGCTGGAGCGTGTCCAGAGGAGAGCCACGAGGATGATCAGAGGGCTGGAGCACCTCTGCTATGAGGAGAGGCTGAGAGAGTTGGGGCTGTTCAGCCTGGAGAAGAGAAGGCTCCGGGGAGATCTTATTGCGGCCTTCCAGTACCTAAAGGGGGCCTACAGGAGAGCTGGGGAAGGACTTTTTACTAGAGCATGTAGTGATAGGACGAGGGGGAACGGCTTTAAGCTGGAAGAGGGCAGGTTTAGATTAAACATTAGGAAGAAGTTTTTCACTTTAAGGGTGGTAAGGCACTGGAACAGGTTGCCCAGAGAGGTTGTTGAAGCCCCATCCCTGGAGGTGTTCAAGGCCAGGCTGGACGTGGCCTCGGGCAACCTGGTCTAGTGAGAGGTATCCCTGCCTGTGGCAGGGGGGTTGGAACTCGATGATCTTCAAGGTCCCTTCCAACCTAAACCATTCTATGATTCTATGATTCTATGATTCTATGATTTTGGCGTAACCAGCCACTACATTATTAACCATTTATCTTTGTCATTATGCACCAAATAGAGAAAACTGATTAGAAATAAATATTTTAAAAGTTATCTTAATGAAGTATTACTCTTTTGAATGCATTTTTTCACATTAAGAAAGGGAGCAGCTATCTTTAAATACTTGCAAGAAGGAAGTTCTTACCAGCATTTCCTGAATAACGCCCCAAATGGATCTTAAAAGAACATGCTTCATCCTCGATCCAAAATCCGTCATATGATGCATAGGCATGCTTGTCATTTTCTGATTCCAAATCCACATAGAGACTGAAACTAGTGGCTTTTTGATTTACTATGTGAAAAATCTTCCTCAGCCCAAGCCAAAATTCCCCTAAAACAGAAATATATAGTCAATAAACTTCTAGAAACAGAAAGGGTAAAAGAAAAAATGTATTCCTCTAGTTTTTGTACTTTTCTTCCTGAACCAAGTGTAATAAAAATTGTCTGTCTTTGAAAGACTAATGAAGGTACAGAGTAATCTTCCTACTTCATTGGGAAATATGTGCGCATCATCGTTTTTCTCTGTGACATTTTTAGAAAATTGTCCACATGATAACTTTAAAGTGTTCATCTTCAATATACCTTCAGAAGACTACAAAAACTGGAGGTGCTAAGAATCCACTTATTAAACAGAATTCAGTAGCATTCCTAAGGGCAATACTGAGAAATGGTAAATGTTAGCATTCTTTTAAATGCAACAAAACTCAAACCCTGTCCTTGAGATTTGCTGCCTCTGCAAATCACACTTTTTTCCATGAAAGGTTGCCCCATATGAGCTGTGCTTTTTTGTGTAGTTGAGAAGTTGTGTGCTTCCATTGCAATCCCAGATAAACTCTTGAAAAAGCAACTGGGTTTAGACTTGCTGGATGAAAGGTGGCAGTAAAAAAGTAACATCACAGGTGTGTTCGTGTTAGCTACTGAATTATTTCCATCTGTTTTTAACTTTGCATGCCCTACGGTGAAATACTACTGATTTTTCTCTGCTTTAAGGAAATATTTCACAAATGTGATTACAACTAACTAAGGCTTTTTTTTAAATCTGAAAAAATGGGGAATACAATTTATACATTATTTTAGGAAGAAAATATTACAACATTTCAAACACCTTCTGTGAGACTGAGGATTGGCAATGGCTAAAGACTCTAGTAGGGTGACAGTCATTATTGAGATCACACAATAGATTTGATGAAACAAAACGCTTAAGTATAAACAAGACTTTTAAGAAACAAGAACTCTACTCTCTATAGTACTAAAAACCCCACACAATTTAGTGGAATGTAGCTCACATAAAGACAGCAGAAATGTTGGGTCCAAAGCGCTTTAGAATATTTAAAATCAATACCAGAAAGGTCACCAAATCCATCCAGGTATTCAGACCATGTTCTCTGAAATGGAATGATTCCATCAGTTCTTTTCTGAACCACAGTCCATCCACCTCCTTGAAAATCCATGTCACACAAAACCTAAAATAGACATAGTTATGATTAAGCATTCTTGAAGCAGCTGTTACGAAGAAAACATTTTAATTAAATAAAGGTGGACTATTCAGAGTTTTGCTAAGCAACATACCTTTCAAATATCTTAACAAAAAGCTCAAAGAAAATAAATAATGAAGCTGCAGTATTTTCTTATATGTCCTTGTTGGACTGCTTGGTTCGGATATTTCCTCAACCAGTAGAAACTATTGTGTGCAAATGTCTGCTCATATCCAACATAATAAATAAACTTTGATAAATGTCACATAATAGCATGAAGTGAAAGCAACATGCAATGTCATGTATTAATCATGCAAATATTACAGATACAGGCACTAACACTGAATATACCTTTATTTCAGCAAAGAAAAATAGACACAACTTTTTATGTGTTCTCCCTCACCATCACACCTTCTTCCCCAGAAATACTGTGTTTGCGATGCCTGGGAAATGTAGAGCCCTTAATAAAGGTAAGGAAATGGAAAAAGTGATAACAATAAGCCAGTATATAATAATTTATGCTGGAGCAGCAAAAAACTCTACGTAAGACAGGGCCTCAATCCAGGGAAGTCCCAACATGAACATTTAACAGCCTGCAACTGAGCAGTCCCACTGAATACATAAGATCAACTCTCAGATTTATGAGTATTCATTAAAATCTGTGCCCAACAGCATGTCAAATGGCAATGGTCCAGCTGCCCTCTGCTCTGCTATGGAATATCACATTATGTGGCACATTTTCTCCTCAGCCCATTTAACTTTAGACATGTATTTGAGTTCCCTAAATTAGGCATCTTATTGCCCTTGTCTCCCCTGTAATCCCCCTTACACAGAGAAATGTGTATTCATAGCATGGCTCTGGGAAACCAAGATCTAAATCACCCTCTGCAGGTGTCAGTCACCTCCACTGTCTACAGAAAGAGCCCCTAGACCCTTGGCTGCTCTCCAGGGATTTCAGCTTAGTGCCTAAAGTTAGGTGGAATGTATCCAGGTCACTCTGGGTATTTTTCAAGCATGTCCTCAGTGCCAGAGCTTGAGCAGTTCTAACAGGGATTAGAAAGTCTGGGATCCTACTGTAGAAAAGTGCATATTGCACATTTAGACACTGCACCACCTAAGCTGGTCAAAGTAGTTCTAGGGGATAATATGCTTAATTAGTGTTTAAAAACACAGGGTCATTTTTAAGTGTCTCCCAATGTGACTAATATCAGGAGAATTAACCTGGAAAATGCTTATAGCTATGGAGCCATTAAGCTACTTGTGATAACAAAAGTAAGTTCAGAATATAATGTTGGCTATCAGTAAATCACAGCACTAAGCAGATGCACAAGTGATGGAGTAAAGTATGAATTTTGTGTTCATGTTACAGGGAACGTACACAATGGAACATGTTTCAGAAAAGAGAGATTTGCAATCTTAGCCAGTTGCTAAAAGTATAGTCTAGGTGGAAGTCAGTTTAACCCTTAAAAAAACTGTGGCAATCTGAGCTTTATATGTTGCACCCCTGTTGCCTGTACCAGCCAGATACTTTTCGTTAAACCAATGACTTGTTCCTTGGCAGGAACACATCAACATCACATTCAGAACCTCTGTGACTTAACAACATCTTCTCTACGAACAACAAAAAAGCAACAGCACAGAGCTGCAATGTGATCTAATACAACCTGGGGAATCTTGGATCTTCAAGTAAGTCAATGCCATTGGATGCTTTGAGCAATCCTTGCAACGCAAATACCGAGTGAATCATAGTAAGGGTCATGTGCATGGAAGAAAATTATGGGCTTTTTTCCCTGGAGAATCACATGCTTATTTCAGTCACCCAAAGAGGGTGGAACTGGAATAAAAAGAAATACAGATTGCAAAATGAATATTTACATGCAAATAGCTAAAACATTAAAAATAATCCCATTGCCTCATCTGCTGTCTTGAGAAGATGATTGCATGCTTGGCTACTCCTCTCCCTATAAGTCAGAAATACAATGAGGAGCCCACTTGGTCACAACTTCAATCTTCAGTCCAATATAAATCAGTGGGAGTGTTGATAATTCTCAGAAGGAGCAGATTTGATTCCACATGAAAGTTCATCAGCCAATTAGATATGGCACCAAAACATACACCAGCTAAGTAAAAATATGAGATAGATACACAAAAAACAGTCATCACTGTGCAGTTTCTCAATCCCTTATATGCTGGAAATGATGCAATTTTCTTTCTTAAACCCTTATAATAGTTAATCCACTTTACAGTTTGTTCTATGTCTTGTATTGCGCAAGGTATGAGGGGCATGACTGTGCCAGGTACAATTTAAATTAAATGAGCAGGAGGATGCTTCTACTGAGTATTTCTTCCCTTTCCATCTTTAGTGTGCATAAGAGGTGTATTCCAAACAACTGTTTAGTTGGTCTGACCCACCTTAGAGATATCATTGATCTTAGTTTATTGAAAAATGTATCAGAAAGTGATCATGGTTCAATTTTCCAGAAGTGAAATTGGTTTTAATTGCCTCATGTTTGAATGCTCAGAGAAAAGCCCATTTGTGACTAATTTTCTGACATGACAAGAACCTGCCACTACCACTGAAACTGGATATTCTTAGAGCTCCTGGAATTCAGGTTTCAATTAGCCTGATTTAAGCATCAAAATATATACTCACTTTTGAAAACATGAGGATTCAAACGTGAAAACATGAGAACAGGATCAAGTTGTCTAAATAGTTTTCTTCATTTATCTGGTATCTTTATGGAAATAATTCTAAAGAAA
Source organism: Pluvialis apricaria (assembly GCA_017639485.1). Lineage (NCBI taxonomy): Eukaryota > Metazoa > Chordata > Aves > Charadriiformes > Charadriidae > Pluvialis > Pluvialis apricaria. The sequence goes on from CM030007.1 coordinate 15,970,434, forward strand.
TTTTGGGTTAGATTCAGTTACATTTAAAGGGCAGCTTATTGCTGAAAAGGTCCTCATTGAAATAAATTGTTTCATGCTGGCCTTGTTTTCTGTTTTTTAGTTTCTTGCTATGGTTTTCTGCCTCTTTGTATTTCTCTTACTTTGCTAGTCTGCAGAACTTCCAGAACTCTTGGCTATTATTAGCCCCTTAAAATGCATTACAATTTCTTGTTTATGTTTTAATGTCTTGATATTTTTGTTCATCTGTCATTTCTCTTGTACCCTTTTTATGATTCAACACATGGAAGAATTTGCATTAAACAGTTTTCCTTAAAATAATATTCTTTATGGAACACACATATTTTAGATATTTTTCTCTGAGAACTTTTTGGCACTATCTTTTCAGTTCTGTGTAACATCTACCAGACAAGAAATGAGACACTCATTTCATGAGTGCAGATGTCTCTTCTCATTATTTATTGTTACCTTGTGCTTTTAATCAAATTATTAGGATTTTTCCTTTTGTTTCTTGTTCTCCTTAAGGAACCTTTCCACTCATATAACTGATTCTCAGATTCTGGCAGTAACTTTAAACGTGGAAAAGTGTCAAAAATACTTTTGAAGTGAAAGGAACTTATAATTTCAGATTTATTTGCCAAAAACTATAAGCGAACTGAGAAACCACTTTTCTCACATAGATTAGTCATACCATCTCTCAGGAAAAGTAATTTGGGTGAGGTATGAATATTTCCTCAGTGGAATCCCCCACAATCCAGAAGAAATTCTGAAACAGTTGCATTTTGTGCTATGGTTCATCCTGGGGTGAGGCAGACAGCATTTTCTCCATACTATAAATATGGTTGTTCTTTGAACACTTCTACCTATCTTTGCCTTTCTTTTACCTGGAAGAACTTGCTGATGAGTTACAGATCTTTTCCCTGAGATCGCTGCATTGTATAGAGAGAATGATAAGTTTTTCTGTCAGGAGTCTGCAGAACCAAGTTCATTTTTTCTTTTGAGATGCCAGCATACTTCTGAAGCCTGAAAAGGCAGTTTGAGCTCTTTTTTTGTAGCATTTTGTAGGGTTCCAGTTGGCTAGAGATAAAGGGATTCCTCCTTCCTTTGTTATATATAAAGGAAAACTGTAAAGTTAGATATTAAATTTTGCTATTTATTAGCTGGCTTAAACTCCATATTTTTTCTCCAAAAACTAATGACCCCAGCATGTACTGCAAAATTAAATGTTTAGAAGTGCCATATCTGTCTTTCCACTATGCATAAGGACTTCCCTAAGTAGAACAGCCTGAAATGGGAATCAAGAGACAAAACAAAGTATTCTTTGTGTTTGCATGGATCTGAATGTCCTGAGCCTGAGGAAATTAACCCCAAACTCTCTTCTCCTAGGTGAGCACTATAACTCTGAGCAATCACAGAAAATGCAGGTGGTGATAGGAAGCATGATTGCTGCAGTTCATGCTGAATTTCATCCTTTTTCCTTTGTCTTAAGAATGTCTATCCTACACACTGGATATGAAAACTAAAAGTTTAGATGCCTCTGCCTCAAGAGTGAGTTGTAATGATGCTCAGACAAGAGCTAAGCAGCTTCTCCTCAAACTAATGTACATCTGCATCTATATTTAGATGCCTATACAATATCATGGTCCAAGCTATAGGCATCAGCAGAGTCACCTCTCAAGAGAAGACAGAATAATTCAAAAAGTCAAAGGTCATATTTTAGGAGCCAAATGAATCAGTTACTTGGCTCCTCAGTTTTCCATCTCTAAAACAGAAAAGAACAGCACTTCTCAATGTCCAAAAGGGGTGCTGGAAAACACCTTGAATTTTCCTCTTTGGTACATTTTTCAGTGTATATGAAAACCAATGATGGGATCTTATGAAAGAGATTAAATTTCTTTGTAGAAAATGAGAAACTCATCAAAATTATAGTAATGGCAGACACATTTGGATGATTTAATACATTCCTTATTCATCTGTTGAGAAATTGTCAAGGAAAACACTTTAAATCTATTAAATATATTCTAATTGCATATTCTCAAGCAAACTGTGACAATCCTGAGAGATAAATTTATTACCTCAAAAGGATAATTTGATCCTTCTGGATGGATAATGTACAGACCAGTTGGAGTTTTTGAAACTGAACCAACGGTATCTTTAATATCAGTGCAATCCAATCCTAGAGGAGAAAATATTTGAAGTTCATTTGCAAAATATGTTAAAAAAAACCAAATACATCTTAAGCACAGAAATATTACTTTTCTTGGTAACGTATGAATGATTTCAAATAGCATTTTCTTGTCACGCAAACCTTAAAATCATGGTTTGTCATGAATTTACTTTATAAATGAAAATTCTCTGAACCCCATTAAGCTCAGAAAGAAGTATAAATTATATTGTACAGAGAAAGTTCTTTCTAATCTTAACAGATACGGTACAGAAATTAAAGATTATGTATCTATCTGGGTCATTTTACAGATTGTAAAATTATTTTCTCCCTTGTAGTGAGAAAAAACGTATTATCTGGGATGAGATGTCTTTTTTCTTCAGATATTTGTATTTATATTTGTAAAAGCCTTTACATCATAATGTATACCTAAAAAACCTTTTGCTTCTGAGTGTTAAACCAGGTCTGTGTTAAACATACTCAAACAAGCAGTTTCTAAGGCCAGTAGGACTGCTTAGAGGTAATGTTTCCTTTAGTTAGGATGGATACTACAAATAAGATTAACTGTCCAGCGTACAAGTGACTTCCATCCCATTTGAAGAAGGCTATTCCAAATGTAGAGCACGCTTTATTTCACTGCAAAAGAAAGCGCCATTTAGCAACATCAGATCACTTATGAACTGATGATCATACTTGGTATTTTGCATAAAAATCAAGATGCTAAACAGGATGCCCAGAAAAATCAGCTGCAAATGATTTAAAGCAGTCTTTATCGTGACTTTCTTAAATAGTTCACAAATTTTCCAGAGTTTATATGTTACTAACACAGAATAAATACTGTTATGTTATAAATGTTGTAATTGCTTACCTTTGCTTTAATTAGTTTTTTGTCAAGATACAAAGACAAAAAGGGAAGAGGTCAAGAACAAATGCAAAAAATTCTTACCATGAGATTGAACTGCTTTGTAAGGAAGTGTATCCAAATGCTTTCTCAAAACTTCTGCATTCAAAAGAAGAAGTCTGTTCATGAGTTCATTTACCTGCAAATTCAAATAAAAGATCTTTAATTAGGTTGCAATGAGGAATTTTACATTCTAAAGACATTCTTTTTGGCTCCTAGTAAATATAATCTGAAGTTCATTTTTGTGATGTGTTAGTGATTCGCACTTTCATTAGGTGGTCTGATTTTTTACTTTTTTCATTCAAAATCATTTTTTAGGCACAATTCCAATTAATTAAAAAAAGAATCCTTCCATTTGATTAAAGGTTTTTTCATCTGTACTAAGTGATGCACAGTGGTTGTAAACTACTCTCAGAGTTAATGTAATACATCATCTGCACAAATACGACAGGGCTGGAGATAGCAACCAATGTGGAGGAATAGTCCTCCACTTCCCCTACTGCCATGCATGCCACAAAGTTGTGGACCAGGTGGTGGTTATCACTCCTCATAGAGGTGTAACTCACTCACCCTACCCAAAGTACAAGGAATGGTGGTAGAGACTCTATTTCTAATGTTTCAATGACAACATAAATGCTTAATTTTCCTCAGTTAGACAACACCTGTAATGATAAACAATAAATAAAAATCTTTAGGATAAAAAAGTACCTGATTAGAAAGGTAATCCAAAGATGACTGTTGATCATCCATCAAGTTTCTTACCAATTTTTTTGTACTTCTTGCATATTCAACAAGAGAGTTCTGCAAATTTCCTTTAAAAGAAATATGTTCATCCACTTTGTTATCATAAATCTAGAAATATTATTGACTGGATGATGACACACTTATTTATGATCTCTAAGTGAATATTGAAGGTGTTTAGCCTTAGGGTACCTAAAAGTGAAACCAAAGTAGCACAGAGACAGCAGATTAAAGCTAAATATGCTAAAAACCTCAGCCTCACTGGTTGCAGTGAAGACATCTTAAGAAGTGATGGCTCTTCTTAAGATTTGAAGAAGAATTTCATCTTATCCTTGGGCAACTTGGATGACCAGTTAATGGCTATCACAGAAATACAAATGCAAATGACAAAAGACAGATATATAAGGTTTCCTGTTATCCTACATTTACTCATTCACTCTGCTACTCCCGTTTTTTGCCGTGATGCTAAACTTTAAAAAAGTAAACCTGTCAGGTAATTGATAATACATATTAAAAATCATATGCAAAAGACAAGAATTGCCACAATTTTTTTTTCTGAGGCTGATTACATCATTTGCTGTGTAGTTTGTCAATGCAGTGAATAGAGAATGTCCTGCATAAGTATCTATAAAAGGCAAGCTGAAGTATAGATTTCCTCCCACGTTAACTAACTAACTAACTTACTAACTCCCACTTAACTCCCCCACACCTAACTATGACATTTAAATGAGGAACAGACACCCTACTATTCCTTTCCAATGGAGAGAGCTACTGACACTCAGAGGGTAGCACAGATGTAGGTGGGCTGAGCTGCTGTCTGGATTTGCCTGCACCCCAAAAACATGGCACCCCAAATTTTCTGAACAGTATTCAGCCTGGGCAGCAGGGTCAAAGGCTGTCACATGTGCTTAAGATTTAAGAATAAATTAGCACAGCATAGCGTAGCGTAGCAGAGGATTGCATAGCATGGCATTGCACAGCTTGTCACTGAAGAGTATTCTTTATGAATACATACTGCACATGTAATGTTTTTCCCCTCGTAAAATTTTAGCTTGAACATCACATGGTACAAGGCATTGTTCTTTTTGTTTTGAAATATCTGCAGATTTATTTTTCTCTTCTGCCTTGAGTGGTTCCTCCACAGGTCCAACATTCCTTGTGCCCTGTTGTACCAAACAATGGAGGGGGAAATAAATTGATCATAAAACATACATAAAATAGCTCAGTCTGCCAAAATGAAGTAGATTACTCCATGGGTCATCCCTCAAAAGCTGCTTTTTTAAGGCTTTATCAAGGGATAACTGAAAGAGCTGAGACCACGGCCTGTTAGGTGTCTTCTGCTTAGCCGTACCTCACAAGAGAAAGAGAGTGTCAGAAGTAAAGAATAACCTCTGTAAATTTAAAAAATACCACCAACATTTCTGGTAAAGTATTCTACCTGTGAGCACTGTGAACTGGAGGCAAGAACTTGCAAATCTTGCATTTAAGAAGCTCACATTTTAGGAATCACCACACCCAACAGACATCTCAAATGCTAACAAAGTTATTTTCACTAGAAAGGAGAAAGCTTTTGGATTTACCACATATTAGCAAAACGCTTTCACTCTTGGAAGTCCCTAAATTAATTACTTGGACTCTAATCATAGAAATACTTGCACAAGTTATTAATTTATGCACACAAGCAGTCCTAAGCAGATTTGAAGATAAATCCAACACTAAAAAAATATTTTAAATGCTCTTCTAGAGGAAGGAATAAAGGCATACAATTCATAGGCATACAATTCTCTGAAATAGTAACAATAAAAGCATTGGTAAAACTAGTTATACCTATTGATTCTTTTAAAAAATAATATTTTCATATTTAATATTTTTTCTTCTGTGGTGCCATTTGACATAAAATAAGGGAATGCCTCTGACTCATCACTTAAAGAAACGCTAAAAGTAATTCCCGAAATATGTGTCATTTTAAAAATACTAAGAAACATATTTTCATTTGAGTCATTGTTTTTTAATTCCATAATATCAGCAAAGCATTGTAGTATGTTCATATACTCTATTTTCAAATGTCAATAGGACTCTTAGAAACTTAAAGATTTTAATGAAAAAGAAAACTTATTTAGATTTGAATATATCTTCAATATAATTGTTCTCCTTTCCTGCTTCAGGTTTCTCCTTCTGGTATTGGCTCTACACTGGCAAAGCACTGAACAGGTTTTTTCCTGATTTTTGCTTTTAAAAAGTGAAAGTAAAAATTACACAAAACTGTTAACAAGGAGATTTTACAAAAAAAAAAAAGGTTTCTGAATTATTAATGTAATTGCATTTTGTGTCTGGAGATGAGTGCTAGAGAGTTTCTTTAATTTTGAAATAAGCACAAAATAAAGACAAATTCTTGAAGAGTTATAAATGCATCACTTGAAACTATGGTTTGTTCCAGGGCTTTATCACAGGTACTCATCAGCTGTTCAATTAAATCCTGTCAAGCAAATATTTTTAATCAATATTTTTAACAAAAGCCAACATTAAACAGGCAATTAAATCTGACCTCAGCAATACAAGCAATAACTGTGACTCTGCCAAAAACAATAGTTATTCTGTATTTATAGTCATGCAGATGAGATTAAAAATATGGCCTAACAATTGAGCTGTGATGAAGGACATTAAGACAAAAATGCTCCAATATAGTGAATTCCTACAATATCAATGTAGTTTTCTCTATCTGAAAATACCCGACTCTTCTGTATTTTCATATCTATCCTGAATACAGCAATCTACATTTTAAAAACATCTGTCACTTTTCTAAGAAATCATTCAGTCACATTCATTATCTTATCTAAGCAAAGTAATTGAAAATCTTACCGTAGATGAACAAGGCTTGACATTACTTATGACAGTCTCTCCTAAACTGAACAAAAAAACATTAAGACAAATCAGTGAAGTTACCCTAAAGCAGTTCATCTTTTACTTGAAGAAATGCAAACGTTTTGACGGGTTTCAAATTTCCGTGGAAAGGCTTGTACGCTATGAAGTCCTGAGCTAACTATTTGGGAATGTCTACAGCACAAAGAGCAGCCAACACATCACTCCTTTAATGCCTGGATTTAATAAACCACATTTCAGTCGCACAGTAGAGTTTATATACTACTGCTTGTGTCCTGAGAGCAATTACTGCTCATCACCTTTACGTGACACATCAAACATATGTCTTTTCATTGTAATAAAACTGTGACAGGTTTTCTTATATACTATTATATATATGTATTTATATATTATACACTATTTTTGAGTATTGGTATACATTTGGTATTGAGTAGTCTGAGCTACTTGAAAGAACAAGTATAAATTGATGTTTTCATCTTTTTACAAAGGTTTTTTTATTAAAATGAAGGCATTTACCTTGGTGTTGTGGTAGTGCACTAGAACTGGCTGTGGAGACAATTTTAGAATATGCCCTAAAAGCAAATTCTAAATAGAAAAATGAAAAAAATTACTTTAAAATAATACTTTGTGTTACATTGAAAATTGTTTACCAGCAGGACAAGAGCAGTCTCTTGGTGTCTCTTGTAGCCCATCCCTAGGAACAGAAGTATTGAGAGTGGGACAATCATTCAAATATGCTGATTTTGTATCATTTGGGGTGCATCAAGAAGAGTGTGGCCAGCAGGTTGAGGGAGGTCATCCTCCCCCTCTACTCTGCCCTGGTGAGGCCGCATCTGGAGTACTGTGTCCAGTTCTGGGCTCCCCGGTTCAAGAAGGACAGGGAACTGCTGGAGAGGGTGCAGCAAAGGGCTGCAAAGATGATTAGGGGACTGGAGCATCTTTCTTATGAGGAAAGGCTGAGGGACTTGGGTTTTTTAGTCTGGAGAAAAGACTGAGGTGGGATCTTATCAATGCTTATAAATACTTAAAGGGAGGGTGCCAGGTGGATGGGAACAGTCTTTTTTCAGTGGTGCCCAGTGACAGGACAAGAGGTAACGGGCACAAACTGGAGCACAGGAAGTTCCATCTTAACATGAGGAGGAACTTCTTTCCTTTGAGGGTGGCAGAGCACTGGCACAGGCTGCCCAGAGAGGTGGTGGAGTCTCCCACTCTGGAAACATTCAAAACCCGCCTGGACGCCGTCCTGTGCCACTGCTGTAGGCGTCCCTGCTGTGGCAGGGGGGTTGGACTAGATGATCTCCAGAGGTCCCTTCCAACCCTGACCATTCTGTGATTTTTACCCCTGAAAAATGTCAAAGTACAAGGGACTGTCCTGAAAAAGAAGATTAAATGTAGTCCACAAAAAATTAATTAAAGCTATGAGGCACTTACCATTTTCACAAACTATTCCACTATTTTTGTATCTTAAAAACTGGATCTGACATTTTAACCAAAAAGCAAATTGCTTGGAAAGTTTATTTGGAAAGTTCATAAAGGTCCAACAGATTTTCAATTCCTCATGCGCAATAGAGAATTTAAATTGTTTGTGATCTGGCTAAATAAATGAAACCTCAGCTTCTAATGTACCACTGGGAGACAGACTGTCTAAATGATCTGTTCAACACCACCTTACACTGGTACAGCCAGACAATGTTCCAAATTTATCTCGGTACTGTGGTTCATCTCCATCCCTGTCTGAAGGTGGAATACACTGGAAATAGCTTTTTCTACAAGGAGATTTGAAAGCAGTTGGGAGAGGCTGGTTAACACATCTTTAAATGCAGATTTTAATCCGTTTTTTTAATCCAATGTTTTCTTTCAAAATTAATAGGTAAAGGGCAGTAAGAACCTGCACCTGACCTCTTCCTGAGAGGAGCACATTCAACTGCCTGTGAAATTTTTAATAACATTGGTTCTTCAATATCTCTTAAAATAAAATCTTTAATTTGTTCTAAAGTACTGCATGGCACATTACAGTTTTCCAAGATAAGAGTTACTAGAATTTAACAAGTGCATCAGTTGATGCTCTCTTAAAAAGATCCAGGTTGTCATCCATAGTACAGTCTCAGAGAGGCAAGAAGATTGGAAAGATTTTCATAGCTATCCATATATGACATTAAGGAGGAATAAACAGTTTTTATTCCTCTTCCTATGCACAGAAATAGGAAGAGGAGACAAATTTCAGGAAGGAATGGTTAAAATGGTCAGAACCTTGGCTGAACTGCTCCTGTGCAGTCACCTACACAGTTAAACTGAAGCTTGGAGGAAAGCTAAAGGGCATTAGCAGATTAATCCCCGCTGGAACAAGAAGGAAAGAAACATGTGTTTCTGCAGCAGCATAGCTATGCTCCAGCCTTCAAATAAGATTTGTAATAAATTCTGAATCTATCTCACAAAGGGTAAAGAGTTGATCTTTACCCTCCACTGGAATATCAGTCACTAGCCCACAGTAAAATTTATGAAACTTCTTTCAAACCAGCTGCCAGAGTGGGACCTTCCATTTCGTAACCACTTGAGATCAGGCTGCTTGCTGTCCCAGAGTAATCGTAGAGTTCTGGAATACATGGTCCTCAACGAGTCGCCTTCTCATCCCAGTCTGAAAGATGTGAGGTTATTCACCAGGAGGAATTATCTAATAACCTGAAAAGAGGGCTATGAAGGAGTAAGCAAGAGTAAAAAAGGGAAAAACAGGAAAGTATATAAAGACTATTCTTAATTCTAAATTTCAGAAGGTATCTAAGGTGAAGCTGCGAGTTGCGCTGAACAAGATCAAAATTTGCAGTAAACTCTAAAGAAGCTAAAATTCTGTGTTCTGAGTTCAGAAGAGGTGGTGACTTTGGGGCTGCTGTTCTGAATTAGAGGTGAAAGACTTCCATTTTAGGGTTATTGCTCCACTGTGGTAACTGGAAAATTATAAATATTAAGCAGCACATTTGGCAACCTGAGCATCAGTGGTCTTGACTGTAAAATGGTAACAGTAACACCTACTCCACAAGCTGTGCTACAAATATGGGGCGGGGGGGTTCTGGGGAGAAAAGTATTTTACAAATACCGAGTACTATTTTTACCCTCCTAGTCAAAGACATAGAACAGCTGCACACTGAAAAAGAGAAGAATTGGTTTAAGCTCAAATACAACAGCCAAGAAACGTCTCGCCAGGAAATCACCAAGGCATTTAGCCTTCCTTCTGCTGACAACTCATCCGAGGCATGGCAATATCCCAAGACAACACACCCTGCTTTGCCTGAAAAAAAAAAATATGAAGTTTTTCAGTCTTAAGAACTATTTTTTTTTTTACTATGTGCAACTTTATTTACTTTTTTATGTACTTTTTATATTTGTGTATAAAATTTTATAGTTTTACATATTTTAGCTATCTTTATTTTTTCCATTGCGATTTCTACACTCTGTGGTTAAATAAAAAAGTTTATCCTGTCAGCTCCCAAGTCTTTACCGTCAACAGATTTAACAGACATCCGCAGAGAGCTCTGCAAACCCACAAGCAGCAAACGGGGGCTCGGGGAGGCGTTTCGTTTGCCCTGCAAAACTAATGAGAAACGCGTTTTGTTTGCATACCAGTTTTTTAAATTTAAAAAAAAAAAAAAAAAAAGGCATCCTGTTATTTATAAAAGTGCAGAAAGGATGGAAGGCCCGGTGAGAGCCAAGCACCGTGCCTGGGCTCGGAGTCCGGCAGCGCCGTGCCTGAAGAGGCGGGCGGGCACGGCGGGGGCCCGGCGGCGGAGCGAGGTGCCCGGGCCCGGCGCCCACCTCCCGGCTGGGGACCTCCGGGGACCTCGAGGGACCCTCCAGGCCCGGCCCGGGCCCCACCCGCCCTGTCCCTCGCGCCTGGTTTGAAGGCTAACAAAGGCAGCCACAGCCAAACCGCCGCGGCTGCCACCCCCTCTCCGCCGCGGCCCCGCCCTCCCCTCAGCCGCGGCCCCCGCCCTCCCCTCAGCCGCTCCCCCGCCCTCCCCTCAGCCGCGGCCCCGCCCTCCCCTCAGCCGCGGCCCCGCCCTCCCCTCAGCCGCTCCCCCGCCCTCCCCTCAGCCGCGGCCCCGCCCTCCCCTCAGCCGCGGCCCCGCCCTCCCCTCAGCCGCGGCCCCGCCCTCCCCTCAGCCGCGGCCCCGCCCTCCCCTCAGCCGCTCCCCCGCCCTCCCCTCAGCCGCGGCCCCGCCCTCTCCTCAGCCGCGGCCCCGCCCCGTTGCGAAGGAAGCGGCGTCTCCGGTTGCTACGATGGCGGCGGCGGCGCGGATGGGCCGCGCTGAGGTGCGGAGCGGAGCCCGGCATTGACAGCGCTGTGCTGCGGTACGGGGGCGGCGGGCCCGAGGCGCTGAATGGAGCCCAGCGGGAAGGGCGGCGGGGCGCCGCGGGGGCAACACCTCTCCGGGCGCCGCCAGGACTGCGCGGGAGGGCGGCGTAGCGGAGCTGTGTATCCTTCCGCGTATCCGCCCGCCGGGGGCGAGGGGCTGAGGCGGCGGGTGAGGGCGGGCTGAGGCGGCCTGCGGCGGGAATGGCCGCCCCGCAGGGAGAGGCAGGGCCCGCCGGGCGGCGGGGGCCGTCCTGCGCCCTGCAGGGCGGGTGTGTGGGGCTGCGGGGGGCCGGTGTGGGGCGGCTGTGTGGGGCGGTGCGAGGCTCCTGTGGGGCTGCGGGGGGTGGCGGCAGCGCAGCCCCCCTCAGGCATCGCCTCAGTGAAGTGAAAGTGGTGCGTTGGCTTCGTGTAAACTGGTGTGGAAGAGTTGACTTCTCAGGCGACTTTGGAGTCGTCGTCTTTGTTTCCCCTCTGAGAGCGAGATACTGCCGCTGGGAGTTGTATTTTCCATCGTAACTTGGGGATCCTTATTTTTTTCAGGTTAACTGATAATAAATACTGACACAAGTTCTGAGCTGTGCCTGTACAGCCCTACTTAAATCATGACTGAAGTGAGGCAGGACTGATCTTGCTCTGTGGAGAGCTTTTATCTGGTGATATTAACGAATTTCAGTGTAAACAACTGATCCTTTAGATTGAGGAGGGGCTGCTTTTACTATTTACTGTTTTACTAATTTCCTCGTGATAAATGTTTCCATGTGTTAACAGATTTAGGTAATAACAGAAAGATGTATCTTCAAATAGACATAGTAAAAGTGAGATTTTTCATTTGCTGATATGATGAAAGATGAGTGCAAAAGTGTCGAAATCCCTGTAGACAACAAAATGCAATTACATTTTTTTCTGGATAAACATAAAGTTAGGTATGACCATAATAGACATTTTTGGGACCAACTATTTTGTACTTAGTCAAAAGGCGTATCAGCCTTTATCTCCTGTAGAAAGTTTGCCCTTTCCTAAAAAGGTATGTAAAGTCAATCACACAGGCTTTTAATCTTTTAATGAGCCGTTCAATACAGTTTCCATTGTCCTTAACACAATGCTAGGGATAGAGCTTCAACATTCCATTTTGAATGGGATTTAGAAGAAGAACGTCGGGCATTGAAAGAAGATCAAAAAATATGTCGGAGCAGAGCACAGAAATATTTGTTAGAAACAAATAGAAGAAGGAGGTAAGTAACTAGAGTTCCTTTGGTAGGAGACTGTAAAACAAAAGGCGAGTCAAAACCTTGAAATGGCTCAATATATTGCTACTATTTGCACATTCACATTGTTAAATAGCCTTACTCCTTTGTTCTAGAGGAATCTAGGCAGAAAAGTTTAACCAATCCAGTTTCTTGCTATAGAACAAATAAAAAGAACAATATTCTGAGTTACTCGATACTTTTTGGAAACTCGCTGTAGTCACATCATACAAAGTAAAGTAGTGCTTTCATTTCATGGATCTGCATTTCTAATATTATTCTGGTTTTTATTAGCTTCAGTGGATGTGTGAAAAACCCATTAAGATGTGCAGTACGGATCAGCAGGCAGGCAGTTGTTGCCCTCTGAAGTGTATGGTTATCCATCTGCATGGCATAACAGCTGCACAGCCTCCCCTGCGTGGTGGGGTTCTGTGCTCCCACTCCCCAATAAACACAACACGAAGTCTTCCTAGTACAGGATTATATTTATAACAAAGTTATTCTGCTTTGACGTTTTAAACAGAGCTTTGAATATTTTGCCTTTCTGCATACATCACAATGAAAAGTAATGAAATATTCTCTGACAAATGGGTTAAGTAAATACGTTGAGATGTTTCAGTGAAGTGCTGTAAATAGTTTGATAGGTATAAGGGGCTTTTCCCTAGCCTTGAGATCGAACTGGCACACACGGGAGGCTAGGCTGTGTATGCCGTAGAGGCAGATGGGTTCCACCCTGAGACAGTTCAGAGCAAGCTCCCAACCTCAGACCAACTTCTTCAACACTCCTTAACACTCATCCCCTACAGTTCCCATATCAGATTATTTCCGTTGTACAATGTTTACTTATTGAAATACGTTGATAACTCATAAGAGAGGCAGTTAATATTGTTTATACTGTCAGTGTAGCTTAAGAGTATGTGCTGTCAGCATATGTTTTGAAATATAAAGAAAAATGGAAGAGACAGTATAATCACCTGTGAATGATTAAAGACAGTGTGCGACCCACAACCTTTGCAAATAATAAACTGAGTCTCAGCTGAAAGATTAAATATCTTATTTAGTTCTCTGGAACAGTACCACTGTAACACTACAGCTCTCAGATGAACACTGTTTATTGTATTACTGATCTTGAAATATTATACTCCAACGTAAAAGCAAATACCAGACAGGCTGCATATTTTTGATAGAGTGGTGTAGTTAAACTATTACTCGTTGATACATAAATACATTTCCATATGAATTTCATTGCAGCCTCAAGAAACACAGTATCAATCAGTTACTCAGGTGAGCCAGTTAAAAATTTAGGTATGGTATTCATCAAGTGAAATTGTTTCCATTTGTGATAATTGCGAATGGCATAATTATTAGCATAATAAGCAGTTCAAATGGAAGTCTGTGGTAACAAATTTTCCCCTAATAACTGAAAAAGAGTTAGTTGTCTAATGTTAGAAAGGTAGTGAGTGCATGCAGTATTAATAAGCTGTGAAATATAATTCAAAATTAAGTGTCATTGCATGTACGGAGGAAAGTAGTTTGAAAATAAAAAGTTCCTTGGAATTGAATATTTTTTCCTGACAGTTATGCAGGTAGGAAGCGATTTATCTTCTCATGGATCAGCCATCAGGTCACGTCTCAAATCCGTGTATGAGGCAAGTTCCATTAGCTTTGTAACACATGTAAAGGTGTTAGCTATGATGATGGCTTCTCAAGGGTAGCATGACTTCCTTAAGCTTCACATTATGCCTGGCAGCACCCTGAGTTCTGCCTGACCGGGCTTACAGGCAAGTATCAGAAGTTATTCTTTGCAATGCTGTTTTGTAATTTCAAAACTGAAATTGTTTCTCTCATTTTTTTTTCTTTCAACATATGGAGGGTAGACATAAGTGCATTGTGAAGTATGACAGCCTGTTTTCTACTTCTAACCTTTACACAGAATGTTGGAGGTTGGAAGGGACCTCTCAAGGTCATCTGGTCCAACACCCCTGCTACAGAAGGGCCATCTAGAGCTTGTTGCCCAGGACCACGTCCAAACAGCTTTCGAGTATCTCCAAGGATGGAGACTCCACAGCCTCTCTGGGCAACCTGTGCCTGTGCTCGGTCACTTTCACAGTAAAAAAAAAAAAAGTGTTTCCTGACATTAAGAGGGAACCTGTTGTGGTTCATTTTGTTCCCATTGCCTCTGGTGCTGTCACTGGGCATCACTGAAAAGAGCCCGACTCCATCCTCTTTGCACCCTCCCTTCAGGTATTTATATACATTAATAAAATCCCTCATGAGCCTTCTCTTCTCCAGGCTGAAGAGGTCCCAGCTCTCTCAGTCTTTCCTCATAGAAGAGATGCTCTAGTCCCTTCATCATCTTCATGGTCCTTTGTTGGACTTTCTCCAGTGTGTCCATGTCTCTCCTGTACTGAGGAGCACAGCACCGGTCACAGGAGTCCAGGTGTGGCCTCACCAGTGCTGAGTAGAGGGGACGGATCACCACCCTCAACCTGGTGGCAATGCTTTGCTTAACAGCCCAGGATACCATTTGCTTTTTTTGCTGCAAGGGCCCACTGTTGGCTCACATTCAGCTTGGTGTCCACCAGGAGGACCCCTGGGTCCTTTTCTGCAAGGCTGATTTCCAGAGGGGTAGCCCCCAGTATGTGTCGTTGCATGGGGCTGTTCTTCCCACGTGCAGGACTTTGCACTTCTCCTCGTTGAACTTCATGAGGTTACTTCTAGCCCATTTCTCCAGGCTGTTGAGGTCCCTCTGGATGGCAGCAGGACCCTCTGATGTATCAGCCACTCCTCTTGGTTTTGTGTCATCTGCAAACTCGCTGAGGGTACACTCTGCCCCATCATCCATGATCATTAATGAAGATGTCGAATAGGACTGGGCCCAGTATTGACCCCTGGGGTACGCTGCTAGTTATTGGCTTCGAACAAGACTTCATGAAACTAGTCACCACCCTTTGGGCCCCGCCATTCAGCCAGTTTTCTTTCTACCTCCCTGACTGCTCATCCAGCCCGTACATCAAGAGCTTGTCTATGAGGATCTATGGGAGACTATCAATGGCCTTAGTGAAATCCACGTAGACAATATCCACTGCTCTCCTGTCATCTACCAGGCCAGTCATTTCTTTGAAGAATTTTATCAGGTCGGTCAAACATGACCGAATTTGATGTCAACCTTAAATTTCTAAAGCCTCTGCTGAAAAGTAATAGCGGTGAATTTTGTTTAGTAAACAGATCTAGGGAGGATGTATCAGAGGTTCTGCTCTACTCTCAATCTTGTGTCATTTAGGTTCATTCTCTTTATGTTGCATCGTGGAGGAAAACTTTTCTGTGTTTTTTTTTTTTTTGTGTTTTTTGAAGAACCACCAGCAGCCTACCTTTAAACAAGGTTATACCAAGGCTGAGTCCAAGTCTGATAGCCCCTACTGCCCAGCTCATGAGAACTGCATATACACAGAGCTTGCAGATTGAGGTCTTCTGTTTTCAACCTTTTCTAAGTGTACTTGTAATTAATTTTTCCCAGATGGTGTTGCATTGTTCTGTTGCCAATACCTCTAAAATGCAGCAGCTTCAGCATTAAGAATACTCCATTTCTGACAAAAAGTGCTCAGTTAGTTGGTTTATTGGTAAAAGGCAAAAGCATTACTTGCACAGAAAAGAGCAAGTATAGCTTTGGAAAGCAAAGTCACAGGAACTTATGTGACATATCTTTTTCAAAGTGAATATGTAGAGGAACCCATAGTCGTGTCTGATGCCACCAGTTTCTTTGCATCTCTTGTACTAACCAAGCTCCTTAGTTTTGTGTTAACAGCAGTGCTTCAACATAGTGAACAACCAGCCTACTGATTATTTTTACAGAAGTTGCCCTAGTATCAAGAAAGTAATTGCTTTATTGTCTTACTAATATGCAAAGTTGCAATTTCAAGATCAGCTTAAGAATTAAATATGCTCTGGGGCAGTAGCTGACAGATATTTTGTTTAAATAACAGTATTTCAGAAATAAGAGCTACTGACTAAACACGTATTTGATGTAAATTAATAGGATATCATATTTTGGGTTTATATACTGCGGTACTTTTTAAATACCAGCTGCCGATTTGCTGGGGACTGCAGCCGTCCCGCTCGTATTGCTCAATGCAATATGTATTTCCCATTTCACTGTGATGTTACTGGCTGCAGGTAGTTGGTTAATTCTGGAAATGCAATTGTCTATGTGCATTTTTAAATAAATCTTTCAGTCAGCTATCTTGGTTCAGCAGTCTGAATTACCTTGAAATCTGAATAGCTAATCCATCTGTTCTGATTGGGGAAGGAAATGCTTTCCCAGTTTATATCAGTTACCAATCTATTCCCATTACTGTTGGTTTTTTTTTTTTCAAAAAAATATTTTTATCAACATATGCACAAGCATCGTGCTCCACCTACTGGCTGATTATCACTGATTATTTAATAAAAGCTCTAAATTATTCATCAGTGTTGTTGATGCAGACCAAAAAGCAGTCTAGTGCCAGAAATGGGAGAAAAATGTTAGCATTTGGTAAACCAAGAGGGCAAAGCGGTAAGAATTTAGTATTGCTTTCTACATCAGAATGAAACTGTGAAAAGTAGTGGTCGCTGTAACCATGTAGACCTGTAATCCGGTATTGCCATTTCTGGTAACGGGCCATAGGATTGTGCTGAGTTTGCAAGGCCTCAGGACGGATGCTTGCCAAGCTTGCTCTCTCTGAACTCTTCTTGACCTGCCTGCAGCTTTGTTTTGCTTGGTTTAGCTGTAACAGCAATTTCTCTAATTGACCAGGTGTCTGTGGCTAATTTATTTTGCCTTTGTTTATATTTTTATGGTGTGACCATAGTTTTATATAGATAGCAGTAAAAAGCAGTTATTCTATGTAGAATGAAATATTTATGACTACTATAACGATGTAGTGTAGGAAATACAGTTCTGGTACGATTGCAGAGGCCTTGAGAGCTGGAGGTGTGGGACGCAGTGTAGAGGAGTACAGGCAGGGGGTGATAAGAGGTGGCACACAGCCTTGGCACTGGAGACCCCACAGCCATTAACAACTCACCGATAGCGGGTTGAAGAAATGCAGACCTGGGTCTGACAAAACTGGCTTTAGGGGTAACAAAGAGAACGAAGGAATAGTATGTAATATATGTAAAAGGCACCATGTATGAAATATTTGGAGGTACTGTGGAGCTGCAGATTGATGAAGAAAGAGCAAAGGTGTAAAAGCGTGTTGGGAAATGCAAAAATGACTCCAAGTGGATCCTGAGGTGAGGAACAAGAAAGCGTTAACATGAGCATCGTATTGCTCCTGGTGAAGGGGCTCCAGATGCTGACAACTCACCGTAACACCCCAGCACTACCAGAATGAAAGGACCAGCCGTGGGACACAGAAGAGCACTTGAAGCGTGAGCATCGGAAAAAGGGGTAGAAACTGTGTGTGAATAACAGTTCAAACTGTATTATCACTATTATTGAGGCTTTCTCTGTATAGAAGTATTCTAACTGTATTATTTTTTTAGTAACAGTTGTATCTGGATTAATAGGGATTAGACTTTTAAGATTTTAATTATGCTAACAAAAAAAAATCTTGGCGTTATATAAGGTATACTTACTTTCTGCCCATAAATAAGATTTGGAGTGTAACAACTGGTGGATAGTGCGGGCAGCTCTCCTGTGAACTTTTGGGGCATTTTGGAGGACAGCCCTCTTGTAAGCCCTTATGGCATTGTAACGGTCAGTCCTTCTGAAGCCCTCACAGCAATTTGGGGCTGTCCTTTTGTCTTCATCATATGATAATCAGAGAAGATGAGGGAACAGAGTTAGTATGTGTCCCTATGGTCCTGGTAAGTATCTCACTTAAACAAAAAAAATGATTTATGGGCAACCTCTGCAGATACTTTTAAGGATATAAGGTGTGTTTCCTGTTTGTCCATGAAGGGGGTTTTGAGTGTGACACCCCGTTCTAGCCTATTCTTAATCTTGCTGTAGTCATAAAGTGTACAAGCACCCTCCTACCTCAATTTTAAAATTATTGTGCACTGGTTTGCAAACATGATATGGCAATGGATGAATAATATCAACTCATCATAGAAAGGTTCATTTCACAGCATTCCATATGCACTATATATATTCCTTTTTTTATTTTCATCCAAGGTAGCAGTAAGCGTTTAGTGCACCTGGGAATGTAGCATCCATCATTTCACCATGAAGATAATTTAATAAAATTAACCAGGAAATAGTTCCACCATCTGGTTATACCGTTTTTAACATAAAAATGCTTTCCACATAATGTCTGTATATGTGAAACTGCTAAATATTTTAAGTTTCGTATTCCAAATTCACTCTAAACATTTTGGCAGCCGTTTCAAAAATTGCTGCACCGCTGAGCTGTTTATAGTAGACAGAAAAACTGGGTTAAAAAAACACCGGTCAGGAAATTCTTGTGCTAACTCTCCATCGTCAAGCCTCACTCTTTTGCCAATGTTACATCTGTGATATGAACCTAAGCTGGTGGCTTAAGGAGAGTGGATGAACAAACATTTGCTTTAACTGTTTTTCTGTAAGATGTCAATGTGTATTTGTAAAATTATTTATTTTACATAATACACCTGGGTGTCACAATTTACATTCTGCAAGGTCCAGAAGTTAATGATGCAGGCTTCACTGCGTATCTTCAGTGCATTTCCTTACATTTACAATAAGATCCTTTCTCTCCCTCGTGTCTTAATCCAAACCAAATAGTGATCATGATGAGCTGTGGTGAAAAAGACCTCTTGCATCAGCATTTGGACTTGCCCATTTCCAGCTATATGGAACATGGAACAAGAGTCTTTTTTTTATGCCAGTTATTAAGAATGTGGAAGAGTGCAGCTAAGTCATACTCCAAAATCGTTTAAAAAAAAATAAATAAAAGCTCTGTCAGAATTTACTCTTTCCTTTTTGGAGTTATACTCTGGAATTACTCCAGGTGCAAAGTTGTGGAATTTCCCACATGTATGAATTTAACAGCTACAGTTCAACTAAAGGCCTTCTTGAGCAGCTTCAAGAAATATTAAGGGTATCAAGAAGAATGTGTTTAAAGTACTTACTAGGATAAGTCAGTCTGTTTCCTCTGGTGTGATTTTCCTCTCTCTTTAGTCAGAATAAAGATGTAAAATATTGTGGATTTCTGTATCAGATTTTAACCTGAGTGAAATACAGGAATACTGAAAGTTGACCATGAACTCTAGTTCTACTTTTTTAGCTCTCACTTCTGGATTGTATGAACAACTAAAGTTCCTGAAATTTTAACCAAATTGCAATGAGGCATTTTATGTGGATAGAGTTCTCTGCAGATTTTTTCTGGTGTCGGATAACTGCTTCTCTGGCTTCCCCTCATGCCTCAAGTGAAGCCATTCCTGCTTGCTGACAAACTGAGGTTTGCAAATGAAACTTGCAGTGTTGGGATCATATTTTAATTTAATAATTTCTCTTTGCATAAGTCAATCTTCTGTCTTATCCTTCATTTGAAGCTGTAGAGTTTTATAACTTGATCACTAGAAGAAGCGTTACCTCTAATTGTAGAAATTCACCTGAATTTTTGAAAGTATAGCTATTAAGTGTCATTTGCAATAAATGGGTTGTTAAAATAGAACGTAAGCTACCATCTGTATGCATTGCAGGATGTAGTCTCAGCAGTTCTTATGATCCAAGACAATTGTCAGGATCACTGCTGCTGGGAGATCTGGAGATTTCTGAGGGAATATACTTCCGAAGTAGAAGTAGTAATTGCTTATGTTGTTCACTGGCATTTTGATTTCTGACCTTGGAGACCGTTAATCCAGAGTGCTATATAGATTAGCAAAAGTAGTGGATCCTTTTGCACGTTTTGTCTCTTTTCATATGCTCCACCACTGTCTTTCTTGAGGTTAACATTGGCAATACTGGAGGTGTAGTACTGAAGAAAGGAAGATCGGGTGTAACACAGCTTCCAGTTTCCCCTTATGATATGGGGGGGAGTTTTAAGGTGCGCTCATAATGATGGCAGGAATGCAAGTATGTAGTCGTTGTGCTTTAAGGTTTGAATAGCTGCATGGGGTCTGTTTACAGTGCATTTCCACTTTAAAGATACATATCTATTTTCTTCACTTTTTATTAATGAAATGCAGTAATCTGTCCATAAAATTGGGAATTATCAGTCATTAGTTTAGTATGTTTTGACAATCATGCATATATGAATTTTCAAAATAGTGAAAGTTCTTTATGTCTCTCTCTGCTACACTTTGGCTTCCAAGTGGATTAAAGTGGATATTCCTGTAAAAGCGTATACTTGGGAATTAGCTGGCTGTTTTCCTACTTTTTGCTATTGCGCAATTACAGCCTTTAGACTTTCTAAAATAAAAAGTACCTCTTTCAAATTATTTCTTTGTTTGTTTTCACAGGTGATCAGTCAGCACTTTGAAGGGATACTAGGCAGGGTCAAGTTGAATAGTTTAGTTTGAACTTTTTCCCTGAGAAGAAAAGGGAAGAATAAGCAAAATAGCTTGAGTTAAGGAGTAGCTCTGTTAAGTAGGAGCTTTGCTCCACTAAGCAAGAAGGTCTATGAAGCAACTGTAATTGATTAAAGTTAAGGGAAGGTATCTTATTATGACGAGAGAAACAAAGAACATCTGGCTAAACATTACTACCTTTATTTCCACTAATGCTGGCTAGGAGTGGGACCCTACCTAGTGTACTACTGACCTGTCAAATCACATTTCTAACACACAGAGAACTTTAAACACGGGAATCTTCCAGTTGTAGTGAACCTTGCATGGCAGGCTTTAGAAGTTTTACTTGAAAAGTTATGTATTTAAGTATTGTTTTGCCTACATAGGCACTGTGCCAATAACTTTATTGGTAGAGGATATATTTTCACTCAAGGAGCTAATTTAAGTTTGTCATGTCAATGATTTTGTCAGCAGGAATAAAAATTCCACATAGCTTCATCAAGCTTGGCCTACCAAAGGAAAGCTTTGTGATGATGGTTGTTTTTGATGAAAGCCTGATTTTCTTTCCAACCAGTAGAAGGACGCATTTAACATATTTGATATTAACAACTGATTCTGTCAATCATAGTTTCGCGTTACAGTTTTATTCCATTTTGTGCTACTAATCTGATTGTCTTTCAGGAAGCTTCTCAACAACTGGGAGTTGATACTAACTCTTACATACTTATAGGTAAAAGCTGTAGTTCCTTTGTGTTATTTCTGAATAACAACTTCTCAACTGTTACTGTTTCCCCGACAGCTTGTGAAATGCACACATACATAGCATTGCAGTTCACCTTTCTATTGATCTGCTCACTGTGGTACATTTACATGGTAATGTAAAGACTGTGGCGAAAGTCACATTGGTGACAAGAACTGTTTGAGTCTGCGTGTTAACTCATGTATAAGAAGAATCAAATCTCTGGTTGAGGCTAAAAAATAGAATGATTATGGTGTCTCTTTTATTTATAACCTGCTGTCCCATTTACGTTCAGACAAACCATAAAAATCCAGTGGTGCTGAAGTTTATAGTATTTAATTTGTGGACAAGAAAGCTTTTGTACTAAAATTGCAAATTGATAAGCAAGTAAGTTACTAATATTTCAGTAAATGTAATTAGAAAACACAGGGATCATCTACTTTTGCTTCTTAAATACAGAGCCTTTGAAGAAAGGCGGAAGCAAGAAGAAGAAAAAGAACAAAGATTTAGAGAACAAGTTCTGCATCAGAGGAAAATTAAACTTCAGGAAGCAACTGATAAGTTCCAGCGTGCTCATCTGCCTTTCTCTCAGCACAAGCAAATAGGTTTGTAAATTAAAATTCAACCATTATTCACAATGCAAGTGTTTTTCTATTAATACAATATAATTGAGACAAATAGAACAATTAACTTCACTCAGATTAATTGAATTAATTAGTATAAGCAAAACATAACTGACAAGAAGCTCAGGTCTGATACATACAAAAAACGTGGGTAGAGGGAATTAAAAAAATGTTGGGTTTTTTTTTCTAAAAAATTGTATTGTGAGATATTTCATTATGTTCCAGTCTCAGTAAGTACATCACCTCCTTGGGATATTGTGGCTTCCTGGGT
Organism: Pluvialis apricaria; assembly: GCA_017639485.1. Lineage (NCBI taxonomy): Eukaryota > Metazoa > Chordata > Aves > Charadriiformes > Charadriidae > Pluvialis > Pluvialis apricaria. The sequence continues at coordinate 15,992,814 of CM030007.1, forward strand.
TTTCCCCACTTTTTTCACTCCGGTGTGCTTATTGCTTACAATACTGTGCTTTCACAGCTGGGTGCAAGGTGCTACAAGGCCAGTGGAAGTTACTAGGATAGTATAATGATCCCCTATTTGAACCCTTGAATATGAAATATTCAACAATGTGCATTTGTTTATCATTAAGTAAAAGCAGTCCTAGCATATATTAATGTATTACATAACTCTTGCTGAATTAGTCAGCTTTTTAAGCTGTTCTCTTGCTGCTGGGAAGTAATGATCACTTCAACTCAGTTCCTGCTTTCTTGGAATCGGTGCAGATTGGCAGGAGTTTTTAACAGCATCAGCCAAGTCTGATTTCCAGTCAACTTTCCAGTGTTGAAACTCTTAAGATATGGTATATTACTTAGGTATTCTTTAACAGATTTACTCTCCCAACTGCAGTTGCGCCAACTGTGAGGTAATGTCTCTGACTTCAAGATCAAATGTCAGATTAAAATAACAAAAAGGAACAGTACTGGTTTAGGGCTTCTTCATAGCTCTACTGACAGCCCAGACTGTGTAGCAGTATAGTGAATCACAATTTGTTTTTCTTGGTTTTCCTTTATAGCAATTCTGCCTCTGCCACTTTCTACCCTACTTTTGCTTACTTGAAAGAGGCAACACCTTGTGCCTGTCTGGACTCTTTCTTGCTTTGCTGATTTGATTAGTAAGTCACAGTTTGGCCTCTATAAAATATCTGCAAGCCATAACTTTGGCTTAGTGCATGAGCGGAATAATCCTGATGTGAAAACAAAGTTAGTGCTGGATTTTTTAACTGCCTACTTTTTCAACAGTGCAGTCTGAAAACAAATAGCAAAACTGTTGAATACATGTGTTACTGTAAACACTTAAATAGACTGGGATTTTGTTTCAGAGGAACTAGAGATGCTCCAGCACGTCTAATGATGCTAAACCACTCAGTTTATTGTAACAGTCTGGGTTTACGCTTCCAGACTTAAGAAACTTAACCAAACCATTTATGGTAACATATTCCAATTTTAAAAATATTTTTTTTCCATTGTGTTTTTTACTCTAATCCCTCTAGTTCAGACAAAAGCAGCTTTTCAGTTAGAAGAAGCTCTTGAACAAATTAAAGGATCAGTTTTAACACCAGGACTGTGCTCACTCAGCAGAAACAAAACCAATTTCAGGTAAGCATTTCTGTTTACTCTGATGATCAAAGGAAGTAAATTGCTTAGTGTATTCAATAAACAGCAGACAATTACTCTTTAAGAAATTATAGGCCATTTGTCTAGTGGCAAAGAAAGCATTTCTGTGAACTGTTCCAATGAAACATTATGAAACATCCTTGAGTTGTTTGTGTCCATTTGGTAAAACACCAGAGGAGATGACACAAACCTTTTCCCTTCAGCAGAATTCTGGGAATAGTCAGGGCTAACCCGATCTGGTCCGCATTCAGTTGTAGCTCGACTCAGACTGCCATGGTTATCAAACCATCCACTGTTCTATGAAGTACAAAGTATTCTGTCATGTTGATTTCTTATTCTCATCCAGACTTTTTTCCTTTTGACATTAAAGGATAGTTTAGTTTGTATATTCATCCCATGATCTTCTCTTCTTTCCAACTGCCATTCCATTAAATATCCCTTCCTCTGTATGTATCTTGAGCATCCTGATAACAATTTCGCCTGAAATTTCATTTTGTGTTACACGCAATTTGAATTGCGTATTTTTCACTCTACCCAAGCACTTTTTCTAAGATACCTTGATTTATCACAGAATGTTTCTTCATGCATAGTTTATCTGCTGTCTTTGATACTCCTTCCTGATCATCCCCTTCCTAATCTCTCATTTCTTTAACATTTCAGGTCAGGATTTTATTTTTGTTGTTGCTACTTTTGTTATTACTATTATAATTATTTTCTGCATGCTGTAAATTGTGCAGATGTTCAGAGTAGAGATAAATTTTGTATCTAAAAGGGCTCTCCCTACTCTCAAGCTTCAGTGTGTTCTTCATTGTGACATTAATATTCAGCTTGATTACATTTCTACTGCTGATTAAAACATGTTTGCAGCAGATAAACTGGGCAATTGACAAAATATTTCGTACCTCTTTGAGCTAAATACTCATGCTATCTGCTGGCCAACAGGCATATAGATCTGCAGCTACTACACTGGATTGACATAATAAAGGAGGATTGCAGCCATAAAACCAAACAAACAAGCAAAAAATCTACCTGCTAAATATAAGCTGAAATTATGGAGAAAAAAATTTAGATGTTTCTGAACCCTGTCCCAGGGTTCCTGATCATTTGTCTAATTTCACTCATAGGCTCCATTAAGGACAGCAGCTCAGTGCTTCTTCCCGCTGCCTTTATCATTTGTTTCTTTTTCAACTTTCTTCAAACTGATTCTTGTGCCTCAGGGGCTCAGAGCTTTCTCTTAGGACATCTTCAAACCACTTACCATTTCCTTAATTTCTTACAGTATAAAATTGTTGTCGCTCCATATTATATTTGTATAATTTAAAAAACTCACTGTCCTGTAATGATAGTGTGTTCTTTTCCTGATTTTCATTTTAATAACCTGGTTTCCTAAGGAAATTAAATTTATACATTCATATTCTTTTACAGTTTGTGTTCCCCTAGTAACCAAATTTGAGAGAGAGCTAAGAATCGCAAAGATAATTATATTTCTACAAGTTTGAAATTGTCAATTGAGCAAGGAAGAAATTATTCAAACCAGTGACCCCAGCATGAAAAAGGCTTAAAAGTTGAGTCCACATTGACCTATTGGCAGGTCACAAGCCAGTTAGTAGGTCTATGACAGCACACAAATATCTTGGAACCTGCCATGGAATGTGCTGCCTCTTCCTCAGCTGGTAACTGGGAGGCTTGAGTATGGGGTGGGTGAAGGAGGATGTAGAGAATATCAGGGGTATGGTAATAAGGGAAAAAGAATTAAGTTATGGCAGTACAGGCTTGTGTATAGGGACAAGCTATACAAATTAATATGAAATAAAGCTTTGCTTATTCTAATGTTAACAATTTGTCTCCATTCCTTGTGACAGAAAATACTCTATGCATTTTTGTCTGCATCTCACGCAATCCCTTACTAAGCACTGAGATTCAAACTGAGCACGTGCTATGCAGCATAGATTTTTCTGGTCTGCTGCAGAAGATGTTAGTGCAGAGTTGTTCCTGTTAGTTTTGGTCTGGGAGCCATAGTTCGTGTTGATCATAAAAATGGCATTTCTGTGTTTTCAGACTGGGTTCCAAAATTCTCTTAGAGGGCAAATCAATTTCTTGCAAATCAGTACAGCAAAGTAAGCTTCGAAGAAGAAAACCATTTTCAGAAGGTTTGCATAGGTGAAGATTCTTCAAAACTCACCAATTCTGAGCTCTAAAGCTTTAAAAATGTCTTATAAACCCTTACTGGAGATTTTGGGACAGCTAATAATTAACTCAGATGAGGTAGTGGATCCCTTTCAGTATTTCTGTCTCTTCTTACACTTCTGTAAACACTTAAACCAAAAATCCTGCATCGTCTTTAGAATTCACCCTCCCTCAGAAATACAACATATAGAATTCATTGGCAGTCCCCTTTTAAAGGAAGAAATGAATATTGTATTAAGTATCCAAGACAAATATTGGCTGCAGGACGAGCTGGGTATAGGTGGATTATATAAGGTCCTAGAATTGTTAATGTCTATGTTTAAAAAGTTGTAAAAAATTAAATTAAGCAATGGAGACATATTACCTCCTCTTGGAGAAAGGCAAAAAATCTTGGAACACCTAATAAGTGAGAGATTGTATTATGTGCTTGCAGAAGAGCTACTCTGCTTCTAGTAAGGTTTAGTTATTAAATGCTGAAGCAGAGATTTTGGTCAACTCATTAGCTGACAGGGATTGGGATGTGTGCGCATTAGGTGTGTAAATGGTGTGCTGCTCTTTGTAGAAGACATATTTCCCTGTTTGTGTTTACAAACAGTTGTATTTTATTAGGTTCAGTCTTGGGCTAGAAACTTAATTATGACAAATCAAAAATGTTCTCTGAAAAAAGTGAGAATATAGAAACTTTTATAAATATAAATGGTCTAAACATCTAAATAGATATAAAGAAACTTCCCCCTGCCCCCCCCCCCCCCCCCCAAAAAAAAACCACAACAGATTTTTTGGGGGGCCAGATGTATATTGGTCTGGTCCACAGTAACAAAGTCTTTACAAGTGGATAGGTACAGAAAGTTTTTGGACAGGGAGAATATTTCTCATTCAAAAGAATACACAATGCAGTTTTCTGAGTTCTATAAATAAATAGGAGAAGTTGTTCTCCATTTTTGCTATCAGCCATCGCATCAGAAATGATAAATTCCTTTTTAGACTCTGCCAAATATATATCTCTGCTTAGGTCAGTGCAATTAAGCCAACCTTTTTGGAGTATTGTATAAAATTTTCTGAAAAAAAACAATAATCTTGATGGGTTGGAAGTTTACATTTTCCATTGTCCTAAAATTGTAAGTGTTATAATGAATACAGAAAAGGTCTCATTTGTCTAATTTGACACAGATGTACCAAAAAGAAAAGGGATTGATTTTAACAGGGAGTATAATTTTAGATACAGAAAGGGGATGAAACAGATGAAGGCTCAGAAGAAGGAACTGTGGAAACTTAAGCGGAAGAAATGCAGAGAAATGAAGGAAGGGGTTATTGAGTTTCTATACATACATTAGACATATGGTAGCCATCTCCAGCTAGGAACAATGCATGTTTCCTAATAATGCATCTCTGTTGGATAAGCAGTAGAGGAGGATGAGGTCTGTGTACATATTGTGTGACTGCACTGTTCAAATTTGATCAATAGGGATGCCAGCTGTTAAGGAAGATAGCTTTGAGTGGCATGAAATAGTCCTATCTTCCTGCATATTGCCCGTATATGAAAGGAACAATCACCTTCACCATTACCTTCACTGAAACTGAAGATGGGTAAAATGTGGGTGGTAAATCATCTTGTCAGGCCAGATTCCAATAAAAAATTAAAAAAAAAAAAAAGAAGGAAATATGTGGAAGTATGATTTTCATATTTTGTTGCATATAGACTCAAAGTTTGCTTTTGCCACAAATTTAGCTAAACACCTTCACCCAATAGAGCAATATTTAAGGGATCATGTTGATGCTGCTAAGGAACTGTGTATGAGAAATGCATACTGGGAATGTTGGAAAGCATCTGCATATTGAATGGACAATAAGGTTTGGTTTGTTACTCAAAATCCAGTGATTGCTGAGACAAAGTATCATTTCAAATATTGGACCTGATCAACCTGGTGAAATAAAAGCTGGGTCTCCTCTTTTTGCTAAAGGTATACCTATTTTACAAATAACTTCCCTGAAAGTTTATATCGATTATCTGTTTCCGAGATCTGTTCTCCTTCTACCACCATTTGTAATCATCGTGGAGTATAACAAATTCTTGATCGTAAAACAGCAAGACATAAGCTTGGCTTTCTAATCAATTGTAAGGGTTATGGCTCTACTGAACACATGTGAGAACTCAAAGCATGGATCTGGTGGGAGATTTCTGTAAGTGCCAGTTTGGGTATGCCAGACTAAGGGCATTTAGGGGCCCTTGAACCAGATCGGAGCCAAAAGACAGTATCGGTGTCCTTCACTAAACTGTTCCACCTAGGCAGTCAAGCATAGCTGGCAACCTGTAACAGTTATGGTTCCAGAAGACTAAAGCTTGATCTATCTATGAACTGGTGGGTTTTGGTATGTGGGTTGGTTTTGGTTTTTTTTAAGGCCTGCCTTTCTTTTTGGTTAAAGCTACTTGTTTCTTGGTTTTGTCATCTTTGATACCTACCTAGTTCTTGCTTCTTGTTTTCCAAAGCTTGGTTCCTATTCCTAGTGATCTTACCCAGCCTTGTTCCAGTTCTATCTGCTTTTTGTTCTTGAACATATCTTGTTACACGTTCCTTGCCTTCCTAGTCTCTGATTGCACATTTTCCTTGTCATCTGGCTTCACATGGTTCTTGGCTTCTTTGACTCCTGCATGTCAACCAGCCCCATGATTCTTGCTAATTCCCATCCTGTAGAAACCTGTGGTTTCCTCTATCTTAATTTGGAGTCACCCTGACCACAGTACTCTGCTACACTAGCTACTCCAAAGATATTTTTTTCAGGTAGCAAATACAAATTCTTTAATGTACCACATAAGTGACATTACACGTCATCAGTAAAGTTGGGCTCTCTAGATAGTACTTGCTATTTGAAGTAAAGGAATATCTGACAACATCAGTATATAGTTGTCTTCTATATATTCCAACCTTATCGAAAAATAAAAGCCATTTTTCTTGGGGTTTAAAAAAACACCAAAACCAAAAACAAAACCCAAAAAACTCCATTTTCCATTTCTGTAAGTGACCAAACTGTTGGCTGACATTTTCCACATTAATTCAGCCTGAGGCAGTCACCCAACAACCCAATCAGAAAAGTCTGACTATTTATAAATAACAGAAGAGGTTTAAAATGGAAAGTGTTGGGCAGTTTTAGATAGTACTAACAGCACCAGCTGTGGTTACATATAGTATAGCTGTCCTTCACTTGCCAGGCATTTATTGACGATGTATACTTTTGGAAAGGAACATGTTTAAAAGTGTAAAGTTGATGCATAGAAATAAGCCAAAGTAATAAGTTATTTGCTTGCATCAAAAACCAGAGATGACACTTCATCCTCATCAGCATCTAGAAACGGTTCTTTCCATCAGAAGCAGATTTCAGCAATGGTTGGCTGGGATAAAACAATACAAGAGAGCAGTACAACAAACATGGATAGTAACCAACTTCTTTTCCAGAAAAATCTGAAAGAAATGCAACAACAACTTGAAAAACAGCATCTCAGCAACTTGGAGGTATGATATTTCCATGTGATTCATTACATGATGCTTCTTAAACGTAATAGAAGGTTTCTTGAATGTGATAAAAATTAAAGGTCTGTTAAGCACTCTTTACCAAGTAGAACACACCTGAGGCCACAGTGTACTATGCCTTACCAACAGATTATTTACAGTAAAATTGCACATATTTTTCAGTAAGAAATCAGAGATCTTTAAAAATCTCTGTAAGAATATTTTCAAAAATTTTTCAATGATGTCTGCCATGTTGTCTTTCTTTCTATGGATGTAAGATTTGTATGTCAGACTTCTTGGCTCTGAAATAGCTAGCCAGTAGTCTGTCCATCACAGGAGTCTTGTGGTAGCTCCAAACTTAAATTGGCAGCTTGCAATTTGTACTTAAGTTTCTGCTTTGCTGATTGCAATGGCTCAGCACAAAATGCTATAGCAGTATAAATATGGTAGGTCAAACATTGGGGTTTTTTTCATTTCTTGGTTTTTTTTCCCCAATGTGTTGTGATTTCGTAGGGATTGACTTCAAATACCTTGAGATTGGGTTTTGTCATCTTTGGAATAGAAGTAGGTGTTCCAGCAACAGGCCCGTTAACTTTCTGCCTAAACTAGTTTTTGGACCCAAAATCAGTTTCAAAAGTCACCTTAGAAACACAGTGAAAATCAAGAAGAACTGAGCTCCAAAGTGATTTCTGCACTTTTGAATCTGATTTTAGGTCTGTCAGTGCTTTTTGTCTTTGTTTTTGGAAATATTGTCTTCAACATTACATTTTTTTGAAAACAGAAGACATAATTTTGGACTCATTCTTTTATTTCTATATTATCTACTGGTGTCTGGACTCATGGTGTCTGAAATGACCTTGACTGTGTGAAACTGTTCCTTTATATAGGTGATGGCTAGAGTCACAGGATCAGTCATGACAACAGAGCAAGGGCTTTTCCTTTTAATACATGTGTATGGATAACTTTTGAAAGACTGTATACAATTCAGATACATTTTGAGTTCTTTGATACTGATGTTTTCAGCCACATTCATCTCTGTCCTCACACCTGCTTTGTTCCGATGGGTATTCATGAGAATCTTGAGCAGCTGATGGCTAACAGAGAAAATCTCACTCAACTGAAGTAAATTTCAAAAAGGTTGAGGAAACAGAAAGTACAGTTTGTACTGGCAAGGTTGTTGAATAGTGTTCATTCTTACTTCCAAGCACAAAAAGAAGGAAAAGCAAATGGCAGTTTATAGAAGAAAGCTGATAAAACTGAATTCTAGATAAGCACTTTCAAACAAAATCCACAAAGGTCTAAGCTTTTGCTTTTTTTTTTTTTTTTAATACCACATTGTGCATTTCATTGGTATAGTGTTTGCAAATCTCTCCGTAAATGGTGGTGCTGAATTTGGCAGTAGCTGCATTAAGACTTCTTAGAATTAGGAAAAAAAAATGCAATCTCTTTGAGAAAAAGTTATAAGAAGATTCTTCTTAATATATTGCAAGATAACTATATTGTAGTGTATTTTATCAAACAAAATTTTCACATTCTAATTGAATTCTAGGGAAAACTGCCATGAGTCATGCATGAATTTTTACTTATAGTTTTTTCTAAATGTTATCATAAGCTCTGGACACTGCAAATAATATAAGAATTTCTGTTTACAAATTAATGTATATTTGAAAATGCTCTGGTCCTGTAAAAAAATTTGCTTTTTTTTTCCAGAATGTATTTTTCTGCTACCACTAGGGGTTGCTCAGCTTCTTCCCTCTGATAAACAGTTTCAAATTGTAAATATTTATACTTCAAGCATTTGAACTTTCTTGCTTGAAATTGCTTGCTTTGGACTCTGATTACAAAAAGAGTCAAGAAAGCTATTGTCATTGTTCTAAGGCCTGAGTTTTGGAAGTTTAATACTTGGATTGTGCTGGTGCGCATGTGCATTGTGACTTCCTGTGATATGAAATAGTATTTATAATACTCTTACTAATAAAATTTATGAATTATAGTTATTTATAATACTCTTACTGACATGAATAGGCTTCAGTAGACTTGTTACTGCCTGTTGTCCAAAATCATTTCAACACTACTTGCCTTTCTGAAAGTTATGTCAAAGTATTTCACTGTGCACATGCTTTGCAGTCTAACCATCCATTGAGGTCCTTTGACCTCTCTTTGTTTCTGTTTTTACAGGCCCAGCAGGATTATAAAGATTCCTAAAATTCTTTTCTTTCCTACAGGGCAATGAATTTCTATGTAGACCCTTACCAGTAGATTTGGTGTGTTCCCTGCTTTCCATCCCTAAAAATTTGTATAGTTTCAGCAGTAAGCCAAGGTTTTCAGCTACCCTTCTGCCATTCTCCAAAATTATTTTGCTTAAAATATTGAAAGCAGTAGATTTTATTTTGTGCAACAGCTACATCTGAGCCAGTACATCAAATTATTATTTGTTGTATGTCCATAAGTATGTTTGGTTTTGAAGAAATTAATACTGTTAACTTCATTCGCAATCAAAGGTTTTGTTGCATAGTCCTTTCCTGGATTTGTTGCAGACATGAATAAAATCTTTAAGGTGGAGCTGGTAGCATGGTCTTTAGCTAAAGCTGCATGCAGCTTTTCACCAAAAGACAAGTGCTTATCATTGTTCCAAATGTTAACTGTTTATGTTAAAATTTTCCATTTCTGGCACCTGCCTTGAACTGAATAATTTTGAAATTTTCCACTAAAATGGCTCAACTGTGACAAGGAATAGTATTATTCAGATATCTTTCGTCTTTTTCTTTCCATCATCTTTTTAATTTGTTGCCCGCACACAAAAAAAATCAGTACAATATTTTTATGCTCTTCTAGAAAAATATGCTTGAATTAAACTGTTTGATTGACGTAACATTTTCCCTCTATTGTTTCAATTTTTAAACAAAATACCTGGAACTAAGAGCTAATTCACAGACAAAATAGGTATAGATTACAACATGGAGATTGTATTTTCCTCTTCCCTCCTTTATAGGACCATAATTACGTTATTCAAGTGGTATCTGTGAAATTCAAATTTAAATCCCTTTCTGACTGATTTGAAGCAGGAATTTTACCTTGGCTCTCCTATTTTTCCAAGCATATTGTGCAGCCATTGAAGTACTCACTATCAGTCTTTCTATGAATACTATTCCCCTTGGCATAAAATCACAGAATCACAGAATGGTCAGGGTTGGAAGGGACCTTTGGAGGTCATCTAGTCCAACCCCCCTGCCAAAGCAGGTTCACCTACAGCAGGCTGGACAGGAATGCATCCAGGCGGGTTTTGAAAATCTCCAGAGAAGGACACTCCACAGCCTCTCTGGGCAGCCTGTGCCAGGGCTCTGCCACCCTCAAAGGAAAGAATTTTTTCCTTATGTTCAGACAGAATTTCCTGTGTTCCAGTTTGTGCCCGTTTCCCCTTGTGCTGTCACTGGGCACCACTGAAAAGAATCTGGCCCCATTCTCTGGACACCCACCCTTTAGATATTTATAAGCATTGATGAAATCCCCTCTCAGTCTTCTCTTCTTCAGGCTAAACAGACCCAGGTCTTTCAGCCTTTCCTCATAGGAGAGATGCTCCATTCCCTTGATCATCTTGGTAGCCCTCCACTGGACTCTCTCCGGTAGTTCCCTGTCTTTCTTGAACTGGGGAGCCCAGAACTGGACACAGTACTCCAGATGTGGCCTCACCAGGGCAGAGTAGAGGGGGAGGATGACCTCCCTCGGCCTGCTGGCCACACTCTTCTTTATGCACCCCAGGATGCCATTGGCCTTCTTGGCCACCAGGGCACATTGCTGCCTCATGGTCATCCTGTTGTCCACCAGGACTCCCAGGTCATTCTCTCCAGAGCTGCTTTTCAGCAGTTCAACCCCTAACCTGTACTGATGCATGGGGTTATTCCTCCCCAGGTGCAGGACCCTACACTTCCCTTGTTGAACTTCCTCTCTGCCCAACTCTCCAGCCTGTCCAGGTCCCGCTGTATGGCGGCTCAGCCTTCTGGCATGTCAGCCACCCCTCCCAGTTTTGTATCATCAGCAAACTTGCTGAAGATGCACTCTGTGCCCTTATCCAGGTTGTTGATGAATATGTTCAACAAGACTGGACCCAGTACTGACCCCTGGGGAACACCACTAGCTACAGGCCTCCAACTAGACTTGTCACCACTGATCATGACCCTCTGAGCTCTCCCATTCAGCCAGTTCTTAATCCACCTCACTGTCCACTCATCTAACCCACACTTCCTAAGCTTACCTATGAGGATGTTATGGGAGACAGTGTCGAAAGCCTTGCTGAAGTCAAGGTAGACAGCGTCCACTGCTCTCCCCTCATCCACCCAGCCAGTCATGCCATCATAGAAGGCTATCAGATTGGTCAGGCGTGATTTCCCCTTGGTGAATCCATGTTGACCACTCCTGGTAACCTTCTTGTCCTCCACATGCTCAAAGATGACATCCAGGATGAGCTGTTCTGTCACCTTTCCAGGGATAGAGGTGAGGCTGACTGGACTGTAATTTGCCAGGTCCTTCTTTTTGCCCTTTTTGAAGACTGGAGTGACATTGGCTTTCCTGCAGGTCCTCAGTCCTCAAAGATGATAGAGAGTGGCGTCACAATAACATCTGCCAGCTCCCTCAGCACTTGTGGGTACATCCCATCAGGGCCCACGGATTTCTGGGTGTCAAGTTTCCCTAAATGATCTCTAACCCCATCCTCCTTGAAAGGAGAGTCTTTCTTTGCCCAGGCTCTCCCCCTTACCTCCAGGCTCTGGGATTCCTGAGGGCTGGCCTTATCAGTAAAGACTGAAGCAAAGAAGGCATTCAGTATCTCCACCTTCTCTGCATCCTCCATCACCAGGGCACCTACCTCATTCAGCAGCGGGCCCACATTTTCCCTAGTCTTCCTTTTACTACTGATGCACTTGAAGAAGCCCTTTTATTGTCCTTGATGTCCCTTGCCAGGTTTAATTCCAAGTGGGCCATAGCCTTCCTCATTGCATCCCTGCATAGTCTGACAACGAAAATGCTTCAATATTTATTGAAAGAGGGACTGGAACACAGGTATCATGTCTCAGAAATTGCAACCCAAACCATGAGGTCAGAGGGTTATTCTTATACTATCATCTCTAATACAATAAAATTTTGTATGTTTGGGTTGGACATCGCCTTACTTGCACGAGTGAGTTGACCTGTATGACTGTTAGCTGTGTTACTATGCTTTTGAGGTTGGACTTTGTCTATGAAATGGAGATGTTTCAGGCAACTGATGGAAAAACTAAATTCATTTTCAAGTGCATTTGTAGTATGACTGGCATGAGTTAAACAAGGGTTCCTTCTGCAAGGTGTATTGTATCAGTCTGACTCTTCAGAGTCATAGACAAGACCAGCATGGAAAAAAGGAGTGCCTGTGTACAGAGTCTCTCCCCAGTGTCAAGAACTTGTAAAATGCTCAGTTAGTGGGAAAACAGACTCTTAAGGGGAGGGTTAGGATAAGATGGCACTGGAACTGAAGTCAGACTTGATTTTGAAGGGACCATTCAAAGACTTGAAATAGGTTTTTATGGTCACCTTAAATATAGAAACATTGGCTAGTTTTTACCTATATCTGTGAATGTTAACATATTTTATGTTGATCGCTTAAATTATATGACAAACTTGAGTGATTTCCCTACTCATTTTCCTTTTGGCAAGATCAGAGGGGAACAGTTTTTATTGGCTTTCAACCAATATTGCAACATACCACTACCTTCTATGAATTTCACTAATCCAAAATTCACATTTGCTATAAATGCAAATTGAAATGTATCTCCAGACTAAATTATTTTGCCCAAATACTCAAACTTGTTTTGATAGTGTATTCCTCAAGAGTAGGTGGGGTTGTTTACATAAAATAGTCATTTATTCCAAGCCTGTGCTGTATAAAATGACATTGCAATCTTCATATTTGGCAATCTGGATGTTCAGTCATTTGAAGAGTGTCTTGCCTCAATTCAAAGCCCTGCCTGAACAGGTGATAATGTAGGGTTGGAACTGAATCAGCATTTTCAGTAGAAAAGAGTTTGTTTCACAGGTAGATTAATACATGAATAAGACTTTGCCTGTGGATAAGTTAGGATTGTTGTACATACAGCATAGCTCACAAACCCCAGGAACAGGGAAATTGAGAACTGTCGTCTAATATATACCTGCTCCTCCTTTACAAGCATATACTTTTTTCATAAGAATTGCTATACATATTAGCATGACTTCCATTTTTGGTTTTACATTCATATACATATATCTACCTATATATATGAATCTATGAAATATTTATATAGAGCCATGCACTAAATTATTTCTACCATACTTCATAGCTATTTTTGAAGTTATTCATTTTACTGCAACAGACTAAAATGTTCATAAAAGTAACTAAAGAAGAGAAACAGAGGAAAAAATAGCAGTATCTGATCTTTAGTTTGCTGAAGTTATAGTAATACTGAAATGTTTCCTTGAAGGAAGGAAATGGAAGATACAAAAGTTTGTGCATACTGGTATGTCAGGATGCTACATCATATTATCATAACTTGGTATTATTAGAGATAGATAGTATATACTAATGTCCCAAGGGGATGTTGGGAAATCTATTGCTTTCTCATTAAGATTAAAGTATCGCTCTCCAGACTAATTCTACCCCATTGAAGAGCAGAGCTGTGTTTTGGGTTTTTTTAAAGAGATAAACCTTTTGTGAAGTAGAAAGCAAAACAGAATTTAACTACTTTTTTCTTCCAGTATTTTGCTTCTGTCCTAGTAGGCTCATGGTGGCCTGGGTACACAGAAACCTAATCAATTCTTTCAACTTTTTTTTTAATATTAGTTATTATAAACCCATAGCAGCACTTCTGTGGTATTTAGTAGCTTGAGCTTTGCTGTGCAGTTTATGCCCGATATTGGCATATCGCCATAAGGAAGTATGGCTCACCAACTGGGAAACAAAGCATTAAACCCAAAATTCAGAGGGCAGGAATAAGCAAAGAATAACTGGGACCCAGGAGACTGAAAGATTTTGTAACAAACAGCTCAAAGAATTACTCTGTTTCTAACAGTGGCAAGCAAAAATAATAAATATCAGCCTTTAAATTCAGTAGACTGTTTCAGGGAAGGTAGATGCCGAAATCTTGTACATGTGCTTATAAATCATATCTGTGAAGTTCTTAAGAGGAATGTATGTCTTGAAAAATAACTGATCGAAAGAATGGAATTTGTAAAACAGGTAACATCTAACAGTCACTAAATGTTTTTTCAAGCTAAGTGAGTATATTAATGAAGCATGCAGTGAATGTTGGCAATTACATGAAACTGTTTCATTAGATAAACTTTTTTCTAGAGAGATATAAATGTATAATATTAGAAAACGTTCTTAGATAGATGGTTTAACTTTTAGGTTGCCCTGTGTGGAGCCAGGCTTTGGACTTGATCCTTGTGGGTCCCTTCCAACTCAGGATATTCTATGATTCTAAAAGTATTTCTGTATCAGACCTTTAGCATTTCCTAATATAAATCCACTTTTTGCCTTGGTTGCTGCTGTGCAGTGCACAAGATAGAGCGGAAACATGTTAAGAACTGTTCCACCTCTGCAACATATTTACATTGCTAAAAGAAAAACTAGTGTTTTTTATAGACTGCAAAAATGTGTACTAATTTTAAGCAAGTCAGACATCTGGTAGGATAGTCTCTCAGCTGAACTAGGGATTATTTTAAAAATTATACTCTGTGGTTTTGGGTCTTTTGGGAGGTGTGTACTGGTCAAATAGTCTTAATAATTTTTTTCTGATGCTACAGCTTGAGTTCATTCAAATCATTCAACCCTATTGCCTTATTTGTGTATTTGTGAATAATAAACTAGGAAGACAGCTTCTGAGTTTTCTAGAAGATGAAGAAATACTTTCCTCCATCAGTTATTCTTCTCTTCTTTCCCCATAAATCAAACTTTGTTGGAAAGCTTTTCTGAAAAGGATAATTTCAGGGCTTTGAGTCTCATCACCAAGATTTTAACCACCAGTGAGAGAAAGGATTATTTCTTTGCTGTAAGATGGAAAAAAAATCTCTGAGAACTGTTTCCCTTTCATTTCTGTCTCTAAAGTATTATCTAGAAATAACTTCATCTACAAAATATTTTTGAAAACATCATTTCTCATACAACCTGCAAATTCCAAAAAAGTGAAAATGGGTAAGTTTTAGCTGATCTCCAGCCTCCTTTTTTGGGATAACCAAAATGACATTGAATATAACATAGATTGTAAATAACTATGAATTTGCTTATTAAATTATGGCATTGAATTTTATATATAACATTAAAATGATCATTAGTTAAGCAGTTAAGAACTTCTAGAATTAATATTGCATATGCATGCCCAATTTTTCTCCATGTCTGTTTGCCTTACGATGGTTTTCAATTATGCAGTCCCATACTATTTTTACATGATCCCGTCTCTTAAATTTCCAGAGTAGATAGTGCCTGCTCAAAATAAATGTATTAATGGATTAGAAACAAAAAAGGGGCTAATGCATTGTTGTGCTCAGTGCCTCAACATTTAATAATTTAATAATTTTACTAGTATTTAAAAACTAGCATTATCAATTCCACTTCTGGAGCTTAATGACTAGGTTAGTCTGTGAGAGTTAGGCACCTGAAACAGGGATCCTGAGAAGCAGCGTTCTGAGTACTGAGATGCTAAATTAATTAACAGAAAGCAGCAGAGAGAAACGTTTAGCTGAAATCCTGTTTCCTACACAGTTATGTACATTTATCTCAGGTCTTCATTAAAACTGGAAGTCAGAACTTGAAACCCTGACAGTCAATGTTTAGATCACTTTTCTTTAAAAATCCTTCAGTACAGTATGGCTTACTGAAGTGCCTGAACGCCTACGAAATTGGAAACTTTAGTTCTTTTTATCCCAAGGAGTTTGAAACTGTATTTCTAGCATCCTGCGATGACTGTCCAAACAGTCAAATCAAGTCCTTTTGAATACTCAGGTTCATACATAGCTCGTTTCTGTATCCTTGATAGCTTGGGGGGAAATTAGGCATCTAGGAGTTCTCCTAGGAAAGATAGGGGTGTTGATAGGAAGCTTTTCTCTGGTCATCCTACACCTCCATCGCTTCTTTGGTGGATTTGGCACAGTATAATGGATCTCTTGTGTAACCTAAGCACTGAAATCCTTTCTCAGTGGCATTTGCTTTCTTGGGTCTGCCCAAATCTTTTGTGAAATCAATATTGTGTAGTGCCATGTACATTTTATTTTCCAAACTTGCAAAGAAAAGGGATTATTAATTTTCTAATGGACTTTTCCATTCCATAGTTGGTAAACCAAAACCAATGAAGGTGTTTAGGTACCTCACTGGCTTTGAGAAGTAGTTTTGTATCTGTATGAACATTGGTGTCTTTTACTTCACAATGAATGTGAAATATAACATTATATATACTCACATACAACACACAAAGAACTCCTGTGAATAAACCAGTTGAAAATTTCAAAAACAGCAACTAGTGTGCGAGAGGTGAGGCGCCTGGGTTTTCAGAGTAGGTAGCATTTTTCCAGCATTTATCTTCAGAAGAGTGTTCCCATTCACCTCTTGGAATTGTGAACAGGCAGAAGTTCTTTTGCAGAAAAATGTCAAATGTACATATAGCAGCTCTTTAGTGTAATGGCATTCTGACAGAGTCCTTTGGCAGAAAATTCACTTGTCAGCTTCTCTTAAAATTTTACTTGTTACCATGTTGTTCTTTCATTGGCCTCATGAAAGATTTCTTAGGCTCATGTTTTCTCTTTGTTTTAGTGCTTTACTGAAATTAAATTGCTTGACACAGCTGTTCTAAGTCTTAAGGCATACAAGTGACCTCTTTAACTCCCCATAAGTGTTCCCTTTTCTAGAATACCAAGTATGTGGACGGGCTGGGTTTAGGTTTCATGCATTAGGACATAAGATAATGTAGGCAACAGGCAATACAATGAATTGTACTTATATAACAGAAACAATATGCAAATCCAGAAAATAAAAAGATAGTAAACTATATGAACATTTTTGTTTCCTTATCATCCTATAATATTCTCACAGTTCAAATCAAACTAAATCATTGGGATTTCCAGGCTTATTTCCCTGTAGCTATTGCCCACTAAAAAAGAATAATTGTTGAATGCTTTATGAGGTCTGCAGAAATAGTTCTAGTTATGCATTTTTACAAGAAAATGTGACATTCATTTTCATTAGAGTAGGCTAGAAAGGAAAATAAAATAGGTAAATATTTTAATGAGAATGATAAGCATCTTTAATGTGTGAAATTATGAAATTGTATGATGCAACAAAATAAATGTCAATTAACTAAATTTGCATGAACTAAGTAAAAGTGAGTATGTGCTTAAATGAGCAATCCTTCCTTATTCCTTAGTTCCTAATTTATTTCTGGAGGTTGCCTCAACCAAGATTTTGTATTCCCATGAGGTTTTGTTTGACAATGAGACTAAAACTATATATAATGTAGGATCGAGTCTATTTTCAACCTCTGGAGCACAACTGGGTAGAATTTTTTTTATCTTAATTTTTGGAAGTTGCAACTTTTCTTGCACCCTCCAGATTTACCATTTTAAGCTAGCCTGCTATCAGAACAGTTTTTTTAAAATCAGTCCTTACAAAATTTTTCCTCTATTTAACTTAGTCATTTTAGAAACACATGTTCAACTATATGGGTGCAGTTTCCAAATTAGACAAGAAGTAAGCCTGACACCTATAATTTCCTTTTACTGTTTTTTTCCCATCTGAAAATTTCAAAGTTAGTTCTTAAATTTGGCCTGGTACAGAAAACTCTGAGCATATGCCTTTTCCTTGTTTGGTGAAGTTCAAGCAGAGGTTAACAACATAATTTAGCCAAGCATAAAGGTTAATAAATACCTAACAAAGTGTTATTTATTCTTTTCTATTAGAAAGACACTGGTTTGTATAGCTTTCATTTGAAAATGTTCCCTAAAAGGATCTTTCCCTACACTTGGTTCTTTGTTCTTCTATTTAGTTTCTTTATCTCACATCATAACTATAATGGAAGACTGCACCAACCCCTGAATATTTAGAGCAAGATAAGATTTATTTCAATCTTAAAAAGTCTTTCAGGACTCTCTAAGCTTTTTGTTCTCCAATTTAAAATATTTGTACAGCTATATACTATGCAATATTATGGTATAACATTTTTATTAGAATAAAAAAAGTTTTACTACAAAAATATGTTCTCATTCACTAATTAATTTTATGCATTCTTTGGTAAGTTGTCAAAATATTAATTCGACTGTAATTGCCAGGGGATATATACTCACTCACCTAGGTTAACAGATTTTGCTACTTGAAACATTTTCCATTTAAGGTCTTCATTGCATAAGATGGCATATCTGATGTAGCTTCTAGTTTTTCTAGTTTTTCACCCCAAATTTTCCAACATATGGTTTAAAATCACTTAGCTGCTCAGTTGTGTGGAAGTGAACTTAACAGCAGAGAGAGTATGAGATTGTGAAAATAGTCGATATGCTTGTTTTCCTTTATGTTTATGTGTATTTTGAAATCTTGTACTTAAAAAGGTATGTATTTTCGACCATGTCAGGCATCTCAGTGTTTGGATGAAGAAGTAGTAGTGCAGAAAATGCCTATATAGTACATACATAAAGTTGTTCCGATGGTGATTCGGAGGGTACCAGTCTCTCTTATTCATCACTACATTAAAGTTCGACAAAGAAGTTGGGGGAGTGGATCAGACTCCCATACGCCCTTAGACATGATCTGTCCTCATAGATCAGATGATATTTTCTTCTTTCTGAAAGATGAGAAGAGGGGGTTTCACTGGGGGAAGGTGTTAATCACTGTGATTATGGTAGTGGAGAGATGTTTTCTGTGTTTGCCATGACAAGATTTAAATCCTCATCACTTGTGGCACTTTGTATGCAAATAAACATATTCAGTCTAGTATTATGGAAAAATTCCAGTTTGGATCAGATCCACTGTCAAATCTGCATTTTTATGGATTCTATTTCATTTTGTAAACTCCTTTACATGTTACAGTACAAAAAGCATCCTGTGCCATAGGGCAATCTGGAAACAGTAGTGTTGTTTAGACAAATCTTGTTCTTTTTTTGATAATGTAGAATTGATATAAAACTTAAGATTCATTTTCTTGCAGCTCTTTCCTCTGAATTTCACACCCAAATCACATCACTTTTTCTTTTGCAGTTGAACACAGGTAAATTTTGACTTGATGGTAACACTCATGATGCTATGACTCCAAGTCATAAGAACACCAGCCTCACTATTGATTGTATATTAGCCTAGGCTGTCATTAATGAAAAATTAGTATCAGCAAAAAAACTTTCCTGATAAATGTAACAGTCTGGTTTTATGCCTGTATTTCAGAATTTTCATCAAGAAGTCAAGAAAACAGATGATTCAGAAAGCTTGTCAAGCCTTGACAGTCTTGAGGCTGGAGAACAAAATGGAAATTACACAACACCGAGTGAATCATCTTTGACTACACAGTGTGACTGTGCCCTGTACAATCCAGAAAAATCACAAACCAGGAATAATGGTTTGCTTTATACAGCTCAAAGTACTACTTCTAAAAATATGCATCTAAATAATTGTCTGAGAAATGCAGATTCACAAAACAACCACAACTTACCTATTCATGATCTTTTAGCTAAACATAATGTTCTAACTTATGCTGAACATGTAAACAATTCAGAAGAGGAATCATCTGCTTTGCACAGCTCTGGAAAAAAACCTGCACAGTTCTCTACCTTTGGTAAGCAAGAACGCTCTGTAAGTAATGCATTTAGTTTTCTGCAAAATATAAAAGAAGAAAGAAGCAAACCATCTTCTGGAACGGCTAGCACTGGTCATCCTGTTTTCAATCCTAGCAAAGCCTGCGCCAGCCCTGACTCTATTCCAGGAGAAAGAGTTCAGGATCTGATGCAAGATCAGAGTTTTAAAATGACCCCACAAAGAAGAACTATATCTGTGCAAACCTCCAGTCAACCTATTGCAACATCTATAATCTTATTTCCTAATCAGGGATGTTCCACTGGCATTCCCAGCACAGCTGATACATTACCAAAGGACAAAAACATCATTACGGAGTTTTTTAAAAATACCTCAGCAAAAATGACTGCAACAAAAGAACAAAATATTAAATGTATTGATGTCACTAATTCAGGGTCATCTTTATTTCAGGACATACCAAATTCCTCAGTTCTGTGCGATGTTAAGCAACAGAATAACAGAGAGGAAGAAAAAGGAAATATGATAGAAACTCTGTCACTGGTGTCTGATAGGGAGTTAAATTCTGGCACTCCTGCACAGCATAAAACCCTGAAAAACAATATTCTTGAAAGAAAAAGAGCAAAATTATTCACAAGTATCTTAAAGAAGGAATCTAAATACGAACCCAGTCATTTTAAAGCTGTGGTTATGAACCACGGGATCAGTTCTGGAACTCGACCCATGTCTTCTATCAGAGACAGTTTAGAAATGGCAAAAATAAAAAAGAAGAGTGCAGAAAATGAAAAATACAATAGAAAGCTGAGATGGCATCATCAAATTAACAGAATAATAATAGAAAATAATGAAAAATGCTATGAAAAAAACACCAGTGAAATATCTTCTGCACAGCTGCAATATGTTCAAACTACAAATAACGCTCCTAAGACTAATTTAAGTATTGTTGCTCAACCTTCAAACCCCATGTTCATAAAAAATCATCAGGAAAACTCTCATATATCAAAACCAAATGTTAATACTGAAATATCAAATAAAGAATGCACGTCTCTGAATATATTTATGTCTACTGGATCCTTTTCTACTAAAAAAGCTTGGATGGTATCACAGGATGAAGAAAGTAAACCCCCAGTATGTAGCAATAATTCTATAATTAATGACGTTAATCAACTCAAAAATAAGGCAAAAATAACTAGAAGACCAAGAGCTGTAAGAGCCCAGCCAAGTTTTATGCCCAAGAAGAGAACAGGCACTATAATCCGACCGCAGTCAGCCGCTGAAGCCAACAAAACTCTAAAAGCTCCAGGGAAATTGCTAGCACCTCACCCACCATCCGCACCTCTGCCGGGAAACAGAAGTGGCGAAAACGCAGCCAGCCCTGGGTGTCAGCCACTGCTGCCTTCAAGTCTTCAAGCTACCACTACAAACAGGAATGATTTAAATGAAAGGCATGTTTTGTTAGCAGATCAGGTTTTAAATAGAAACGGTACAGAAAACAGTGAGAGTATTTCTTGTCCTTTGGACATGGCCACTGCGATATCTACACCTGGCTGCAGCACGGCCAAATACGAACCTTGGGCAAAAAGTAGTTGTTCTGTAAATAGTGTTCAGACAAGCGTCTGTCAAGATCGTTCAGTAACCTGCACTGAGAGAAGACCTGCTAACGCAGAAAATGGATTACTTCTCCATCATACCCCAGCAGCTGGGAAAACAAGTACCTCCTGGCAAGGAGCACATACTGTCCGAGCTCCAAAAGACTCTGCCACTGGTAAGAGTCATGTTTCTGGGTCTGGGGTGGGGGGATGTTCAGACGAAAGTCTTTTTCAATTACATCACAAATTTGTTTTCAGTTAAAACATCCAGCCTTTCATCCATTCACACAATACAGCCAGTTTTAACAAGTTTTCACCATTTGTCATTGTCATTTCTATTCTAGTGCTGCCCAGAGGCCTCTCAAACGTCGATCCCCGTTTTTAATAGCTCTCTACAATATTAAATGAAAAGGAAGTATTTTCCCTGAGATTATATTCCTGACTAATGAGCAGATGTGACAGGTGGTCTAAGTAATGATACGGGAGGAAGTGACTAAGTTTATATGAGCGAGTTTTACAAGGTAACTGGGAGCCATAGCTTGTTGTCCACCAGTCACTGCCACCTGAGAGTGAAAGAAATGTTGATCTACCGTGTTTTTAAAATGCTGACACTGTAAATGCCTAAAATTATTAAGTTTTAGTCCCAGTAATCCAATTAATGGTGAAAAAACTGAAATGCAAGTTAAAAAGGAAGAGCTTCTACCAGACAGTTTTTGCTGTGCTGCAAAGTATGTCTGATTTATAAAGAATTTTAAGATATTTTAGGACCAATCCTGCATTTTATTAAAAATTAACCTTGGGAACAATATGATGCAGAGATTGATTGATAAAACAGAGGAAAGATGCATAAGAAATTTGAGGAGAATAAACTTTAATCTCCTGGGGTTTACATTTCAAAATAGGTTTCATGCTTTTTGATTTGCCTTGTTTCTCCTCTGCAGCCCAGCTGTATTCTGTGCCTCGGGCACTGATGGCATCCTTGTGCTTGTAACTTGTATGTTGTATGCTCGTTTGCTTCTTATTGAGGGTTGCAGCTGGAGGCAGAGCTCCTGAAGCTGTAGACCCTGCTTCAGGTAGGAGCGGCATCCAAACCGCTTCACGTACTGGGATCACCCCGAGGATCAGCCGTGCAGCTCAAAGATGCTTTCTAGCAAAATAAGTAATTCCCATAACTTAAAAAAACCCTAAATTTCTAGTTTTATCTACAGGAATATGTAGTTCTAACTATGGAGTGATTCAAAACAGCTCTGTTTCCTAAGAGCAGAAGTAGGTGAATATTCTTGTCTTAAAGCAAGGGTGGGAAATGAGAAATGTTATCTGTTTGTCCATTCCAGTTCAAAGTCAAACAGATGAGCTTAAGATATGTGTGACTTAAGTTAACCTATTTGATTTTACATGGCAAGTGAATGAAGTCTTGCATTACCATGCCTCGCCTCCAGCAGAGATACTTGCCTCTTGATGTCCTTATTTGCACATCAGATCAATGAATCAGGAAATTTCCTGGGTCAAAGTTCTGTGCACTGCTAATACTGTCTTCACTGCAACTTTAAATGCTACACCCCCGGTGTCACATAGCTCCAGCTCTTTTAGAGGAAGCTTGGAGTAACTTTTTAAAATTGTGGTGGGTGGCCCTCTCTCAGTATCTGCTTAGATTTTGTGTTTTGAAAGTCTTCTTTATTTTAAATACTTTAGATAACTCTTAATGACTCGCTATTATTTGTTCTATTGCCTGCAAACGCACATAGATCACCACAGTCTTTGTCCTGAAGTGCTTGCTATGAAAGACTGAATCATAGAATCATAGAATCATAGAATGGTTTAGGTTGGAAGGGACCTTGAAGATCATCGAGTTCCAACCCCCCTGCCATAGGCAGGGACACCTCCCACCAGACCAGGTTGCCCAAGGCCACGTCCAGCCTGGCCTTGAACACCTCCAGGGACGGGGCTTCAACAACCTCTCTGGGCAACCTGTTCCAGTGCCTTACTACCCTTAAAGTGAAAAACTTCTTCCTAATGATTAATCTAAACCTGCCCTCTTCCAGCTTAAAGCCATTCCCCCTCGTCCTATCACTACATGCCCTTGTAAAAAGTCCTTCCCCAGCTCTCCTGTAGGCCCCCTTTAGGTACTGGAAGGCCGCAATAAGATCTCCCCGGAGCCTTCTCTTCTCCAGGCTGAACAGCCCCAACTCTCTCAGCCTCTCCTCATAGGAGAGGTGCTCCAGCCCTCTGATCATCCTCGTGGCTCTCCTCTGGACGCGCTCCAGCAGGTCCATGTCCTTCTTATGTTGGGGACTCCTCAGCTGGATGCAGTACTCCAGGTGGGGTCTCACGAGAGCGGAGTAGAGGGGCAGAATCACCTCCCTTGACCTGCTGGCCACACTTCTTTTGATGCAGCCCAGGATACGGTTGGCCTTCTGGGCTGCGATCGCACATTGCTGGCTCATGTCGAGCTTCTCATCAATCATCACCCCCAGGTCCTTCTCCACAGGGCTGCTCTCCAGCCATTCTCCGCTGCATTGTTCTTGAGTAAAATATCTGCTGTGGCACTATTACAGAGTACAGTGAGGTCTGTGAGGACACTGTGGAAAATGAGATCTGTTGCAATGCTTGGCCAAATGTACACAAAGAATAAGTGAGAACAGGAATAAATAAAATGGTTATCCATTAAGATCTTCCTTTAATTGGGCTTCCAAGTTTCAAGTGGTATATCTTATGGCTGACACATATTATACTGTAGCTGCATATTAGAATTATTTTAAGCCCTTTGGTGTTCAATCCATAAAATGCTTTAAAAATATGTTTAACTTTTAGCCTGTGACAAATACAGGACTAATTCGCATGCTTAAACAGAGATAGACTGCTCAGTATCTCATGCCCTGAAAGATATTATTGCTTATTGTATTTTTGTCTTACATTTCTCAAAGGAATCTTTTCCTTGGCATAGATCTAGCATGTCTTGCAAATTAATTAAATTAATTGTTGATGCATATCAATACTGCAACTTTGGATTGTATTTTTCTGAAAAACATTCCGTGATTACTAATACAATAAAGGATTTCTTCTTTGCTTCTTTTAAAATTTCCCCTTGTATTCAATATAAAATGATCACATTTCCTTTTCTTTTCAGGTGCTATTAGCACCATGTGTCACATTACAATAATTCGCATATAACTAAATGGCAACCTTTTAAAGCTAATGTGTCCCATGTTACTATTGATGGCAGCAGCCAGATGAGTACTTTCAAATCTGCTTCTAGGATCAATGAATTGGGGTTTTTTTCTGCAAATGGTAAGAATTCTGCTTTGTTAAATCATAGAATATTTGCGTTGGAATGGACCTCTAAAGGCCATCTAGTCCAACGCCCCTGCAGTGAGCAGGGACATCTTCAACCAGGTCAGGTTGCTCAGAGCTCGGTCCAACCCGACCTTGAATGTTTCCAGGGATGGGGCATCTACCACCTCTCTGGGCAACCTCTGCCAGTGTTTCACCTCCCTCATGGTAAAAAATTTCTTCCTTCTATCTAGTCTAAATCTACCCTCCTTTAGGTTAAAACCATTACCCCTTGTCCTATCACAACAGGCCCTGCTAAAATGTTTGTCCCCATCTTTCTTATAAGCCCCCTTTAGGTACTGGAAGGTCGCAATAAGGTGTCCCCAGAGCCTTCTCTCCTTCAGGCTGAATAACTCCAACTCTCTCAGCCTGTCTTCATAGGAGAGATGTTCCATCCCTCAGGTTATTTTTGTGGCCCTCCTCTGGACCTGCTCCAACAGCTCCATGTCTTTCCTGTGCTGAGGGCTCCACAGCTGGATGCAGTACTCCCGGTGGGGTCTCACGAGAGCGGAGCAGAGGGGCAGAATCACCTCCCTTGACCTCCTGGCCACACTTCTGATGCAGCCCAGGATGCAGTTGGCTTTCTGAGCTGCGATCACACATTGTCGGCTCATGTCCAGCTTTTCATCCAGCAGTACCCCCAAGTCCTTCTCGGCAGGGCTGCTCTCAATCCTTTCATCCACCAGCCTGTACTGATACCGGGGGTTGCCACGACCCAGGTGCAGGACCTTGCACTTGGCCTTGTTGAACCTCATGAGGTTCACGTGGGCCCACTTCTCCAGCCAGTCCCTCTGGATGGCATCCCATCACTCAGGTGTGTCAATTGCACCACTCAGCTTGGTGTTGTCTGCAAACTTGCTGAGAGTGCACTCCTTCCCACTATGTCACTAATGAAGATATTAAACAGTACCGGTCCCAATATGGACCTCTAAGGGACAACACTTGTCTCTGATCTCTATCTGGACATTAAGTCGTTGACCCCTACCCTCTGGATGCGACCATCCAACCAATTCCTCATGTACCAAACAGTGCACCCATCAAATCCATCTCTCTCCAATTTAGAGAGGAGGATGTTGTGGGGGACCATGTCAAGGCCTTACAGAAGTCCAGATAGATGAGATCCGCAGGTCTCCCCCTGTCCACTGATGTAGTCACTCCATCATAGTAGGCCACTAGGTTGGTCAAGCAGGACTTGCCCTTGGTGGAGCTGTGCTTGTTGTCTCAATCACTAAGAAATATTGAATTGAAATACCACTGTAATAACAACTAAAGAAATAAAATTGTGTTAAAATCACTAAAAAACCTCTTGTCTAATCATGAACTGTACATTAAACTGCACATGTAAATACTTGTTATGTAAATAAATAGGTAATTTATCTTCCCAAGTATAAATCAAGTAACTGCATTTACAAATGAGAATATAATATCTCCTTGGATACGTGGATTCCTGACTTGCACATGAAAATGCTGATATGCATCTCCAGTTTGTATGCATTAAAGATTAATTAAGAACTTAATTTTAATTTTGAAACTTGGTGCTTTAATTTTGAAAATGTATTCTTACACCAGACAAAAGTGAGATAAGTTTGAGGCACAGTGTCTAGGTTAGGCCTCTCTAGCCGAGGGAAAATACTATACAGCAGTACTGCCATGTATAAATTAGTGAGATTATCCACAAAAAAACAAGCTGTAGAGCAAAGGTTTTAAACCATGACTTTGCATGAATCACACCTGTGAGGCCACACCTGGAGGACTGTGTTCAGTTCTGGGCTCCTCAGTACAAGAGGGACATGGACATACTGGAGAGAGTCCAACAAAGGACCACGAAGATGATGAAGGGACTGAAGTATCTCTCATAGGAGGAAAGGCTGAGAGAGGTGGGACTGTTCAGCCTGCAGAAGAGAAGGCCATGGGGGATATTAGCAATGTCTATAAATACCTGGAAAGAAGGTGCAAAGAGGGCGAAGCCAGGCTCTTTTCAGTGGTGCCCACTGAAAGGACCAGAGACAATGGACACAAACGGAAACGCAGGAGGTTCCCTCTAAACATCAGGAAACACTTTTTTTTACCAAGAGGGTGACGGAGCACTGGCACAAGTTGCCTAGAGACTTTGTAGAGTCTCCATCCTTGGAGATACTCAAAAGCCATCTGGACATGGTCCTGGGCAACCAGCGGTAGGTGGCCCTGCTTGAGCAGGGGTGTTGCACCAGATGACCTTGAGAGGTCCCTTTCCACCTCTACCATTTTGTGATTCTGTGAATCCAATAACCAGTGTGAACTATTACATGTTTTCTGCACAGTGGTATGTAATTTTAATAAATGGTGAATCCATGAAGATGTAAGATACAGCATCTTGGCAACAGGCATTTACTGTGTAGGACAATTAGATTTTAGGATTATTCTCTAAATGCAACTTATTTTCTCAAACATTACTTTTTGGCACATTATTCAATATTAGTTCACTGTTCATTCTCCCTCTTACTTGGTAAGACCACCTTGTATCTTTGTACAGACCATCTTTATTATCTGGGATTCAAAGTAGGGCTTCACTTAACCTGCATATAAATGTCCGCGTAAAATCCACATCTGTATCTTACAGTCCTATGCTAACATGACATTAAATATGCCTTAGAATTGCCCATTTCTCTCTTTTCACTCTAAGAAAATACATTCAGCAAGATCAGATGTAAACATACAGATCTAAATTCAGACAGAGACATTTACTCACTGTTACTAGTTTTGCTACTACTGTCTTTATCGTGGTTTTATACATTTTTGGTTTATTTTTGTATGCGTGTTATTTAAGGTGTTGTTCCTGTTACAGGACAAAAGCAGGCTTTTGCCAACCATGAAAATAAACACAGAGCTTTTTCAGAACACAGAAGACAAAGTGTAGCCTCTAAAAGATGGAAGCCTACTTATCATGCACAGGTATATATTGAATACTATAAAAAATAAAAAGTTTATTTCTCTTCAAAATGGAAAGAGTTCAGGAATATCAAAGATTTGTTCAGTGTCACACAATTTTGAATCAATGTGCTTAGTCAGCTTCCTGTCACTACTAATGAAAAGAATAAAACCAACTAGAATACATCACTGTATTAGTATACACTAATATTTTTGCACTTGAAAACAGTTAGTAATATGAAATAATAAATTAAAAATGTTCAGAAAGTAGTATAATTACCTTAAATTACACTTAAAATATTCTTATAACTTTTCCCATAGAATTCATTATGTACTGTCCAGCTGAGTCCAGTTCAATCTGCATTTGATCCAGTACAAAATATGAATAACACCTATAAGTCTGAGGAAGGTACAGTAAAACATCTCACTCCAAATCTTTGTTATTCATAAAGTAGTGACCTAATATATCCACTGTGCAACATCACTTGTGACTTTTGGCATCATTGATTC
The DNA here is from genome assembly GCA_017639485.1 of Pluvialis apricaria. Taxonomy (NCBI): domain Eukaryota; kingdom Metazoa; phylum Chordata; class Aves; order Charadriiformes; family Charadriidae; genus Pluvialis; species Pluvialis apricaria. Next base: position 16,020,820 of record CM030007.1, read on the forward strand.
TAAGTAAGAAAGGATAGTTTGTTGTCTAGACCTAATTTTTTTCACAGAAATGTAAGACATGGCATCATGTGTCATGATATTGATGGTTTTATAAATGCATTACAACATATACTCAAGTTTCATTCCATTCCTGTTTGTATTTAACGGTATGATAGCTGTATGTATCATACATAATTGTGTTCCTCAGGGGTCAGTACTGGGTCCAGTCCTGTTCAATATACTCATCAATGACCTGGATGAAGGGATAGAGTGTACCATCAGCAAGTTTGCTGATGACACAAAACTGGGAGGGGTGGCTGACACGCCGGAAGGCTGAGCCACCATTCAGCGTGACCTGGACAGGCTGGAGAGTTGGGCAGAGAGGAAGTTCAACAAGGGCAAGTGTAGGGTCCTGCACCTGGGGAGGAATAACCCCATGCATCAGTACAGGTTAGGGGTTGAACTGCTGAAAAGCAGCTCTGGAGAGAATGACCTGGGAGTCCTGGTGAACAACAGGATAACCATGAGCCAGCAATGTGCCCTGATGGCCAAGAAGGCCAATGGCATCCTGGGGTGCATTAAAAAGAGCGTGGCCAGCAGGCCGAGGGAGGTCCTCCTCCCCCTGTACTCTGCCCTGGTGAGGCCGCATCTGGAGTGCTGTGTCCAGTTCTGGGCTCCCCGGTTCAAGAAGGACAGGGAACTGCTGGAGAGGGTCCAGCAAAGGGCTACAAAGTTGATTAGGGGATTGGAGCATCTTTCTTACGAGGAAAGACTTAGGCACTTGGGTCTTTTTAGTCTAGAAAAAAGAAGACTGAGGGGGGATCTTATCAATACTTACAAATACTTAAAGGGAGGGTGCCAGGTAGATGGGAACAGTCTTTTTTCAGTGGTGCCCAGTGACAGGTCAAGGGGAAACAGGCACAAACTGGAACACAGGAAATTCTGTCTGAACATAAGGAAAAACTTCTTTCCTTTGAGGGTGGCAGAGCACTGGCACAGGCTGCCCAGAGAGGTTGTGGAGTCTCCCACACTGGAGACATTCAAAACCCACCTGGACGCCGTCCTGTGCAACTGCTGTAGGTGTCCCTGCTGTGGCAGGGGGGTGGGACTTAGATGATCTCCAGAGGTCCCTTCCAACCCTGACCATTCTGTGATTCTGTGACAGGTATTGCTTGCTATCATTATATATTTTTGAAGTCAGTAGAACTTGCTGTGGTGCCAACTGTAAGATGCATTAGTGATCTGAATTATGTAATTTTTTAACATATTATGCTTTTTTGACTTTGCCACTTTTTTCATCTTTTAATGTGAATTTTGTGTGTTTCACAGACCTATAGTAATGAAAGCAAGTATCATATTTAAATGTCATGAGCTCTTCTCATTTGAAGTTACCCCTGTAATCTCTTCAGTTTCAGAAAGCACTGTTCAGTTTCTTATGGCAGAAAAACTAGCAAGAACACCAGCTGCAGAAGATGAAATCCTGGCAGCTATGGAAAGTTTGCAACCAGCCCGACAGCCCGTACTGCTTAACAGGGCCCCATGTCTAGGCATGAGTGCACTTTCAGTAGAAGAACAGAAGATTTTCCAGTCTCTTGATCATCTCAATCAAAGGCTACAAAGTAAGTCTGATAATAAATAGGGTCCTATATCAAGTGATTAAGTAACTTTATATTTTGTTGTCATGGATTAATTTGAATTAAAAACATGAATCCTGTGATAGGAATGTTTCTTCTTATTTTCTTATTATTATTCTGTACTAAGTGTAGCAAACAGGAAATCAAAATCATGAAACCTTTCTTGAAGTCAATGAAATTAATTTAAAATAATGGTGACTTTGCCTTGCTAAAAAAAAACAATTCAAAATACGACTACAGAACACCTTCAGAAACTGTCTCAGCCCAACTGTAGATGTTGTTTCTAACAGATGTTTGTCAAAACTGTTCTTTAAAGTGTAGAGATACAGATGTATCAGCGTCACTGAGGAATCTGTTCCAGTGTTTATCCATCTTAATTTTTTTGCCATTATTTTTGCAAATAATTACCGTTTATATTATATACCCTATATTTTTGCAAATATAACCTTTTATGATGAATGGCTTTTCACTTCCTTTCTTCTAGTCTTTTAGGATCTTCTTCTTCTCTTCTCTGTATCACAAATACGGTTCTGAGATTGCTGCAGCCAAATCTGAATGTTTATGTGAACATCACCTGCACTATTTTAAAAATCTTAAACTTACTTGAGCATTCCCTAACCTATTCTTCCTGTATGCCAGGCTGATTTCTTACCTGATTTATACTGATGCTTTTTATATGAGCTGTTGCACTGCAGTTGACATTTTATTGAAGAATGTGGGCAAAATAGTCTGCACTCATTCTTGATTTTTTTTTCTCTCCAGTGATTAGTTAGCCAACACTTTTATTTGTCATCCTATTGTAACGAACATACTTATAGAACAAACTTAGTTTTGGGGTCTCCTGCTACTGTATCTAGTAGTTAGTATTTGCTTTGACCTACATGGTCATACAGATCTTTCATAAGAATTCTTATTGGTTTAACATAGTTTCTGCATTTTGTGTGCTCCATCCTGTATTTGAAATCAATGGGGACCTTGTGCTGTCTTCACTGGACCGCTTGGCTTTCCTTACCATTGGAATAACTTCTGCTTGCCATTTTTGCTGTTTATGGAACTGCCAACTCTCCTGAATTTTATGTTTTCCTTGGACTTTTTTAATATAAAATTTTAAATGCCAATTATTTGAGTTTATAAGAGTCTGCTTTCTTGAAGTCCACTGATTTTATTTTACTGTTCTACTTCTTTTCCTTGTGGACTGCACTGTTTCATGGTCGTTACCCACATTTACCTCCCTATTGACTGCAATCAAACTAAACCAGAGCTTATTAAGCTCCTGCACACTATCCATACGTTTCTACATCAACTGGTGGATTGCTTGACTTTGAGGCAAAAGGCTTCAGTTTCCTGTAAACTGCAATAGCGGAGTAAAAGATCTTTGCAACCACTTAGAAACTTTCTGCAGCTGTAGCTTATGATTTCTGCTCCTATCAAACAGTGGTTCAGAATTTCATTTTACCGCACCTCATGGTTATTGCTTCCAGGCAAATAGAAGTGAAGAATTCTGTCTTTTGTCAGAGAGAAGTTTTAGTATGATGTGCTCGGATTAAGAAAGTAGATAAGAAAAGAGAAATACAGGAAAATAGGAAATAAATTGCTGTATAGATAACAGAAATAACAAAGAAATGGAGGCAAAGGTAAACGCAGCAAAGGAGCAAGAAATTTTGCAAAGTGTGAAAAAGAAAACTATGAAAACTGTCAGAAAAGTACATAAGGAATATGAGACAAACAACAAAAGAATCATAGCAGTTAACTGATTGCAAATGAAGTAACTGTGAAAATTAATGTAATACATATATATATGTGTATCTTAGAAATGTAATTAGCTTGCCTAATTATTTGGGGATTAAAATTGTTAGTCAGAAGCTGTGAAATTTTACAGGTAGACTTACAGGACACGTAAGGACATGTCAGTATGTACCAGTAAATAAGTAGGTAAAGTGTTGTAAGTACTTACGTGTCATGTAAGTACATTGCTTTTTTAAACCGTGACCTTTTTGAACCCCTTTTTTTGGCTTTGTTTTCACATGTTACCAAATTAAGTGACTAAAACTGTATACCTTCGTAGCGATCTTTTTCATGAATAACAGTTAGTCACTAACCAAGTCTGGAATTTTTTTTGCCAGCTTAGAGTAGCTGGCATTTTTTTCTCTAGCTTTAGATTTCTTTATTGACACTGAATTTGTTGTTCAGACAATATCTAGCTGCAAATTTTAAAAATACAGATACGGCATATACTTCAGCAGCTCTTGGTAGGGGAAAAAAGAGCAGTGCTATTAAACTACATTTGCACAATTTTTGGGAAGTTTTGTGTTGAATATTTGACTGTGAATCACATTTCTATTGCAGTATTTGGTTTACATAATATTTGTGATATACTTCTATGCTATTTTTAGATGTTCAAGATGCCATTACCAGAAACCCATCTGCTTCAAATGTTTTGCAGATAATCACCCCTTTAGTAAGTATTTAATTTAAATATGTTCAGCTTTCGTTCCTACAAACTGACCTTGTGGCTTATTTTGTAGTAAAAATATAATTGAAAATATTGACATCCATCTGTTCACTGGCTTGCCAGATTTTCAGATTTATATTTATGTAAAAGAAAACGCACATCTGAATTTTATAGTACTGTCAACAGGCTTTAACAGTTTATACCAGACTACCTCACCCTCTGGCTTCATTTACCTTTTGGAATCTGAAGACACTTACAAAGTCTAGGAAGTTCCAAGAACATTTAAGGAATAGTAATCTAGCAGGGTCGATTTGAACTATATATAGCTCATAATTAATTTGTTTTTCTTATTAACGTAAAGATGAATGGGGGAGTGATGCATGGTACTGCGTAAAATAATTGGCAATACAATGAATTCTTACTTTGACCTGCAGATATGCCATGTTCTGCAAGTGATAGGTATTACCTTTCTTCAATAAGTGTTTGTATTGTTTCATATATTCTAGATCTTGTCAGTTTGAAACAAAATAATGATTATACCTGAAATATAAAGAAGTGAATAGGCAGATGAGTGTCCCGAGTACAAAATTTACATTTCAAATGTTCATTTTATAATGCAGGAGTTAGTATTTATAATTCTGTATTATCAGTCTCCTCCTTTACTATATATTTGTACTGAGGGAAAAATATAGACAGATGACTGTATACTTCACATACTTTATATACTTTCACATACTTCATATACTTTACTGGATAAACTGTTACCGAAAATGTTAGAGAAAATATTCTTTATTCAGAAGACTTGCCACTTACTGAGTTAGAGACTGAAAAAGCCCAGAAAGTTTCCAGAAAGTTTCACATTCAAAGTGATGCAAAAAGAACACAGAGCACATCATTACCTCTCTTCTTGTGAATCTTGGTAGCAGGTGTGACTTGGAACCTCAGCTTCCTCTCTTCTGCCTCCTGTCTTACAAATTTAATTCCTTATAGCTAAGCAACTTGTAAATTTTGTATTTTTCAGCAATTAGTGTAGCATAGCTACCTTTATTGGATCTAACTGTGTTTTACTAAACCATTTTTGAGCCGGTGTGTTCTCTGGGGCTTTCTTCACAGCCTGCCCTACTTAAAAAACAATAAAATAAAAAACTGTTCCCCCCACCAATGCATTTTCCTGGCTTTCAGTAGTCAGTCTTCTTGGCTGGCTGGTCTGTGACAAAGCCTTTCTCCCACTAACTTTTCATCTACAAGATTTTTGTTTCATAAATAAGATCTAAACACTAGACATTACTCAGGCTGCCCAGTCTCTGGAATTGTAACTTCTCTCATGGACATTAAAGACCCTTCTTTCCCTAGAAGTATACACTTAAGCATTTAAACAGGTGTCCACCTGTAGATATACATTCAGATCTCAGGCACTGGCTTGAAATTTTCCTTGATGCTAAGACTGAACAACTGTCATACAAGTTCGCAGGTGCAGAAAAAGTACAGATGACTGAGAGTTCATCAAATCTTCTGCTATAAGAAGCAATGGGATTTTAAATTTTTACTTCACCAAGGGAACAACCTGTTTTAGCTCTCCTAGTTTCAGAGCCTCCAAATAAAGTATGGATATTCATTCGATAATTCATGTGAATGACATTGTACTCTGTGATATCAACCTCTAAATCCAGATGAAGGTGCACAGTAGTTTATATAATGGAAAACAAATTATATTATATCCTCAAATGACATTTCTTGAATGTTATATTATACATAATCACGTTTCTGTTTATATAGGTGTATATCTCATTATTCTCCATTTTGTTATAGAGTGTTCAGCAATGTATATCCTCCCCTTTGGTGAACACTACAATAGCCTCACAGCAGTACCGGCGTGCCTCAGCTAGCAATCGATTGCAATTGCACAGGCGATACTGACGTTATCTGCTCCAGGATATTGCAGCTTTATGTACTTTGTATGTAATGTGTACATTATTTGACATTCTAAAATTAATAACAAAAAAAAGATGAAGGCAGTAGCTCAAATAATGAATGTCAATTGACTGGTAAGCATTTTTAGGATAATTAAGTCTATTTTATTATGCACTGTGTTGTAAAATGAAAAGAATTAAAATACTTCACTTTTTAGTGTTTGCATTGGTTGTGTAAATTTCCTGTACCCATAATTAAAGTGAAAGGAAAACAAATCTTTTGTTATTTAGATTATGTATACACTACTTTCCTAACTTCTCGGGGGTTTTAGGATTTGCTAATATTACAATTGTAAAAGATATATTTGAAAAGTGATTTGATTATCAGTGCATAATACATGGAGTTTCACCTTTTATCTTTATATTGGTGTCTGCGTTGCAAATTACTGCGAACTGTGTTGCCCTTATTCATTAGCTACTTCTGATGGCTCTGAAACTGACTGTGCTCCCCACATCATATGTCTCCTAGCATATGCTCCTGCAGGTCTTTTTCAATTTGTTGGAGATTCCTGCTCTCCAGATTTTCCCAACAACATTTATCAACGCTTGCGCTTAAAGAGCAATTCTTCCTCAGCCCCTCATGTGAAGAACCCCAGGCTGAAACTGTCAGGAAATTAGGAAGAAAGGTGCTTCGGAAGGAAATGTACAACTAATGGTATGTAGATGCACTTTCACTGCAGCACATAGGGAGACCTCTCTACAGCAATGTCAGCTTTAGGCTAAAACAATTATTCTAGAAACACAAAACCAAAAGCACCAGGTAGCTCATCAGCAAAAGCAGGTTTTTGGTATTTCTGATTGGCTTTACCTTTGTAACCTGTATTACACAATCTCTACATAAAAGGAAGCAAAGTGGGGACAACAGGCCTGGAGATAACTCCATTCCTGTGTTTAAGATACCCAAATGGAGCCAAATATTAATATATTCTGCATAAGGGCATATGTACTCTAATAACACGTCTGAGTGTCTTTCTGCAGAGCTAGATGCACTTGCAGTTGTCTTTGCAAGTGTTTATTTTGGAGTGACAGATTGGTTTTTGCAGTCTTGGATCGGCAGATTATACATTGGTCCCTTGACTTTAAATTCATCTGTAGCATGACAATTAACATGTCAAACAGATTTGACATGTTTGGTGATAAACCTGTCTGCATTGTTATGTCAGTTCTAGATTAAAGGCCTTTTGTTAGTTAATTAGCGTGATACCTAAATCTTTGAAGTTAGTTAATTGCCAAGGAGCAGTAACTTTTTAACTTCCTTTCTTTTGCTTTTCTTCTGCTGTTTCTGTACAAAGTAGATGAATGTTTAAACAAGCTGTAGAAGGTATATGCAATGCACAGAATTGGTCAACAAACCTAAGGTGGTAATTGGCTACAAAAAGCAATAAAAGCAATTTACTAAATCTCTGGATTTTAACTCCATATTAGATGCCTGGTTTTCTATTTGTAGCTATACAGTAAGAATTGTGGGGTTGGTCTGGGGACTTCAGCACGACTGTATTTCCACCAGAGATGTGCCTGAACCCCACACAGTGTTACTGCTCATCTTTGGAGCGTCTATGGGAGTGTCGAAGAGTTGTATTTCAGGAGTGGGCTCAGTGCTGTACCAGTGCAACCGCGGGATCACGTACCCAGAGGGACACTGGCTTTTCTCTGAATAGAATGCATCTTTCCAAAAGAAGCAATCCAATTATTATTTGGCAAAAGTATTTTAAAAATTTTGTTACTCCCCATCATACCATGATCATCATACCGTTATCTTTAATAAGTGCTGTCATTGCTTAGGAGGGAGCTAGCCTGTAAAAAGGAGACAAGAGGAAAACATGTGCCCATTGTAACACTGGACAATTTATCAGGGGATTAGAGCTACCTGCTGGTGCGTGATGTCAGCCAAGATTAAGGTGAGCTACATATGTAGAAAATCGCCAGCAACTGAAATTTTACAAAGGAGGTTTAAGGGAAAGATTAATTTTTTTCAAAACAATATTTTGAAGACTGGAGTAATGCTCCCTTTCTCCTCTAGCTAGGCACTGCAGCATCTTTGGAGGAATAATCTGGTAGGCTCAAAGGGGCTGACTTCAGTCTGGAGCCTGTTAAGATAAACTGTACTTAAACATCAAAATTGTAGAATCTTGGTGTCTTACAATTGCTGTTGCCGTCTGTCCTGACACTGCTGCCAGAAAAGGGAAACTATAGTTGCAGTGCACATGCCTAAAGGATTCTGATGGGTGTCATGTCTTATCGGGTCTTTGGTGCTCAAATACATGTAAAATTCCCAGCAAAAGACATGCGTGTGTCCTCAGAGCAAACGGACAAAGGCCTTCTGAGTTGGAACTCAAAATTGGTTTGCACTGAAATACTGAGCCCTTACATCTCTGTTTGTATGCAGTACACTGTGACATTCCAGTATGGCGAGAATTTAATATTTAAATAGCGAGGGAAAGTTTCCCTGCAGAGATTAAGAGAGGGGAAAGCAAATAACCCAAATACCAGAGGCCATGGATCAAAACCAACCCTGCTAGTCAGCAAGCCAGAGCGCCAGCTTAACCGGGTTCCTTCTCCTGTTAATCAGTTTAGGTGGCAAATCAAAGCCCATGAGTCAGCATCCTCAATGACATGGAGAGGGATTTTTCAAAAACGGGTGCCTGAATTTATGTTTCTAGGAAAATATCTTCAAACAAGTTATTTGATTTAGGGCTACGGGCTTCAACTCAAAGATAATCACCTTGTTTCCTAGATCACTTTGGCTCTTTTGACAATACTTAAGTATAGTTTTTGTTGAGGTGTTTAAACAGTGTGACACTCGGGCATCAGGAATGAGTGGACCCAGAGACAGCTGCTGGATTCTGAGCACTTGCAAAGAACCAACAAGGTCTTTTGTTCCCATTAGTTGATGGTTACTCTTCAAGTTGATGTTTTCAGGCGTTTCTATTTATCACATAGAAATTAAAAAAAAATTATAAGGCTGAATTTTATTTTTCAAGAAGTAACTATGTTAAAATCAACAAGCTTGGTTTAGACATGAACATACTAAAATTTGCATACCTTTGATTTCTTTCAGAAACTCTTCACTCTGCGTACCATTTTTGCTGCTTTTAAACACAGTTAGTCCATATCCTTTCTACAATAACATTTTAGTATGAAAAGAAAACATGAAAAACAGGTTAAAGTTATAGTTTCCAGTACAAGCCTAAATACAAAACACCCACAAAGCTTCTTTAAATGTGCCCCTATGTGCCTGGTTTTCAACTTGATTGAACACCCTTAGGGATGGTTTCAGGTGCAAGTACACCTTGGTGCTTTTACAGAGAATGACATGCAAATGGTCCCAAAAAAAAGCCACGTGTCCCCAGTACATATCCTTTCCCACGTGAGGAAACATACCTTAAGCAAAAGGCTAAAGACCAGCGGGTCACATGAAGTTGTACAGGGGAGCCAGAGCACAAAATTAATTTTTCATTGATAAGACTAATTTTTCACGTTTCACAGAAAGCAAACATGTTTTTCTTCTTGGAAAGAAATTTGCTGCTTTACACTCAACTTTCCTCTTAGTCTAATTTGTTCCTTGAGCCGCAACACTGAGTAAATTGGCTCATCCATAAATCATGGATTTATAAAGAAAATTTACCTGTGGTGTAGTATTTTATTTATACTACTGCAACGCTCAGGAAAACTTGATTGGGATGAACACTGTACAAATCTGAGGCCTGCCAGCAAGCAGTAAGGCTCCAGGGTCAAATGAAGGCAAGATTCCAGCACGAGGTGCCAGCTCCACAACCCCTCTGTGGCTGTACGGGGTGTGTAACGATAAACCCCTTCCAGCTTCACTCAGGAAAAGTCACAATAGTGGTGTAGACACAGCATTGTCTTCAGCCCACCAGCTAATACAAGGCAGCAGCCAGGGAGAATGTCCCAAATGGGCGGCAAACGGCAGTAGAGCAGAGTGAGATGAGGGTGTCATTGACAAGCAGCCTCCTGAGCGCAGACAGGGCCAGGAGAAGGCCAGGCTTAGAAGAAAAGGGCTGATGATAACACATCTTTACCCCCCATCAGGGGTTTGCAGGGCATAAAAGCATCCATGTCAAGGTCCACCATCGCCTCCATCTCCTATGCAAGCAGCCTTCAACACCAGGAGGAATATTATCTACTGCTACATCTGGGAGGGCACCAGAGGTTAATAACCACCACCCACAGCACCTGCAGCTAGGTTTTAGGGTGGCAGGAGGCAGTGGACCCCAGGATCAGGGTGGGAAGGGCCCCTGCCTGCTGTTGGCACTGCAGGCAGCAACGACAGGCATGAAGGTGCCGTAGGTGTGAGGGACGGGTGAAGCTGCAGCCACAGAGGGACTACGCCAGGTCCTCAGTGCTGGCAGGGACAGGCAGGGGGATGGGGACTGGCTGGGCTGCAGCTGGAGTGCCACAGCAGCCCAGGGTTTCTGAACAAGGGTCTGATTCTCCATCCTCTTCTGGAGCTTTCTGCCAGCCAGGGGCAGCAGGCAGCAGGGTCCAGCCTCTGCTGGTTGATAAGGTCTTGGTGGTGGCAAGAACTGCGGTGGTAATGGGAGGGAAGTGGTGAACTGGGAGAGGTCAGAGACCTTCCTCCTCCAGCCACTGTTCCTGCCAATTTGCTTTCACGGGGAAAAAGTATTTTCTGTAGCTACCAGATTCACGGGGTGACAGAGCTGCAGCCTTGTGAAGGGATGAAGGCTTTTGCAGAGCCACTATTGGCAGCTGTACTCTGAGGTTCAAACATTTTAAACACCGTGGTTTGCAGCCAAAAGGGGCACAAATAAACCTTTATTTTGTGACAGTGTTTGGGGGCAGCCAGCTTTTGTGTAAAATTGCAGCAGTGAACGCTGCCATCCTATACAACCACAGGCTGTTAGGACTGAAGGTACCTCAAAGCATTGGAAACTAAAAGGCACCCCCGAAATATGGTTTTACCTGTCTTAGGCCAGTGTTTAGTGCACAACTCTTGAGTTGTGTGGGAGAAGCTGTGGTAAAGCTCCTGCTGGGGAGGAGAACCTGACTGATGCTGTCAAATTCTGCAGACAAAACAGGAATGACAACGCACATGAGAAAAGAAATCAGCAAAATATGGGCAGAGTGAATTGGGGAGTGCCATCTAAAACATGGCTCTTGGTGTGTGGGAATAATCAGACTCACTTGTCATCAAATACACTGAAACACTTAAAACTGCTCGATCAAGTAGACAGGAGGTTCCATATCCTTTAATCATTCTCATCATAATATTCATAATAGCCTGGCTCATAATGATTCCTGCTCTAACACCACTGCTTCATAAGAGAGAATTCACCCAGGGTGAATTTCACCCCATATAACTAGAGATGACTCCACAGTGGTTTTGGAATTGTATTTCAAATCATAGCCGCAGGATTCCTTCAATATTGAATATAAATCCCAAGTCAGCAACAATGGTGGCAATGATCCAGGTGACAGAAGTGGCTCTGGGTGACACAAATCTACATATAAAGTCTCTGTTATTGTATATATTAATTTTGTGTTTGTTTTGAGAAGGAAGGAGATGTCCAACGTTTTTATTTAATCTGTATCCAATAGTTCATGCTTTTTCAGAATGGCAGAAAACTGAAAAGAAAAATGTAGAAAAAGAAAAAAAGAAAAAGAAAAAGAAAGAAGAGAAGAGAAGAGAAGAGAAGAGAAGAGAAGAGAAGAGAAGAGAAGAGAAGAGAAGAGAAGAGAAGAGAAGAGAAGAGAAGAGAAAGGACAAGAAAGGAAAAGAAAAAAGAAAGAGAGGAGAGGAGAGGAGAGGAGAGGAGAGGAGAGGAGAGGAGAGGAGAGGAGAGGAGAGGAGAGGAGAGGAGAGGAGAGGAGAGGAGAGGAGAGGAGAGGAGAGGAGAGGAGAGGAGAGGAGAGGAGAGGAGAGGAGAGGAGAGGAGAGGAGAGGAGAGGAGAGGAGAGGAGAGGAGAGGAGAGGAGAGGAGAGGAGAGGAGAGGAGAGGAGAGGAGAGGAACCACTTTCCTATGCCTTTTGTCCAATTTTCAGCAATGTCTGTTCGTATTTAATCTTTCCTACTGGTGCTGGGATGAGACTCTAAAAGCTGCTGAATCTCTTTAAGGCTGTGCCATCACACAGTTAGGTAAAAATGCCAATAGAATGGACCATTTTCTGTTATTTGGTGGTGACTCAAGAACTCTGCCATTAAGCAAACTGAAATAAATGAAAACATTTCTTTCTAAAGAAGGAAATGCTCCTGAAATACTTCATATTCAGCAAAGAGTTTTGGTTAAAGAAAAAATAATCACTAAAGTTGCAATATTTCTGTTTCTATTTAAAAGTCTGTCTTTTCACTTCAAGATAGGGTTTTGAGACTAAATTTAGCTTAATCAGATTAATTGAAAGCTATGTGAAATGTTTAGTTTTGGGTCCATTTAAATATTTTGGTAATTTCTTGCCAGTGGAAATGATCTCCCCTTCTGATTTCTCAGTCTGGCCATTTTGCCAAAGCAAAAATTATTTGCACGATCTATTCAAGAGGTGTGAACTCTGTTCTCAGCTGTCGGCAAAGGGTTTGGCATTGGAGAACGCGTCCCTCAGGGAGCGTATGGTCGGTTTGCTGAGGTTATTTTCTCTTAGTTATTCATGTTGCAACACTGATCTCCATGTTTTTCAGTCAGCCCGTGCCCACGATCTCCCTTTGGAGAACAGAGCTATGTGGCGCTGCTTTGCACAGCTGCTGTGGCAGTACCAACGCAGACGTTCTCAGTGGTTGAGAAGAGCACAGGGAGGTTTCAGCTAGCAGGGACATGGAGGGAAGGGTGAGTACTTACACACGCCTTCCAGGATACTGCTCTTAACAGCAGACAGAACCAGGGAGACAGTCCACGGGTTGCTAAGGGTGAACCCCTTTCCCTTCCTGGAGAGATTGCTTGTAGCCAGCGTCCCACCAGAAACGAAAGGTGACTTGGCTGGCCATAAAGACTGTGCGTTTAGGTTAAGTGTATAATAGTCCACATTCAGTAGAGGTAAGGAGCGAGCTTGGGATTTCCTAGACAGCTCCTAAGCCGGTAACAAATACAGTAGTCTTTCCTCTTTTTCTTGGATTGTTAGAAAGCTGGATGAAACCATGAAAGCAATTATGTCCTCCAGACCTCTTGAAATTACTGCACCACCCGCACCCGGTGACTAAGTCCCTCTCTCCGACTGTCTGCGCTGGTCAGAAGGGCTCTGCTTTCTGAAGCAGAATGTGCTGTCAGGTCTTGTGGGAGGGCAGAGGCTTTGCACACACAATGTGCCTTTGCAGACACAACTAAACCTTCCGATTCAATGATCTTATTACACATATGTGTGCTTGTTTTCTAGAGGGATGGAGATATCTAGGGCATATATAAACAAATTCTTAATCCTCAGTAATTAGCACTGCTTCTGAGAGCGATAGACACACCAACTTTTTTCTTTTGCTTTTACATGTCAGGATGTGGCACACCATAACGCATGCTTCGGTGGGGCTGCTACAAAAACACCCTGCTGCAAGGGGGCAGGGAGGGCATTTGTCTTCCTTTGAGGGGGGGTTGTAGACCAAATATGGCCCAAGCCTGTTTGATAGTTCTCTCGTAAATGAAATGATGACAATCCTCTTGTGACTAGGAAACATTCCAGAGCCGGGGTGTAGGGTTACACAATGGTACAGTGTCTTGCCCCTGATTTATAATTTGAGAAGCAGATTGCGTTCAGACAGAATGTGAGCTGAACAATGAGGTTTCTAGTCCTGATCTCATTAACAGAGATTTATACCAAGAGGCTATTGTATCTTGTTCTTTTGGTTTGCCATGCCAGCAAACATTCATAAAGTTATTTAGAAAAGAAAGCTTCTGTCACACGCTTAGGTCAGAAAGTTCTCAGGAAAATAGCTAGTCAAATATAGAGTGGTCTCAATCTGCACTTACTATGGCTTATGTTTCTGGCCTTAAGTCTCAGAATGATTACATCCCACTCAAGCTTATTACATGTAAAGTTTTGTGGAGACACAGCTTAAAATGCCTTTTCACATATTTATGTTTGCTCACAGTTGAGTCAGTCTAAGATAGCTTATTATTTGCAAATCATACATAATCACCGAAAGAACGTTCTTCCAGCGCAGTAGAACCATTAGTAGGTGGCACAACAACAATATACCGGGAGCTACTTTCCCTCCTGCCGCCCCCAGAGCCTCTGTGCTAAATGAAAGGTCGTAAGGACATGGCCCGGAACCTGCTCGTTGCTGACAGTGGAGGAGTCATTGTGCACGCAGAAGAGGATGCACAGCACATTAATTAATGTTTCAATAATGCTGCCAGGCAATTTGGCCTGACCACCAGTAAAAAGAAAATGGAGGTCCTTTTCCAGTCTCACCGTGCTAGAAAATAGACTGGCCCAGCGGCTCATGTTGACAACGCAGCTCTGAAGCCTGCAGACCAATTCTGCTACCTCAGCAGGAGGCTGTCTCGGGGTGTCACGGCAAGGGATGAAGTCACACAGAGCACAGCAAAATCCAGCACAGCTCTTAGGAGATTAAAGGACAGTGTATCTGGAATACAGGAGGCATCTGGCTTCAAAGTAACTAAGTGCCACCCAGCTGTCATCACCACTTTTTCATACTCCTGTGAAACATGGACAGTTTATCATTATCAAGGCATGTGACTTCCCAATTCCATCTGCACTGACTTTCGTGCTGTTGCTGGTATAAATAATCATACAGTGCAATTAGCCCATTATTCACAGCCCTGTCACATACCGAGTGCGGTAGCAGTACTCGCGTAAGCGATGTTCTCCCCGACAGCTGATGCACATGTCAGATGAGAGGTCACTCGACCCCAAATTCGGTGGCCAGTTTACATATATGAAACAGCTGAGAGTAGGTGAGGAGACAGGGCAGCAGAACCATGGCAGGCAAATCTTCTGATGGCAGCCAGCTCCACATCGCGGAAAACTGCCACTAAATCACATCTACTGTTGCAAAGAACATGGATCAGCCACCTCATGGGTAGAAGGAAAGAAACACTATGCAGTGCAGGGGCACGGGGGAAAGTGGGTGTTGTGAAGATCAACAGGGACGTCTTTGGTATGTGCGATTCTGCCTGTGAAAATAGGACGTGCTTCTCCCCAGTAAAGGTACAACAGCTTAGTCTTTGCGTGTTGAATTAGCAACAGAGACCATCCTTTCATCCTGTTGTGGGACTGTAGCTAGACCTTCCCTTCGGTCTCCTCTGCCTGAACTCCTTGTAGAGATTAAAAGAAACAGCGCAGCATCCGCTCAGTCAGCTCCTGGCCTCACTGTTATAGAAGAGTTGCACAGTATTTTTAACCTTCATTTTTTAAACAGATTTTGAAATGGATTCAGGTTATCTCAGCTTCATCTCGTGTACCTTTGCTGTCTGGTGAGCCTGGGGAAACAGGAACATCTTCCTTGCTTATTGTGTGCTATTCATTGTTTTACAAGCTTTTTCCAGAAGAGTTCAGACAGTACTGCAATAGCAGCTTTTCTATCTTGCTAATGACTTGTCGCTGAATGCCAGACAGCCCAAATATGGAATAATTAGGATAGCGATAGATGGAATTTTCTAGGCAATACGTGAATGATAAGCTTTGGCAGTCTTTGGCTTAATCCGTACCTTTTTTCCTTTGGCAGAACGTTTGGTGTTAAGTGACAGAAAAATGTGAACAGTTCCTTCTTTTTTTCCCCAAATGTATTAACTATTCTTTATCTCCCACAATAGCCACACTTCCCATAAATCTTATTTTCCATCAAGGAAGTTCTCCTTTACAAGTTTCCTATCCAAGTGCAATTGCTTTCTAGCATTTTACACTTCCTTTATCCTGAGGAGCTGGAAGAGACAATCCAGAGAGTTGTTCTACTCCAGCTATTAAAGCTCTGTGAAAGTGCAACAATCTGGCAAGGCAATGCTCAAAGCAGCGAATCTTTTGTTAAACCTTTGCAACCAAAAGACATTTTGAAGCGTCCTCTCTGTTTCTCTTCTTGGAAAGCTCTTAGCGCCGTTCACGCCTTCTTATCGCAGTACCTCCAGTGGGCTCAGCCAGCCTTCCCTCTGAAAACTGCACTTCTCTTGTTTCTGAGGACTTAGCCCCAGAGTGGGACAAGCAGGGCTGGGTTTATGCAGGAAGACACTAAGCAAAAGCTTCTGGCCTCAGCTTTGGAATCACATGGTGGATTCTTAAATCGTATTTTGTATTTACACACTCCATCAAAATGATAAAAGAGCCACATCATTAGGTCCACACGCTTTGATTTTGAAAAGGATAACTTGACAGAAAGGCTGCTATTGGTAAGAGGAAATCATTATGGCAAACTCACCGTCTGAGGGACTGCTCAGACCATTAGACCCCCACACAAAAGGCAACCAGGGCCACCTCCTCCACCCCTTACCTTGCTCTGCTGTGTGCTCCGTGTTACCTGCATCTGTTAGGTGTGCTTTAAGGCTACCTCATTTTTCAGAGCACATATACTCAGGGACATGTAGATTTGGGCTCTCAAATGCCTTAGACATAGGACTGATGCCCAGATAGTCTGTTAACCCGAGGTAACAGCATTTCTGTGCCTGGGTGGGAGCCAAACTTTGGGTATTGATTAGGCACTGGACCATTATCCTGATCTTATTTATGCCCTTAGATACATGCATGTCATTCTGAATCTCCCCAGAGGTTAATATCCTTCAGAGCACTAAATAATTATTCTTGGCTTCTAGTCTAATATATGTACACCAACAGTCACAGCAGTTGTGCTGTCTCATTATCTCAACAAATTAGGACAGAGAAGAGGAATGTAAAAGACTCCTCCAACCTTACCGAGGTTACGTCTTACTCTAATTAACAAAGAGCTGTCTCCAGAATCTTTCTTTGCTATGGTCCAACCACATGGTCCAATCTCAGTGCCGTTGAACCCGTTAGGCCCCTTGCTCACAAGCTCTGATACCTCATGGTAGAATCATAGAATAATAGAATCATTTAGGTTGGGAAAAAACCTTAAGATCATCGAGTCCAACCCTGGCCCAGTGTTGGGCCACCTAAAGAGTCACAGGCCTCATCTGTCCATCCTCTCCACCTCTGGAGATTTGCATCTCGATGGCTCAGCTCTACTTCACAGCCCAGGACATGTTAGTTAACACCCAGGGCTGGGACCTGGGGCACCTCAGGGCTCTGACTCATGAGCCTCATCATGGAGAGCACTGGAAGTAAAAACACAACAGTACTGTTTGCCAGCCTGTCCGCCAGTGATGTTGGACAGGGGACATTCAAAGAAGACGTAATTAGATAAAAAATGCATACTTGCAAAAGAGAGAGCTCCTGTATGCTCACAATACCCACCCACCTTCCCCGCTTTTCAGGGACCTGGTAGATGTTTCACGCTCTTTCTGGTCATGAGCGCATGACGGGAAAGGAGAGGAGATAGCACTATAACAAACACTGCACAGAGACCACTTCCAACGGGGAAACTGTACCTGGCACTGCATGTCAAGACAGTGGCTACACAGATATATACATGGTGATTACATAGATGAATACCTCAAGAATTTCTGATCGCAGTTAAAATAAGATTGTTTTCTTTTCAGTTTAGGCCTAGTCTCTTTTTTTTCTTTCTTTTTTTTTTTTTTCTGTGTTATTGTCTTTAAATCCATTGCCAAATCAATACCCAAGGAGAACAGTTGCAAGGCCAGGGGCAGAGACTTCTGGATCCAAGCTTTGGCAGGCAGTGGAAGGAGAAGAGGAAAGGAGGAGGACTTGCAAACTGAGCTGGCTATGGGCAGCACCGTTCCCACAAGACCCTGCAGCAAGGTGCAAAGCTTGCCCAAAGCCATTTGGGCACATGTGGTGATTTCAACAGCCAGGTCTACTGAACTGCTTCCAGCACAGCTGTGGTCTAAATGTATTGCTTTATTCACCATGTAGGGTCCAATGCAACTGTCCCTCCTGCATGCTAGTTGGAGAGAGCGTATTGCCCCTAGCTTTGTGCTATTTTTTATTGGCATTTATAGCAGACTCAGTCTCATCTCTTCTTTCATCTGATTCCCGAGAAAGCTATGGGGTACATATTATTTGAGAGATTCTGTATAAATATAATTGCATAGTTTTGCGTTATAGCAACCCAAATGATAAGAACATCATCAGGGCAAACTTGGCCTGAATAATGTACAGAAAACTATGCTGAAATTGTTTTGAGAGTGGCTCATCTCCGTTCTTCATCCAATACAAAAAGAAACTTTGAGACCAGTTCTAAGTTGTTCTGCATCTGCCATTAATGAACAAAGACCCCACACAGATGAAAACTCCATACTTTGAACCCAACACCAGAACAGCATGAAGGAAAGTCAGTACCATCGCTCTGCAGAATGCCTCAAGGCTCAATTTTCTGAGGTCCTCTCATCTGGTCTCAGTTATTCCAACAAGAGCAGTAAATACTGATTCTTCCACCTCTCTTTGCAAGTGACCTTTTTGGCTTGCAGCATTTACACAAACAGGCTGCTCCGGCAAAGCGCTTTTCAAGTTCCCTGTTGGTCATATCAAAGATTTTTAAATGAAACTATACACTGGATAAAATCCCTTGATTAAAAGTTTAGATGAAGGAGATTATTGGGAAACATTAAATCCAAATGGCCATTTGTGAAGTATTAATTATTATATTCTAGAACAAATCGGGTATAATAGATCAGATGCCATTTGGGGAGTCAGATAACCCCCGTAACTCAGCATGCTGATACCTCAGAATCTGTTACTCACAGATTGTCAAAATCTTGGGGATCTACACCACAGGGAGGGGGAGCATTACAAGAGCTGTTTTGCAATATTCTTATATTATTATATTAAAATATATGTAATAAGAATTCTAGTGTATATGCTATATTTTATACATATATTATTATATGTTGCTAATAATATCATTACATACTTATTTTTATATTGATGTCTTCTACAAAATGAGAAGCCAAGAAATAGCTTGAGTTTTGTGGCTTGCTGCATGGAGCTAGGAATGTAGAAAATATAGGAGCCAATTACTTTTCTTTTGAATGTAAAAGCTAGATGATGCTGAAGAAACATGGCGCTAGTCTTCTCTGCAGAATACTTTCATTTGGCTTTTGTGTTATTGATAAAAATCCAAATTCAAGACAAATATGTTGCCATGAAATCATCAAAAGAAATGTTGGGGGTTTTTTTTTTGTTTTCATTTTGGAAGGAGAAAAGGTGAAATAAACTATTCAGCATACTGAAATGAATAATTTTTGTACAATATTATAATAGTCCAAGGCTGCTTCAGAAGCTTTTAGTGACACCTGAAGCGACACGGTTCAAAGTTCCCATTCATTTTAATGGAAATTGGGTGTCCACATTTTTTTTGAAAGATTTAAAAATCTCAGGTATGATTTACAAAGCAACTACAAACACAGCACCCAAAAAGAGCAATAAATGCAGCACATTGCAGCAAATCAAGCTGAATCCAATGGAAATGCCTAGTTCAGTTCCTGAACATCAAAGTGTAAGTCCTTTCCAGAAGTCATGCAGAAGAGACTTTAAAAAATAACATAATTCTTAAAATCATAGAGATTGTCCCTGTCTGCCTGGGTGAAAATTCTCTTTCAGCGGTACATAGCTGCCAGCCATATTACCCTTCCCCTGAGAGCTGACTGCAAACATATAACTTTGTGGCACAGCACTTACAGCCCCGAACAGTCCTATCAATTTAGCTTGGCACCGCATGCAACATCTGGCCCGTAATTAATACAGCATTTTAAGATCCTTCTGGTACTATTAAATGCAAGGTATATTAAACCCAATGAGTCTAAAAGTTACTCTTATTTTTTTTCTGGGGAAGAGGAAAAACTGAAGGGTTAAGTAAGACAGAATTATTAACATACTTTAAAAAGCAGGAGGACCAGATTTCACATCTCTGCCTGTTACTCAGATCTCTTTTGTCCTTAATAAGACGGTACTCACACATTAGTGGGGGGGTATCAGATGGCCCTTTTGTGCTTATTCATTTCCTATAAAGAACGCAACTACCGTGGCCGCTCATGTTTCCCGTGGCAGCTGAGTAGCCGGGGGTTTAACATGCCGTAAATCTGCAGCTGTAGCAGAGCCCAAGTCCCACCAGATCCATGGCCGCTGTGTTTGCCATGTGCTGAGGAGGGCCCTCAAGCTGCCCCCCCTGTGCCACCGTGTGTCACCCATATCCCACTGAGGTCTACCCTTCACTGCCTGGCCACCATGGGGGGACTGGGCACAAGCCGAAAGCTATCCCTTGGTGGCCTACTGCTACTAGGTATGGGTTTATTCAGAAAGTTTGAAAAAAATATTAAAAATAATTGTACGGTACCATTGTTGACTGAAGAATTAGAAGTTTTGTACGTCTTCTGTAGATGTGCAGAAATTACGTGTGAGATAATTGCCATGTGCTTCCTTTATAACAACTGGAGAGAAACAGACAATGTTACAGGACGATTCATCTGTCCCTATATATCTAAAACGGGTCAGATGAATCAGTGCCTAAAAGTGCCTATTTGTCTCTAACGACTTGAAAGAGAGCTTAGAGACTAGCTCAGACATAAGCACTGTGCAGATGGTAGATGATATGAATGCCATTGTAGACAGACCCAGGAGAGGTGTATTGACTTCTTTCCTTCACTTTCTCTCTTGGTATACTGTTGGGATTTTTTAACTAGATCTCAAGCTGAGATTACCAAAGTTAGATACAAAAGGATGTGCAACATGGGAACTTGATCATCACCTCACCGATGGACCCAGTGGCACATCCTGGCCAAACTGGTCATGTCCCTGTAGATTCAACTTTGTTCACTTGCAGTCAATTCTCCATTATCCAAGTAACCAAAGGGTTGAGATTCCACAAGTAAATGAAAAAATGTGTTCCCAAACCTAAACCGAGGAAGTCTGAAATCTCTGCATCCTAATTCCGAACATGTCCAGTGCAACCAGAGCACTGAGCGTACAGAAGCTAAGCCGACTGCATAGATCAGTTTGGCTGTATATCTCCATCAGTAAATGAAATGGACCAGAACCAATTCTCTCGCTCCAAAAGCAAGTGGCATGCTACAGCTTGCAAACACACAGCTAAAGTCTCTTTCCACCTAGAGCAGGTGGCTTTGTTCATATTGCATTTGGGAAGAGTGCCAGGACTGTGCCAGGCCCTGAGCTGGGCTTGGACACTGTCTGGGAAAGTGCTAGCTGGCACAGCTCATACCATGCCAGGGACTGTGCCGCCAGTTAAACTGTATAGACCATGAACAGGTCAGTGCCTAAACCCATCGCCTGCATTACTACATGCTCCCACCTAGCCATAGAGGTGGTTTAAGAGTCTAATAAAATATACTGGCTCAGACATACCGCTCTGTCAATGCAGCCAGATCATATGTCCCTGTGCCTAGGATTTGGTTTAACTTCAACAAAGATAATCTGGCCATCAATATTGGACAACTGGCTGTATTTTCAATATCATATCACACTGTGAGCATATCAAAGGAAAAAATATATTGCAGTAGCATGCTCAATATTAAACTGGAGTGGAGTTTTGATATCACACCTTCCAAGTCTCTAGACTCAGTCTTTCAAGGCAGAATTTTCAATGTTACCTAAACAATTTTCCCAATTCAACGTGACCAACTCTGCTGTAAAGGTTTCAGTTACTCTACATGAAAGATTTAACACACAGGAAAAACACTATTTCAAATTTAGTAAACAGGAAGTACATCTATACTGTCTTGTTGGTGTCTCCTAGAGTTTTGTGCCCAAGTCATGTTCTGAATGTCCATGCTGCTTAAGTGTTAGTTCACCCTCAAGCTCCATTCTGGAGCAAGCTCAGTTGTTTCTGGGCTGGGAAGAACTAGGCAGAGACTGAGACGGTGTGTGCCAGCGTCCCACCCCCGCACTGCGTGAAGATACAGTACGAGTGTGACTCATGTCGGATTTGGCTTCTCCCAGACTAACCAGTATTTCAGCAGGCCTCTCGATGGCCTCATGTCCTAAGCCACCCTTGGTGTTACACAACAGAAAGACATATCTGGCAGCCTGCGAAGCGGCTCCCCAACAGCAGCCCAGGGCAACATCTTAAAAGGACCATACTCAAATCAATGGCTCCATTGTCGGGAAGATTTCTTAGCAGCAGTTTGAAATTATACTGAGTGCCTCAGCACAAGCTGGTTTTATACAAACGGGAGAGCAGTGCCGGTTCTATTTCATGTATCTATCTGCATATCTATGTATATGCATATGAGTTTTGTCTCCCATATGTATGTGTGTGTGAGTGTACACACACGCAGCAGGGATAACCAGCCCGTGGGCGCAGGCAGGCGCAGCTGCCTAGCCTATACCAAGGTACGTGTGATCCTTGTAAGTGTGGCTGCAGCAGAGTTCTTCCTGACCCGTGATTGCTCTGACCATGGTCTCGAGAAGCAGGTCTCTGCTTTGTTTCTCCAGACACAAATATTACTGAGACTCCTGGGGAGCAGCCCTGTTCCTGGGCTGTGACACGTACCCCCATAGACTCACACGTCTAATGGATTCACCCTCACTGTTGCTCTGGTCGCTCGTTTTTAAGTTTTCACAGCAACTGGATATTTTTTTCTTTAGGGCGTACCTATACTGCTAAACCAAAGAGGACCAGGTAAGGAGCTCAGGCATTCACACTTATTGTCACACTGCCTAATTCTTAGCGCTCTCCTCCACTCTGTTTTGGACCACTTCAGTTGTCAGTAAGAGAAGTCAGTTGTAGAGGGAGTAGACCCCGTGGAGTGTGGACACAAGCCAGTCAGTGCTATTCAGCCTCAAGGCTTGAATCAACTCAGCAGTATAAACACAGCCAAACAGTCTGTATGTTCAATGAGATGAAAAGGAGCAAACAATTCCGATTCCATTTAATGCCAATTTAGAGCTCTTAACACCGCCTTTCCCACAAATCACGTTGTTGTATTGTCTAGCTAAGGGCTTTTCTGGGATGATAGGATGAGAGTTTGAGAAATCTGTTCTGATAATGTTCCAAGGAGTGTTCAGGTTTCCTACTAATGCTTCACTAGGACGTAGTCAACATGTTGGTTTTGGTAAAATAAAAGTCTGGAATAAGGAAGACATTCAAAATAAACAGGATCCTAGGAAGGGCATTCACTTTAATTTTATGTTTATTTTTCCCCAGAGGGGAAGAGGTAGAGCTTGCCAACCTTTTAAGTTGCTTGCTCACTGCATAATGAATGGGGATAAGTTAACTCTGACAATGTTTTCATTTTCCTTAGGGAACTAGATGCCAAGGCGTTTGAAGTTTTTCTGTTAACATCTGAATACTTCTATCCAGGGGCCACCTTCCATATCTAACATGACCTTCGGTGCCTCCAATTAAATCAAATTTATCTTATAGCCAAATGATTTGCCAGAATTACAGCTCACAGGATACTTGGCATCATTGATCTAATTTATGACAAATAAGAGGATATAAATATATAGGTATAAAAAATTGCTTCCTGAGACCCCTCATTTATTCCTTGAATACTCTGGTCTTCCAACTCTCAATGTGTGCTCTAAATCTAACTTCTAAAAGTATGTTCTTTAAAACTATATATTAAGATTGAAAACCTAATTATCCATCGAGTGATATGTTTGCATCTCCAGATACTCACATATGAATAATATGTATGACTCCAGTCCTTCTGCTGTTGAATTAAAAGGTAGAACTCAATAACCATAGTGGGAATAGCATCTGAAACATTTTCAGGGACCTAAAATGGAGAAGAGAAATGGCTAGCAAGGAAAAAAAAACCTCCAAAAAAAATCACCACCACCACCACCACCCCCAACACAACCAAAACCAACCAACCAAAACACAGTAGCAAAGCTTGTTTATGAATTAATTTAAATTTACCTTTCAAGAAAAAAATAAAACAAACAAACCAACCACCTTACAGCCACTTCCAGGCTTGTCAAGCACAACAAGTTCTATTAGAACAGTCTTTTGGAAAAATCTTGGTACTTCTTTGTGCTTAAGGAATAAGGAAACGCTTAAAAGCTCTCTAGAAAATTAAATAATGTTTTCTGAAATGTATGGAGATCTCTAGGTAGAATTATAAAGCATCAGATCTTGTACCATTCTGAATGCATTCAAAAGATGATTTTGTAATCTCTGAAGGAAGTTACGGGTTTATTAAGAGCACCTTATCCTTTCCCTGCTTGTTGTGTCTTGGGTACACGCTTGAAAACCCTTAACACCTCTTCTTCAGATTACAAACTCTTTTATTGTACGCACATGTCTGGCACAACCGGTCTATATTTTGGCAAGGATCTCTTGGTCTATTGTTATATAAATAATTTCTCTAAATGTTGATTCCCTGATCCTTTTTTTTTTTTTTTCTAAGAGGGTCTTAATACCCAAACATTTACCACTCTAGTCTAAATATTCCTCAGCTGAACTGCAACATGATTAGGAAGTCAACTGCAACCTTAGAGAAAATGGCAACGATCCCATTGTTCCCTCTGGGCGCCAGACTGGGCACTGTAAATCGTGTACCCTTCAGAAGAAAAAGACCTCGCATCCTTCTGTCAGGACTTCTGATTTTGAAGTTTGTAAGTTGAAACTTTTTTATAGGTTTTGTAGTTTGTAGGTTGAAACCTTTAACAATCACTTCTTAGCCTAAGCTCTAGCAAAGAGAATTTTAAGTTAGACATTGAAATACAGAAAGTATTAAAATCAAAAGTAAAATGTAGCCACTTCTCTTTCAGACTCATTGCAAAGGAACAAAAGCAGATTATCCATTCTTCAGCACGTCAGCTGAATAGGATGGACGATCCAGTCTCTTTTGCAGGGGATGGAACTGACTGGTTTCCATCAATTTTCATAGTTTGTGGCTCAATTTGGCTTCTTGTTATTCCAAGTAAAAGGTATATATTGTCGGAAACACTTTAAGAAAGTATTTGCATATCATTTTATTCAAATGATACCATGCAAAATAACAAACAAGTGAGACTCTTACTTGGCCCGTATCTTAGAATAAGTTTATCATTTTCTCATCAGGACAGTATTGCTTTAGTCACTGAGCCACACGCACTCTTTGGAAGGCTAAGAGGAAGCCCATCTCGTTTATACTGATCCTCTCAGAATGGAGTCAAAGGGAAGACAGGATTGATGCCGACGCTCTAACTACACAGCATGATTTGTAAGACCCGAGGACTGAAAGGAGCTGGAAACACCTGGTGGGGAAGACAATATAAGGACCGGTTCTAGAAGATTTTTTTGCACTTGCAAAGTATGCTATCCTGCCATACTCACTGTGGATCTGCAGCAGCCCTTTTGTTCAATTGTTTTGCAGATGCAAATTTATTCTCACTGGATAAATTAGAGCAGCAAACCAGTGTGCATATCTTCTTATCTATTGGCATCTGTAGACAAAGTGGGGAGCTCTCTGATTTGGTTTCCTGCCAGAGGACATGCACAAGATTTGGGCCACACATTTCATACCCATAAACAAGAGCTCCACACTCCCCTTGTAGTCTTGGACCTGCATCTGAGGGGAGGAATTGCTTTCTTCAACGTGGATTCTGAGGCTGTCTGCTCAGGGCTACTGTCAGAAGGTCAGTATTTAACACTGCACACACAGCAAATCACACAGCAGCTTAGAATAGAAAATAGAGAAGAAAAACACCAACTGACCCAGGAGGAGGAGTTTGCAAAGATAACGTAGTAATCACGTTCTCTGATATGTTATTTTATTCTGTTGTATAACTGGAGGTTTTGGATAAGCAGGCTTTCATTAGGTAATCCCAATTTGTACGAATCAAAACCAACTTTACCAAAACTCATGCAGAGTTCTGAATAAAAACCCAACTAGTTTCCTGACACCAAAAAAACACTGCTTGGTAGGATAATCAGGAGAATGGTCTTCCCTGGCCTGTGAATTCAAGACAGATCTATTGTGCATAGACCTGTATTTCTAGACTCTATATTGTTGTTCCCAGAGCCTAAGATTTCTAACTCTAATGAGGGCTTCACCCTGGCACTAAGGAAGAAGCCTAGACACTTGGTGACCTCCATCATCAGCTGTGGAACCCAAGTTTCAGACTTTCAGCTCTGCCCTGGTAGACTCTGAGATCTTCCTGACTACTCGAAACCCTGCAGACTTCTCCAACGCTGACAAAAGGCCCCGCATTCACCAACAGGTGAGAAATAATTACAGAATTTGTGGAACTCAAACCAAAATGTTTACCTATTCCCAAACCTATTTCCTGTTTCTTCTGCAGGAAATGTAGAAATGTCAAGTTTTTGTTCAAACCAGGTGATGGTTTTGTTTTGACAACACCAGTCTTTCCTAAATTGACCCTGTATTTGTTGACTTCAGGCTGTGCTGCCTTAATGCACCCAAAATAGATATCCCTGAAAGGCTACCCTCACGCTCCAATTAGTTCTGATTGCTGTAGCCTGTCTCTTAGGTTGAGTAGAATAACACGAACATTTTGCTTCAGACATTTACATGGGTGCCAATCTGCTTTCAGGTACTTATTATCTCTACATCCCTAGACATGTTTGTCTGTCCTAGAGTTGAATTTGCAGAGGTGAACAAGGACAGTCATAGTCCCTGGTGCTCAGCGAGGAACCCATTATCACCAGCTCTCTGACAGAATCTTAATCTCACTTTGAGCAGGTCAAATCGCGTGAAACATCTCTCTTACTCTGCCTTTTCCATGACAGGAGGCCCTGGCATTACCACTAGAAATAAATGTCTGTTGGCTGCTGTGGAAGTCATAACTGTGGAAGAAAACAGCAAAACAGTTGGAAAATTTCAAAGGAAAAAAAAGATATTTTTTCAAAAAAAAAACCCCTTTTCTTGGTAGTTACTTTTTTTTTTTTGTGGACAAGTCTACAACAACCGTAATCTTGACTTTGTGGAACACCTGTCCTACCCCTAAATACCATCAGCATTCACAGCATTCACAGACTTTCCTCTTTTATGTGACTTCCCGAGCCCAATTCAGTAAGCATTGCCAGAGCTGCCCTGGTAGACAGAATCCTGCACAAGGGAGCCACTGGCTGTGTTACCCTTATCTTTTCATCTGGGTGGGTAAAGCTGGATTTTACCCATAGGGGAAATGTGTATTCATATATTGCCTTTTATAACTTCCAGATCAGAGGGCAGAATAGGACTGATCTCCATCAGCCCCACTGCTGAAACTCTCTTTGTGTAGAAGTGTTAATATTTGTTGGGCTGAAGAGCACAAGAATGGCTGTAGAATTAGTGGCCAGAGTATTCAACTGAAATCGGGGAGACTTCAATCCAAGGTCGCACCTCAGTTCCCAACACTCATGTTAAACTTCTTTTGTCAGATACTGTTTCCTGTTGGCCAGTGTAGGCATCTTTTTGCTTAGTGCAGGGCTTTTGGGGGGATCTCTGTAACTGTTCACATTTTGAAGTGGTAGTCCAGACGTGTAACTCAGAATCTGGATCTTGATGGGCATCTCAGCCCAACAACGCTGCCTTTTATGTCCTTTGTGGGTCTAGTGCTAAATTGCTTGCTTAAATTGCAGTAGAAGCTTTGGGGTCACACTGGGAAATTACTTCAGTTCTCCAAAGCCCAAAAGAAGCAATTTACAGTGGAGCCCATCTTTTCCTCCCCTTTCTAGGAAGAATAGAATAGACTAGATTTCCTTACATGATTGAAAACAATAGCAAGAAAAAAATCTGCATAGGAATTCAGACAAAACGGTTTAAAATAAACCCACAAACATAAGGCATTTTATAAAGGTCAAAGAACAAATATTGCAGTTCAGCAAAGACCTCATAATTTTAGTAAACAAATCCGAAAACAGAGCAGTTTCTCCACCCTCCCAGTCCGGTTCAGGGTTTAGATTGCCAACCTCTCAGTTGGCCTAGGTTAAGATCCATGATTATGCAACGAAGGATGCTTGTCAGACTGAATGGAAGGTGACATTTGGGTACCTTATTTTATAACGCTTCATAAACTTTGTCTAAACAGTATAAACAGCAGACAAAGGAAACTGGATTTTGCAATAAAAGCTATTTTTATGAAAGTAAAAGTCACATGACCTCTTACCCAGCTTTTAAGAGAGCAATAGAACTTGCTTTGCCTGCCAGCCCTGAAAAAAGACTGAATTTAATGTCAAAGACAGAGGTCTTGTTAGGCAACAGTGCTACATTCCAAATCTTACATGTTTATAGCTTCCCCCCCCCTTGCCTTAGCCCCACCCTCTTGATGAGGAAAAAAAAAATGCAGTTAGGCTTAACCCTTCATAGCCTTTGACTTTTACAGCAGCTGAGACCGCTCTGATTTTTAACTAGGTAATTTTTTCGAAGCAAAGTATATTGATAGGTAGCTTGCATACATGGGACGTGTTCATAAACACTCAGCTTTAATGCACTGTAGGAGAGAAAGCAAGGTCTCTGTGGCTCCTAAATATCCTAATTTCAAACCATTCATGTCAAGCTACGTTGAGATTTGTTGCTGATGTTTCCCTCAGTGTAAAATCAATACTGTAGGCAAGCCCTTGCTTGTTGCTTGCTAATTTCAACACATATACATTTCTCCAAAGTCACCCTAACAATATTTTTGGTAAATATATCCTGCTGGAAAACCATACTCAGCTTCCTTCTGAAAGCTCTCCTTTTTCCTCACCGAAACATTTTACGAACTCCCCAAATGCAGTATCTCTCCCTGTAAAGCCCTCAGTACTGACTGAATTTTGTATTTGATAACCCAAAAATTGAAACCTTATAAAATACCATTTGGTAACAAGGAGAGCCAAGGAGTATCAATCATAGAATCATAGAATGGTTTAGGTTGGAAGGGACCTTGAAGATCATTGTGTTCCAACCCCCCTGCCATAGGCAGGGACACCTCCCACCAGACCAGGTTGCTCAAAGCCCCATCCAGCCTGGCCTTGAACACCTCCAGGGATGGGGCCTCCACAACTTCCCTGGGCAACCTGTGCCAGTGCCTCACCACCCTCAAAGTGAAAAATTTCTTCCTAATATTTAATCTAAATCTACCTTCTTTCAGCTTGAAGCCATTCCCCCTCGTCCTGTCACTACATGCCCTTGTAAAAAGTCCTTCCCCAGGTCTCCTGTAGGCCCCCTTTAGGTACTGGAAGGCCGCTATAAAGTCTCCCTGGGGCCTTCTCTTCTCCAGGCTGAACAGCCCCAACTCTCTCAGCCTCTCCTCATAGAGAGGTGCTCCAGCCCTCAGATCATCTTCGTTGCCCTCCTCTGGACCCTCTCCAACAGGTCCATGTCCTTCTTATGTTGGGGCCTCCAGAGCTGGACGGAGTACTCCAGGTGGGGTCTCACCAGAGCGGAGTAGAGGGGCAGAATCCCCTCCCTTGCCCTGCTGGCCATGCTTCTTTTGATGCAGCCCAGGATACGGTTGGCCTTCTGGGCTGCGATCGCACACTGCTGGCTCATGTCGAGCTTCTCGTCAATCAGCACCCCCAGGTCCTTCTCCACAGGGCTGCTCTCCAGCCATTCCCCGCCGAGCCTGTATTTGTGCTTGGGATTGCCCCGACTCAGATGTAGGACCTTGCACTTGGCCTTGAACTAAGGTGAACTGAGGATCAAGGTGAATAAGTAACAGAATAAACACCCAAGGAGTATACGTTGATGATATGCTTATAACTCATCTCTAATTCAGTAGTCCAATAGAAAATACACAAAAAGAATCCTTTTAAATATAGTCATAGTATTGTATATAGCTCTTTTCAGAGAAGAAAAAACAGTGAAAAAGACAGCGGTCATATTTCTGCCCACTATTTTTAATGAGAGTGGCTGGTTGGCTTTGGTATGTTCAGTGAAGGAGCTGTGAGTGAGACATGGACGCTATGGCACACAGCAGCACAGGATGCAAAGATCCCCAAGGGCCAGTGGGAGGAGAAGGGACAAGGTAACTCAAAGTTGGTTACCATGTGCCAAAGGTGGGAGGGAGTGAGGGAAGGTGCGCAGGAACTGGGATCCTGGAGATAGCTGTAATTTGCTCATGGGTCTGGGGAACTGGTGCTAAACTGGGATGTACAAAATACTGGTGGAGAAGGTAATAGTCTTAGATGCTTTATCAAGAGTATAGATGGAGAATAAGGTGTAGAGAGCTAAGAGGAATATTAAGCAAATTTACAGTAGAAGGGACAGGTGTGCTTTTTCAGCCACTCAGCCAGCACCTCCACAGCTGGAATTCATCCCTGAATCCTAACTTTAGGTGCCTGTTGGGTAGATATATACATGTAACATGCACTTCAGGTATATAAGCAATCATACATTGAATAGAGTTCAAGTACTGAGTTTAGGATGTTTCTGAGCTCATCTTATGGTAGACACCTCGTCAGCTGAATAAATCTGTTGACTCTAAGGACAGTACTGACCTGGGACTCAATTCAGATGCCTGAACATGGCCACCTAGCTCCGTCTGAGACGAAGCAGAGCCTTTACGGAGCCGGCAGATATATCATTACTTAGTGTAGACTCAGCCTCTGGCTGTCATTCCAGAAGATCAGAAAAGGCGTATCTGGGATAATCTGAAAGGTACCTTGGGCACCTGAAATGCCTCTCTATGCAATTAAATGGAGATCTTGATCTCCCCTGATGATAATGGAAGCTTAGCTAACTTGTAAATGTCTACAAGTAGACACCTAAAATTAAGTCTCTGAAGCTGAAACACCCCCCCAGGTCTCAGCTCTCACCTCTAGGTCTAGTGCCATTTGAAATGCCCACCTGACCTGAAGAGCATAAGTCTCCTCTAGGTCTTGTGTCATATCTGACCGCCTCATGAAGGTGTTCCAGTCACTTGAAGGATCTTAAATGGTAGCAGACACCAAGTTGAAGCAGCTGAACCAAGCCAAACCTTCAGCACCTAGAACTTCAGTCACTCCCACAAACAGCCTAATCGCTGTCCAGAGAAAACCAGAATATCCTGTAGCCTGGTACTGCTGTGCTCACGCACACAGAAGGGAGAGGAACTGTTACACTTCAAAGGAAATTGTTTTCAACACAAGAGATGTGAGTATCAAAAATCAATGAAGACAAAAGCGTGTCTATAGGCAAAATTTAGTTCTTAAGATATATGTAAAAACCGTGCTAAGTAACTAACAGAACAACTTGCAGTATGGCTACACAATTGTCTACAAATAATAAGGAAAAAAACCCGATTAGTCAGAATTAGTAAAAAGCATTTAATAGTATGGCCAAAGAATTTTCATGCTTAAATCCAAGACTGCTTCAATATTTCATATTAACCAGGCAGTCACTGGATAAAAGTAATAAACAGTCTTTGGCACTTGAACAGGCCCCAGAGTTGTCCCCTCCCTCCTAAAGGCCCTAACCAAGAAGTTATGGAGACAAATTCATGTTTATGTTCTCCAACTACTATAGTAAAATGTTATTTTCTACATAGGGAAACAGTTTCTGAGATACAATTACTCAGATGCCTTGTAAGGTGAATTTGAAACAGGGCATCTCAGTTGCTACTCGTATAGATGAACAACTCATGTATTGCTTGAAAGGAGGAACAGCAGCTCAGTAACCCTTCTCTCTTCTGCTGGGCTTAGAAGAAACAGCAACCCATATCTGATTTAGAGAAAGAGTATTTAGACACCAGCCTTCAAAGGAGAGCTTTAAGGCAGTGAATCTCCAGGGGAGTACATAAATTGTAATAGAGAGATGAGACTTACATGCACAAATCCTCTTTGTTTCCCTCTTAGATAGGCCTGGATGGTGTCACACACACCGTGTTGAGTTTCCTGGGCTTCACTCTAATTCTTACTGTGCATCTCCAGCATCTCATGTTACTTTTTTGAGCACCAAAGAAAATGTAGGCATTGCAATGCTGGTTGCTTTGATGCCTAAACTCGCTTTTGGTATCTAACTTCACATATTTTCTTTGCTACTTATCGCTAAATACTTTTTATGATGCAAATTGTAAACCGGCTATTTTGGCACCACTTTTTGTATTAAGCCTCATAATAGGCTGTAGTGCACGTATCAAGCAATATACCACATGTCCTTTGGAAGCAGAGGTTATTAATGGAACGGGCACTCCGACATAATGAATTCATTAAACTAAACCAGGCAATATGGACACATCTAGCACAAACATAACCATCTTTCTACCATATACTGTGTGTCAGGCAGCAGCAAGAGGGGGCTGCTCTGTAAGATGGGGTGAGCTGGGAGCTGAGGGTGACAGCGAGGGCAATGCCCTACCCAACATGGCCCCATCCCGCAGCACCCCAACCAGAACAGCAAAGCAGGTCTGGTGACAGGGGCCACATTCAACCACGAGTCCAGATCACCAGACCAGTCAGTCCATAGTGATGAGACAGGCTGAGTCTGAGGTGAGGCTCAGGATCGGTTGCAGTTCATGGCCAGGCACAGGCATGCTGTCCACACAGCTCCAGCAGGGGCAACAGCTAGGGGTGAAACGCAGCTCGCAAGCCAAGAGGAGGAGGCTCCCATTGAGGCCCCTCACAGCTCTGTCCCACCCAGCTCTTCTCGCAACCATCTGGCCCCAGGTTACAGCAGAGCAGGCCTTGGGTGCAGGCAGCCACATCGCTGGGGAAAAGCGGTTGCTGAGTCTCTGCGGGGCCCTGACACTGTGACCCAGAAATCAGCTTGCTAGGACAGTGGTAGGTTAACTCAGGGCACATGAAACTAGCCCAAGTACTTGAGGCACTTTAGATGTAAAAGCTGTGAGCTTCTTCATGCTGAAAGAGGCCAAAATCCAGATTTCCCTCTTCCTGGGTGAAGGCTCTAGGTGCATGGTATGAAGGTGACCACCATGAGCTGTTTGGTTGTGTTTTTAAAGAAAACCTCTGGCAGTTCTCTGTAAGCAGAGGTGCTGGTGCCTGCCTTCACCTGAGGATCCAGAGCCTGGCTCCAGAGTGGACAGGGACTTCTGCCTTGCAGCCTTGGGTTACTGAAAGGCAACATTTGGGGTGGGGGTGGCAAAAAGGGGGAATTCAGATATACCACAGTCTTTCCTATTTGCAGTATTTAAAGGGTGGCTACAAAAAGGATTGAGACTCCCTTTTTACATGGAGTGACATGGAAAAGATGAGGATTAATGGGTGTACAAGTTACTCCCGGGGAGATCCTGATTGGACACAAGAAGAAAATTTTTCACAATCAGCCATTGGAATAATCTCCCCAGGGAAGTGGTGGATCCCTCAACATTGGACTCTTTTGAGATTCAGCTGGACAGGGTGCTGGGCCATCTTGTCTAGACTGTGCTTTTGCCAAGAAAGGTTGGACCAGATGATCCTTGAGGTCCCTTCCAACCTGGTACTCTATGATTATACGATAAGTTGTAGATATTTTAATTGGCTTCCATGATATTCAGCTTCTGTCTCTCTCATGGACTTGAGCCTGTGGTCTTTTATCAGTAGAAGTGGCTAGAACTGGTTGCTAATACCCAGTAAATCTTTTGCAGGAGCTGGGCTTGACCATAGTGAACAGTGGTTTCTATTCTGGTGGGGGGGTCCAGTTCACATTACAGACAAGATGTAGGATCTGGACCTTAATTTACTCTCCATCAGACTTTTCCTACAGTACTTTAACACTGGAAAGACTAATTTATTTCACAGATGTGTAATTATCCCTTTCCTCCTCTGTTCGGCTAATTCATGTGGCTTAACTATCCCTCAGCGATGCTGAAGACTTCTGCAGGAGGGAGGGAGGAGCTGCTGTTCAGGTTCTTCGCTACCTCCCCGACTGGAACGGGCTGCTGCTCCGTCACCAGCTGACCTTTGCCTTACAAGACTGATGCACTTCGCAAAGGTGCAAGAGGGCTGGTCCCCTGTAATTTGACTTTTGTTTGCCATGGAAAGGCTGGTTTGTTTGCTTTGCACTTAAGGCCCACGGTTTATTCAGGACTGTAAAACTCTTCAAAATCACATACAAGTAAATATGTGAAAAACAAACACGGCTGAAAATTAGCCTGGTCAAAAGCAAGGGACTACTATTGCTTAATAATATATACTTACAAGACTTCATTCTGCAGCAGAAAAATATATTTTCAACCCTCAAAATATTTTCTATGAGACCATAAAATCCTTAACTTTCTAAAAAACAAGTTAAATGTTTGTGTTTAAAAGAGTACTGTGCCTGACTTTCTACTTCAGGCTGTTGTGAATGACATCAGAGGATAATGAGGTCAGTGTTTAAACCAAAAGTCCCAGTTTAACTTTTATTATTGCAAACTGTTTAAAACTGGAAATGTTGAATTATAGAACTATGATAGGTAGATGGCACAACATTAAAGAAATTAATTCCCCAGTTTAGAGCTTCCTGTCCTGATCCTCCTGAGCCAGTCCTGAAGTCCTTACTCATTTCCTTACTCCTGATTCATTAAAGCATTTAAAGGTTCTAGATTTCAGTGGGATTTAAGCATATACTTGTTGATTCAACACTTTAATCAGATAAAATCCTCACTAAAGCCAGTATGAATTTTTGCTCCAAAGGACCTAAAGTTTCACTCTTTTTTTTTTTAATCCTGTATTTGAGTCTGCACAACTTGAAATTGAGAATTTATGTGTTTGTTAGTTGTTGCTACGCATCACTCCCTGCCCAAACCAGTTCTTTCACTTTGGCTATTTAATCTCTGGCTAGTAATATTAGTGGCAAGAGGAATTTAACAGATGGAGTAGTGCTGGAGTAGGTGGAGACGTGTTAAGAATAAGGTTATAATAATTTGTTTCAGGTTACTCCTCTTTAGATCGTATTTAAATACTAATAAGAAAGGCATACTTTTTCTTTATCTCTTCTTGAACTGTCTCTACCATCTAAACATCTTGAAGTATAGTGTAGCTTTATTTTCTATTGTTGTTTAGATGTAAGTAAAATTTTTTGGAAAAAAAAAAAGGAAGCGTGTGGGAAAACACTTGGAGAAAACAGAATGGAGAAATTACAGGGGAACGGCTCCTTAAATGTCACATAGCTGCTACACAATAAGTTGATCTGCTGAACTGCAGCCCACTGGTGTAAGTGCTCTTTTACAAAATGTAGTGATAGTGAGCAATGAATTCTATGAAGCTATGTTAAAGCAGGGTTTCTTTACAGGCATATGATATCTGTCTCTTCTGGATTCCTTCTACACAAGCCTGTTTGAGTAACGTGTCTCACAAGTTAAATCTGTAGGACGTCTTTTAGAGGCCGACGAGACATGGGAGCGCTCTTCGGCTCCCCGCATCGGGGCACGCTGCACCTTTCTCTTCTGCTTTCTAATCAAATCGCAGGTGATTCAGCTGTCATTTTTCCTTTTTTTAAAATTAGAAACAAACAAACCCACTGCTAAACTTCTTAGAAACGGGTCTGCTGCTTAACCCAAGCAGCAGATTAATGGGGAAATGACATTTTTGGAAATCTGCAGCAAAGTGAGAGCTGGTTTCAGAGGCGGGGGTGGATCACTAAAGGGTATGGCGTGAGACGTGCAGCGGCCTTACACTCTCGCTGCTTTCCCTGCAAAGGGCAGGAAATCCCCAAGTTTTGCAAGGTGTCTCTTGCTTTACGGGTCTTTTAAAAATAACTTCCTTAACCAGCGATGTATTTTCCTTAAATTTTCCACTGGGCAGAGCTCGAAAGCATGGCCTCGCTACTCCCAAACGGCTCAGCACCCTGGGAAGCAAGAAGCAGCCTCTGATTCATTAGAGCTTCATAATTCATAACTTTGGCCTTTTCATAATTCGGTTTGACGCTACATTATTGGGGGTGGCGTTGATTGCCAGCGATGGCAGTCCCTGCCTTCGGGCGCGGGCTGCCAGGCCCTCCTTTGGCAAGCCAGAAAGCGTTTTCCCGGTGCATAGACAGGAGCAGAGGGGAGGGTGGGAAAGACTAATGTTTAGTTAGGGGATTTTGTGACTAAAAATCAAAGAAATCCTGTCAGAAAGGGGACTGCCCCGCCCGGCGGCCCCCGCGGGGAAGGGGCGAGCGGCGGAACGCCTGTGAGCGGGGCCGGGCCCCGCGGCGGGAGCGCGCCGGCGGCGCACCCGTTTCCACGGCAACCGCCGAGCCGCCGCCGTCCGCCGCCGGCGCTGGAAGATGTCCGCCGGCGATCGGCGCTGCGAGGCGGGCTTCGTTTTCCGCTGCCTGCCCCAGAAAGTTTTCCCCTGCCTGGAGGACAGGGCCATCAGGGACCGGCTCCTCAAATGGTGGGAGGGGGAGAGGCGCCTCGTTGGGGGCGGCGGGGAGGGAGGGGAAAGGGCGGGCGGTGCTGAGGGCTGGGGCCGCCACCGCCCCCTCAGGGCTCCCGCTTTCAAGTGGCGGCGGGTCCCGATCTCCCTCTTCCCCCCCTCCCCCTTAATTGGAAGCCTCCTCAGTATTTTCCAGGCACGTAGAAGGCTTGTTCTGAGGAGCAAGGCGTTTATCCTTGTCCTCCGAGATCTATTTCAGCTTCGCAGCGTTGCTCCGGTGCTGCTTGAGCAGCAGTTGTGCTCCCCCCTCCTCCCGAGGCGGGGTGGGAGGCGGGTATAACTGAGAGTGAAATAGAGGGGGGAAAAAAAAAGTGTAATTATCGGTCAGAATAGGACTTTATGTAGCGTCCCGAGGGAAATATGCAGATTGAACAAGTACCTAGTGGGTCTGCAGAATATTTCATCTCATTTTTCCGTTTCAGGTCCATGCAAGGCAGGATCACAGCACAAGCGTTCAGTTTTGACCAGCAGTTTAAGCCCTATCAAAAGGATGAATTTGTCATGGTAGTTCTAAGTCCTTTATATTTTAAATAGACTTTTTTTTTTCCCAGGAAATTATAGCTACTGGAAAACTGCATAATAGCAAACATTGTAGCAGTGTTAACGTGCTATTTGCCTGCTCACTGTCTCCTTGAAAGTAGGTGATTTAGGTGTGGTTCTCAAGTCTTATTTTGTGGGTTAACTGTATTGTCCAGTAAAAATATTTTAGTCTGTACTAATGTTACTCTGTTTTAAGAGGGAACAATTTACTCATTCAGCATTCCCAAGAATGGGAATCTGAACTGGGTGCTGATCTTGGCCACCGCATTTAATGTTGGGAAGTCCACCCAGGGGGAAACTTTAAACAGTGTACATGCAGTTGGTACACTTGTTTACAGCTATTCCCGCTTTGTCAC
This sequence comes from Pluvialis apricaria, assembly GCA_017639485.1. Lineage (NCBI taxonomy): Eukaryota > Metazoa > Chordata > Aves > Charadriiformes > Charadriidae > Pluvialis > Pluvialis apricaria. The sequence goes on from CM030007.1 coordinate 16,057,945, forward strand.
AGTAAATACACCATGCAATTAGATGTGCACATGTGCCATATATCTGAAAACACAAGATTTTAAAATGTACCGGGTACTATTACTTTATACTGGAATTTTGGGCACTCAGCTGTTTGAGACTCACGTCTTTTGCTGATTTTGTGTCCTCCGCTTTTGTTGTCTGCAAAGTCAAATCTGTTCATCTGTTTGCAGACAGAAAAAAATAATAATCTGTGGTTTTAAAAACAGTGTGGGTTTTACATCTGTTGTTTTAAAAACAACTCTTTGATTTATGTCTACTTTATATTGTTATCCTGGATAAAGGGTTCAGCCTCTTTGTATTTTAAAGTAATTCACCCAGAAATACACCAATATTCCATCTCCCACTGATAAACATTTCAAGTGATTGAAGTTTGCAAAATATGCATTTACCTTCTCAATGCTTGTCTCTTTTGAGTTAAAAATGTAAAAATATCACTATGAAATGATGAACTCTGAGTAGCTGTGAATTATTTGAGAACAAAGGGACCGTTACATTATATAGTGTGATCTCTCTGTATCCGAGAGAGGTAGTAAAGAGAGTTGGTGATGCAGAGAGTGAAAAATCCATCATTTTCTTAGCAGCTTCTTCAATGATTATTCACTCTGCTTGTATGCATATATATAAGTGTGGGTTTTCTTAATTGGCTTATCTTTCATTTAAACTTGTCAGCCACCAGCATTACTATGCATGTCTCCTTTTTTTAATTGATAAATCAATAGGATTGAATACTTCAAATCTTACTGTGGAACATCTTCTCCATCCCTTCAATAACTTACGTATTTCTTCTGTATCTGTTTAATATTTTTTGTGTGTCTCTACACTTCTCCAAGTTTCAAATTTATTTACAAAATGTACATTTTACAATCATACTTAGTATTGAATTTTTTACTTCAACAACATTGTATGCAGAGATAGAATTGTTTCATCTCTTCTTCCATTTTCTGTACCTGCAAGGTTTTCTTACAACATTTTTGTGTGTTCTTGGACTCAAAGTGCTTTGCTTTAAAACCTTAATACTGCATATAGAAATATATACATGAAGATATCTTGAATATGTATGACACTGGCTACACAAAGTTACAAAAACGTGTTTGTGGTGTGATATTTAGTATCCAAACTGAAAGACCATACAGAATCTACTTACTAATTGGATCCTTATAATTTTCTTTGAAAGTATCCAATGCGCTATAAATGATGATGTTATGTTTCATTTCATTAACTCGTATGCTCTTATTTTAATATTATAGGCATTTTTTAATGATCAAAATGTGAACTCCAGTTTAAAGTTGCTCTCAGCTTCAGGACAATGGACTACATTGGGTAAATTTAGAATAAATTAATCTTAAGTAAAAAGTCTGTGTTGTAGCTATTTTCCTCCAATTTACCATTTCGTAATAACGACAGATCATATATGTGTATCTTCACCTGGTTGAAATAGCTTAAAGAATGACTTCTTTTACTAAATAATAAAAGATTCTTACCTAGTTTGTTACTAAATTGTCACATTTTACATTTTTTTCCTTGACCCCTGCATTGATCCATAAACCAAGCTACCAGAAGTGTGTTTAAATGGTCTGTGACATCCGGTTGACCTGATCACGTATCCAGACATAATCAACTGCATTAATTGTGGAATTACAGTACTACCTTATTCAGATAATATTTGGAGAAAAACCCTCTTCTATAGATGCAACCACCTTACTTAGGACAGATCTGAGATTATTGCTTTGTTACAAATTAAAGTTGAGAGAGCAGAAGATCAGATAGAGCACAGCCCCAAGCTTGTGTAAATATGCGATCTGCACAACAGAAGTGATCTGGGCATAGAAAGAGCGCCAGGTGATAGATTGCTCTAGTTGTAGTCATGGCATAAGGTTGACTTCTAGTTTGTCGCTATACCATTAATCGTTTATAACACTTGATTATGTCTGTAGCTGAAGCTGAGACACTAAAGGAGAAAGAGCAAGAGCAAATAGCACATGATTTTATGGCACCACTTTTAAATTGTATTTTTGATTATGTAAATGACAGAATTTCAAGGCAAGTATATGTGATAATGTAATGAGATTTTATGCATAATGTGAACTCTGATATCGCCAAGTGGTTTTCCTTAAAAGGAATATTTTAAAAGGGTGTAGTGGGAAGTCCTCAGTTCTTTCGGTTTGTCTGCAAATACTTTACTGTGTGTAAATATTTAATGGAGCTTTGGGAATTTTCTAACTTTTCCATTTCAACTCTCTGGAATTGGCATAGGTTTTCCCCACTATATACAATGACATTAGACATCGCCACCTTTTTGTCAGCAAAATCCATTTTCCAAACACTGTATCTGGCTGTTAAAACAATTGAAATATATTAGATGCAGAAAAATATCTCAAGTTGCCTTTCAGGTACCTCTTTTTCAATCTGGAAAGCAAAAAGAAAATCAATATATTTCAAACCGTGGGTAAACCTTTTCCTGCTTGAGGCAAGAATTTTTTTAGGCTATCTGTCTAGCCTGTGACTTGCCAGTCCCTGTAGTGAAGGTCAGTAGGTTACATACCTTGTGTTTAAGAGCGGAGGGTCACTTGCCAAGTATCCCAGCTTAACTCCTGATTCTGCTCAATCTTCCTCAGCGCAGAAGTAATGCATTTTGTTCTGAGGACTGGAAGGGTTCCCTTTCTAAATCCTGAACAGCTGGTATACCCCATTTGCTCTTAAAATTTCATCTTCCCATTCTTTGCCTATTTTTGGTGAGGAATGTTGGCACATTTTTCTATCCTTAGTCTTCATGTGCATTTTTTGAAAATATAGTAAGAATTAACTTTGAGTGGGAGGAGGTAAAAAAATAATCTTCTAGTATTCTCTTCTTCAGACATGCCAATATATTAATCCAGATATATCATTTTCTTATCACTATGGAGTAACTCTTTTAAAAACAAGTTCCTATTCTTGAAAGAAAATGCTGGAAATTGGCTCATTTTGCTTTTTAGAAAATAGGAAGAAAATTACATAATCTGGGTTGATTCAAATACTATATTTTTTCTCTTGCAAACAAAAATGTTAGGGTTTTTTTGCAGGGGGGAGATATTTTGGATGCATAACGTAAGTGGGGTTTAGATAGGTTTTTAAAAACCTCCCTTCTCCTCCCTGCCATGAGCTTGGGCAGGAAGTATTTACATACCCACAGAAAGATGTCAGCATTATAGAAAACATCAATATAATACTACTTTACGAGAGTGTTTGTTTTCATAACCGTTTTGTCTTTTTCTAGGCTGTACCCCCTTTTACCTTCTCACTAAGAATTTATTTTTCTTTTTAATTCAGTGGGTGTGGTTTCACTTTCGTATTTATCTCTACCTCTTCTGTTACTTGTCTATCTCCTTTTCCTAAAATCTGTTTCTAAAAGTTCTTTATTACTTTTTTTTCCCTGTGTCTAATCTAATTTTTTTTCTTCTCTTGACTACTTTTCATCCTCACCTTAATATTATCAGACTGTAACATCCTCAGTCTCCAACTGTTAGATGAAAAGGTGACATGAAACATGGGGTCCCCAAGGAATGCAACATGTACCTCTCTCCCCAGCTCCCCGACATGTTGCGATTCCCGGTAGAATCCCACAGAAGTACATTGTCTCAAGCACTTCAGCTTTAACGTTACTTGAAATATAACATTTTAGGTAAACAATACACAAGCATGTTCTCTAGGTTGCTTCATCTGATCAGACAAATAATTAATCACCTATTCTCAAACCACACTTTTTTGCCTGTTGTAGTAGGGATATTTGTTTCCCCTCTTTCTGGCTGCATGGCAGAGTACCTGATAGTTCTGTCCTGTGCTTTAAGCACCCCCTTCATCTGTTACTCTCGTATTTCTAAAATAGAAGCAGCAAAAGAAACTAATTTGATGCATACCAAGTTATGTCTTGAGTCTTGTATTTTTAAATAGCTGCAATGAAAACTAAATAGTAGTTTCTCCTTGGACACATTACTGGCCTTGCACCTGTCAGCAGTCTTGGGGACCCAGGACTGTATCTGCTTAAGCTCAATTAACACTTGAAACGTTATCTTCAAAGGGATAGGGTTACTGTCTTTTTGGGTAAATAAAAGTTAAGTATTTGCCTAAGAAAGATTCTTGAGTTGCCGTATGTACTTGAAGCTCTAACGATTGCTGTCTTTGGAATGGAGTTTTAAAATCTGGAAGCAATTTTTTATACTACTGTTACAGATTATCATTTGCAAAAAAAAAAAAAGAAAAAAATTAGATGTCATTTGAACCTATAAATCATCAACCTGCACCTTTTACTTTTGAAATACCATTTTTTCAGTACGGAGCACTGTTGCATTATGTATGTTCTGTATAAACTGTTTTGTAAATAGTGAGTTGCAAGATGTTTCCCTGAGGTAAAAATCTTTCTTAAACTTTGGAGGAATTCTAAATATACCTAATCTGAGGTTTATCTGCCTCACACTAGGTATGCAACGTGTTCATTTAAAAGTATATTGGCAGCACTTTGTAGATATTCCAGAGCTAGCTGTTGTAAGAAGCTTAATCTACTTCAGTACTTCTCAGCTCTTTGTTTTCCATTTGCAGAGTTGTCAAGGCATTTCTTCTTCCTATTTTATTGCTCACTTTTACAGTGTTATTAAAACTGGTCACTCTTTTCCAGGAAATTCTGAATCTCCAATTTCAAATCTCACCTCTCAAATGGAGAATAGGAGCTTCCAGTATATTTAAACTTTTCCATTTATAGTTTGGTTTTCTGAACTACTGAATAGATTACAAAGCTCTTGATTTTTTTTCCTGATGAGATTTTTCATAAAATCTTGTTTCAGAGCAGAACTGTGTCTCCTTTCCTCCCCCTCCCCCAATAAAATCCTAACAATTTGAAGGCCTATAAATAGCTCAATTTCTTATACTTTGAGCTTAATAACTGGGAAAATGTAAGATGCCTCTTTTTTTTCTCAAGTCATTTAACATCTGATTTTTATAAATCTCAACTCAGTTTTTGATTCATAGGTCTTTACAAAATAATTTCTATGTTAGAGGCTGATTTAGCTCTTATTAAATTTCTTATAAAATAAAAATTCTATACCTTCTAACAGAAGTTGGAGAATTAGAAGTCAGAGGAGTCTGGAGGTGAGGGGGTGGGAGGAAGCATAAATAAATAAATAAAAATCATTGTTTAGGGTTTTTTTCTTAAGTTGCAAGGCTGTAAGTTTTGTTTTCTGACTAGTGATTTTGGTTACATAATTTGATTATGTTTGGATAGTCACTATCTGGACAGGTAGGAGAATGTCCTAAACCTTTTTCGCTTTAATAAAGAAATGGTTAATAAAGATATGGTTTTCATAACTTTATCTGTAGATATGAAGCCAAGCAATTAAATGCCAAGCTTTTCTCCATAGCCAATTTTCATTACTTCACATTGACCCAATAAAATAATTATAAAATTTCATATAAGTATTTTTAGCTAAGTAGACACATTTTCAAGCCATCAGGTTGTAACTTCTCTTTAATTTTTTTCTTAGTGTTGATTGGTGGGTGGTACAGTTTACCCAGGTTTAGATACCAAAATGCCAATCCTACTTAACCTCCATGTAATAATACATGGGAGAAATCCCAGGGACTTTTTGGAAGCGTGGAGGCAAGAGAAATTTTAGGTTATACTACACTTGCAAAGATTAGGATCAGAATGAAATTATAGGTGCTCTTGGAAGCATCATGGTTCATACATCCCTTCTTGGCATGTTTCTGTTCCTGAAATACTGTCATCTAGAGTGAAATTTGTACATTTCCTAAGTACTAGTCTTTAGTGATCCTTTAGGTCAGTTTGCCAGGACACCACTTAATTTTATCTTTAATGGTACGGTCAAGAGCTTTTTGATATTGTGATGTTGTTGACCAGTTTCCCATCAAGGGAGCCTACAGAGGAGAATAGATAAGAGTAAAGTCACGGAAAGCTGGAATGCTGTGAATATGATCTCTGCCGAGACACATTGTCCTTGTGTTGCATGCTCGCTCATGCTCACTCGTGCTCTCCTCCCCTCTCCTGTTCCAGAAGCACTTTGAAGGGTGTTCAGGGTGTCCTGGAGATGAGCAGGGAATGTGTTCTGATGAGCAGAGAATATGTTCCATCATTTGGTCTGAACGCTTGGACTGTAGAGAGCTGATGGAACTGAACTGAGTCCAAAGCTTCTTAAACATGGCATCTAATGCTATTTGAGGTGCCATAAATTATCTAACACCACACATACACATTTGTAGATGTAACACTGTATATAGAAAAGATGTGTGCCCTTACGTGACTGATACCTCGTTAAGTAAAATACTGTAGGGCATCTCAAATGGCACTAGATGTTAAGGAGCAACAAGGACCAAGCTTTGGATGACTTGCTGGCACAGAAAACAGAAAAATTACAGAACAATGTACTCTGCACTTAATGTTTACATTTAATACGCCCAATTCATATAGAAAGTACTAATAGTACCTTTTTCATCTCCTGAAATAGCTGGTTAGTAAAGCTTACAGTAGCTACAAAATAAATTTTCAAAAAGTTCAGTTATTATACTTAAACCAAAAATTTGTCAGGGCTGCATTAATTTTTTTACTTCATGGGGTGCTGTTGACAGCTATTGACTTTTGTACTTCATCACACCAAATTTGGTATTTGTCCTCAGATTCTTCAAGGCTTAAGGTGTGGAATATGATTTTCCAAGGGTGTGATCTAAGGTGATGTTGAGTTTCACATGTTGTTTCATCCATTACTTCTTTCGGCTCATAGTATTACCAACAGGGGGAGCAGACACATGAGTCTTAATGGAGGGTAACATCAGATAAATTTAATGTTTTCTTTACGCTTGTTTCTTTCTTAGTTTTCTGTGTTTTTGAGGAACTCTGTGATTGAATCATACTTATGTGATCTGTATTTTTTTAAAGAATATGCCACACATAGGCATTTAGAGAAGATGATTATTTCCACACTGTATCAAATTGCAAATTATTACATGGAAATTCTTCTATTTTATTTATTGCAAGAGACTTGGAGTGAAGCCTTCCTATGTATTCCAGGTTCCAAAGTGACAAAAATTGAAGCAACAGTGGTGCCCTGTACACAAATTTCCATGTCATTTTTTGATCGGCTATACACCGAAGGAGTTGTTAGAGAAACTGGAGATATTGTGAAATGTTATGATGACTATTATGATGATATTCTCATCTCTGATGAATTAAGGAAGGTCAGTATAACAATGAATAATTTCTTGTAAGTTTTCGTACTCTATTGGGTACCAAAAGGACACATTTTTCAGTAATTTTTTTTCTGACAATACATACTTTCCATGGTAAAAATGGGCATCGATAGCCCTGTGAGAGAATCGACTGAGGCGCTGCAGTGCCTGAATGTGTGAAAGCAATGCCTGTTTTCCAGGTGGGCCCTCTTTCCTTTTTAGGTGCTAGAAAAAGGTACAACCTTTTTCTGCCCACCCTTGTCTCGAGTAGTCAGTGCTTGGCTGGGGGGGAAATGCAGCTACTCGTTTGCCTAGGAGGGGAAAACAAATGGTGCCAATGGAAAGGTCGCATGATACCCAGAGCTGTGGGTTCACCCAGCCTTCCACGTAATTGATGGAACTGACTGTACTCAATAGCTACATCCTGAAGCATTCCTGGCCAGGAATTCTGACCATATCATGTGTGAAGGCATTTAAGGAAAGGCTTCTTCATATATTTTCACTGAAACAAAGGAGAGGAAACTGTGAAAAGGGAAATTATTTTTCAGTGTAGTACTGGAAAAGGACTAAATATAACTCTTGAACAGGCCTGCAAGGTAAAACCTGTTTGTTATACTCCAGTGGAGGTGTTAGAGAGCAGATTATTCTGAAAAGGAATCTCTCTAACAGTGGCATCTTCTTAATCAACATATGTCTTCACCATAAGTGTTTCTTTTGACTTCATAAGCTTAACAATTTTTTTTTTTTTACTTATGTTTGTTTAGCATTAGCAAAGCATAGTGTGGGAGAACTGGATTTTGCTCTTCCTTGTATATATAATCATCATAAGTACTTAATAATTATAGAGTTGCACTCATTTGCACTTGGCAAATCCTTTGAAGGCAATGTATTTGAACCAGTGACACTGGTTACAGGACGTGGCCTGAAATACTGGTCTGTCTTGTAAAGTTCTGGGAAAAGGAGAGAACTCAAGCTCATGTTTGAATTTCAGATGTGGTTTGTAGCGTAGCAGTTCCAAATACTATGTATTTATTTCTAAGTCGGGTACATGTGAAATGTTTCCTGAAAATTGGGTATATTGGATGTAGGAAAGTTAGAGGCAACATTTAAAATAAGAAATCATTGGAGTTTCAGTTTCTTTCCATTTTCCTTCCCTTGGAAGGGATGTGTGTGTCTGCAAGTTGACGGATTCACATTTGTTTGAAATGAACGTGATTCCTACTCATAAGACCTAAGATGGCAGAAAGAATTCAGAGTCAAAATCGTCCAGGAATGATGTCAAAGCTTCAGATGAAATTAGTCCGCACCCCAGGACGGTAGACTGTAGGGGGCAGCAAACTGTCTATCTCCTGGAGTCAGACAGTGGCCTTCATCTGCAAAACTCCATGTTTGTTTCCTACCTGTCACCTCTTCTCTTGGTCCAACCACGAAAGGAGTTGGGATACATACGAGGTGGCCATCAACAACAGTTGCTGCCCTGACCCCTTTTCACTCAGGTTGTGTAGTGATGTTATAAAGAGGGCCAGAGAGCGGTAAGCTCATGCCTAGCTTTGACCAGTTTGCCTGGGTTGGCATCTGCACTTTGGCTGGTGTGACTCAAATGTTTTGTAGCCGTACCGAGTTACAATTCCTGTCCACTCGTACAGTGGGCAGTGTTGGGAATAATCTAGCAAGTCCTCTGTGTTCACATAATATTGCAGCAAAAGGCAGGTGAGACGCGTGGAGGTAGCTGGATAGCGTGCCTGGTTTATACAGGCTACAGGTAAAGAGTCCGCAGTGAAGAATGATTTGAGTTTGAATTATGTCCTCTGGGAGATCCTTAGGATTCCTTTACAAATCTGAGCTAACTGTGTAAACTTAGAGTAAAAAAGCAAATGTAGGCAAAGTTACCAGAGACAAACTAATTGGCAGTGATCGACATACCAACTATAACTAGATTATTTTCAGATTATTGATTGTTTCATTAGCATGATGAGCAATTAAACAGTGAATAACAAGACTCTTGAAAAATCTTCCATTATGTCTTGTGGGCACAAATCTGACAGAGATTCTGCTTTATATTGTATCTATAAATTTTGAACATCATTGCATCATTGGAGGAAGAAGTACGTATTTATTTCCATCCCTAGTTCATACGTTTTTTATGGGCGTAAACTCTGTGTGATGTACAGCAAAGTAGTTGCATTGTTTATAAAGTTAATCTCAAATAAGAACTTTTCATCTATTTGACTTCTTTGTTATCTTCTTGTTCCACAAGGTCTTGCTTCTGGAAGACTCAGACCATTATGATTTATTCAGTCAATTGGATCGTGAGGAATTTCTGTTCTGTCTTTTTAAGCATCTTTGCATTGGAGGAACTCTTTGCCAGTTTGAAGATGTAGTTGGCCCGTACTTAGAAACTACAAAAGCTTTATATAAAGACTTGGTGAGGTAGGTGTTTTCTGGTTTATACAACCGTATATGTATGCGCTGTGCATAGATACTTTGTGCTGATTTGTGTAAATTTATTGTGCATTATTGCTTCAAAAATGGGGCTGTTATTTAATCAATCTGCAAGCTTATTTGTCTTCAACTATCAAAATACCGTGTAACAATGGTAGTAGTTCAGTGGCAAAATATATGCAATTTCAATGGCATCTGTCCCACATAAAAACTATTTTTTTATATTACATATGGACATTGATGTTTTATAATTCACTCCCATTTTAAAGATTTTTTTTTTCTGTAATCATCTGCTGAAAACATGATGTGGCACTGGAACCAGATTGTGTCCCCACTGTCATTGATTAAAATATCAACAATTAAGTCTTGGATGTATAGTCTTGGATTACTTTCAAGCTTCTTTTGGCTTAGGATTTAAAAATTGAAATACTTTAGTTGAAATTTTTAGTTCTGTATATATTTTATTCCAGCTGATTATTAATTTTTTTTTTTAATACAGTTGGATTTTGGCATTCTTAGTTCCACAAATACAATTCTCGCAGCAGAAAGCTAAGGGTGATAGAATGTGGCTGTTAACATGACACAGTGGACTAACACACATTTTTGCCAGGTCTGGTGTACGGAGTTGTTTGGAATTTATTTTTTTTCCTTGACATTAGAGGTGATTGATTAGAGGTTCAAATTCAGAAAAAAGGGGCAATTTTTTGGGCCTGTTTTGATAAACCCATATGCTGACTTCTCTGATTGACAGAATTTCTTATTTCCTGGTTAGTGGGAAATCAAATGTAGTTATTGGTTATGCAAGAACTCATTCCTAGCTAAGCTAATGGGATTATGAGGATCGTCAATGATATTACTAAAATTTTATATTATACTTCCCCATTCATAATAAGTATTTGTGGGATGGTATAAAGAACAGTATCAACCTGAGCAGACAATTGCAGACCTCTGAAATAATAGTACAAGAACTCTGATCATGTGGATACTAAGTAATGCAACTACAGCGTACACTACAAAGGCTTGAAATCACTTAAAGTAGGAATTGATATTTTTCTTCCTTGTCAGCTCTATTTGGAATGGTGTGATGAACAATTGTTATTTCACCTCCTATTTCAACATTATACACAAGCATATTAGGAAAAAGATCGTGTAAGATGTATTTGTCATTAAGTCTGTTCTTAAAATGTCTATGGTTATAGTTAAGAGTAAAATGTGTATGTCTGAACAAAGATACAGTGAAAGGATTAGACCCAGCGATTCTGAATCACCTGAATATTTCCTTACTTCTTTAGCACTTGTGTATAGATTGCTGTATCCAAACAAAATATTTAAAACAAAATATTTGGCTGGTTAAGTACTACAAAAAATTCCAAAAACAAAAGAAGCTTAGAAATCTTTAATAACTTCTAAGCAGCTTTCAGATTTTCTAATGGTCAGTACTCTTCAGGGTGCAAGTTGATTTAGTCATGTGCTCTTTCCCAGGGTTATCTAAAATAAATTATTAAAGTAGCAGTAGAACAGTTCATACTTCTAGAGAAAGCATTGAAACAGAGAAATTGAGCGGAAAAATATTCCAAGGTTTTTTAGAAATAGCAAACTTAGATTGCTGCGTGTGTTATTTTGAATACATTCCTTAGTCACCCTTATTAATTAATCATCAGAGCTTTCTTATTAGTTTTGATATTTTCATATTATACATAGATGGAAATCAAGTGGGTTCTTCAGAAATAGAGAATATGACAAAAAGGATCCCCTCAGTGCTCCAGCTCTACCCTCCCTTTTCTTTTAAATCGTTCACTCTGCACTTGAAACAAGCTGTTTGTTACTCTAATCCTCGGCCTTAGCTGACTCTGCATTGACTACAGCTGTTTCTGCTCTTGTGTTGCTGAATTGACCTAGGACAAAGCACAATCCAATCAGTTCCTTCACTTTCTTGCTTCCCTTTGCTGTTGAGTTGTTTTCTCCTAAACATGTTCAAGCTTTGTTCTAAGCCACTCCTTTTCTTTACCTTCCTATCTCCTTAAACCTTTTCCCCTTCTTTTTCCTTTTCCTGTTGTAAAATTCCATGAGGATGTCAAGTAGTTCTTGTTACTTAAAAAAAAAAAAAAGCATCTACCAAAATCTTCCCCGCAATTTGATCCTCCTTTTAAGGTTTGCTTTCTCTATACCCTCAACCTGTTCTCTGTTGGCCCTTTATATATTTCTGTGATTTTTCTCATGCTTGCTACTTCTGTCCTTAATACAATACCAGGAGAAAACCTTTCAAGACCCCTTCCTCTCTTTTTTGGTGTTTGGGGTTTTTTTGGTCTTTTTTTTTCCCCAGTTAGCAGCTTGCTTTCCATCCTCCACAGTTACGAAGTACATCTACTCAGTTCATGTGGCAGCACTGATCTTCAATATTTATTTACCACGTGTCTCTCCATTTCTGCGCCTATAAATGTCTGCTGGTTTCTCACTGCCATTGGAGCTGGTGTTAACACTGACTAACAGTTGAAAAAGAAACTTGCAATTTAACTAAATCTTTTATCCTGCTCCTTTAATATTAAGTTCTCTCTATTGGTCCCATGAGAAAACCTTTTGATCTTGACATTTCAGACTTTCCCTCCCCCTTCACAATCACGGTTGTCTCCTGCTTTGTCTCATTTCCCCCTGCCCCCAGTTTATCCAAAATGATGTTGCTGTTTTGTTACCACCTTCTTAAGAGAGAAAAAGCCAGTGAAAGGTTAAGCAATGCAGCTCTGAAGAGGGACACTTATGCCAGTCTTGACTTGATTTCTAATTTCTAGTCCATGCTGTGCGCTGTTACTTACTTCATTTTTGCACAAATTACATCAGAAAATAGAGCAATGAAAATTACTTTCTTACGGCCTCTTATTTGCAGTAAACAATTGCTAATGAGAGTAGTGGTCTCTTAAATTCTGTTTACCAAACAGTTCACCTTCAAATTCCTGTTGAAAACCAACTATTCTTTAAATTCCTCTTTTCTTGAATGCTATCCTCCGTCTGGTTTCTTTTCATCTTGGGTTCCGGTCACCTTGGATACTTTCTACTTTTTGTAAAGTTATATTAAAAACTTCACGTGGTATTAAAAAATTCTGTAAACTGTACTCTTCTTAAGCTTGAATTTTTATGTCTTGAGGGCTCAGAAGTCTTGGTGGAAAAACATATGGATAGTACAATAATTATTAGCTGCTAGCTGATGTACATTGAAAAATTGGCTCCCACAGATGAACTTACTGTAATCATGATACGCTTATAGAGGTATAAACCACCACTGTTTGGTCCTGTAACAGTTTTTCTTATGGAAAAGAGCTTTGGCATGAAAAGTTCCATAAAAGTGTCTTTAGTGCCAGGAGGGGCAGACCTATTATGAGCTTTTCCCCACTGTTTCTTACAGCCTTTCTTCTGGCCTTTCCTGAGTGCTAACTCCAAGGCACTAGTGTTCAAAATAGTGCCAAATGGTTTAAGATTTCATTTTATTAAAGCATTTTCATGTATATTGCTTTATTATGAGAGAAGGCAATAATCTTTTGAAATTACCCGCTCTATATATTTTACAAGCACAGCTAGGGACTTCCAAATACAACTATTAAATGTCAGGCATCTTCTCCTTTATAAAAAAGGTAATAATTACTTCCTAATTAATTAATGTACAACTTGTTGTCTGTTACTAATCCAGCAATAATAAGTCTATGACCGGTTGAATCCATACAAAATTCTAGTGTTAATTGTTGTATCCTGTGTAATGTAAATATTTTCAAAATCCTTGTTGTAGTATTTCTGGTTTAGTTAAAGAATACATTTACATGACAAAAACTTGCTGATTAAAATCTCATCTATGAATCTTTGTTGATAACTCTTGTCTTCTGTACCTAACCCCTGATTTTTCTGACAGTGTCTCTCCATGGTGACAGCTGAGGTAGTATCTTGTGGTCATTGTTCTCTTCTTCCTTCGGTGCCATCTCCATGCCCTTTCCCCCATAACAAATGAATTTATGTGAGAGCATTGAGTTGTTCTTTTAAAGTTTGGAAAGCCTAATAAAATATTGCCAGTAAGGTTAGGATATAAATAGAACCCAAAGTGAACTGAGAGATGATGAGGAAGTTTGCTCTTCATAAAAAGAGACTAGATGCACATTGAAGTGATGGAGGAACGACCATATTCAATGAATTGTTTAGAAGTTAACAATTTGAAAGAACAAAGGTGGGTATTAAGACTGTTTTTAAGGCAATACTATCTTCTTCAAGGAGACAAGGTAGTTTTTTCTAAAACCTTTTTAGGGAAAAAAAAAAGAAATAGAGCAAACAAGCTTGTCAAAGGCAACCTTCTGCTTTCTTTCAAGTAAGCAAGGGAAGAATCTCATCTGATTTTGGCAGATATATTATTTTGCCTTAAAAATTAACCAAAGTACTAGAAATAAACATTCAGTCTGAAATATGACTTACAGGAAGCTAACCACGAGGGGAAAATTTCTCAAGGCAGGAGAATAAATAGGAAGCCTTACTCTCTGTCACCCCTTACTTTGGTATCCTAGATATATATAACATAAAAATTCAGAAACCAGACATTTAAAACATTGTTTTCAGACACAAGAACATGAAGCCAGAGTGACTTAAATACAACTGTAGCTTCTGGGGGTGGTGATCCATGGTAGACAGCACTAACCCCGCTAACCCTCCATACCTTGTTCTGAAAGTTGTCACTCTTTCAGCGGAGATGGTTGAACAGTTTCTGAACTGCTGCAGTTTACAGCCCAGTACGTTAGCATAAACTGACATCCATGTTAGTTTATATTAATATGCTGGTCTGTAAACTGCAGTGGTTCAGAAGCTGAGTCATGAACCAGTTGAGCTGTCCCTGCTGGGAAGGCAGTAATCTCTAGAGGGGTGGTAAGGCAGACAACTGGGGCCAGTACCAGTTTCAGCAATGCCCTCTTAATCCACTGTTGAGTACATAAACATGTCAGTTGCAACAAAAAAATTCTGAGAAAGCCTCCTTACTGACTCACCACAGGAAAGATCAACTTTACAGTATAGGCTTAATTCGTACATGACTCTGTCATTACAGATGAAATCACTTAATTGGAGAGTCAATTTCTTTTATTGGTTGGAGAGATTGAATCAACAAAGATGATGTTGGTTGATTTGGGGGTTGGTTGTTCTTATAAAAAGAAGCTTTGTGAAAGCAGTGGTAAATAGGGGGCTGCTGTCACTGACAGCTTGGAGCTGGTGTGGTGTACGACCGGGCTGTGTTTAACACACATTCTCTAGCTGCTAAACTTGGCTTTATTGGGACCTTTCCCGGGAACTGAACCTGTTTGTGACAAGGCAGGTTTTGAGCTCTGCACTTCTTGGAAGTGTATAAGTATGGAATTTATGAGACTCAACTGCTCCACAGGGAGTTAATGTAAATAGGAATCTGTGAAATTAGATAAATTAACAGAAGTTATATGATCTAATGAATGAAGAAATGTAAGCATCACTTAAAGCAGACCTGAGGAAAAATGGCACATTTAAAAATATTTTAGGTTTAAAATATGTTGAGATGCTTTGCAATAATATCTTGGTGTTATTAGTAATTGTGATGGGAGAAATGGCAGTCTTCACAACAAACACAGTCTAGAAATATAAAAATTGAGAACAAATACCATCCCAAGTTGCATAGCTGTCTATATATACAATATCCCAACGGAAGAAAAATGAAACTAAACTATAATTATATATTAATTAAAAATGAGCTAAAATCTGCATTTCTTCACCAGTACTGCTGCTACTTCTTGTAGTCTGTATTAAGATACAGTTCACTTCACAGTTTTTTTTCTCAAAGAATACGTGAAAAGATTTTTAGAAAACGTTTGGCTGAATAACTTTTCATAGCTATCAAAATGCAAACTTTATAATGGAGTCATCTAGGCCTGGGTAATATTGCTGTGATTTAGTAGCTGAAAACAGTGAAACCAGCTCAGATGACTAGATACGTTCAATAGTTTTCAGTAAAATGTCATAATATCCATGTTCTCTAACAATGGTCAGCACAGCTTTTCATGGTCAATGTGATATGAGTTGAATTTTAACTATTAATATGAACTTGATCAAATGTGAGTGAGAACACGGTGCATATGTTAAAAATGTATTTATTAAAGGAAGTATTCTAATTATCTGTGCTTACTGTATGTATTAAGCAGGTATTATTCCCCTGTATTTCAGTGTTCAAAAGGATCCTGAAACAAAAGAAATACGTATTATTTCTACAGTCTTCAGAGTGTCTGCTTATGTAAGTATTAATCATTTTTTGGTACAGGATTTTACTGTCATGCATAACATGAAAATAATGAAGTGACATTTACACAAAGCATAATATTCCATTTGAAAGGGCTATTTTTCCATAGTTGTTGTCATTTTTTTATTCACGAACTCTTTCCCTGTTCTCATCCTGCTTTCTCCTCCTCTTTACTAACTCTTCATCAATAACCAACAACTAAAGTTTTATTGGGTAGCTCACTAAAAATAGGTTTACTGGATTACACTTGAAGTCATAATAGTCATCCAGAAACTAGTTTATAAAAAAAATCGTATCTTTAGGTCTGAGTAATTCTGGTTTTAGATCTACTTGAGATAGCAGTAAGGCTTAAGAATCCACTCTTGACTTTGCATAGTTCTGTTTTTAGAAATATTGCTAGAGCTTTCTTAATAGCTTGTATTGCGTCTGTTTCTGTAAAGGCTGCAAGGAAGTTTACTATAGAAAAAGACTGGGGTGGTGAGATGACTGCTAACCTCTTTTCCCCTCCCTCGTCGAGGCTCATTCCTATCTGTTTCTCTTGCAAAATCATACATTTGCCATCAAGATAAGTTTGAGAACTGGCTGCATGTTTACTCGATTCAGCATATCTGTCACTTAATTGTTACAGTAGGATGAACTACTCCAAATTCTTCTTGAGTAACCAGAATATGTAATAATTAAATGTC